>CM038671.1:180633442-181230942 GCA_021605145.1 Aegilops bicornis | reverse complement strand
CACATTTTACAGAAGCATTTCCTTCACAAATATTTATCACATCCTATTTTTCCTATTTCTGTGATAAACTTTAGAAAATCACAGAGAGCTCATTTTTTATCCAAATTCCATGATTCAAAATCCTAGATGTCTATAAGTTCAAAACTTAGTTTTTGAACATTTTTACTAATACTTTCTGTATCACCTCAAATAATGGTCTATTTCTTTATATATAGCCAACTTTGCAAATTCATAGGAAAATAATCTCAACTCCAAATCCAATGAAACCAATTCCTAGATGCTTCTAAAATCATCCTTTGTTAAATGGGTGCCCTTGCTCATTTTTCAAAAATATATTTCTGTACACTTCTTGCAAATCCATAAACCCCCTGATTCCATCATATCGAAATGTTTAGAAATATCCATTGATCCACTTCCAATGAAATCACTTGGGTCATTCCTCATATGACCAGAGGTATCCAATAAAATTCAACTTCATATTTTTAGGGCACATTCATTATTGCCTTGTTGTGTTGCTTATTGTGATTGTTTCCGACGATAGTTGACGAAGTAGACGAAATGCTTGGAGTTGGACCAGAGATAATTGAAGACCTCGAAGATGTTGTTAAAACAGGCAAGCAGCCCTTTGACCATGTCTATGAAACCTTTTTTTATGCATGCCATATAGCACTTTTATTGCTTGCATCGGAGTCATGATATTGTGGTGACCACATGGGGTGGCTTGCCACCGTTACTTCCTCATTGATACTTGCATTGTGCATGACCCTACCTTCTTATGAGGGTTATGCCGGTGGGAGTAGATAGGATGCTAAAGTAGTGCTACGCAAAAAGGGACGGGTATATGCATGATGAAGGAGACAAAGTATTTTCAAAAGACTTTTCGAAAACCCGTCGGGTGCCACTTATGCCCGAGGGAGATGATGATGATGGGTAACCACTTGATGACGAAGTGGTGTACCGAGGCAAGTGTGTGTTGTTTTCAAACGGATTGGTTTAAGTTGCGACCGTTATTCCAACCTTACATGCGCAACCACTCTACCCTTATATGGGAAAGGGCATTGTTGATTACCTAGACTAATACTAGCTTGGAGCCCGCATTACTAGTGACGGGGGAGAGTTGGTGCTCTCTCTCGGACGGGTCGTGCTGTAGGGCGGCCATGACTGCCTTTCTGAGGCACCGGATACACCGTTGTGTCCCTCTCGGATGTTACGTTCTCGAGTGAGTCTCGTATGATGTACATCGTGAGGATCTGAACAACGAGTGGACTCCTTGTTAGTGTCGCCTAGGGAAAGATAGTGATCTGGTGCTTACCCCGGTACTTGAGGTATCGCGGGTCGTGGATGACACGGAAGTTCCCCGGATCTTGTGGGTAAAGTGTGCAACCTCTGCAGAGTGTAAAACTATTCGAATAGCCGTGTCCACGGTCAAGGACAGTTGGGTAACCGCTCTTGGGATACGTCCACATGTTTACAAACCGGGTGTGTGGGTTTGGATAACTACTTGGGTCAAGTCAAGGGACTTGACATGATTGAGTTGGTGCCCACTCTATTTATGTTGATATCTGTAACCTGTCCTCATGGATACTTGAATTCTCCTGATGCATATCGTACAAGTTGTTGAACATGTCATTGCACTCAAAACTAGCTTTCTGCAAAAATTTACCTATATCATGCATTGTCGTATCTCGAACCAAAACATGGGTTGCTTAAGTAGTACATTCAAAGTACTCATTGGCTTGCCTTTGGTTATTTAATTGGCGGACATGAAAGAACAGGATATGATGAAGAATACTTGGTGATTTAACATGCGAGCTAGGACGCTTCCCAAATGTAATGCTGTAGGGTTAAGGCAGATGGCATGGGTCCAAGTTATCGACGAAGATTTCCGCTGCGATGTTATACTCAAGAATCGACCATAATGGTCCTACTTGTGTAATACGGTATGTATGGATGTAAGACTCTTGTTATTTAGCTTCTGTGTGTTCAGTGAGCATTGATCTCTAGGATCACTGTACACGTGCATTCGGTGATCACGACTTATGAGTCGGGGTCCCCACACCGTGGGAAGGATAGCAGGCGGCACCGCGAGTCTCCTTTTCTCTCGTGCAATTCGCTTCCGCGTTAAAAGGGGGGCTCCTGAGCATCGCGACTCAGAGCTCTTCGGCTCTCGGCCCTCACCCCTGGCCTTGACCACGGCATCGCGACCTGGCATACCAGCGGCGGCTGAGCTTGCTCGAGGGCCGGGACCTGAGGACATAGAGCACTAAGGAGAGCATGAGGGGGGCGGGAACTCGTATGGGCCGGCCTAGCTATGTCGCACGAGCTGGCGCGTAGCCCTAGCGCAACGTCGGGAGACGCCACGAAATCAACAAGATAAGTCTCGTACTCGGATCGGCTAAACGTTTGGGCCTAATGGTCACCCACGCCTTGCCGCAAGCCCGTTGCGGCCACGTCGACTCCCTTTCTCGCCTTACCATGGCTGCTTGAGCGCTAAGGGGGACCTCCTGAGCATCGCGCCTCAGGGGCTCTTACTAGACCTCGGGCCGCACACCTCCTGGCCTTGACCACGACATGCGATAATGATGAATTATTTTGGAATGGAGGGGGTACATTTGAATATACATTGTACATGAGTATATATTAAAAAATATGCAACTTACCTCAGTTCATGCATGGTTCCAGATATAATCTCCTTGGTTTCAAAAAAAAGTTAGATATGCGTATGAATATATATAGCATGTTCAAACTCACAACAAAGATTGATGCCCCCTTTTACATCTGATTTACAAATGGCATTATCTCGGGTTCAAATAGATGAATGCACTTCCTATGAATTGAATCTTGAAACTCCCTTTATGTTGAATTTACATGTATTCTATTTACGTAGCTAGCAATTTGGAATGTATCCATGCAAGTGACAAATGTATAAAGTGCTTCACACTAACAACATGGAGTGCACTAATTAATGTTTATATATGAATTGCAAAAACATCCATTGCCTGTATTTCAATCCGCTCTCACTCTATGGATCGATATTATGAAATAAACACATGCACATGCTAGAATTCAATAGAGTATGGGTGTCTGATAGACTGACTTTCGTCCATACGCAATTTGCGAAATTCATGATCTCATCCAAAAATAATAATGCCATTTATATTTTAATTTAATGCGTAGAACCACCTTTTACACATAGATGCACTATGCCTCGCCCTGTTCTCACGGACGCGTTATATATCTCTCTATCTAACGCATAAGTGCACACACTTTATATGCATCGGCATTTCTCTTTCACACATGCTCACAATCTCTCTCAGGGTGTCGGGGTGTCTCACGCACATGCTCTCTCTGTTTCTCTCTCTCTCTCTCTTTCTGACTACTATGTACCACTCTTTTCACTAATCTTAGTTGGAAAACACTATTTCTCTCACATGCATATATACACATGCACGGTCTCTGCTAGCCCTCTATACGCACATATATGTGCCTACGTGTCTCCCGCACACACATTATCTTTAGGCCTCTCTTTTCTAATAATAGTTGTGTTCCGCTGGTAGGAGCTTATGTCGCACCTCTCTGAACTGTTAAGAAGGAGATCAATATGCATGTGTATTAGTTGTGTGACAAGATATCGATAATGGTGTGAATAGTATTCTGACAAACATACCCAGTCCTGTCTTTGAGATCTGCTCCTTTCGGACGACATCATGCGAATGTTCTCGCAAACGTAGAATGCACACATATCATTCCCGACGCCTGCTTCAGGGCCTTTACGAGAATGGAATTGAATTAGATAATGATTAATCAAGCATGATAATTAATTAATGGTATTGAAACAAGAATTAAAGAGATGGTAGCTAGCTAGTACTACTTAATTACTTACCTTTGGTCGATGCGAAAACAACTTTTTTGGCCATTTGCTCGAGTCACCTTGATGAACTTTGCCCAAGCCCTGCCGCCGCAAAGAAAATTAATAAAGGGGTTATTAAATAGTTCATATCAGGAAATGACGAACTAATAATAGGCTGAGATATAGTTAATAATGATTGAAATTACCCGTTGACTATCCCCTTCATGATGGTGTAGTCTTTATCTTCTTTAAGTAGTGAGTCCAGTACTTCAACTGTTCCTTTGTCAACTTTAATGTCTAACAAGATGCAGTGGAAACTGCATGCGCACACGTTTGAATGTCTTAATTAAGCGGGCATGTGCATAAAATTAATCAACTATCGTAAACCGTATACACTTAATTATTAACATCTAGCTAGCTAGTAAGCAAAAAACCGCAGACAAGTACACGCACGCGTGTGGGTGCGAGGCGTTGGGTTCTAACTGAACATGGTATGGAGGGGGTACATTTGAATATACATTGTACACGAGTATATATTAAAAAATATGCAACTTACCTCAGTTCATGCATGGTTCCAGATATAATCTCCTTGGTTGCAAAAAAAAGTTAGATATGCGTATGAATATATATAGCATGTTCAAACTCACAACAAGATTGATGCCCCCTTTTACATCTGATTTACAAATGGCATTATCTCGGGTTCAAATAGATGAATGCACTTCCTATGAATTCGAATCTTCGAAACTCCCTTTATGTTGAATTCGACATGTATTCTATTTCGTAGCTAGCAATTTGGAATGTATCCATGCAAGTGACAAATGTATAAAGTGCTTCACACTAACAACATGGAGTGCACTAATTAATGTTTATATATGAATTGCAAAAACATCCATTGCCTGTATTTCAAACCGCTCTCACTCTATGGACCAATAATATGAAATAAACACATGCACATGCTAGAATTCAATAGAGTATGGGTGTCTGATAGACTGACCTTCGTCCATACGCAATTTGCGAAATTCATGATCTCATCCAAAAATAATAATGCCATCTATATTTTAATTTAATGCATAGAACCACCTTTTACACGTAGATGCACTATGCCTCGCCCCGTTCTCACAGACGCGTTATATATCTCTCTATCTAACGCATAAGTGCACACACTTTATATGCATCGGCATTTCTCTTTCACACATGCTCACAATCTCTCTCGGGGTGTCGGGGTGTCTCACGCACATGCTCTCTCTGTATCTCTCTCTCTCTCTCTCTCTCTCTCTCTCTCTCTCTCTCTCTTTCTGACTACTATGTACCACTCTTTTCACTAATCTTAGTTGGAAAACACTATTTCTCTCACATGCATATATACACATGCACGGTCTCTGCTAGCCCTCTATACGCACATATATGTGCCTACGTCTCGCACGCACATTATCTTTAGGCCTCTCTCGCACACATTGCCCCCCCGACACACCTCTCTCTTAGTAGTTGGCAAATATGATTTCATCATATCGTCATTCGGTAGGATATCCATGGTTGTTAGGCTGGATGGTAATACGAGGCAAAGTTTTACCCTAGTTTGCATCGGACCCTTGCAGTTGAAGAAAGAGCCTCCTCCTGCATCGTATATTAGTGATAGGGGTGTACAAAGTACACGTGAATACCGTGCATTGTGCATGTGTGTATACTATCGATTTAACTAGCCCCCAAGCTTGTATAACATACTAAGGGCCTAGGGTTACAAATCATATATAGTTGGCTTATCACCAGTGGGGATAGAGTCCTCCGCAACTCTGGTAGCTTCGTGTTGTACGCCGAGTCCTCCACATGGGTCTTCGTATAACACGTCTTGGTCCAACCTATATGTGGCGCAGGATGGAACCGACCCATGAGTCTTGATGTTGACCCACCACAACTATAAATGATGTGCCCACCACACCACACACGCAATGGGCCACTAAGAAAATAAGCATATACAATAGTACAACTGTATATAGCTCACGATACGTGTCCATATTTTGTTGATGACACTGATGCATCGCATTTGATGCGTGCTCAGATTTTGTTGACGACGATTCTTGTCATTATATTTGAAGCGAAAGCACGATATGGTGACTGGACTTCAGAATAAGCTCATCACGGTCACCACATACATTTTGTCGTGCTAACCAACATGTGGTTGGATGGTTAGAGGACAGTGGTTTCTCGAGCCCACCAAGGTTAAAGTCCCGGTGCTCGCATTTATCTTGTGTTAATTTCAGTATTTTCCGACAATGTACGTTCAGTGGGAGGAGACGTTCCACTCGACTACGAGGCACCTATGGTGACTTCGTAAAATCTCAAGACCATATATGCTGGCCCACTCTCTCGAAGGTGCTCATAGGGGTAGGGTTCGCGTGTGTGCGCTTATTGCGGTGAGTGCTTGCACGTATATATGAGCCCTTGCGTCTGTACCGTGTAAAACAAATACATGTCATGATTATACGGTCACTGGCTCACCCGTACAACTCCGTATTATGTTGATGACACAATCAATTGATCAGTCAAACGTTCCACGCGGTGCAACTAGTGTTGCACCATCGGGGCGCGTAACCATGGGGCCCACCTGTCAGCCCGTATATGAAAGAAAGAAATGGTAGTTTGAGTCTGCATTTATGTTAATAAAATAGGAGTACATTTTAGGGTGATCATACGGTCACCGGCTCACCATACAGCTCTGTAATTTGTTGATAACACGATCAATTGACTACCAAACGGTCCACATTCAGCAAAGGCACATTACCATAGGGCCCACCTGCCGTCACAGATATGAAGGACAGAAATGGTAATAAATTAGTGGTCAGTGGGTATTCGAAGTCGTGAGACCTCTGGTTGGCAGTCACCGGTGGTTGGGGGCGTTCATTGGGCGGTGGGGTGGGGATCCCCGGAGAAAAAGCTCGGCGGGGGGGGGGGGGCGAGAGGGATGGCCGGTGCGGCGGCGGACCGGCGGTAGGGAGTGGTTTCGGGAGGTGGGCGGCATGGGCGGCGGGCTGGGCGGTTCGCCGGTGGTGGTCAAGGCTCAGTGGGAGTGGAGTTTGATGATAAACTGGAGGCCCTTGATTTCGTATCCAACGGCTGGAATATATAATGACCAGAGATGAAAAAGTCAGTCAACTGACGTGTAGCCTCACCCCGCACGTACACATGCACGCACGCAAGACACGCACGCATGTAGGCGTGCAACACTGACACATACACATAACATACACACGCACGCATCTTTGGCGTGCAACAATGACACGCATACATGCACTCATGAACACACGCACGACGCCGCCCCATGCATGCAACATCAAACGCACTTTGCACGCACGCAACACTCGCACGCCTGCAAGCACACAACACACGACGTAAGACACACGCTCAACTTATACGTGCATGCACCCTTTGTTAAGGACATGGATTTTTACGGGTATTAATCAATCTTATCTCTGATAAGCAGAACATGATGTTTGCAGCGGTCTTTATGAATCACAACGTATCGAACGGGCTATCAACATAGTAGGCTTATCTACATGAAAAAGGTGACGTCACACTCAATGAACAATCATCGGTTTATGAAATTCCCGCTTCGACCGCCTGGCCCACCAAAGGTTCCTTCCGCCAGCGCTGCGTTGGGTCAGCGACATGCGTGCCATGCACCCAAAGAGCCCACACGTCAGTGGAAGAACGGCGCGGTGTCCTAGGTCAGAGTCGAGGGCGCCACTCGCGGCACACCCGGCTGAACGCGCCTCCGTGCCGCATTCAAACGCCTCCATGAAACCTGCTAGTGTGGAAGCCGAGAAACCCACTCTGGACACACGTCCGTTCATGACCGGGACGGAGTTAAACGCAATGCCGGCTGAGCTCCTCCCGTCTGCCGTCTGTTTAATCTCCTATTTAAACGAGGCCAAACGCCGGCCAAGAATCGCACACCTCCGCCGCTCCCCTATCTCCTCCACCATTTTGTCCACTCTTACAATGGCTTACGAAGAGTAGTTATTCCGCATCCAAGCCGGCTGGGTAGCCCGCCGGATACGAGCTATGCAGCTCGCTGATCCACCTCCCTCCCCTCGCCTGACGGAGCCAGTTGCCGCCCCAAGCCGGCGCTGTTCAAGAATCAACTTCGCCGCTCTAGGCCAGCTCGACGAGGAGAGCGCGAAGGCGTCATTGCTTGCCGCCCACGCCGCCGCCTGCGTACGCGTCTCCCGTTTCGTGGCCGAGACTCCCCATGCCGGCGGCCGCGCCATGACGGGCAGCGACGGGTCGAGCGGAGAGCGACGAAGTTGGTGGCGGCGCCTCGCGGCCGCCATCATCGAGGAGAAGTAGAACACGGGAGGCCGCCGCCACTTGGGTCCCATGAAGGCCACCGCGGAGGCGATGCCGACGTACACAGCAGGTGTCTTTCCGGATCCTTTTGTTGGGAGGACCTTCGTCAACCCTGCATGGGCTCCATGGAAGAGGGGAATGTTAGGATGAACTCGAGCCGGTGCCGGCCATGGCAAAGTAGTGGCCGGTGATGAACTTGAACCGGTGCTGGCCACCATCATCTTACGGCACCAGCCAATGATATCAGTTGGGCAATGGGGAAGCGAGCCGTCCTTTGCGCTGAAGCATATACCTCTGGGGCTCCCGACAGTCCGGTGATCGTGCTGCCGGACATGAGGAACACAAATCGATTGGCGGGCGACCATTTAGGCCAGGTATTATATACCTGTGCTGTCCAGAACTTGCACCGCGTAGTTCATTTGAATGTAATGAAATCTGTCATGTTTGTATGGAAATCCGGTATTTTATATGATTTCCGTCGTTGTTTATATGAAATATCAGTTTGTCGACGTGTTTGCGTGAATTTAGTTCGGTTGGTTGAGTTGCTGTCATAATGTGTGCGGCTACGGTTGGATGGTGTAATTTGCGGGTCGCCGGTCATTCTGCGGGCGGCTCGGGCGGTGTTGTGGGACAAAAAAACACAGCTCGTGCGAGCTCGTCTCCAACATGCGCACTGGAGGATGCATGACAGCATGAGCACCCGAGCCATTCCTTGTTCATCGGTGGCAAAGGCACCGGTGGACAAAAGGGTCACCAATATTTTGGCTACCCCGGGCAAGATCCAAATAGCCCCTCCCAATAGATTCAAATCCCTCGTTCGCCGTGGAATTTTTCCATGTGTTGTTTTCATGGACTAGCAAGATGCTCGTGCATTGCACGGAACATCAAGATGCATTTTTTTACAAACTCCCGCATGCATGCAAGGGATAATTAATGCCCTCCTTTGCTAGTACCACGAGGCAAACACCATTAATATTGCATCGATTAGTGTTAGTGGCCTTGTATATCTGCAAATTGTAATTTTGATAGTGGCCCCTTGTATATAAAAATGGAGGGAAAGATGGGAGATAAGGTGGGGCGTGGTGGTGACTGGTGGTCGGACTGGGTGGAGGCATGGGGATGGACGACGCAGTATCTCTCTCACACACACCCACGTAGGTGGGGGACGTGCACGAAGATAAGAGGTGCACGCACGACGCACGACGCATTCTGCCTCTTTCCCAACCACACCCGCTGGGTACACGATGGAGCTCATTTCTGCATTTAAAAGGCAGCCCACATGGTAATTTGGCACGTGTAATCGGGTTGTCCACTTGGTGGAGGGAGGATCGTCTACCACGGGTGAACAAACAAATTGCGACTTGACGCGTTATGTTAAATTAAAAAAGAGGCAAACCATGTGGGGCCTACCTTAGAGGCAAGGCTCTATACACCGGAGTACTTTTGATGTGTCCCACAACTCGCAGAACGAGGAAAAGCTTGCTTAGTACACCATCTCCCCCGCCCACGGGCGCGGTGGCTCGCAGGATGAGGTGAAGCTTGCTTACGAGTAGTAGTAGTAGTAGTAGTACTACTCAGACGCTTTACGCCTCGCTCGCCCCACGCCAAGGTGGCTCGCAAAGACGAGGAGAAATTTTACTACTCCCTCTGTTTACTCCTCGTCCCTACTACGTATACTTTGGTTAGTACTCCCTCCATTTACTTATACAAGGCCACTATAAAAAATACATTTTGCATCTATACAAGGCCACAAATAGTAATTGAGACAAAAGCTACTATTCCCTCCTTTCCAGTTTATGGCTCAATTTCAAAATCTCTCCAACCAAGGTAGACGGTGAGTGGTCGAATTAATTTCGTAGTTTGCACAAGTAATTAGTACACTCGTTTTTCTCAAGAAGTTATGTTTACCGAGGCATTAATTAGAACGAATGCATGAATGACCACTAAATTTCCATGAACTTGTACATGCATCGGTAAGTACAATAGTGCGCTTTACTACATGGCATTTTTGCATATGTGGAGGAAAGAGAGGCAAGGAAAAGGTGGAGAAGTGGGCTCTCATGCAAGAGCCAACCTCTACTACATGGTGGAGCACTGGAGAGGCACTGTATGGAGGTGGTCAGAATCGAGACTCACGCCGGTTGTAGCACCGCATGATTAAAATGACAATGGCAAGTCAAATCACGGGCCTCACCTGTCCAAAGAAGAACTCGCTATCAAATCCCACAGCCTCACGCTTGCAAAGCAGCCTACTCCCTCTTCTTCTCGCGTCTGTCGAACCGACTAGGCGGAACTGCCCCGCCGCCTACAAGCAGAAAAGCCCCGCCCTCGACTTTTAAATACAACTACATCCGCTTAAGAATCCAATGATATACTTTTTGTGACATAGAACTACGTGTAGGCCCTATAAACCGAGACGCCTAAAAATAAAAAAACCGAGACAGAGAGGGTAGTTCAGCAGGACTTTTTAGATCAATATAGTCGGGATTCACCAAGGAGCAAAACCAAGTGGTAGGCTGCTCCTGTCGTGTTGGCGTAGCAACTCAAGCTGTGGTCGATCCGCACACCTAAATGGCGACACACTTAACAAGACCCCTTTGGCCGACATGTGGCTCATCCACCATCTTGTTCCACGTGCGATGCACCAAATTACAGTTTGGAGCAGCGGTTGGAATTGGAGGCACCCTGGTCGTAGCGCCGCAATAGTAGAAAATGAGCGATGAGGGGTCAAATCACAAAGCCCCACCTTTCCCGCATTAAGCTGGAGTGTTGGACGGACGAAGAAACCATCATTTCACTCTAGGGAGCAAGAGCATAAAGAAAAGATAAAACAATGATGCGTGCGGCAGCTACCTAGGGCACCCTAGGGTAGGGGTCTCCACTACAGATCCTTTTTTTAAAGCGACTCCACTACAAATCGGATTCTCCCTCATCCTCTTGAAGAAAACCGATGATGAGTGTGGCGGTAGGTTTTGTAGGAGTACTACGGCGTGCGGGGCCACGTTGTAGTAAACGGGTTCGAGTTGACGCCTTAAATATGTGTGGGCCGCTTGGTTTTACGGGAACGAGGCAGCATTTTGGGTTCGGGGACCAGTGGAGATATAGTACGTACAAAAAATTGTGGATGTAGGTTCGACCGAAAGGCAATGATGCATGGGCCCTGCATTTTGATATACCCGGGGCCGCGTGAAATTATCTACTCTACTCAAAACTAGTAGGTACAAATGTATTGAACGCATGAGATCTCGAAACCAAATTATGAATAAATACACACTATAGCATGTAAAGCTTTGAGTCATATATGCATGATGTAGATGTTCTTTTAGTTCTTATAGTTCATCTCATTCAAAATCAATTAGTTTTATAAAAAATTTAAGATTCATGGGGTTGTGCATTGTAAATCATAAAGTAAAAAACAAATAATGGCAGTTCATTTAGAAAAAAATAATCAATTATGATACTGTAAGATTATAGAACAAAGGAGAAGTGCTTGTGTTTTGAGGTTTGTGCATTATGCTTAAGTTCAACCATGGAGTCTTCTAAATTGTACATGTGGCAGATCTGGTGGAATGTTGATGATATCCAACGGCCAGTAGTGCTAGGATTTGCCTATCTTTGCTTTGTTGGGTTAGCTTCATCGAGCGACCATCTTTCAAAGTTATTGGCACACTACATAGTTCTTGTGCCATAGTTGCATGTTTTGGAAAAAAAACTACTAGTGGGTTGTACTATCTATTTAGGAATAGAAGATGTATACATGGAAGTTGTAGGGAAAGAGATGACATGGAGCATCTCAATTCCTATGAGTAGGGATTCAAAAAGAGATGTCATTTGGTTCACATCATAGGAACTTTTCTATTGAATCTAGAGATGACATGTATCTCAATTCCTATGAGGAGGGATTAGAAAAGAGATGTAATTTGGTTCATATCATAGGAACTTTTCTATTGAATATACGCTAATGTTTATTTTCCTTTGAAGTTAAGGGAGTATAGGAATCCATTCATATGAACCAAGTGGCTCTAAAGCTATAGAAATGATATCATGTTTATTTACTTTGAAATGTGGAGTATATGAATCTATTCCTATGAACCAATTGGCTCTAAAGGAAAAATCCTATAAAAATCATATCATATAGAGTTCCTATGATATTCCTCGACACTAAAGGATGCTTGAAATTGCTGCGGGTGATACGATGGTCTTTCTTTGTAGACTCCTCACACATCTTTATAGTTAACTCTCGAAGATGAATGAAATGATATATACAGGGTATTCTACATGTGCAATTTGGTACACGAAAACTCGGTAAAAGTTTGCGAGGTACGAATTTTCAATAAAGCTATATGCACTGCATTTCGGATCAGAGGGAGCATACGACAGTTTCTAACACTCACGTGGAAGATTTGTGTGTAGGAGGAGTGGTTGGCAAAACTGACACTGTCGGATGCCGATCTAACGGTTCTAACTGTGTTCGTCAGGAAAAGGCTTGTGGCGAACGTTTGTCGGATAATGATTTACGGACACATGCATTGCATTGATACGTGCCCCCTCTCTCTCACGCACACGCACCCTCACGAGTCACGACTCTCCCGAGTCCTCTCGCAGACTCGCACATCGCACCCACCGTCTATCTGCAGGTAGACGTCACGCACATATGTGCTCTTCACACCCTACCCTCAGAACTTCTAAAAAACAAAAGACGGCGCGCACATTTTATTTTAGCTCACACGTCACACACTTATACTATTACTCTTGCGGCGAACGTTATTTGGGCATAGTATATTGTACTCTCACGAAGAGAAGCGGTGCACACACGCACTAGTTCTCTCACACCCACTTGCGGCTACACGTAGGAGCGCATTTTTTTTAAGCTGGTTCAACAAAATCACTCCACTATATATAAAAGCAGGAGCCTTAGCGCTTGCTTTACTAGGGTTCCTCTCGTTCACTCTCTCATGCTCTCCAGATCTAAGCAAGACATAGGTGGCCACACTCTCTCTCAGCTCACGGCTGGTCACAAATCGGCGGACAACCTCGACCGGGCAGGGGTGTAGGTGCATCCTTCACGCAGCTTGTCGGCGGCGAGGGAGGAGACCAACGGCTTCCAGGCGTCTCTTGGGCGTGGCCGTGCTGCTTCTCTCCGAGAGAGCTGGATTGGGAGGGCCTCCGACCCCTTCTTCCTCCCTCGCAGTATTGTGGCCAAGATGCGGCCTCCCGACGCCGTCTTTGCCACATGCCGACGACCTCGGTATATATTCCTTGAAACCTGCCTTGTTTCATCGCCTCAGCCCCTTCGTGTGGATCCTTTTCTACTTCCGTCCGCTGTTCCAAAGCCACCTAGACTTCTACTATTATTAGAAGTAAAGCTAGTTCATACAGTCGACCCATAGCGTTGGTTCAAACAGGGAAGAAAGTGGGAAAGCTATAGCATGAATATAGGACTTGGTTCTAAGAGGAAATGAGGGAAAGTAGTAATATCTGTCACTGTTTAAATAACCGTGTTTCGTATTTGCACAAACAGGGATGTTTGTCTCCGTATCCTTTCTATCTGCGCAATCAAAAGCACACACCTCAGTTTTAGTACAACTGCGCAAAATGAGATGGCTATCCCTCGTTGCCATCGTCTAACCTCCCGTCTTCAAGGTATCCCTACATTGGTAGTAGTAACTAAGGTAGAATGACCAACGCAATCTAAAAGAAGCTGATTAGTACGTTTTACTTCCTGATTGCAGTGCAGGGACGAGCGAAAACAACTGCATCCTAGTCCGGAATGCACTTTCTACCAGTTCATCCGTGGACCGAGGACTAGCTGGCACGACTGCACGGCAGTTTTTTGGATAGGTGCGCGGATAAGAGGCATTGTGGTATGCTTATTTCTGCAAATAGCGGTGCTTAAATTTAGTGGAATGCACAAGCATTTCAGCTGGTCAAGATACCTTTGCATGGTTCAGTTCAACATTCGGTGAGACCACAATCATAACTGGTTATTCTGGAATGAGAGAACCTAACCCTGGATGGTGGCGACAAGAAAAAACCAGAGTGAACTCCAGGAAATTTAAGCCTGCCAGGAGGCCCTTTGCTCAGAGAAGGATTTTGCTTGTTTTTTCCTGATTTGTAAACCTTCTCACAACTTTGTCTTTTGTTGTGAACTAGTATATGTTTGTTATGTTCTATGAATCCTTGAGATGTATAAAATTGCTTAACTTATGCTTTTCAAGTTTTTTATGAAGACTAGTTTAATGTGAGTGTTCCACATGAGCGCTGGACTAGTGTGTGAACGTTTGGAATTTATTACATTGTGGCCTCAATTAACTGTATGAACCACTGTAACAAGATACATAGTTGCTTATATGTCAGACTGCAGATTGTTGATTGTTAGCTGGTCGATAGCCTAGTGTTGAAACAAGCTAAGCCAATGTGCCGTGTTTTGCACAACTGCTTACAAGTGGGGTAGCACCAACAGTGTTTACAAGTACTTATGTACACGTCGGCGCATGGTTCTCGAACGAGTGCTCTATTTCATCAAAACACACACTGCTCGTATGATAAACTGTGACAACTTATGTCTTACCATGCCATATTCATGAAAAAACTAGTGAGGACGCATCTGTTTCGGCAACAATTATGATGGTTCTCACATGATTCACGGGCACATAAAAGTAGCAGCAGTTCCCATAGACGGATTCAAATAGAGTACTAGCCCCAGAGGGGTCAATAACAGGCAAGGTTCGGATAATTAGACACAATCCAAACTACTATTAAACACTAGCTGGGGCAACTATTTCATGCCTCCATCTAATTTGGGCTAGACACAAGACGGACCTTGCCATGAACATCATCGAGGACGTCTCGCAACAGCTCAATCCTGTGAACCTTCATGAAGACAACCTTGTGACCTTGCCACTGATAAACTTGTTTGTGGAGGCATGCCACGTCATCTTCCTGCGTAAGCTTGACAAGAACAGTATGCCTCACAAACGAAGGAGTAGCTTTGAACTTGTTATGCTTCAAAGACACCTGGACAACACGCACGACAACGGTGAGGCTGGAATACAAGTCTTCATTGGTATAACCACAAATGGCTTCCTGTGATCTAACAGCCTAAGAACTCTGTTTTTCCCAAAGGTCGTATATTCAGGTCGTCCGCCTCATAGCGAGTGACATGTACAACCACACAATCCTTATGCGCATCGGGGCTCTAATTGAAGCGAAACAAATTCTGAATTACTTTTCAAAGATAAGAAACACAAGTTATTTAAACCACTATGTATAGCATGGCATCGAAGCTAATAAAATTTTGCATTATTAATCACCACATACTTCCTTTTCTAAAAATCACCACATACCTAGATGAAAAACCACAATCGAGATCGGTAAAGAAGGAAATCACCTTGGGCAGCTCGGCGGGGGGCACATCCTCGAAGGGGAAAACTACTCCTACAAGCCACGGGGCTGTAACCTCAAACGGGCGTTGACCATCTCGGTAGGGGCCGTGGAGCGATCTCGGGGTCAGCTCGGTGGTTGCCTCCATCTTCTTGGAGCTCTCTGTCTCGTGGGGATCAGCCTCCCGCGTCTTCTCCAATATCGGCAGATCCTTGCCTGGTTCTCCTTGGTCCATCATGAAACTGGCAAATACTAGGAGACCACTGAAAGGAAAACACAATCGCAATGACAATGAAACAAAAAAGAGAGTGAGGATCGATTCTTTGCTTTGCAAAAGTTCTTTTTTTCTCTGAACGAAAATATACCAACATCACGGATCCGCTTACCTTCCCTTCATTCGGAGAGAAGAACAGTGGCAGATGCGAGTGTTGCGTTTCTTGAAGACGGTGAGGGAGAAGGGGATTCAGCGAAGAGTGAAATGATGTTTGCTTCGTCCGACAAACTTAGACCGCGGGGAGGTGGGGTTTTGTGATACGACGGCTCGTTACTGCCGCGCTATGACTAGGGTGACTCTACGCCTTCATACTGCCTTCTAATTTGGTGGATGGCATTTGGGCCTGCGCGCTGCATGGCCCGCATGTCGGTGAACAAAAGTATAACGACATTCAGTAGAGGGAGACTTTTCAATGACCTAGGAGGAGACAGAAGCGGTAGAGTGTCTTCACTATACTAGTAGTAATTGTTTTTCTGGGTAGCTGTAGAGTGTCTCCACTGTACTAGTAGTAATTGTTTCTCTGGGCCCAAGACAAAACAGCCCATCCACACTAGTAAATAGTAAAATCAATTCAAAAGCCCATATATTTACTGAATGAGAGGCGCTACCCACACGCAAAGACACCGCCCCCCAAAAAAAAACCTGGTGCTCTTCTTCCTCCTCGCTCCCACCCACCTCACGACAGCTCGCCCACTGCACCCCCAAATTCCTCACCTCACTCCCTCTGAAAACCCCCACTCCCTTCTTCTTCACTGCAGACTACAACTAGGCTCGTCATTCGTTACTACTGCTCAAATCCGTGAGGCTGACGCTGACGCCTCGAGGAAAATGGAGTCGGCTGACCCCAGCGCCAAGAAGATGAGGCTCACGCCAGCGGCGACGCCTGTTGTAGATCCCGCACCCGGCAGCATGGGAAGAAGCGACGACCCCGCCCCCACCAGATCCTAGGAACCCGTAGAATCTCGGGTGGACCGCATCAGCGATCTCCCGGACGCCGTCCTTGGGGAGATCATCTCGCTTCTCCCCACAAAGGATTGCTGCCGCACCCAAGTCCTCTCAATTCGGTGGCGCCCTCTATGGTGCGCCGTGCCCTTTAATCTTGACTGTCATCAGCTATCTCTCTTCAATGATTTTGAAATCCCCAGAGCCATCATCTCCTCCCACTGTGGCTCCGCTCAAAGCCTCTGCATCCCGTCATGCTACTTGAGCAAGCATACCATGCCCTGCACGGTGGATGCCTGGCTGAAATCCCCTGAATTCACAGAACTACAGCTGCTTGAGTTCTACTATTCCCCTGGAAATCACAAACCACATACCGAACGCCATGAACTTGTGCCCTCAACACCGATGTCCATCTCGCGGTTTTCCTCGTCTCACCACACCGCCACCTGTGCGCTGTGCTACCTACCAGACAATCTAGTACTAAACCTTTGACTCCCATTTCTCAAGAAACTTTCACTTGTGCGGGTTCGTATATCGGAGGCCTCATTGCACAACATCATCCACTCCGGTTGCCTGCTGTTTGGAGTGCTTGGTGCTTGTTTTCACAGTTAGAATCGGTTGTCTCCAAATAAAGTCACCTAACCTTGTAAGAATTGGAATTTCTTTTGACGGAAGGCAGCTCATCATCCAAGATGCCCCTTCACTTCAAAGGTTGATCCTTGATTCTAGTTATTCACCGCTGCAAATAACCCGTCCTCTCTGCGCCTAAACTGGAGACCTTGGGTGTAATACATGATCTCCGTGCTCATTTCAATATGGTGTTTGGCTCCACAGTTCTTGGTACTTTATATTATCATCTACACTTGTAACCATAAGCTGCATTTTAAATTTCTGCGCATAATTTATATATCATCTTGGAGTACACATTTTGTACTAATATTATGTTCTATGCTCAGTGAAGAGTTTCTCCATGGATGGGCTATCAATGGTGCTAGATTCTTTCAAGATATTATATATCCAAATGAATTGTTTTGATCTGAACAAGATTATTGGCTTGCTGCATTGCTTTCCATGCCTGGAGAAGTTGTATATAAAGGTGATAATTTCACGCACAATGGAAGCCCGCATATAGTGTACTAGAATTAACCGTTCAGCTGTTGCTCTTTCGACACTCTTTTTTTAGACCTTAACTGTTTTCAATCTTCATGTATATTTAGGCAACAGGACGGGGTAAGAAAGTTATAACCAATGGGTGGATTCATAAGCATCGAGATTTTCTCACTTCTCATGAGATTCGATTGAAGACAATAACGCTAGAACAATATGTAGCCAACCGTGCAAACACAACATTTGTCACATTCTTCCTACTGAATGCGAGGTTACTATTGTCCATTAGGCTTAAGTTTATCAGCAGCATGGTTTTGCCGGATGGGTATGTCGAAGAGCAAAAAAAGGAGTTCCAGGTGGGCAAAAGAGCTTCTGAACGTGCCGGGCTTCTATTTACAACATATTGTGGTCATAATCCAGTAGATTTTATGACCCAGAATGTTCATTCTACGGACCTGACCAATCCATTTGACTGTGACTGCCGAAAACAGTGCTGGAGTTAGATGTTGTTGCCCTTTTCAATCTGGATTTTTTTGTAAACCTGATGAACAATTAACCCTCGTGCTTTTGTACAGTTTGTAAGCTGGAGTTAAATGTTCCTGCCCTTTTCAACTCGGCTGTGACTGTCATATTTTCTTTGAAACAAGGCAAATGGCTTGCCATTCGTTTAATTTATAGTGAAATGTTGTAGCAAATCCCAACCAAGGGTAATAACATCACTCTCGCCAGCTGCTTGAGCTCACTGTGCATTACAGAAGCCAAGTGATTAGCACCCACCAGCACCCACAAACTTATTTCGAACTAGCACATCAAATGGGCTGTAAATTTTCATAGGAAAGGCTGCATGACCGTGACAGATTTGGATTCTGACAGTTGGGACCCGCGAGGAAATAGCCTATCCAAGGTGGTGTCGACTTACTAGCCAGTCAACAAACGATTCTGCCTACCAGCCGTTGGATTGACATCCAACATCTGTCGTGTATCTTCTATCTCTTGTCTTCTTCTTCCTCCATCCGCCCAAACCAAACCACCCCGTCGGCTCCACCTGCGCTCGCCTCCCATGGTTGGCTGCGCCTCTGCCGCCCTACCGTACGTACCCTCCAATGTTGGCCAGCCCCTCCCTCTATTCCCCCACACGTCCTGTTATTCTCTGGCGACATCAGCCCCAATACGCACCCGCGCCCGAACGATCCAACCTCAGATTCTCCCCTCCGCTGCTGGACGGCGCATGTTCAACGTATCTCGTTTCGTTCCGGCCCGAGGCCTCGCCGTCGTCCTCCGCCTATGCGGCCTTGGTTCGCTGGCCGTGCGCGTCGCCGCCCTCTTGCGTTGTCAACGTCGTCAACAACCGAGAGGAACAAGGAGATGATCAGACGTGGAGAGGATGACACTAGGGACCCACCGGCGTCATGGCGATGACGCAAGCAAGTGCCTCTATAGTACAAGACCAAAAATATGGTTCCTCCTAATGGTTGGACATCCGGGGCTCACGCCATTGTCAACATAGTCAATAAACGAGAGAATTACACTACGAGCGGCTGACACCAGGGACCCAGCAAGTCGCGCAGTTTTTTTTTGAGGAACAAGCAGTTGTTATTTATACTAGTTTTAGCGACGGATCAGGGTAACAACGGGGCTGTGCGGGGGATGTGGCCCGTCTAGCCAGGGTTTTATTTATGTTTACCACATCATGAGCCCAGTTGTGTTTTTTTCTTGCTGAAAATGGCTAGCCCAACTCTATTTTTTAAAGAAATACCCAAACAAGGCCTACTTGCTTTATCGGCCCTGCTGGGCTGCAAATCTTTCAAGACGAGTTGAGTTTCATTCGGTTTGCCCAGAAATGGGCTGTACATTTTTAAAACACATCAAACCGGCAATTAGTTTCAATTTTTTTTCATTACAAGATCTCAAAATTCCATTGATTTTATGTGTGGACAATTATTTGGATTTTATATTTGTATAAATTATTTTTCAAAATAGTTTGAATGTGAATCAATATTTCTGGATTAAAAACAGTTGATTGCACCGAAATATGCAAAATTTCGTATACTTTTTAACCGTGGCCACAATATGGGGTGTAATGCTAACAAAAAGAAGATGGGCTCCAAAAAAATTCTTAAGAATTAGCAAATGGGCTGCACATTATTAGAAATAATGGCAGATGGGATGTATGTTGTTTTCCACAGATTTGAGGCTGACTTATGCACCTACTATAGGTTGACGCGTATGCTTTCATAAAAAAAGGTTGACGCCTTTGCAACGCCTCTGTAAACTTAGTGAACACACGAGAGCGGATCGTTGGATGTCCATCCAACGGTACCGTCGGCTTCTTCAATCTCTGCTCTTCATGCTCCAGCCGCTCAAACAAGCACCAGTGGGACTGCCTGCTCCCTCCTCCCGCGGCCGGCTATGCTGCCGCGCAGGCCTCACGGCCCCACCGTACTCCCATCGCTGGCCTAGCCATCCCTCTACTCACCCACACATGCTGTTATTCTCTGGCGACGGCAGACGAACCAGTAAACCCTCGTACTCCTCCGCGTGGGAAACAACTCCCGAGTATTCCCTGGCTCCGTGTCGTTCCCTTCCTAGGCCTCGCCGTCGTCCACCGCCCTGGTGCTCTCGGCGCAGCCTGGTCAACGTGGTCAATGAACGACAGCCATCGGAAGTGGACTGTACGTGGAGAGGCTGACAGCTGGGTCCACGGCCGCACGCAAGGAAATGCCTCCTTATTAGGCGCAAAATAACGATTCCTCCACCTGGCAGCTAGGACCCATAGGAAGGGCCTCTGTATTTCGCGAAAAAAACGTTCCCCGGCCCGATGTCGGACCCACCAGCTATATCTTCGCACGCAAGGAAGTGCCTCCTTATTACGCCCAAAAAAATGAATACCCCCTACTAGCTGGGACCCACCATATTGTTGCGCTGACTTGTGGGTATGATGTCCACCCAACGGCCATAGTGCTTCTTCAACCTCTGGTCTTCTTGCTCAAGCCGCCCAAAGCAGCGTCGGTCGTGCCTTTGCTCCTTCCTCCCATGGACGGCTGTGCTACGTGAGGCCTCACCGCCCCCATACTACTCCCACCACTGGCCAGGCCATCCCTCCACTCACCCACACCCCCTGTTATTCTGCGGCGACGGCAGCCTCACACCGCAGCCGAACCAATGAACGCTCGTACTCCTCTCCGCATGGGCATCCACTACCGCGTCTTCCCCAGCTCCACGTCGTCCCCTTCCTAGGCCTCGCCGTCATCCACCGCCGTGGTGCTCTCGGCGCAGCGTGGTCAATGTGGTCAATGACCGACTTCCATCAGAAGAGTACTATACGTGGAGAGGCTGACAGCTGGGTCCACGGCAGCCGCAAGGAAGTGCCTCCTTATTACGCGGAAAATAATTATTCCTCCACCTGACAGCGGGGACCCACCGGACGGGCCACCAGTATTTTGCGAAAAAATCGTTTCCCCCTGACTGTTGGGACCCACCGGACGGGCCACCGTATTTCGCGAAAAAAACGTTCCCCCCGCTGTCAGCTCGGACCCACCGGAAGTGCCTCCTTATTACGCACAAAAAAATGAATACTCCCCCGGCTAGCTGGGACCCACCTTGGTGGGAGGATGACTTGTGGGCCTACTATGTTGACGGCGACGAAGGGCTTTGTCAACTTAGTCAATATGAACGATTCTAGCTCCAGTGACTGTACGAAGTCCATCCAACGGCCATAGTGCTTCTTCAACCTCTGGTCTTCTTGCTCCAGCTGCCCAAAGCAGCGCCAGACGTGCCGCATGCTCCTGCCTCCCGTGGCGGCTCTCATCGCCGCAGAGGCCTCATCGCCCTACTATTCCCACTGGCTGGCCAGGCCTGCGGTGGCAGCCTCACACTGCGGCCGAACCGGTGAACCCTCATACTCCTCTCCGCGGGCTTCCTTGCCGCGTCTTCCTGGCTCGCGTCGTCCCTTCCTAGGCCTCGCCGTCGTCCACCGTCGTGGTGCTCTCGCCTTGGCGTGGTCAAGGAACGACTTCCATCAAGAAAATCAGACGTGAAGAGGCTGACAGCTGGGTCCACGGCCACAGCCCAGTTTTTTTTGTGATTTGCCAAGTAAGTCGCTTTGTCAGGCCTGTTGGGCTGCAATTATTTCAAGACAAGGAGAGCTTTCATTCGGCTAGCCGAGAAAATGGCCCAATGAGAAATTGGCTGTACATTTTTAAAACACATCAAACCGGTAATTAGTTTCAAATATCTTTTTTTCATTTCAAGATTTTAAATTACATTAATTTTTATGCATGGAGAATTTGTTGGATTTTATATTGATATAAATTTATTTTTAGAATCAGTTTGAATGTGAGTCGAAATTTCAGGATTAAAAACAGTTCACATCGCACCGAAACATGCAAAATTTCGTATAATTTTTTAACCGTGGCCACAATATGGGCTGTAATGCTAACAAAAAGAATATGGGCTAAAAAAACCGTAAGAATTAGCAAATAGGTTGTAAATTATTAGAAATAATGGCAGATGGGTTGTATGCTGTTTTCCACAGATTTGAGGCTTACCTAAAAAAAGGTTGACACACAAGCAGTGACTGTTGGATGTCCATCCAACGGCCGTTGTGCTTCTTCAATCTCTGCTCTTCCTGCTCCAGCCGCTCAAACAAGCGCCCGTGGGACTGCCTGCTCCCTCCTCCTCAAGGGTCGGCTGTGCCACAGACTCACCGCCCCACCGTACTCCCGTCGCTGGCCTAGCCATCCCTCTACTCACCCACACCCGCTGTTATTCTCCGGGCGGCGGCAGACGAACCAAGAAACCCTCAGACAATCGTACTCCCCTCCGCGTGGGAAACAACTGCCGAGTCTTCCCTGCCTCCGTGTCGTCCCCTTCCTAGGCCTCGCCGTCGTCCACCGCCGTGGTGCTCTCGGCGCGGCGTGGTCAATGTGGTCAACGACCAACTTCCATCGGAAGAGTACTGTGCGTGGAGACGCTGACAGCTGGGTCCATGGCCGCAGCAAGGATGTGCCTCCTTATTACGCGCAAAATAATTATTCCTCCACCTGACAGCGGGGAGCCACCAGACGGGCCACCGTAATTCGCAAAAAAAATGATTCACCCCTGACTGCTGGAACCCACCAGCTACACCTTCGCACACAAGGAAGTGCGTCCGGGCAAAAAAAAAACAAAACGATTCGCCCCCCTGACTGCTGGGACACACCAGCTACATCTTCGCACGCAAGGAAGTGCGTCCAGGCAAAAAAAAATGATTCGCCCCCTGACTGCTGGGACCCATCAGCTACATCTTCGCACGCAAGGAAGTGCCTGACAGTCGAGACCCACCTAGTCGAAGTGTACGTAGCGTTGTCATTCTGGTCGCGAGTGTGTACGTACATACTGGTCGTTGTAGAGGCGCGCACGTGTCGTAATAGAGGCGCGCACGTAGCATGTACCTGTACATACAGCGGCCAGGGTGCAAGAAAGAAAATACGGCCACATATGTGTACATACGGGCGGGGTCTCGAATGCCTACTCGTGCATACGTACGGCCATGGCTCGTGTACATGGCTGAGTCGGAACGGAGAAACAGCGTCGTCGTCGTGTTCATGGGGAGGCAACAGAGTGCGTCGTGTTCATGGGGAGGCAACGGAATGCGTCGTGTTCATCGGGAGGCAACAGAATGCGTCGTGTTCATCGGGAGGCAACGGAACGCGTGGGAGCCAACCAGCTTGGACGGAACAGGTGATGGAAACGAGGCTTGGCGTACCGCACAATAGAGGAAACAGACCTCCTATGTTCGGAACGGGGTCCTGTTTATCGGGAGGGGTGTGGCGTATCGCAAAACGGAGGAAATGGACCTCCTACGGTCGAAACGGGGGTCCTGTTGATCGGGAGGGGTGTGGCGTACCGCAAAACGGAGGAAACAGACCTCCTACGGTCAAACAGGGTCCCGTTGATCTAAGGGGTGGAGTAATCAAGAACGGATTTAAACGGACCTCCTACGGTCAAACGGGGTCCTGTTCATCGGGAGGGGTGTGGCGCATCGCAAAACAGGACTCCATGGGATACTGTTCATCTCCACCGTCGACCTCCTCCGGCCTCCACGGGCTACCGTCGACCTCCTCCAGCCTCCACCGCCAAGACTACTCCAATCGGCCACTGCTCAACCACCCTCCACCGCTCACTGTTCATCCAGCCCTCCACACCATGGGGTCCTGTTCAACCACCCCTCCACCGTCTACTGTTCATCCAGCCCTCCACACCACGGGGTCCTGTTCAACCACCGCTCCACGGGCACCCCTCCACCGTCTACTTTTCATCCAACCCTCCGCCACACCACGGGTCCCGTTTCATCCAGAGGCAAACGCCACCGCCACCGTCCATCCAACCCCCGCAACGCCACCGCTCATCCCAGAGGCAGCATCGATCGGCTTGATTAGCAGCGATGGCGAAGAATCGCCGATCGGGTTGATTAACAGCCATCGATCGATCGCTTGGTTTCGATGAACGCAGTAGCTCGCGGTGCAATCGCCGGGTTCAGTTAGAGCCCAACGCCTCGCCGGTTCGATTGAGCTAACGCCGCACACACGCTGCAGACGTGTATGAGAGAACGCAGCATCGCTCGGCCCCGACCTCCCACCGTAACCGGGAACTCCCCGAAATTTTCCTCCCCCTCGCTTCTACGATGGTTTTTTCCGTCATGGACGGCCCAAAGAATGTCATGCAGCTGCGTCTCCGGCCCGCCCAGGACGAAAAGCCCATTTTCTGTTATGATTTTTTGTCATAGAAGTAGGAGCCCACCACATCTATGATGATACCGGGTTTTGTCACAATTATCGTCATAGAAGTATCATATGTATGAAAGAAAAAAAATTCGTTCGGCCCAAAATGTCACGGATGTGTCTTTTTTTTTTGTAGTGGGGTTGACTGATAAAAATCTTAAGCCGTCAAACACTGTTTTCCACGGCGTGGTACCTGGTAAGTCGGCCTACCCAGTTGGTAAGATAGCTCTGGAAGTTGTTTTTGGAGATGATCATGACTCTAGGTCGGAGACATTGACCTTTGAAGTGGTCAAGATCGACAACCCATATCACGCTCTGTTTGGACGGCCGGCTTATGCCAAGTTCATGGCGCAGCCTTGTTATGTGTATCGGCAGCTCAAGATGCCGGGTTACAAGGGAACCATCATGGTGCATGGGAGCCGGAAGATAGCCTTGGAGTGTGAGGAAGGAGACGCTGCTTATGTTGAGTCTGTTTGTGCAACTAAGGAGCTGAAATTTTACAAGGATAATGTTGACCTAGCGGACATGACATCTTTAAAGAAGCCAACCACAGAGCAAGATCCTTCACTCAAATTTAAATCGGCAGATGACAGTAAGATGGTTGATTTTGTTCCTGGTGATTCGTCGAAGCAGTTCAGTATCAGTGCCAATCTGGATCCGAAATAGGAAAGCATGCTCATCAAGTTCATCCGTGAGAACCGGGACATCTTTGCATGGAAGCCTTCAGACATGCCGGGTGTACTGAGAGAACTCGCTAAGCACACTCTTAATATTGATCCAAAATTTAAGCCGGTTAGGCAGTTTCTTCGCCGGTTTAACGAGGAGTGGCAGAAGGCCATTGCAGAGGAAGTGGCCCGGCTCTTGGCAGCCGTGTTTATCGTCGAAGTTTTCCATCCTGAGTGGTTAGCTAACCCGGTGCTGGTGCTCAAGAAGAATGGCACTTGGCAGATGTGTGTGGATTACACGGACTTGAACAAAGCTTGTCCGGCTGATCCGTTTTCTCTCCCTCGTGTTGATCAAATCATTGATGCTACGACGGGTTGTGAGCGTTTGAGTTTTTTGGATGTGTATTCTGGTTATCATCAGATCAAGATGGCAGTTAAGGACCAGGAGAAGACAACTTTCATTACTCCGTTTGGAGCCTTCTGCTATGTGTCTATGCCTTATGGGCTCAAAAGTGCCCCGATTTATGAATTGAAGGAGACGTTTGACAATCTCCGGGTCTACAAGATGATGCTTAATCCGGCTAAATGTGTCTTTGGTGTGCCTGCAGGCAAACTCTTAGGTTTCTTGGTTTCTAACAGAGGCATTAAAGCTAACCCGGAGAAAATCAAAGCCATTACTTCATTGGCTAAGCCGGCGTGCATTAATGATGTTCAGCGCCTGGCGGGTCGTATTGCGGCTCTGAGCCGGTTCATAAGCCGGCTGGGTGAGAAGGCTATTCCCCTCTATCAAATGATGAAGAAGACAGATCATTTTGTTTGGAGTGACGCTGCTAACCAAGCGTTTGAGGATCTAAAGAAACAGTTGGCTGAGCCGCCCGTGCTTGCTGCCCCCGTTGATAAAGAGTCTCTGTTGTTATATGTGGCTTCTAATAGCCGGGCCGTCAGTGTGGCCATCGTGGTGGAAAGGAAGGAGGCAGGCAAGGAATATCCGGTTCAACGGCCGGTTTATTATATCAGTGAGGTGCTTATTGAGTCCAAGCAGAGATACCCACATTGGCAGAAGCTTGTGTATGGGGTTTTCATGGCAAGCCGGAAGCTTAAGCAATATTTTGAGGGTCATCCCATCACTGTGGTTAGCTCTGCTCCTTTGGGAGATATCATCCAAAACAGGGAAGCAACTGGCTGGGTTGCTAAGTGGGCCATTGAGCTTGGACCTCACGGGTTAAAATATGTGCCTCGTACGGCTATCAAGTCCCATGCGCTTGTGGATTTCATCAATGATTGGACAGAGTTGCAGGCACCGGAGGAAAAGCCGGATAACACATATTGGACTATTGACTTTGATGGATCTAGATAGCTAGAGGGCTCGGGGGCTGGAGTTGTCTTGATTTCCCCACGAGGTGATAAATTTTCTTATGTCCTCCGGTTAATGTTCCCTTGTACTAACAATGCAGCTACTAACAATGCAGCTGAGTATGAGGCCCTGATCCATGATCTTCAGATGGCTAAGGAGATGAATTTAAGCTGGGTGAGATGCTTTGGCGATTCGGATTTGGTGGCCCAATAGGTTTCTGGTACTTGGGATTCCAAGGATCCGCTTATGGCGGCTTATCATCGAGAGGTCGATGCCATTGCAGGTCATTTCAAGGGTTACCAAGTTGAACATATCGATCGAAGGAAGAATGAGGCGGCTGATAACCTAAGCCGGCTAGGCTCTCAGCGTAAGCCGGTGCCGCCGAATACGTTCCTGGATGTTCTACTCAACCCTTCGGTCAACTTGCCTACGGAGGAGGACCTTGCTATTCCTGACCCGGAAGCACAATTGGTGGCAGCTCTTCATGCTATTCCTGATTGGACAGTTCCCTATTTGGCTTACATGAACCGGGGTGAGTTACCTGAGGATGAGACCTTGGCCAGGCAGATAACCCGATGGTATAAGTCAATGACAATTGTCAATGGGGAGCTGCACCATTGCAGTGTTACAAGGGCATTTCAGCGTTGCGTTTCTCCTGAAGAAGGCTGTGAGATTATACGTGAGATCCACAAAGGAGATTGTGGTCATCATGCCGACTCAAAATCTCTGGTAGCCAAGGCTTTTCGTCACGGTTTCTATTGGCTGACGGTTCATGCTGATGTTGAATACTTGGTCAGAAAATGTGACAGTTGTCAGAACTTTTCACGTCGAGCTCATGTTCCAGCTCAGGAGCTGAGGATGATCCCAATCACTTGGCCGTTTGTAACTTGGGGGCTTGATATTTTTGGACCTTTTAAGAGGTCCAAGGATAAGAAGACCCACCTTTTGGTGGCGGTTGATAAGTTCACTAAGTGGTAGAGGCAGAGGCAGTCAGTAAGTGTGATGCAGCCACGGCTGTTCAATTCATGAAGAAGGTGATCTTCCGTTTTGGCTTTCCACACAACATTATAACAGATAATGGCACTAATCTCTCCAAGGGTGCTATGAAAGAATTTTGTCAACGTGAGCATATCCGACTTGATGTATCATAAGTGGCTCACCCCCAATCCAATGGTCAAGCTGAGAGAGCCAATCAAGAGATCCTAAGAGGCATCAAGCTCTGGCTTATGGTTCCCTTACAGAGGACGTCGGGTTGTTGGGTGGAGGAGTTACCTTCCGTGTTATGGAGCATTAACACCACCCCAACAGGTTTACGGGTTATACACCCTTCTTCATGGTCTACGGAGCAGAGGCGGTGCTCCCTGGTGACATCCGTCACGACTCACCTCGTGTGGCTGCTTATGTTGAAGCTGACAATGAAAAAGCACGTCAGGAAGCACATGACCTGTTAGATGAGGAGTGTGACATAGCGGCGGCTCATTCGGTGATTTCCCAGCAAGATCTGCACCGTTACCACAGCCGCCACATTCAAACCAGAACTTTTCAAGAAGGCGATCTGGTGCTCCGGCTCATCCAGGATCAGACTGATATGCACAAGTTGTCCCCACCTTGGGAAGGGCCCTTTGTGGTCAGTAAGAATCTCAACAATGGGTCATACTACCTTATCGATGTTCGAGTGAACAAAGACTCACCTAAGTCAGAGGAGGAGACCCACCGGCCGTGGAATATTGCTCATCTTCGGCCTTACCACACTTGAGCCAATGGCTCTTCTGATGTACATATTTTTGACAATGTATATATCATGATTAATGTAATAAAGTTGGCATCCTTGCTAAAGTAGGGCCTTTGTCATTTTTTCTCTTTAAATAAAGAGTCTTTTGGTTACTTGGGGGCTTTCGGCTCATGAGCGAAGCTGTGATTACTCTTTGGACCGGCTTAAAAGCCAATTGTAAAAAAAACCTTGGGGGTTTGCTGCCCAGGTTAAAAGGTACCAAAGAGAGTCTGTTGCACAAGCACAACTCAAACATAGGCGCCCATTGAGCACAGCTCAAAAATATTTCTTGGGGGCTCTTTTGTTCTAAAGAACAAAGAGTTTTTATAACCCTTGTAATAGGCTTAAAAGCCAGGCTTGGAAGCCAGGTGTATTCACCTGAAACTCTGGGTTATCCTGCCTTATTAAGTAAGCCACTCCGCCCAGGTAATCCTAGAATGACCCGCCATACTTTTGACAAGTCAATCTTATACAGACCCTGAACTTGTCAAAGTTAAAATGGTGATTGGTTATGTAATGTCCATCTTATAAGGTTTGTATATAGGTTTAACTCAGTGGCTGTGCGGCCCGTGAAAGCACTCGATTTTCGGTCTGGCAGCCCATGAAAAGCCTCGTTTTTGTTTGTTTTTGTTGGACAGATCTTTTGAGGTTTATTTGATGAGGCTTATCATGCTTTATGATTATAATTCACCGGTCTTTATTGACCCGGCCTGGCTTTTGACTATAAGTCGCCAGTATGAGACAAAATAATATCCGGTGTTTAATCAACCCGGCCTGGCTTTATTCATAAGCTAGCAATATATGATAATTACCAGTGCTCAAGTTTTGGGTTATCACCCTTACTCTACTGGTTTGGTAAACCAACAGTGTGATCAAATATCACAGGTATGACATATTTTGTTATAATTAAGCCAGTAATGGTTATAAGCTATTTTAGTTTCCAGTGATTATGCATTTGGCATTATGACCCGTACCACGGTAAACCGTGGGACACTTGTGATCTGTTTTGCATACAGGAACGGACTCAAAAAGCTGATATTATAAGCATCAGTGGCTGATATTTAAGTGGCAAATCAACAGCCTCATGCAAAGTAGAACGCGCACGATGGCACGGCAGACTCAAAAGTTTTACTACCCTATTACATGCCTCCATGGGCCGAATGAGATCAAAGTGTTTTCCAAAAGATCAAGTGCTTAGAGCCTCCCGGCGGTTCAATCTTCTTGGCCTTACTGATCGGAGTCTTCTCCATCATCCTTTGTTGGCTCTTCATCTTCCTCTGCCTTCTGAAAAGTTGGTGATGACCAATCGATGCCAGATAAAGCTTCAAATTCAGCCTCATCATCTATAAGCTCAGACGGATCCACTTCAGGAGCAAAGGTGTGCTTACGGATTGGCGGGATTAAGTCCATCACTTTGTAAGCCGGGGTCGGCATCTTTTGATTCTCTTGGTTATAAGCCGGGTGGTACTTGGAAAGGTCCGATTCATTGGCAATCAAAGTGGCCATTGGATGAATTTCCTTTACGCAAGCTGAGAAGTCTTTCTGATCAAAAGACGTACCATCTTATTTCAGGCTTGGGTAACTAGTGGCCACCTCAGACGGGTCAAGCTCTGGTACCCATGCCTTGGCCCGACTCAAAGCCGTCACAGCACCGGCTCTTGCAGATGATTGCTTTATCTCTTCAAATCTTACATGCAGCACAAAGATTTTCTTCAAAACATCTATTAGCATAGTTGGTGCTTGACCTGTTGGCGAAATGGCAGCTAATGCACGTTCAGTCCCGGTGTAGAGCTGCTCGACAAGTGTATAGACAGCTTTAAGCTTCACAAGCATGTCTTGATTGAGATTGCTACTCCTGGGACCTAGATATATCACATAATGATTAAATGGCGGGTTATATGATCACAATAATGATTCATTTTTTATGCTTGGCAAGGCGGCTCACCAAAGATAGCTGAAACCATCTGAGTTACACGGTGTTTTAAACCGGTGAGCTCAGTGGTCACCTCTTGAAGCGCTGCCTCTGCCTTCTCAGCACGTTGTGTTAAAACCTTCTTTTCATCTGCCCAAGTCTTTTTCTTTGCTTCAAAGCTGGTCTTCAGTTTTTCCGACTCAGCCACGCTAAACTGGAATTTTGACTCCGCCTTCCGGGTCTCAGTTTCCTGAGTCGCCAGCCGGGTCTTGGCATCATTCAATTGGGACTCCAGTTCAGCAGTGGCAGCCTGTATAAAGTATAGAGTTATCAACATTTATATCAAGATTACAAGAATACAAGTCCCAAGTCTTTTGCCAGCAACAACACTTGACACTTGGGGGCTAATGTCTATCGAAGATATTTTTCAAGACAGCCACTCTTATGAATAAAGTCCCAAGTACTTTGCAAGCAAGACTACTCGGCACTTGGGGGCTAATGCATATCATTTGTGTCTTGTTTATCATGAGTCGGAAGTGCTGTCAACAGTCCCAACCGACTCATGGGGGCTATGTCATAAAGATCTCTTTTCTTATACAAAGACAAATAGGACCGGCTCATTCCTGCGGATTAAACCGGCCCTTGGAGGCTATGGATGCAAAACTCAACTTGTGCAAACATCCGGTTTACATTTAAACCGGCCAAGGAGGGATTCTAGGACAGAAGCTAAGGATTTTTCTAAAGTCTACAACCTATTCAATCTTGTCATAGCCAGTAGACTTGGGGACTGGCAGGATATGTATATAAATTACTTAAAGCTGGAACTCATACCTCATATTTTTGGTGCATCTGTTTCACCATATCAATTTCAAGGTCACGGCTGGAGTGGACCTGGCTAAGGTATCCGGAGAGGATCTCATTGCTGCTCAATTGCACATAATGGGAGAGGTCAAACTTCAGTTTCCGCCTCTCAATAACTTCTTGCTTGGCAGTATGTTTGGATAAAGCTATTGGATTTCCCGGTTCAACAAAGCTGGTGCCAGTAACCAACATGTCATCATTATGAGTCTCTGACGGCTTAGGCGAACCCGAGGGGGCAGGAGTTGAAGGATTAATAGCAAGCTGGCCAACACTGAGATCTGGAATCTCAGGCAGAGTGACAGTAACAGGTTCTTCCGGCTGTTTGTCAGAAGCTTCAGGAACAGAGACTTGTGGCCCCGGTTCAGCGATTCTCGGTGCTTCAGTTGGTTTGTTTACCTTCGCCTTCTTGTTGGGCTTTGCTGGTCCACTATGCGGATTATGGAAAGTTAGTGTAAATATAAGGGTATGAAGAATTACAGAGTAAAATCAATTGCTATTACCTAGGGGCAGTTTTGAAAGCCGGCAACTCAGTTTGTGATGAGTTGCCAGAGGAAGAACGGGCAAGTTCCTGATTAAGGTTTATCAACAGAGTTAGATGGTAAACAGATAAGATCCGCCAAACAGATAAAAAGGGTAATTAGAAAAAGAACCTCGTTTCGACGCTTTCGAGGGGCAGGAGTGTTCGGTAAGCCGGAAGATAACTCATCACCTCCACTGGTCCGGGTCTAGCGGCGGTTCTCGTGTTGCTGTTGCTTCAAAAGAAAGTGAGGATCCAAATAAGCCAAGGGGTGTGAAAACCTTACTTTCCGGGTTACTTGTCAAAGTTCCTGTCTTGGCAAAGGGTCTGAGTCGGAGGAAATAATAGTTACCTCTTCTTCAGCTGCTTAGCTGGGTCCCGTGTCAGCCTGATAATAATCAGTGTCAATAAGATGATTAAAAAATAAGCCAAGAGAGTCAAGGGCTACCTCCGACTCAGAGGTGTCATCCAGCTTGAGCAGGTCAGAGGCGCTTGGTTTCTTCTTCTTCTTGGTGGTCTTTTTGGTGGCTTTTCTAGCGGCCTTTTTGGCAGCCCTGGCCTTCTTAGCAGCCTCGTGATCATACTCCACTTTCCAAAATTCAGACTTAGCTTGCAAAGGTTATTAAAGGTCGAGTTAATAAGATAATCAAATGAGGAGGTGAAGATAAGTAAATTCAAAGGCTTACATCTGGTGGCGGGTTAAGCTTGTAGAAAGGGACCAGGTCCACTTTGGCACAATCTTCCGGGTCTTCATTCAGAAGAGATTTAACCATTTCATTGACTGCTTCATCAGTTAATGGTGCCGAGGTGTGGCGCAGTGAATCTTTTTCACCACCAGCGTAAGTATACATTAAGCCGGTACGGCGGCTTAAAGGAATGATCCGCCAAGAAACCCAACATCTGACTAAATCAATGCCAGTCAGCCCATTTCCTAGCAGAGCTTTGAACTTTACAATAGTAGGTGCAATCTTCTTCCGTTCAGAAGCGGTAAGCTTTTTAGGAAGATTATGTTTTGGGTCCAGGCGCTCAACACGATAACCCGACAGTGGATTCTCGTCAGTCGGGGAAGTGTCTTTGCAATAAAACCACGTCTAGTTCCGCTCTTTGGGGTGACTCGGCAAGCAGGCGTAAGGAAAGATGGCGTCTCTTCTGCGTTGAATTATAATACCACCGAGCTCCAAGCTAGGACCATTTGTGAACTCAGTCTGGCGGTTTAAGTAAAAATACTCTCTAAAGAACTCAACACTGGGCTCCTCTTGAAGGTACACTTCACAGAAGACTCGAAAGTTGCAGATATTTGAAACAGAATTGGGTCTGATGTCTTGATGGTGGAGCTGAAAAAAGTGCAGAACGTCTCGGAAGAATTTAGAGCCGGGCGGTGAGAAGCCCCGGTTCATGTGGTCAGTAAAAACGATGACTTCGTCGTCTTTCGGCTGAGGTTTTTCTTCGCCCGGGTCAGGATCACGGTAATGCATCACACTCTTGGCGGGTAGATACCCTACGTTGAAAAAATCCTTAAAAGTACCTTCAGTGACGATGGAGGGAACCCAGTTCCATGTGTAGACTGTTTTGGGCGGCATTGTGGAAGAAAGAAAGCCTAAAGGAAAGGAAAAATTGGCCGGTTCAAGTCAATTGGTGAAATCACAGGTTAAGCACTGACAGTATACATTCAAAATGGTGGCTTAAGCGAGGGCTAATGGTATATGAATAATTGTAAACCGGACGTGTAAGCCGCCATGAAAGGTACATGTATTCAAAATCTGACAAAGGGTAAAATTCTACTAAGTGTTGGACAAACAGGTTTCACAGAAAGTTATAGATTTGGATCTGAAACTGTTCAGAATAAAGGGAATAATTTCGAAACCTACAGAGGCGACAGTGGAAAAGCAGAGGTGCTCTAGAGGGGATCTGTAGCGATGAGGGTATATTCTAGTATCAAAAGCAGGTGCTAAAACTACTACCGCGCGAGGTTTATGTGGTTTTTGGATCTAATCCATGGATATAAACAAGGATAAAGAAGGGCGGCGACGAACACCGACGAACGTTGATGAACACCGAAACACTAATGCCAGATCTATGGTGAAAGAAAGGAGGGCATACTGATGCTCATGGGATGGCGAAGAGGCGCCGCGGTTCTCTGGTCCGTTCAGGGTGATGCAACGGCCGGAGTTGAGGTCGGAGATGAAGGTCGACGGCGGCGGAGCTCGTGCGGGTTGGTGCGTCGCGAGGAGGAAGAGGAAAGTGAGAAGGAAAGGGGGTGAATGAGAGGAGAGCCCGAGGTCTTATTATAAGACTGGAAGGATAAACGACAGGCATGAGAATTGAGGAGGCAGAAAATGGATAAGCGACGGCGCGGGCGCCTCGATTTTTGGAGGGACATTAAAGAAAAAGATTTATTAAAGATTCGGGTTCTGTGAAGCATTAATGGCAGGTGACGTCATGGTGGGTTATAATATTTCACAGTAAGATGAGAGGAAGAATTTTTCTAACTATTGAAGATTGACATGAACAAGTTCAAATCAACCTGGGGCCTAATGTTGGGGATATGACTATCAGGTATGACCCGCCCAGGAGGGGCCGGGTCATCCCTGTGGCGGTTCATCTCAATGAAGCCCAAAAGGATATTAACGATGGCGGTTCATATGTAGGCTTAGTGGAGGGCCTAAACCAGAAGGAAGCTTAAGGCCCACGAATATAAACCGCCACGTATATGTAGACTTGTATTGTAAGGCATGTAAGAAAGGTCACCGAGCCGGACACGTTGTATGAGCCGGCCGGGACTCTGTAAGCCGCAGGGCATCAAACCGTGTATATAAGGGGACGACCCAGCAGCGGCTTAGGACAAGAGACAATAGATCGAGAGCGAGGTTAAGTGTATTCGCTCCCTGGTCATCGAAATCCTAGTAATACCACCTCAAACTGGATTAGGCCTTTACCTTCACCGCAAGGGGCCGAACCAGTATAAACTCCTCGTGTCCTTTGTCCTGATTATCCCCTTTAAGCTAATCTCGTTGCGATGGCTCCACGACTAAGTCCTCACACTTGGACATCTGCCGTGACAATTCCACAACACCGAACGTGAATATATGGAGTTGGAGTTGAGGTCGGTGGAGTCCCAGGGGGCCCACGAGGTAGGGGTGCACGCCCCAGGGGGGCACCCTGCACCCTCGTGGACAGGGTGTGGGCCCCCTGATGTTGATTCTTTTGCCAATATTTTTTATTAATAACAAAACGTGTCTCTGTGGATTTTCAGGTCATTCCGAGAACTTTTATTTCTGCACAAAAATAACACCATGGCAGTTCTGCAGAAAACAGCGTCAGTCCGGGTTAGTTCCATTCAAATCATGCAAGTTAGATTCCAAAACAAGGGCAAAAGTGTTTGCAAAAAGTAGATACGTTGGAGACGTATCAACTCCCCCAAGCTTAAACCTTTGCTTGTCCTCAATCAATTCAGTTGACAAACTGAAAGTGATAAAGAAAACCTTTTACAAACTCTGTTTGATCTTGTTGTTGCAAATATGTAAAGCCAGCATTCAAGTTTTCAAAGAAAGATTATGAACTAACCATATTCACAATAACATTTAGGTCTCATGTTTACTCATATCAATGGCATAATCAACTAGCGAACAATAATAATAAATCTCGGATGACAACACTTTCTCAAAACAATCATAACATGATATAGCAAGATGGTATCTCGCTAGCCCTTTCTGAGACCGCAAAACATAAATGCATAGCACCCCTGAAGATCAAGGACTGACTAGAGATTATAATTCATGGTAAAAAAGATCCAGTCACAGTCATACTCAATTTAAATTAATAGCAATGCATGCGAATGACAGCAGTGCTCTCCAACTGGTGCTCTGTAATAAGAGGATGATGACTTAACATAAAAGTAAATAGATAGGCCCTTTGCAGAGGGAAGCAGGGATTTGCAGAGGTGCCATAGCTCGAGTTTTGAAACAAAGATACATAATATTTGAGTGGCATACTTTCATTGTGAACATAACAACCAAGAGATCTCAATATCTTCCATGCTACACACATTATAGGCGGTTCCCAAACAGAATGGTAAAGTTTATACTCCCTCACCACCAACAAACATCAATCCATGGCTTGTACAAAACAATGGGTGCCTCCAACTAACAACAATCCTGGGGGAGTTTTCTTTGCAATTATTTTGATTTGAGCATGGGACTGGGCATCCCGGTTACCGGCCATTTTCTCGTGAGTGATGAGCGGAGTCCACTCATCATGAGAATAACCCACCTAGCATTGAAGATATAGACTGCCCTAGTTGATGCATGAGCTATTCGAGCATACAAAACAAAATTTCATTTGAAGGTTTAGAGTTTGGCACATACAAATTTACTTGGAACGGCAGGTAAATACCGCATATAGGAAGGTATGATGGACTGATATGGAATAACTTTGGTGTTTATGGAAGTGGATGCACAAGCAGTATTCCCGCTTAGTACAAGTGAAGGCTAGAAAGAGACTGGGAAGCGACCAACTAGAGAGCGACAACAGTCATGAACATGCATTAAGATTAATAAACAATGAGTGCAAGCATGAGTAGGATATAAATCACCATGAACATAAATATCATGGAGGCTATTTCATTTTGTTTCAACTACATGCATGAACATGTGCCAAGTCAAGCCACTCAAATCGTTCAAAGGAGGACACCACTCTATCATACCACATCACAACCATTTTAATAGCATGTTGGCACGCAAGGTAAACCATTATAAACTCCTAGCTAATTAAGCATGGCATGAGCAACTATAATCTCTAGTTGTCACTACAAACATGTTTCATTCATAATAGGCTAAATCAGGAACGATGAACTAATAATATTTTCAAAAACAAGATAGGTCGAGTTCATACCAGCTTCTCTCATCTCAATCAATCCATCATATATCGTCATTATTGCCTTTCACTCACACGACCGAACGGTGTGGATAATAACAATAGTGCATGTGCATTGGACTAAGCTGGAATCTGCAAGCATTTAATACAAGGGAGAAGACAAGGTAATATGTGCTCTTGGTTAAATCAATAATAATGCATATGAGAGCCACTCAACATTTTCATCATGGTCTTCTCCTCTAGACCCCCAAAGAAAAGAAAGGGAATAAAACTATTTACACGGGAAAGCTCCCAACAAGCAAAAGTAGAACGAGAAATATTTTGGGGTTTTCTTTTAATTACTACTACTACAGGCATGGAAAGTAAACTAGCTAAAAGCTACAACAATTTTTTTTGTTTTTTCTTAAGGTTTTTCAAACACATAAGAAGAAGGCTTAGAACAGAAAATAAACTAGCATGGATAGTACAATGAAAAAGTATGAGCACCGACAACTGGCATGAGTGTGTGAACATGAATGTAATGTCGGTGAGAGATACGTACTCCCCCAAGCTTAGGATTTTGGCCTAAGTTGGTCTATGTCCACTGCTGGCCTGGCGGATATCCAAAGTTGTAGCTGGGGTCATACTGAGATGCAGCAGCTACTGCCTCAAGAGCTGCAGCTTGGAGGCGAGCTGCCGCCATCCTCCTCTCATACTCGTTCGCCTCCTCCCTGGTTATAGCATATCTCATTTTTTCCTAAAAGTTAAAGAAAGTAGGAGCATGGAGGGCAACATGGACAGTATGCTGTCTGTCAAAGATTAGTCGATACTGGAGGAACTATTCATTCCTCTCAAGAAACTGATGGCGAACCATAGCACTATAATCTAGATAAGAAGGAGGTAACTCCATATCATTTCTATGTATGGGTACACCAAGATAATTATCTACACGAGCTGCATAAATTCCACCAAACAAATCTCCACTTATACCGTTAAGATGCAACCTTCGTGCACCAATGGCCCCCAAGTTATATTGTTTATCACCTAATACCGCACTCTTGAGGACACAAAGATCAGGAACGCACATGTGACAAGCCTCATCTTTACCGTTAATGCATCTACCTATAAAGAGAGCAAAATAATGTATGGAAGGGAAATGAATGCTCCCTATGGTAGCTTGTGTGATTTCTCTAGATTCCCCCACAGTGATACTAGCAAGAAAGTCTTTATGTTCAGATTTGTGAGGTTCACTAACATTGCCCCACTGCGGGAGTTTACAAGCAGTATTAAAATCTTCTAAGTCCATGGTATATGATTTATCATAAAGATCAAATAAAACAGTGTGAGAATTGTGCGAGGATGTAAATTTAAACCTTCTCACAAAAGAATCAGTTAGGTAGCAGTACTGAAGGCACTTATCTAACACGAAGTCCTCAAGATCAGCATTACGCACATATGCGTCAAATTCATCATTGATGCCTGCCTGGACCATAAACTCCTCTGATGGCCATTTACAAGGCCGCACTTGAGCTTCCCTTGGTGGTTCATCGTCCGGCTCACGTATCGCGAGCCTTGGTCCTTGCTTCCTTGAGGAACCACCTTGGTACATTTTCCTAAACATTTTTCCTTCTCGAAGAACAATCTCCCCAAACAGTTTTGTGAATGGAGCTTTGAGCAAAGAGATCAAAAATGGCAGCATGATGAGCTAGAACATGGGTTTGAGCTATGGGAGGATTTTTTCTAGAGGAAGACGAAGTGAGTGGGTGCTGGAATAAGTGGAGGGGGTCCACGTGGGGTCCACGAGGCAGGGGGCGCGCCCCAGGGGGGAGGGCATGCCTTGTACCCTCGTGGCCAAATGGTGGGCTCCTCTGGTGTGTTCTCAGTGCCAGTAATTAAATATTCTACAAAAAATCATATTTCATTTTCAGGACGTTTGGAGAACTTTTTTTTTGGTTTTTTTATTGCAAGGATAATTCAAAAAACAGACAAAAAAAATACTATTTTTGCTTTATTTAATCTAAATAGCAGAAAGTAAAAGGAGGGTACATAGAGTTGTCATTTCTAACTTCATCCATCTCGTGCTCATCAAAAGGAATCCACTAACAAGGTTGATCAAGTCTTGTTAACAAACTCTTTCCGAATCGCATGAAACCGGAGAATTTTTTAATAACACTAGGTTACCTCAACGAGGATATGCATGTCCCCAACAATAAGAATATCATATTTCTTCTTGACAGTAGGAAGAGGGAATTCAACACCTCCAATAGTAATCGTTGAAAATTTTCCAATAGAATTGATACTGTGGACTTGAGGTTGTTTCCTCGGAAAGTGTACCGTATGCTCATTACCATTAACACGAAAAGTGACATTGCCTTTGTTGCAATCAATAACAGCCCCTGCAGTATTCAAAAAGGTTCTACCAAGGATAATAGACATACTATCGTCCTCAGGAATATCAAGAATAACAAAGTCCGTTAATATAGTAACGTTTGCAACCACAATAGGCACATCCTCACAAATACCGACAGGTATAGCAGTTGTTTTATCGGCCATTTGCAAAGATATTTCAGTAGGTGTCAACTTATTCAAATCAAGTATACGATATAAAGAGAGGCGCATAACACTAACACCGGCTCCAAGATCACATAAAGCAGTTTTAACATAGTTTCTTTTAATGGAGCATGGTATAGTTGGTACTCCTGTATCTCCTAGTTTCTTAGGTATTCCACCTTTAAAAGTATAATTGGCAAGCATGGTGGAAATTTCAGCTTCCGGTATCATTCTTTTGTTTGTAACAACATCTTTCATATACTTAGCATAAGGATTCATTTTAAGCATATTAGTCAAACGCATACGCAAAAAGATAGGCCTAATCATTTCAGCAAAGCGCTCAAAATCCTCATCATCCTTTTTCTTAGATGGTTTAGGAGGAAAAGGCATGGGTTTCTAAACCCATGGTTCTCTTTCTTTACCGTGCTTCCTAGCAACAAAGTCTCTCTTATCATAATGTTGATTCTTTGATTGCTGGTTATCAAGATCAACAGTAGGTTCAATCTCTACATTATTGTTATTGCTAGGTTGAGCATCAATGTGAACATCATCATTAACATTATCACTAGGTTCATGTTCATTACCAGATTGTGTTTCAGCATCAGAAATAGAAATATCATTGGGATTCTCAGGTGTGTCAACAACAGGTTCACTAGAAGCATGCAAAGTCCTATCATTTTTCTTTTTCTTCTTCTTAGAAGGACTACGTGCATCAACATTAGTTCTCTGAGAATCTTTCTCAACTCTCTTAGGGTGGCCCTCAGGATACAAAGGTTCTGAGTCATTCTACCCTCTAGTCATAACTCTAACAGCATTATCATTTTTCTCATTATTTAATTCATTGAGCAAATCATCTTGTGCTTTAAGCACTTGTTCTACCTAAGTGGTAACCATAGAATCATGTTTACTAGTAAGTTTAAGGTCACCTTTAACTCTGGACATGTAATCACTCAAGTGTTCAATCATATAAGCATTACGTTTCAATTGTCTACCAACATAAGCATTGAAGTTTTCTTGTTTAACAATAAAATTGTCAAACTCATCTAAGCATTGGCTAGCAGACTTATAACGAGGAATATCACCTTCATCAAATCTATAGAGAGAATTTACCTTTACTACCTGTGTCGGGTTATCAAGACCATGTATTTCTTCAATTGGTGGTAAATTCATAACATCTTCAGCTTTAATACCCTTTTCTTTCATAGATTTCTTTGCCTCCTGCATATCTTCAGGACTGAGAAATAGAATACCCCTTTTCTTAGGAGTTGGCTTAGGAGTTGGTTCAGGAAGTGTCCAATCATTATTACTCAATATATTATTCAATAGCAATTCAGCCTGCTCAATAGTTCTTTCCCTGAAAACACAACCAACACAACTATCCAGGTGGTCTCTGGAAGCATCGGTTAGTCCATTATAAAAGATATCAAGTATTTCATTTTTCTTGAGAGGATGATTAGGCAAAGCATTAAGTAATCGGAGAAGCCTCCCCCAAGCTTGTGGGAGACTCTCTTCTTCAATTTGCACAAAATTATATATTTCCCTTAAGGCAGCTTGTTTCTTATGAGCGGGGAAATATTTTGCAGAGAAGTAATAAATCATATCCTGGGGACTATGCACACAACTAGGAGCAAGAGAATTAAACCATGTTTTAGCATCACCCTTTAATGAGAACGGAAATAACTTAAGGATATAGTAGTAACGAATTTTATCCTCATGAGTGAATAGGGTGGCTATATCATTCAATTTAGTAAGATGTGCCACAACAGTTTCAGATTCATAGCCATAAAAGTATCAGATTCAACCAAAGTAATTAACTCAGGATCGACAGAGAAATCATAATCCTTATCAGAAATACAGATAGGTGAAGTAGCAAAAGCAGGGTCATATTTCATTCTAGCATTCAAAGACTTTTCTTTCAGCTTAGCTAATAGTTTCTTAAGATCATATCTATCTTTGCAAGTAAAAAGGTCTCTAGCAGTTTCTTCGTCCATAACATAGCCCTCAGGCACACCAGGCAATTCATATCTAGGGGGGAATCTTCATCCTCACTTTCACCAATATTATCATTTTCAATAATTCCATTCTCTCTAACCCTAGCAAGTTGTTCATCAAGAAATTCACCTAATGGCACAGTTTTATGAAGCATAGAAGTAGTTTCATCATAAGCATCATGCAGAGCGTATGGCATCATCAATAACATGCGACATATCGTAATCAATAATGTGTGTAGGTGTCACAAATTTACTCATAACAGAAGGTGAATCAAGTGCAGGGCTAGATGGCAGTTCCTTACCTCCCCTCGTAGTTGAGGGAAAAATCTTGGTTCTTTCATCTTTCAAGTTCCTCATACTGATCAACAGATATAAATCCCAAGTTACACAAAGAATAGAGCTATGCTCCCTGGCAACGGCGCCAGAAAATAGTCTTTATAACCCACAAGTATAGGGGATCGCAACAGTTTTCGAGGGTAGAGTATTCAACCCAAATTTATTGATTCGACGCATGGGGAGCCAAAGAATATTCTCAAGTATTAGCAGTTGAGTTGTCAATTCAACCACACCTTAAAGACTTAATATCTACAGAAAAGTATTTAGAAGCAAAGTAGTATGGAAGTAACAGTAACGGTGGCAAATGTAACAGTAGCAGTTTTTGTAGCAATCATAACAGTGGCAACGAAAAAGTAACAAACCAAAGATCAATATGTGAAAAGCTCATAGGCAATGGATTAGTGATGGATAATTATGTCGGATGCGATTCCTCATGCAACAGTTATAACATAGGGTGACACAGAACTAGCTCGAGTTCATCAATGTAATGTAGGCATGTATTCCGAATATAGTCATACGTGCTTATGGAAAAGAACTTGCATGACATCTTTTGTCCTACCCTCCCGTGGCAGCGGGGTCCTATTGGAAACTAAGGTATATTAAGGCCTCCTTTTAATAGAATATCAGAACAAAGCATTAACACTTACTGAATACATGAACTCCTCAAACTACGGTCATCACCGGAGTGGTCCCGATTATTGTCACTTCGGGGTTGCTGGATCATAACACTTAGTAGGTGACTATTGACTTGCAAGATAGGATCAAGAACTCACATATATTCATGAAAACATAGTAGGTTCAGATCTAAAATCATGGCACTCAGGCCCTAGTGACAAGCATTAAGCATAGCAAAGTCATAGCAACATCATTCTTAGAACATAATGGATACTAGGGATCAAGCCCTAACAAAACTAACTCGATTACATGGTAAATCTCATCCAACCCATCACCATCCAGCAAGCCTATGATGGGATTACTCATGCACGGCGGTGAGCATCATGAAATTGGTGATGGAGGATGGTTAATGATGACGACGGCGACGGACTCCCCTCTCCGGAGCCCTGAACGGACTCCAGATCAGCCCTCCCAACGAAGATTAGGGCTTGGTGTTGGGGAACGTTGCAGAAAATTAAAATTTTCCTACGGTTTCACCAAGATCTATCTATGAGTCCATCTAAGCAACGAGTTACGAGAGAGAGTTTGCATCTACATACCACTTGTAGATCGAGTACGGAAGCGTTCGAGAGAGTGGTGATGATGAAGACGTTCCCAACGTGATTCCGATCACCGATGACCAAGTAATCGAAAGGACAGCACCTCCGTGTTCAACACACGACGGAGACGATGGCGTCTCCTCCGCCTTGATCCAGCAAGAGTGAAGGAGAGGTTGAGGAAGACAATTCCAATGGCAGCACGACGGCGTGGTGCAGTTGGTCTGGCAGTTCTCGGCAGTGCTTCGCCAAGCTCGCGTGGAGAAAGAGAGGTGTTGGGGATGGGAGGGGCTGCGCCTACAATTGTGTCTGCAGCGCTCCCCCCCACCCCTCTATTTATAGGAGGAGAGGGCAAAGGGGGCTGGCCCTCTAGGGAAAAACACTAGGGGGGGGGCGGCGGCCAAGGGAGAGGAGGAAAGGGGTGGCTTGCCCCCCAAGCCAAGGGGGGGGGGGCGCCCCCTTTTCCCCTTAGGGTTTCCTCCTCCCCAAACCCTAGCCGCATGGGCCTAGGTGGGGAGGCGCGCCCAGCCCACCCGGGGCTGGCTCCCACTCCCACTTAGCCCATGTGGCCCCCCGGAGGGGTGGCCCCTCCGGTGGACCTCCTAACCCTTCCGATGGCCCCTGATTTCACCGTATACCTCAAACTTTCCGAGTCCGCTTAACCATTTTCCATATATAAATCTTTACCTCCGGACCATTCCGAACTCCTCGTGACGTCCGGGATCTCATCCGGGACTCAACAACATTCGGTAATCACATACTTGTCTTCCTATTAACCCTAGCGCCACCGAACCTTATGTGTAGACCCTACGGGTTCGGGAGACATGCGAACATGACCGAGACTACCTCAAGTCAATAACCAACAGCGGGATCTGGATACCCATGTTGGCTCCCACATGCTCCTCGATGTTGTCATCGGATGAACCACGATGTCAAGGGTTCAGTGCAACCCCGTATTCTATTCCCTTTGTCTTGACGGTATGTTACTTGCCCGAGACTCGATCGTCGGTATCCCAATACCTCGCTTAGTCTCGTTACGGCAAGTCACTTTACTCGCACCGCAATGCATGATCCCGTGACCAGACACTTGATCACTTTGAGCTCATTATGATGATGCATTACCGAAAGGGCCCGGTGATACCTCTCCATAATACGGAGTGACAAATCCAGCCTCGATCCGTGTCAACCCAATGGTCACTTCGGAGATACCTGTAGTGCACCTTTATAGTCACCCGATTACGTTGTGACGCTTTGATACACCCAAAGCACTCCTACGGTATCCGGAATTGCACGATCTCATGGTCTAAGGAAGAGATACTTGACATTGGAAAAGCTCTAGCAAAACGAACTACACGATCTTTGTGCTATGCTTAGGATTGGGTCTTGTCCATCACGTCATTCTCCTAATGACGTGATCCCGCTGTCAATGACATCCGATGTCCATAGTCGTGAAACCATGACTATCTCGTTGACCAACGAGCTAGTCAACTAGAGGCTTACTAGGACGTATTGTAGTCTATGTATTCACACGTGTATTACGATTTCCGGATAATACGCTTATAGCATGAATAAAAGACAATTATCATGAACAAGGAAATATAATAATAAAGCTTTTATTATTGCCTCTAGGGCATATTTCCAACAGTCTCCCACTTGCACTAGAGTCAATAATCTAGTTTACATTGTGATGAATCGAACACCCATAGAGTTCTCGTGTTGATCATGTTTTGCCCGCTGGAAGAGGTTTAGTCAACGGATCTGCGACATTCAGATCCGTATGCACTTTACAAATTTCTATGTCTCCATCCTGAACATTTTCACGGATGGAGTTGAAGCGACGCTTGATGTGCCTGGTCTTCTTGTGAAACCTGGGCTCCTTGGCAAGGGCAATAGCTCCGGTGTTGTCACAGAAGAGTTTGATCGGCCCCGACGCATTGGGTATGACTCCTAGGTCGGTGATGAACTCCTTCACCCAAATTGCTTCATGCGCTGCCTCCGAGGCTGCCATGTACTCCGCTTCACATGTAGATCCTGCCATGACGCTCGCTTGCAGCTGCACCAGCCATCGCTCCACCATTCAACATATACACGTATCCGGTTTGTGACTTAGAGTCATTCAGATCTGTGGTCGAAGCTAGCGCCGACGTAACTTGTTACGACGAGCTCTTCGTCACCTCCATAAACGAGAAACATGTCCTTTGTCCTTTTCGTGTACTTCAGGATATTCTTGACCGCTGTCCGGTGTTCCTTGCCAGGATTACTTTGGTACCTTCCTACCAAACTTACGGCAAGGTTTACATCAGGTCCGGTACACAGACATGGCATACATAATAGATCCTATGGCTGAGGCATAGGGGATGACACTCATCTCTTCTTTATCTTTTGCCGTGGTCGGGCATTGAGCTGAGCTCAATCTCACACCTTGCAAAACAGGCAAGAACCCTTTCTTGGACTGATCCATTTTGAACTTCTTCAAAATCTTAACAAGGTATGTACTTTGTGAAAGACCTATGAGGCGTCTCGATCTATCTCTATAGATCTTGATGCCTAATATATAAGCAGCTTCTCCAAGGTCCTTCATTGAAAAACACTTATTCAAGTAGGCCTTAATGCTGTCCAAGAATTCTATATCATTTCCCATCAAAAGTATGTCATCTACATATAATATGAGAAATGCAACAGTAGCTCCCACTCACTTTCTTGTAAACGCAGGCTTCTCCATAAGTCTCAAGATAAACCCAAACGCTTTGATCATCTCATCAAAGCGAATGTTCCAACTCCGAGATGCTTGCACCAGTCCATAAATGGATCGCTGGAGCTTGCATACTTTGTCAGCATTCTTGGGATCGACAAAACCTTCCGGCTGTATCATATACAGCTCTTCCTTAAGATAGCCGTTAAGGAACGTTGTTTTGACGTCCATCTGCCATATCTCATAATCATAGTATGCGGCAATTGCTAACATGATTCGGACGGACTTAAGCTTCGCTACGGGAGAGAAAGTCTCATCGTAGTCAATCCCTTGAACTTGCCGATAACCCTTAGCGACAAGTCGAGCTTTATAGATGGTGACATTACCATCTGCGTCCGTCTTCTTCTTAAAGATCCATTTGTTTTCTATCGTCGCCGATCATCAGGCAAGTCACCAAAGTCCACACTTTGTTTTCATACATGGATTCTATCTCGGACTTCATGGCTTCTAGCCATTTGTTGGAATCTGGGCCCGCCATTGCTTCTTCATAGTTCGAAGGTTCACCGTTGTCTAACAACATGATTTCCGGTGACAGGGTTGCCGTACCACTGCAGTGCGGAACGTGTCCTAGTGGACTCTGGGTTCAAGAGCAACTTGATCTGAAGTACCTTGATCATCATCATGAATTTCCTCTTGGTTGGTGTAGGCATCACGGGAACATTTTCTGAGCTGCACTACTTTCCTGCTCAAGAGGTAGTACTTCATCGAAGTTCTACTTTCCTCCCACTTACTTCTTTCGAGAGAAACTCTTTTCCGAGAAAGGTTCCGTTCTCGGCAACAAAGATCTTGCCTTCGGATTTAAGGTAGAAGGTATACCCAAAGGTTTCCTTAGGGTATCCTATGAAGACGCATTTTTCCGACTTGGGTTCGAGCTTTTCAGGTTGAAGTTTCTTGACATAAGCATCGCATCCCCAAACTTTTAGAAACGACAGCTTAGGTTTCTTCCCAAACCATAATTGATACGGTGTCGTCTCAACGGATTTAGACGGTGCCCTATTTAAAGTGAATGTAGCTGTCTCTAGAGCGTATCCCCAAAATGATAGCGGTAAATCGGTAAGAGACATCATAGACCGCACCATATCCAATAGAGTGCGATTACGACGTTCGGACACACCATTACTGTTGAGGTGTTCGGTAGCGTTAGTTGTGAAACGATTCCACATTTTCTTAAGTGTGTACCAAATTCGTGACTTAAATATTCTCCTCCACGATCCGATCGTAAGAATTTTATCTTTCGGTCACGTTGATTCTCTACTTCATTCTGAAATTCCTTGAACTTTTCAAAGGTCTCAGACTTGTGTTTCATCAAGTAGACATATCCATATCTACTCAAGTCATCTGTGAGAGTGAGAACATAACGATATCCTCCATGAGCCTCAACGCTCATTGGACCGCACACATCGGTATGTATGATTTCCAACAAGTTGGTTGCTCGCTCCATTGTTCGAGTAGAATGGAGTCTTGGTCATCTTGCCCATGAGGCATGGTTCGCATGTGTCAAATGATTCATAATCAAGAGACTCCAAAAGTCCATCAAGATGGAGCTTCTTCATGCGCTTGACACCAATGTGACCAAGGCGGCAGTGCCACAAGTATGTGGGACTATCGTTATCAACTTTACATCTTTTGGTATTCACGCTATGAACATGTGTAATACTACGCCGAGATTCATTAAGAATAAACCATTGACCATCGGAGCATGACCATAAAACATATCTCTCATATAAATAGAACAACCATTATTCTCGGATTTAAATGAGTAGCCATCTCGCATTAAACGAGATCCAGATACAATATTCATGCTCAAACTTGGCACCAAATAACAATTATTAAGGTTCATAACTAATCCCGTGGGTAAATGAAGAGGTAGCGTGCCGACAGCGATCACATCGACTACGGAACCATTCCCGACGCCAAGATCGTCACCTCGTCCTTCGCCAGTCTCCGCTTATTCCGCAGCTCCTGCTGTGAGTTACAAATATGAGCAACGGCACCGGTATCAAATACCCAGGAGTTACTACGACTACTGATAAGGTACACATCAATTACATGTATATCAAATATACCTTTGGTGTTGCCGGCCTTCTTATCCGCTAAGTATTTGGGGCAGTTCCGCTTCCAGTGACCCTTCCCCTTGCAATAAAAGCACTTTCGGTCTCAGGCTTGGGTCCATTCTTTGACTTCTTCCCGGTAACTTGCTTACCGGGTGCGGCAACCTCCTTGCCGTCCTTCTTGAAGTTCTTCTTGCCCTTGCCCTTCTTAAACTTAGTGGTCTTATTGACCATCAACACTTGATGTTCTTTCTTGATTTCAACCTCGGCTGACTTCAAAGATAGAGAACACTTCAGGAATGGTCTTTACCATCCTCGCATGTTGTAGTTCATCACAAAGCTCTTGTAGCTTGGTGGGAGCGATCGGAGGATTCTGTCAATGACCGCCTCATCGTGGAGGTTAATATTCAGCCGGGTCATACGGTTGTGCAACAGCACATCTTGAGAATGTGCTCCTTGTAGAACTGTTTTCCTCCATCTTACAATCTGTAGAACTTGTCGGAGATGTCATATCTCTCGACCCGGCGTGAGCTTAAAAACCAGTTTCAGCTCTTGAACATCTCATATGCTCCGTGATGCTCAAAACGCTTTTGGAGCCCCGGTTCTAAGTTGTAAAGCATGCCGCACTGAACGAGGGAGTAATCATCAAGACGAGACTGCCAAGCATTCATAATGTCTTGGTTCTTCCGGGACGGAGCTGCCACCTAGCGGTCCTTCTAGGACGTATTGTTTCGGGCAGCTATGAGGATGATCCTCGGGTTCGGACCCAGTCCGTATAGTTCTTTGCCGTCATCTTTCGACTTGGTTTTCTAGGAACGCGTTGAAGTTCAAGTTGACATGAGCGTTGGCCATTTGATCTACAAGACATATGATTCAAAAGTTTTAGACTAAGTTCATGATAATTAAGTTCATCTAATCAAATTATTAATGAACTCCCACTTAGATTAGACATCCTCTAGTCATCTAAGTGTTACACGATCCGAAAGTGGACTAGGCCGTGTCCGAGCAACACGTGAGACGGACTAGTCTGCGTCGGTGAACATTCTCATGTTGATCGTATCTTCCATACGACTCGTGTTCGACCTTTCGGTCTCCGTGTTCCGAGGCCATGTCTTTACATGCTAGGCTCGTCAAGTTAACCCTAAGTGTTTACTGCGTGTGTAAATCTTGCTTACACCCGTTGTATGTGAACGTAAGAATCCATCACACCCGATTAACACGTGGTGCTTAGAAGCTTACTTAACTGTAGCAACGGTGCACAGTTAGGGGAGAACACTTCTTGAAATTGTTCTAAGGGATCATCTTATTTACTACCGTCGTTCTAAGCAAACAAGATGTATACTCATAATAAACATCACATGAAATTATAAAGTAGTGACATGATATGGCCAATATCATATAGCTCCTTGATCTTCATCTTCGGGGCTCCATGATCATCCTGTCACCGGCATGACACCATGATCTCCATCATCATGATCTCCATCATCGTGTCTTCATGAAGTTGTCACGCCAACGACTACTTCTACTTCTATGACTAACGTTTAGCAATGAAGTAAAGTAGATTACATGATGCTCTTCAATGACACGCAGGTCATACAAAAATAAAGACAACTCCTATGGCTCTCGCCGGTTGTCATACTCATCGACATGCAAGTCGTGAATCCTATTACAAGAACATGATCTCTTACATCACAATATATCATCATTCATCACAACTTGGCCATATCACATCACATGACAATTGCTGCAAAAACAAGTTAGACGTCCTCTAATTGTTGTTGCATCTTTTACGTGGCCGCAATTGGGTTCTAGCAAGAACGTTTTCTTACCTACGAATAACCACAACGTGATCTTGTCAACTTCTATTTACCCTTCATAAGGACCCTGTTCATCGAATCCGCTCCAACTAAAGTAGGAGAGACAGACACCCGCCAGCCACCTTATGCAACTAGTGCATGTTAGTCGGTGGAACCGGTCTCACGTAAGAGCACGTGTAAGGTTGGTCCGGCCGCTTCATCCCACAATACCGCGGAAGCAAGATACGACTAGTAACGGCAAGCAAGTTGACAAGATCCACGCCCACAACTAAATTGTGTTCTACTCGTGCAAAGAGAACTACGCATAGACCTAGCTCATGATGCCACTGTTGGGGAACGTTGCAGAAAATTAAAATTTTCCTACGGTTTCACCAAGATCTATCTATGAGTCCATCTAAGCAACGAGTTACGAGAGAGAGTTTGCATCTACATACCACTTGTAGATCGAGTACGGAAGCGTTCGAGAGAGTGGTGATGATGAAGACGTTCCCAACGTGATTCCGATCACCGATGACCAAGCATCGAAAGGACAGCACCTCCGTGTTCAACACACGCACGGGACGATGGCGTCTCCTCCGCCTTGATCCAGCAAGAGTGAAGGAGAGGTTGAGGAAGACAATTCCAATGGCAGCACGACGTGGTGCAGTTGGTACGGCAGTTCTCCGGCAGGGCTTCGCCAAGCTCGCGTGGAGAAAGAGAGGTGTTGGGGATGGGAGGGGCTGCGCCTACAATTGTGTCTGCAGCCCTCCCCCCCACCCCTCTATTTATAGGAGGAGAGGGCAAAGGGGGCTGGCCCTCTAGGGAAAAACCCTAGGGGGCGGCCAAGGGAGAGGAGGAAAGGGGTGGCTTGCCCCCTGCCAAGGGGGCGCCTTTCCCCTTAGGGTTTCCTCCTCCCCAAACCCTAGCCAAGATGGGACTAGGTGGGAGGCGCGCCCAGCCCACCAGGCTGGCTCCTCTCCCACTTAGCCCATGTGGCCCCGGGAGGTGGCCCCTCGGTGGACCTCCGAACCCTCCCGGTGGCCCCGGTACTTTACCGGTATACCTCAAACTTTCCGGAGTCCGCTTAACCATTTTCCATATATAAATCTTTACCTCGGACCATTCCGAACTCCTCGTGACGTCCGGATCTCATCCGGGACTCAACAACATTCGGTAATCACATACTTGTCTTCCTATTAACCCTAAGCGCCACCGAACCTTAAGTGTGTAGACCCTACGGGTTCGGAGACATGCGCATATGACCGAGACTACCTCAAGTCAATAACCAATAGCGGGATCTGGATACCCATGTTGGCTCCCACATGCTCCTCGATGTTGTCATCGGATGAACCACGATGTCAAGGGTTCAGCAACCCCGTATTCTATTCCCTTTGTCTTGACGGTATGTTACTTGCGGAGACTCGATCGCCGGTATCCCAATACCTCATTTAGTCTTTTATCGCAAGTCACTTTACTAAATACCGCAATGCATGATCCCGTGACCAGACACTTGATCACTTTGAGCTCATTATGATGATGCATTACCGAGTGGGCCCAGTGATACCTCTCCGCAATACGGAGTGACAAATCCCAGTCTCGATCCGTGTCAACCCAATGGTCACTTTCGGAGATACCAGAGTGCACCTTTATAGTCACCCGATTACGTTGTGACGCTTTGATACACCCAAAGCACTCCTACGGTATCCGGAATTGCACGATCTCATGGTCTAAGGAAGAGATACTTGACATTGGAAAAGCTCTAGCAAAACGAACTACACGATCTTTGTGCTATGCTTAGGATTGTCTTGTCCATCACGTCATTCTCCTAATGACGTGATCCCGCTTGTCAATGACATCCGATGTCCATAGTCGAAACCATGACTATCTGTTGACCAACGAGCTAGTCAACTAGAGGCTTACTAGGACGTATTGTAGTCTATGTATTCACACGTGTATTACGATTTCCGGATAATACAGTTATAGCATGAATAAAAGACAATTATCATGAACAAGGAAATATAATAATAAAGCTTTTATTATTGCCTCTAGGGCATATTTCCAACACTTGGCGGCGGCTCCGTATCGTAAAACACGATGAATCCTTCTCTCTAATGTTTTTATCCCCGAACGTGAATATATGGAGTTGGAGTTGAGGTCGATGGAGTCCCAGGGGGCCCATGAGGCGTGGGCGCCGTGGGGCGCCGCACCTCGTGGACAGGGTGTCGGCCCCCTGATGTTGATTCTTTCACCAATATTTTTTATTAATCCAAAACGTGTCTCCGTGGATTTTCAGGTCATTCCGAGAACTTCTATTTCTGCACAAAAATAACACCATTGCAGTTCTGCAGAAAACAACATCTGTTCGGGTTAGTTCCATTCAAATCATGCAAGTTACAGTCCAAAACAAGGGCAGAAGTGTTTGGAAAGTAGATACGTTGGAGATGTATCAGCACCCAAGATCATGCTGCTGGAAATAGATCACGGGATCGGGTTTACCACTAGACAGGCAGTCACCGCTGCGGAAGTAGAGTTGGTGATGCGTGTAGCCGATCTCCCGGGTCGTGTCCTCCTAGCGTCGCCGATCTCCCGTGAACAGCGAAGACCCGTGAATGGTGATCTCCCGCGAACAGCGCCTCGCGGTTCCCTCGAACAGTTCGTCCAAGCACTGCAGATGTGATGCCTCCAAGGTATCCACACGTGTGGGATGCAGCGGCGGGTGGCGGACTGCTAGGTCCGATCGCACGTCATGGACGTGGGGAGTGGTGGTGGCTAACCAGGGTTCAAAGGATTAACCCTAAGTGGTGCGCCCACTCCCCTTTATATAGACCATCGAGGTGGGCTCAGCACTTGGGCCCACTAGGAGTCCACATCCATTTTCCACTCGGATCCAATCCGAATGGGCTGCATCCCCTTAAGTGTGCGACCCTATAGGTTCACGTACACATGGACACGACCAAGTCGATAGTTGGTAGTGGCTCCTAGCAAAACGTGCCAACTCCCATGTGTGCCTAAAGTCGTTTGACGAACCTTGACAATGTGTCATATGCAACATTCCTTTTGCCTCACGATATTTGTTGTCGATCTCAAGGTGAGTACTTGTCACCCTTGTCATAGCTCGACCTCTCTTCTCGAAACCGTGATCTGATTCCTAACTAGGTTAACACTTAACCCAAGTCACATGGCCATGCTTTCTGAATCTGGTCACTCGAGAGGGCCCAGAGAATATCTCTCCAAATAGGAGGGGCAAATCCCATCTTGGTCAACCATGTCTCACGACTCACCCGAAAGCTACCTTTATAACTACCCAGTTACGGAGTAGCGTTTGATAGACCCTAAGTGAGTCGATCCTCATCCCGAGAACATGTGAGGACCTCAGGTCTAGGAGATGGCATAGACACTGTACTTGAGACTAACAGATGACAATATCTTGCTGCGTCTCAAAGTGGGTATGTCCGACTCGGTGATCTCCATCCCCGAGTCCATACTATCGGTTTAGCATCTCCATGCACATGAATTGTGAAACATAGTCATCAATCGAGTCGTATACTAGTCAAGGATATGTGTCCGCATAACCTTATCAACTAGGGACCATTATAACAATCATCATACAATACATAGTTCCACAAACAAGTCGCATACTTATTCATACATATCATTGATGATGTTGAAGGACAATACAAAGGACTCATGAATACATATGGAAATATCATCATCACATGATTGCCTCTAGGGCATATCTTCAACAGTCTCTGAGGGAGTCCCGGATTAGGGGGTGTCCGGATAGCCGAACTATCACCTTTGGCCGGACTCCTGGACTATGAAGATACAAGATTGAAGACTTCGTCCCGTGTCCGGATGGGACTTTCCTTAGCGTGGAAGGAAAGCTTGGCGATACGGATATGTAGATCTCCTACCATTGTAATCGACTCTTTGTAACCCTAACCCCTTCGGTGCCTATATAAACCGGAGGGTTTTAGTCCGTAGGACGAACAACAATCATACCATAGGCTAGCTTCTAGGGTTTAGCCTCTATGATCTCGTGGTAGATCTACTCTTGTACTACCCATATCATCAATATTAATCAAGCAGTGAGTAGGGTTTTACCTCCATCGAGAGGGCCCGAACCTGGGTAAAAACATCGTGTCCCTTGTCTCCTGTTACCATCCTCCTAGACGCACAGTTCGGGACCCCCTACCTGAGATCCACCGGTTTTGACACCGACATTGGTGCTTTCATTGAGGGTTCCTCTGTGCCATCGCCATCAGGAAGGATGCCTCGTCCCATCTTTAAAGACGGCACTGCTGCTAAAGGAGCTTTGGCCATCAGCCAAACTCTCCGGCTAGGCGGTTTTCTTATGACTGCCTGTTCGTCCACCGCGCCGATGATGACTTCTCGGGTCATCGAAAGCAATCTTCACGTTAACTCGGAACTCGCCGAGCAGTTAGATCTGATGGAGGTCTCTTCCTTAAACGAGCTCTTTGATCGCATTGCCGCCCTGGGAGTCGCTACAGACTACGATCAGATTGGGCCTAAACCCGATCTGAGAGAGATTAACTCTCCCGAGGTTACCCACCACGTTGTTGTGGTAGAGGAACAATATGGCGACCCTTCTTCTATCTTATGGACTAGCTATGTCCGGATTCCCGATCCCTCCATGCCGGATTCCCGCGGAGGGGAGGACGTCACTCAAGCCCTGAACCTAAAGTCAGGCAGCAGGCTAGATTCATTGGACAACATCCAAGAACCCAAGCTTCCAAGTTCGGAAACTTCTTGGCCCCTGAGTCTTAAATTGGACGGGTTCAATTTAAGTCCACCTACCACCCAAACATAAGCGATCTATCCCAAATCCGCAAGAGCCCGCAGAAACAGTACACCATTACTGGGCCAGATTCCTCCTGGTCATGAACAGGATAAAGGATTGCCGCGAGGAGGACGCAATTTCATTCTTCTGCAATAATTGCACGGACAAGGGAATCCTCAACGCCGTAAGTCGTCGTGAAATTACACGCTTCGCTGACTTGGCGTCCATAGTACGAAAGTACTGTGCGATGGAAAGCGCCTGGAAAACCGAAATCAAATTTTGGGATAATCCGGCCCTCAATACAACCCCAGTCTGAAATAAAAGGGTGCATCATCGCCAGGCACCTGAGTTAAATACCAAAAAGCAAAAACCCTCCATAGGTCGTACTGGAAGGGATGGCTCAATGGACCTTGCAAAATTCATACTACAGAGGGCGCCATTCCAACTCATAGCCTTAGAGCATGTTGGATACTACGGCAGGTGGCCAAAAGTAGCGAAGAGCTTCTAACTCCAGAGCACCAGCCCAGGGATACCAGTACGGTATTAACAGTCTTCGAGACTTTCGCATCAAATAATATGCGGAAATGAACACTCCGCAGCCTTGCCGAAGTCTACCAAGTAGCAATAATAAACCCATGGAGTGACACGGCTATTACCTTTAATGCCAGTGACGAACCTAAATTCCGAACAGCCCGAGCACCAGCCGCATTGGTCCTCAGTCCAATAGTGGACGGCTTTCGCCTTACCAAGGTACTCATGGACGGTGGCAGCGGATTGAACCTCATTTACGAGGAAACCCTTCGAAAAATGGAAATAGACTGGAGCTGCATTGAGCGAAGCAGCACAACCTTTAGAGGAATAATCTCGGGAAGCATGTCTGAGAAAAATCACACCGGATGTGGTGTTCGCACGCCGGAGAATTACAGGTCCAAGGAGGCCACGCCCAAGTGGCCCTGCTCAGCAGCGGATACCACGCTCTATTAGGGCGAGAGGCATTCACAATTTTTCAAGCTATACCCCATTACGGGTACATGAAGCTCAAAATGCCCGGCCCAACGGAATCACCACTCTTGCTAGTGACCCGGACATAGCACTGCACGACCAAAATAAGACAGCTGCACTAGCCCTTGAGGCACTATCCGAAGCCCTAGCGGCCGAGGAACTCATCGGCACAAGCGCTCCACGGTGAATGAGGGACGATGTGATACTGGATAAGAGATCCAAGTCCACCTCCTTTAAACCGGCGGATGAAATAGTCAAATTCCAAGTCCATCCAACGGACCCTACAAAAACGGCCTCCATCGGGGCACAATTAAACCCTGGTGTAGACGCCGAACTACGAGAATTCCTACGCGAAAATTGGGACATTTTTGCCTGGCACCCTTCAGACATGCCTGGAATCCCACGCCGGCTGGCCGAGCACAGCCTAAACATCCTAAAAGGATTCAAGCTACCAAACAGGCTCTTCGGCGTTTCTCTGAACCCAAGAGACAGGCCATGGGAGAGGATCTAGCCAAACTATTGGAGGCCGGATTCATCAGAGATATAAAACACCCGGACTGGCTAGCAAACCTGGTGATGGTACCAAAGAAGGACAAATCCTGGCGCCTATGCATCGATTTCACGGACCTCAACAAGGCTTTCCCAAAGGATCCCTTCCCCCTCCCCTGCATCAATCAAATTATCGACGCTACCGCAGGACACGATTCATTGTGCTTCCTCGACGCATACTCCGGCTACCACCAAATTAAGATGGCAGAGCCTGACCAAGCCGCAACGGCATTCATCACCCCATACGGCCCATTCTGCTTCAACACAATGCCTTTCGGGCTCAAAAACGTCGGCACAACATATCAGCGCATGATTCAGACATGTCTGGCAAACCAGATCGGCAAAACAGTGGAGGCATACGTAGATGATGTGGTCGTTAAAACCAAGCATGTCGAAACTCTAGTAGACGACTTGAGGCTCACATTCGATAATCTCCGAACATATGACATCAAGCTCAACTTTCGGAAAATGCGTTTTGGCGTACCCGGTAGGAAAGCTCTTGGGCTTCATTGTATCCGGTAGAGGAATTGAAGCAAACCCAGGCAAGATCCGAGCCCTGTCACAATTGGATATCCCAAAGGACCTCTAACAAATACAAAAATTGACTGGATCCATGGCGGCTCTAAGCCGCTTTATCTCCCGTTTGGGAGAAAATGCATTACCCCTTTATCGCCTCCTCCGACGCACCGAACACTTCGAGTGGACGGATGCCGCCACGACCGGACTCGAAGAAATAAAAGCCATATTGGCAACAAACCCGGTCCTGGCCGCGCGCAACATGGGTGAACCAATGTTATTATATATCGCGGCAACTCATCAAGTTGTAAGCGCGGTACTCGTTGTCGAACGAGAAACGGACGGACACAAGTTCCCCCTTCAAAAACCAGTTTACTACGTGTCCACTGTCCTAACTCCATGCAAGTCACGGTATCCGCATTATCAAAAGATAGCGTACGCGGTGTTTATGGCATCCCGGAAGCTGCGACACTACTTTCAAGAGTGTTCGATAACAATAGTCTCCGAAGTACCTTTTAACGACATTATAAACAACCGCTGACGCGACAGGCTGGATTGCCAAATGGGCCATTGAGCTCCTCCTGCTCGACATAACCTATAAGCCACGGCGAGCTATTAAGTCGCAAGTTTTGGCCGACTTCTTCGCGAATGGATCAAGCCGAACTCCCTAAAGAGTATGGCGCATATTCCAACCGGATCATGCACTTCGATGGCTCCAAAATGTTGGCTGGTGCAGAAATTTGGCGCTGCTCGACGTCCCCAACCGGAGATCTGATTCAATACGTACTCGAGATAATGTATACGGACTCCAACAACGCAGCCGAATACGAGGCCCTTCTACATGGTCTCCGGATGGCGGTCTCCATGGGCATTCAACGCCTAGAGGTGCGAGGATTCAACCTCGCGATATCCCAAATAAATGGAGACTTTGATGCCAAGGATCCGAAAATAGCAGCTTATCGCAACGCCGTCCTAAAAATGTCAGCTCGGTTTGAGGGGCTCGAATTTCACCATATAGCCCGGGATAACAACCAGGCAGCAGACGTATTGGCACGCATTGGCGCAAAGCGCGACGCCGTCCCTCCCAACATCTTCCTAGAGAGGTTGTTCAATCCATCCGTACTATGGGAGGGGGAGTCCGGAAATAACAACCCGGACCCAACCCCACTGCCCGACACCGAACATTCTGACACGATTGGTGGTTCTGCCAACGAAGTAACATCCTCAGCCCACGTAATAATGGCAGTCATTGCCCCGTGGACGGAACCATTCCTAGCCTACCTAACCAGGCAGGAACTTACCGAGGACCAAAACGAGGCCCGCTGCATAGTGTGGCGATCTAAGGCCTATAAGGTCCATGAGGGAGAGCTTTATAAGAAAAGCACAACCGGAGTCCTTCAAAGGTGTATCTCCGAAGAGGAAGGGTGGAATCTTCTGGCTGAAATTCATGCCGGACTCGGCGGGCACCACGCCGCAGCCCGGGCACTTGTAGTCAAGGCCTACCGTAAAGGATTTATTTGGCCGACGGCCTCGGCAGATGCTCAGGACTTAGTCCAACGATGCATCGGTTGCCAGCTCTTTGCTAATCAAAGCGACATGCCACCCACCGCCCTCAAAACTATACCCATCACCTGGCCCTTCGCGGTCTAGGGGCTTGACATGGTTGGACCCCTTAAAGGAGGAACCCACAAGCAAAAATACCAACTGGTCATGGTGGATAAATTCACCAAATGGATAGAGGCCAAACCTGTTAAGGCGGCCGAATCCAGACCGGTGACAGACTTCATATCAGGGGTCGTACACCGTTACGGTGTCTCCCACAGCATCATCACTGATAACGGCACGAACTTTACGGCCGACGAGGTCAAACGATGCAAAAACATGGGCATCAAGCTCGACTATGCTTCAGTCTATCACCCTCAAACTAGCGGTCAAGTCGAGCGAGCAAATGGTCTAATCATGAGCGGCATCAAACCCAGATTAGTGCATTCCCTCAAGGAATCTAACACGCACTGGGTAGAGGAGCTCGACTCCGTACTCTAGGGACTGCGGACCACTCCGAACCGCACCACCGGATTCACACCATTCTTTATGGTATACGGCGCGGAGGCAGTTTTGCCCTGCGACATAATTCATGACTCACCTCGCGTGCGCATGTACGAAGAAAGAGAAGCTGAGCTCGATCGGCAGGACAGTTTGGACGCCTTGGAGGAAGAGCGTGACGTGGAAAAAGCCCGTTCCGCGTTCTATCAACAGCAGGCTCGAAGATATCAAAGCAGAGAAGTACGGGCCAAAACTTACAATGTTGGCGAGTTAGTTCTACGCCTGCCGGACAAGAAAAAGGACAAACTCAAGCCCAAATGGGAAGGTCCCTTTATCATCGACCAAGTCCTGACCGACGGAGCGTACCGTCTGCGAGATTCATCGGATAACCGACTCGAGCCGAACCCATGGAACGCAGCTTGTCTCTGAAGATTCTACGCCTAGCGCCGGATTCTGAGTTCGTGTCCTTCCTCTGTCCATATTTTACACATTAGATGTCTTCTATTTCTCTCCTTCTCCCTCCTTTTCTCTTACAGCCTTTGAAGGCTCGTTCGCGCATTGTTCGCACACACTTGACGCGCTATCCGCGCTCATTATACCTGGGGGCATCTTTAATAGAAGCTTATTTATACGGGCTTCATGCCCAACACATGTGTCACACTTCCGCATGTACCTTTTATTCACCATTATATGCATCTATATGACTTAAGTTTTGGCCAAGCTGGGTTGCCTGGCTCCTGTGCTTACCCCTCGTTCCCGATTGTTCGGCTAGGGCGGTAAAGGGAGCACCTCTGCGATTATTCTGCCGGGTCAAATTTGGATGTGTACCTCGTGATGGGTGAAGCCGAAAGCTAGCGTTCTTAAGGGAATATTCGGTCGGTGAACTAAAAGACGATTTTTCACCTATTTATTTATCTGCCCCAAGATGTTTTTCTACTTTTTTCGCAGTCCGGACATGCACTTTAGGGCATGCCTCCCAGGGAAAGGAACCCCTAACGAAACTATTCTCCTTGGAAGATGTTTCTTACTAACCCTGTAATATAACATAACTAGTTGGGCACTTGTCTGATAAAGCACTAATGACCCCTACGCCTGGTCTCCACGCATGCCCCGGTTCTTCCATAACCGCGAGGGTATTCGGACACACTCCGGACTATTGGGTCCCGAGGTTGAAGCGAAAAGGTCCGCCATGACAAACGATCTACAATCCGGCTAGAAGGCATTTTACATGTCATCTTAATTTACATAGTCAACTTGACTGGGCATATTCCTCTTCAATGCCATCCAATAGGCTGTCTAGTTTACAGTCCTGTTGGGAATACTTTGCGGCCAATTCTACTTGGCCATACACTAAGCTCACAGGGATCTCCTTCCCATCGGGCCCCACAGGTCCGACCTCGGCCATGTGGTTTGGGTCAGCCTTCGTGTCTGACGTCTTCACCATGGCCCAGCCTCCTGGCGCCTTTGACGGCAGCCGATATCATCCATAATCGGAAGCGCCGCCGCGCTCCCTGAAGCCTCTCTGAAAGCTCCCCAAGGCCTTCGGGCAGGGAGACAGATGTCCACAAGGCCTGGGCGACGCCTTTCATCACCTGCCGAACTCGTCCGTACAGTTGTAAGAGCTCGGGAAGAAGGTCACCCGTAGAACCGGGCATTTCCTCTGCAGACGACAGTGAGCATGCCTACAGACATAACTCTGTTAGTCGACTTCCTCGCCGAACTCTTTTTCAAAGTTCGTTCAAGCACTTACTAAAAATGCCGCGGCGAAGCCGCCGATTCTCCTTTACGGAGTCAGACAGCTAGGCACGAACATCCTTTAGTTCCTCACCCAGCTGGGTGTTGGCATCTTGGAGATTATTTTTCTCTTGCCTCACCCTTGTAAGCACATTCTCTCCGGCCTTTAACCGGCGTAAGAGCTGTTGCTTGTCCGGATCTATCCCGGCGCCATCTGCAATGTTATTGCCAGACTTATACACACACCGCACTTCACAAACTACTTATCTCTTGAAGCATATATTACCAGAGGGGGTCTCTTTGGCTTCCCCCGTCACGGCTAGTGCAACCTCAAGTTGGGCTCTGCACTCCTCCAGCTCCTGGGACAGTTGGGTATTCTTTTCTGTAAGATCATGCACAAAAAATGATCCTTAAATCAGTTATTCTAACTATTTCAAGTCTTGGGGGCTACTGGCATATATAACTGTCAAATTTTCTCACCCGTATGTCTTTTACATACTGCTCCGTGGCTCTGGCTAGACCATCTTGAGCGGCGCGGAGGTGCGCATCTCCCGAATTAAAGGCATCCAATGCCTCTGGGGAGAAACATGCGTCACGAAGAACTGTCCGGTGACGCCCGTGATTCGTGGCACTCTCCACCTCGGAATTGGTGGTAGATAACCTTTCGGCATCCTCTGTCGGAGGAGCGTCCGACGCACGCCTCGTGTTCGCCTCCGCTTCTTGACCTGGCTTTGGAGCCCGGCTAGCGGAGGCTAGATTGGCAACCTCTCTGGATACAGTTCGGCGAGCGCTCTTTTTCCTAAAAGGAGCACGAGCGTTAGCATGCCTTCCAGGAATAAAACCTGGGAGTAAGATGATACGCCATACCGTTGCGCTGGTGTTTCAATCCGGACCGCACTTCTTTTCAGCCTGCTGGTCCTTCCTGTCCCTTGTTGACTAGCTGCCACAGGCTCGGCCTTCCGCCTCAAGGACTTCCCCTGTGAAACACCATTGGTATACGGTGATTAAGAATAAGCACGGATGGGTCATTTTCAAAGTATTGGGACTTCGGTCTCAGTTACCTGTGAGGCCGGAAGTATTCCGGGGTAATCGGCCGTAATGGCGACCAAGGCATTATCGATGCTCAGTTGGTGAAATACCCCATCAGTCAGCTCCACCGATATGTCCGGGTCCTCTTGGGAGGCCTGATCGAGGAACCGTTCCGGATCCTCGGGTTGTGGAGGCGGGTTGTTTATATCCTTTACGGCCTGGCGCAGTTCCTGCGTCGAAATCACAAAATGAGATACTTGACTATGGGAATATGGATCAGATGGGCAAAAAGAAATGACCGCTTACCCAGCTTGGAGGATTTTTCATAGAAAATCCGTCATGTGGATTGACACGGAGAAATTCCTCCTCTTCTCCTTTGTACAATGCGGACAAGATCTTCATCAGATCGGCGACCAATCCCGGCCCCTTACGGCCGAAGCGGGTGGCATCATCCTCCCCGTTGAAATCCCACATGGGGTGGCCTCTATACTGGAGCAGCTGCACCCACCGCATAATGCATGTGGTCATGACCCCGATCATGGTCAGTCCGGAATGAGCTAACAACCTAATTCGGCTCATCAGGTAGAGGACGTCCCTGTCATTTTCCTTCTGAGGGCTCCGTGGACGCCTTGACTTAGGCGTTTCTTCAAAGGAGCATTATTGAACTCAGGGAGGCCGATCCGAACAGGGTCCGGCAGGGGGACATCTTCTATATAAAACCATTCCGAAGGCCAGTCTTCGGATGCCTTCTTCGGGGTTCCAGATAGATATCCGGTTCCATGATGCGCCATAGTTCGGCTCCGCCCACTTGATATATTGACCCGTCTTGAGAACGGGGCACAAGGCAGAACAACTTCTTCCACAGCGCAAAATGAGCATCGATGCCCAAAAACAGCTCGCAAAGGGCCACGAAGCCCGCAATATGCAAAATGGAGGCAGGCGTAAGGTTGTGCAACTGGAGGCCGTAGAACTCCAGGAGCCCTCGGAGAAACGGATGAATTGGAAATCTGAGCCCTCTTATCAAATAAGGGACAAGGCATACCCGCTCTCCTTTGGAGGGTCTGGGGACGCTCTCCGCTTGCTTTCCGCCCTTATAGGTGGCGAGTCCGACTCGAACCGGAACCATGAAGGCTGGGGGAAGAAATCCCTTGGTTTGGAGCGTCACTAGCTCGTTGTGCGGGACGGAGCATCTCTCCCAATCTCCAGGCTGAGGGCTGGGTGGGCGAGAGGAGGAGCCGCGTCAACTGTCAGATGCACTCCGATGAATGCTCGCGAAGGGGGGATGGTGTGATTCGGATCTAGATCCTCGTCTCTTTTATAGGCAGCTCATTTGCGCAGCTAAGGGGGTAAATGTAAAAATACCCTGGCTTTTCGCATTCGTTCAACACGTGGAAGATGGCCATTATTGGGCGTGGAAGCTAAGGAGCGCAATATTTACGAGAAGCCGGACGCTATTCAATAGCTACACAGGATTTGGAGAAGAACCCGCCTTGCAATGCCGAAGACAATCTACATGTCAGACTCGTCGTCATTGAAGCCTGGTTCGGGGGCTACTGTGGGAGTCCCGGATTAGGGGGTGTCCGGATAGCCGAACTATCACCTTTGGCCGGACTCCTGGACTATGAAGATACAAGATTGAAGACTTCGTCCCGTGTCCGGATGGGACTTTCCTTGGCATGGAAGGCAAGCTTGGCGATACGGATATGTAGATCTCCTACCATTGTAACCGACTGCAGGTAACCCTAACCCTCTTCGGTGCCTATATAAACCGGAGGGTTTTAGTCCAGAGGACGAACAACAATCATACCATAGGCTAGCTTCTAGGGTTTAGCCTCTACGATCTCGTGGTAGATCTACTCTTGTACTACCCATATCATCAATATTAATCAAGCGGGAGTTGGGTTTTACCTCCATCGAGAGGGCCCGAACCTGGGTAAAAACATCGTGTCCCTTGTCTCCTGTTACCATCCGCCTAGACGCACAGTTCGGGACCCCCTACCCGAGATCCGTCGGTTTTGACACCGACAGTCTCCCACTTGCACTAGAGTCAATCATTTAGGAATCGTATGCCCATGGAGCTCATGTGCACCTGATGCTTCGGCTGTGGGAGAGGCTTAGTCAATGGATCAGCAACATTTGCATCCGTGTGTACCTTGCATATGTTTACATCACCTCTTTCGACAATGTCGCGAATAAGGTTAAAACGCCTGAGTATGTGTTGGGTTTTATGATGGTTCCGTGGTTCCTTGACTTGCGCGATGGCACCACTATTATCACAATAGAGTTCCAATGGCTTAGACGCGCCATCAACCACACCAAGATCAGAAATGAAATTCTTCACCCAAACACCTTCTTTTGCATCTTCAGAAGCCGAATGTACTTGGCCTCTGTTGTAGAATCAGCTACCGTATCTTCCTTGGAGCTCCTCCAGCTCAGTGCTCCTCCGTTCAGAATGAACACAAACCCAGATTGTGATCGACTATCATCCCTATCAGTTTGGAAGCTAGCGTCGGTGTAACTCTTTATAACGAGCTCATCCTCACCTCCACAAACTAGGAACATATCCTTAGTCCTTCTCAAGTACTTAAGGATATTCTTAACCGCTGTCAAGTGACTCTCACCTGGATCAGCCTGGTATCTGCCCACCACGCTAAGAGCAAAGCTAACATCAGGACGAGTACATATCATAGCATACATGATGGATCCAACAGCCGAAGCATACGGAATCCCATCCATGCGTTTTCGCTCATCAGGAGTCGAAGGACTCTGAGTCTTGCTAAGACAAATGCCATGTGAAATGGGCAAGAAACCCTTCTTGGCATCTTGCATGTTGAACCGCTTCAACACCTTGTCAATATACACACTCTGGCTTAATCCAATAAGCCTTCTCGATCTATCTCTATAGATCTTGATTCCCAAAATATAACCTGCTTCTCCCAAGTCCTTCATAGAAAAAACTATTTTTCAATGAGTCCTTGACAGATTCAAGCATTTGAACATCATTTCCAATCAATAATAGGTCATCCACATACAAGATCAGAAATGCAACTAAGCTCCCACTGACATTCTTGAATACACAAAGATCACAATCATTCTTGATGAAGCCAAACTCTTTGACAGCTTCACTAAAAGAATGTTCCAATTCCGAGATGCTTGTCATAATCCATAAATGGATCTCTGAAGCTTGCATACCATGCTAGACTTCTTTGGATCGACAAAACCCTCGGGCTGTGTCATATACACATCCTCGGTTAAATTTCCATTAAGGAAAGTCGTTTTGACATCCATTTGCCATATCTCATAGTCGAAATTTGCTGCTATAGCAAGAATGGTCTGAATTGATTTAGGCATCGCTACCGGTGAGTAAGTCTCATCATAGTCAACTCCTTGAACTTGTCGATAACCTTTAGCGACAAGTCGAGCCTTATGGACTGTTACATTTCTGTCCATATTAGTTTTCTTCTTAAAGATCCACTTGCACTCATTGGCTCGAACGCCATTGAGGGAGTCCTGGACTAAGGGGTCCTCCGGCGTCCGACCTATTATTCATTGGGCCAGACTAATGCGCTATGAAGATACGAAGGCCGAAGACTATACCCGTATCCGGATTGGAATTTCCTTGGCATGGAAGGCAAGCTAGGCGACCAGCTATGAAGATTCCCTCTTATGTAACCGTCCCCATGTTACCCTAGATCTCTTCGGTGTCTATATAAACCGGAGAGCATAGTCCGGATAGGAGACATTCATTACCATATTCACATAGGCTAGACTTCTAGGGTTCAACCATTACGATCTCGTGGTAGATCAACTCTTGTAACACTCATATTCATCAAGATCAATCAAGAAGGAAGTAGGGTATTACGTCTATAGAGAGGGCCCGAACCTGGGTAAATATCGTGTCCACCGTCTCCTAATACCAGCGAGGCAGGCCCCACTGAGGCCAAGAACAGCACCGGCAAGCTCCGGCACAATAGACACAAATGCCAAAGCAATGGCGACAGTACCGGTGACACCACAGTCAACGCCGGATTCAGCGGCTCCAAGTCCGGCCAACGGAAGAAGCCCTACAAAAGAAACAATGAAGGACCTTCCAGCCTGGACCACATACTCGACCGTCCGTGCCAAATTCACGGCACCCCGGATAAGCAAGCCAATCACACCAATAGGGATTGTTGGGTCTTCAAGCAGGCTGGCAAGTTAAATGCCGAAAACAAAGAAAAGGGATCACAAAGTGAGGACGAGGATGAGGAGCCCCGACAGCCGAACACCGGAGGGCAGAAGAAATTTCCCCCTCAAGTCAAAACGGTGAACATGATATATGCTACGCACATCCCCAAAAGGGAGCATAAGTGAGCACTTAGGGACGTCTACGCAGTAGAGCCAATCGCCCCGAAATTCAATCCGTCGTCATCATTCCCAATCACCTCCGATCGTCGAGATCACCCAACCAGTATCCACCATGGCGGTTCAGCCGCACTAGTCCTCGACCCAATTATTGACGGGTTTCACCTAACCCGAGTCCTGATGGACGGTGGTAGCAGCCTCAACCTGCTTTATCAGGACACAGTGCGAAATATGGGCATTAACCCCTCGTGAATCGAACAAATAAAGACTACCTTTAAAGGAGTCATACCAGGTGAGAGAGTCCTGGATTAGGGGGTATCCAGACAGCCGGACTGCATACATCGTCCGGACTATTGAAGCGTGAAGATACAAGACTCCAGACTCTGTCCCGTGTCCGGATGGGACTCTCCTTGGCGTGGAAGGCAAGCTTGGCGATCCGGATATTATATTTCCTTCCTTGTAACCGACTCCATGTAAACCCTAGCCCTCTCCGGTGTCTATATAAACCGGAGAGGTTGGTCCTTAGAAGGCCGATCACAATTACAATCATACCATCATAGGCTAGCTTCTAGGGTTTAGCCTCTACGATCTCGTGGTAGATCTACTCTTGTACTACTCATATCGTCAACATTAATCAAGCAGGAAGTAGGGTTTTACCTCCCTCGAGAGGGCCCGAACCTGGGTAAACATTGTGTCCCTTGCTTCCTGTTACCATCAGCCTAGACGCACAGATCGGGGACCCCCTACCCGAGATCCGCCGGTTTTGACACCGACACCAGGCGTAGAGGCTTGCTGTACGGGCTCAATCACGCTGGAGGTGGTCTTCGGTTCTCCGGACAACTTCCAAAGCGAAGAGCTAATCTTCGATATCGTCCCCTTCCGCAGCGGCTATCATGCACTGCTCGGACGAACCGCATTTGCTAGATTCAACGCAGTGCCACACTATGCTTATCTCAAGCTCAAGATGCCCGGTGCACGCGGCATCATAACAGTCAATGGCAATACGGGATGCTCCCTCCGAACAGAGGAGCACACCGCCGCCCTAGCAGCAGAAGTACAGAGCGGCCTTCTCAAGCAGCACCATAGTGCGGCTATCGAGCCCCTGGACATCATCAAGAGGTTCTGGACTACACTGCAGCAGGACAGCGCGACTCGCCAAGAGCTCGATTAGCAATTCGGCCTCCGTCCCAGTCCCGATGAAGTAGTGGCATTCACACCACACGTACATAATTACACACTCAAAATCCCATGGACATCGACAGAGGCAGCAGCTAACCTGGGATCTACAGTTGGGCTAGACCGATCCCGGACACACATACTTTTCACCTTTTCCTTTTTGTTCCAGGTTCCTTTTCCCACGGGCCTGCTGACCAGTCCCTTTGAAGGATTGGCATACAAAGGATGCAAGCAACATAGGTGCGTAGAGTAACCTCTATACGTCTTCTTGACTATATTTATATTTATTTCCCAGGACCCACACGCTGCGCCCTCTTGATTCCGGCATGTTAAATAGCACAGAGGCTTATCGCACTATTTGTACAAGGTACGCATGGACGTATCCACGCAGTTATAATGAAAATGGCTTGCGGCCCAGTTTCTGTGGTTTTCGCCTCTTGCTTCATTTTATTTTGATCTGCTTATCGGCTGCATCGGTACTCTCTTGTACGTCTCATATTCGCCAGGGGCTACTTATTGCCCCACAATAAGGCAGCAAAGTTCGAACACTTCTTATATATAGGTTCGGCACCCCGAATTTAGCATTATATGCATTGGCTCCAAATCATGTCTTTGGTCAATAGTTGGGTTGCCCGGCTCCTGTGCTTTCTACCCTACGTTCCGCTCCATCGGCTAGGGTAGTAAAGGAAGAACTACTGCGATTGTGCCCTGGCCTCGACCGGATGAGCACCTCAGTAGAGAAAGCCGAAAATTGACTGTCATGATACGGCGAGAGCCGGTCAGCTGTTCGAGGGTTACAAAATCGTTGGAGATTTTTTCCGCGTCATGCGAAGGATCGACACTTCCCGATCAGATGCTGACAGCACCCTGGCTTGGACCAGGGGCTGCACACTTGCTTAAATATAAAACTCCTATGGCTAGGTGAGGGCGTTTAAGCCGTATAGTCTGATTGCCTTGTTTGTTGCGCTAAACAACTCCTCCAAAGGACCATACAATTGGATCAAGATTGTTTAGATCCCATCCCGAACACCTCCGTACTACCTACGCGAGGGCAGAAGCCGACGAATGGCCAACCCTCGGATTACAAATAACATGGCCGCACAGGAGGAGACAATTAAATCATAACAAAATTTCATTACAGGCTTTGTTTCCATAATACAATGCAGGGGCAACATGAATACATTTATTCAAACACAATGTCCTGCGAACATTGAGCTGCCACAAGCCGAGACCCTCCTATGACATCTGCAAAATATCTCTCGGGTGTGCGGTGCTCCTTGCCCTCCGTCGGCCCGCTGGCAACTTCAACGGCGTTCATCTTCACCCACCACATCTTGCAACGAGCGAAGGCCATACGAGCACCTTCAATATAGGCTGAGCGCTTGACGACATCCAGCCGCGGACAGGCCTCCACTAGCTACCTCACGAGTCTGAAGTAGATGTCGGGCATAGCTTCGGCTGGCAATAGCCGGATTATCAAATCCTTCATGGCTAGTTCGGCCACCCTGTGCAGCTCCACCAACTGCTTCAGCTGATCGGTGAAGGACACGGGATGCTCTGGCGTCGCGTACTGCAACCAGAATAGCTTCTTCGTAGAACCTCCTCCTTCGGCTCGGTAGAACTCTGCAGCGTCTGATACGCTGCGTGGTAGATCCACAAAAGCCCCTGGGGCACTTCATACCCGGGTTAGTAAAAGGTATTGCTTCTCCGCATACTTGCTTTTCATCTTAAATGCCTTACCCGCCGCGATCTTCTTGGCCTCCTGTATCTCCTGGAGGGCGGCCTGGGCCTCATTTCGTGTGGTCTCCGCGCTCTGACGAGCCTTGGTGAGCTTGGCCTCTTGAGCCGACGCATCATTCTCCAAGGTCTCACATTTTTTCACCGCATCTTGGAGCTCCTGCTGGACTTCTTTGACCCGGGCCTTGAGCTTCTTACGAGCGGCCTGCTGCTGGACAGCTTTCTCCTCGGCCTCGCCCAAGGCCTTCCTCAGGGCCTCGACCTCGTTCGCGGCTCCTGCACATATTACGACATTACAGTCAATACACAGCGCCTACGCTTTCCAAACACACAGCAAGACATTACTCACCTTGCTTCTCCTGAAGCCGAATTGTAACCTCCTGAGCTCGTTCTCGGTCCGCTCCAGCCTCTGCTTCAGTTCAGAGACTTCGGCAGCATGCGAAGTTGCGGCCAACAGCGACGCCTGCTTATGCATCAAAATTTCGTTAGTCTCCTACAATAGAGGATTGATCCCCTGTCCGGTTCTTCTCGCCGAACACCAGACAGTGTCTCAGGGGCTACTGACTACATGGAGTTTTTTCTTTTTATGTCACTTACCTCGAAACGTGTCAACAGGTTGCTGCAGGCTTCGTTCAGTCCGCTCTTGGCGGACTAAACCTTCTCTTTCACCGCGCCCATAATAACACGGTGCTCGTCCATAACGGAGGCACCTGGCAGTGCCTCCATCAGGATATTCGGCGCCCCCGGATGGACGGGAGCCACCGGCGGAAGCGGCGCACCCCCCCTCCTTCAAAGGGGGCTGCTCGCCCGACTCCGGAGCCAAATGGGTCTCCGAAATCATATTCGGCTGAGGGACGAATTGGATACGGCCCTCTTCGCCAGACTCCATAAGGATTGGCTCCCCCATGTGTCCGGTAGTGGAGGTCTCGCCTTGTGGCGCCTCCCGGACAGCGTCCCGGGCTCCTCCCATTGGAGCGGTCCTTCGGGACAACACTTCGATGTCGTCCCTAGCCCCGGGGAGTAAGCGGCCGGTGGCGACATGCTCGCCATCTCTGACGGAGCCAACGAACCTCCAGATGAGGATAGCTGGATAAGGTCACGGGCCGGACTACAATAGTGTAGTTAACCATGTTAAAATAATAAATAGAAAGGGCTGGACGTGCGCATGAATAAGCCATGTCACTTATGATGCGTCCTGGGGCTTAGTACGGGGGCATCCCTCCAGACTACTGTCAACGTCCCACACGGCATTGACCGCTGGGGCGCCCTTCCCCCTTTTGGGCGCTTTCGCCTCCGGTTGCACCGAGGCCGCCCTCTTTCTCTTCTTCCCCTCGGGAGGAGGGTTGTTTTTCTTCTTCTCCTCCTCACCCACTTCCTTGTCGTTATCCTCGGGGACAGAGGAATGGGCTTCATCATTTTCGGACGTCGCGTCGGAAGCGCCCTTGCGACGGGGGCCACTCTTGGCCCCCTTGGCCTTCTTCTTGGCCTTCTTCTCCAGCGCCTTGTATGGCGCCTGCACCAGCATCTTTGCTAGGCGTGGGATGACCGGTTCATCGGGCAGCGGAGCCGGACACTGGATCCGCTTTGCCCTCTCCATCCAGTCCTGAGGGAGCAATAATAAAATCTCAGACCTCATCCTCGAAACATTTAAGTTGGGGATACGTCAAAAGTAACATACCTCGCTGGCGGGGTGTATACAGTCATGACCACGGTTTGAATCCGTGGACGGCGGTTTCTCATTGCCCTTAAAAAGCAAGTTCCAGGCATCTTCGTGGGTGGTCTCGAAGAGCCTCACCAGGGTCCGATGCTTCTTCGGGTTGAAATCGCACAGAGGTCGTCCTCTATGCTGGCATGGAAGAATCCGGCGAACTAGCATCACCTGGATCACATCGACGAGCTTGACATTCTTGGCTATCATGCTATGGACGCGCGTCTGCAACGCTATCAGCTCATCAGACGAACACCAGTCCGGACTCTTCTCGACCCAAGAGGTGAGCCGCATGGGAGAACCGGAGTGGAATTTGGCAGCCGCGGCCCAGGAGGTGCCGCGGGGTTCTGTGATGTAGAACCATTGTTTCTGCCACTCCTTCACTGTCTCCACAAAAATACCTTTCGGCCAGGAGACATTGGGTAGATTGCTCACCATGGCTCCTCCGCACTCCGCGTGCTGGCCGTCCACCACCTTCGGCTTCACGTTGAAGACTTTGAGCCACAGCCCGAAGTGGGGTTGGATGCGGAGGAAGGCCTCGCACACGATTTATAAACGCCGAGATGTTGAGGAAGGAATTCGGGGACAGATCATGGAAATCTATCCCGTAATAATACATCAGCCCACGGACGAAGGGGTGGATTGGAAACCCTAGCCCGCGAAAGAAATGGGGGATGAATACTACCCTCTCTATGGGCTCCGGCGTGGGGACGACTTGTCCCCCGGCCGGCAGACGGTGGGAGATCTCCTTCGCCAAATATCCGGCCGCCCGAAGCATAGTAATGTCCTCCTCCATGACAGAGGAGACCATCCACTTGCCCTGACCGCCGGATCCGGACATGGTTGCTTGAGTGAAAAGGAGATGAGAACTTGGGCGCTGGAGATCGAGATCGAAAAGGCGGAGACAGAGAGAGAGAGTGAGAGGAGGAAGAGGGATTCCTTATCCCCTTATAAAGGCAGCAAATATGAAGCGCCTCCCCACTCGCCTTAGGATTTTCCTATTCCAAAGGGCTGTATAAACGGAACGGTTGAGTTACCCATGTCCGCATTGATGAGAATCCCGCAATAAGGGGACACAATCTCTACTTCGACAAGACGTGCCAATGGCAACCATGTCTCGAAACGTGGGATGGCAGATGAAAAACGGTTCGAAATTATGACCGGACAGATGTGATGTCGTGTTGTAAAGAAGCTGTCAATAGATTAGATTCGTGCAAATATTATATTCTCTCTGCGGTTGTGTATGGTGTATAACAGGTCTGGATACAATCATCCCGTCCGAAGACTATCTTGGAGTTCAGAAAAGGGGGAACCCGCCTTACAATGTCGAAGACAATCTGCGCGCTGAACTCCTCGCCATTGAAGCCAGGTTCAGGGGCTACTAAGGGAGTCCTGGACTAAGGGGTCCTCGGGCGTCCGACCTGTTATTCATAGGGCTGGACTGATGGGCTGTGAAGATACGAAGGCCAAAGACTATACCCGTGTCTGGATTGGACTTTCCTTGGCGTGGAAGGCAAGCTAGGCGACCAGCTATGAAGATTCCCTCTTATGTAATCGACCCCATGTAACGATCTCTCCAGTGTCTATATAAACCGGAGAGCATAGTCCGGATAGGAGACATTCATTACCATATTCACATAGGCTAGACTTCTAGGGTTTAGCCATTACGATCTCGTGGTAGATCAACTCTTGTAACACTCATATTCATCAAGATCAATCAAGCAGGAAGTAGGGTATTACCTCCATAGAGAGGGCCCGAACCTGGGTAAACATCATGTCCCCCGTCTCCTATTACCATCGATCCTAGACGCGTAGTTCGGGACCCCCTACCCGAGATCCGCCAGTTTTGACACCGACAGCCGTCTCGCTGATCGACCAAGTTGCAAACTTGATTGTCATCCATGGACTTTAATTTGGATCTCATGGCCTCAAGCCATAACTCGGAATCAGGGCTCTCCATCGCTTCCTCATACGTAGTCGGCTCGTTGTTATCCAAGAACAACACATTGCAGTCATGCAAATTGTGCAACCTTTCCGACCTCCGTGGAACCGGTGTCGACTCCACTACGGGTTCCCTGACTAACTCCGGTGTGATAGTATCACCTACCGGAACCACCCCATGTGGTTCTCGAATTTCTTCGAGTCGAACTGTCCTCCCACTAGCCTTCCGACTGAGAAACTCTTTCTCAAGGAAAACTCCATGTTGAGCGACAAACACTTTGCCCTCTTCATGGTTGTAGAAGTAATATCCCAAGGTTTCCCTTGGATATCCCACGAATATGCACTTGTCCGATTTGGGTGTGAGCTTGTTATTTGGAGTCGCTTGACATATGCTTCACATCCCCAAACTTTCAGAAAAGACAAACTATGACTCTTCGCAGTCCATATCTCATATGGTGTCTTATCTATGGACTTAGATGGTACCCTGTTTAGTGTGGAAGCTGCAGTTTCTAGAGTGTATCCCCAAAATGACAAGGGTAAATCTGACTGGCTCATCAATGATCGGACCATGTCCAACAGGGTCCGATTTCTCCATTCCAACACAACATTTCTCTGTGGAGTACCAGGAGGAGTCAGTTGTGGTACTATTCCACGACTTTTCATATGATCATCAAACTCCTGGCTCATATACTCACCACCATGATTGGATCACAGAAGTTTGATTTTCTTGCCGAGTTGATTTTCCACTTCGTTCTGAAACTCCTTCAACTTTTCAAAAGTTTCTGACTTGTGCCTCATCAAGTAGACATATCCATATCTACTCAAGTCGTCGGTAAAAGTCACAAAGTATTGGAAACCACCTCTGGCTGTCATGCTCATTGGTCCACATATATCACTATGTATAAGTTCCTACAGCTCGGACGCCCTCTTGCAACTCTTTGCAAAAGGAGTCTTAGTCATCTTACCGAGTAGGCAAGACTCGCATGTGTCAAATGATTCAAACTCAAACGAAGTTAGAATTCCATCATCATGGAGCTTCTTCATGCATTTTTGACTAATGTGTCCTTGTCGACAATGCCAGATGTATGTCGAATTTATCTCATTAGGCTTATGCCTCTTGACATTTATATTATAGACCGATTCACCTTCATGATCTAGGATAAATAACCCATTCACAACGGGTGCAAAGCCATGAAACATATTATTCAAGTAAATAGGACAACCATTGTCCTTAATACTGAATTCATAACCTTGTCTCATCAAACATGAGGCAGAAATAATGTTTTGACTCAAAGCAGGAACATAATAACAATTATCAAGTTCCATTACAAATCCTGAAGGTAAATTAAGTTGCATGGTGCCGACGGCCAATGCAGCAACTCTTGCTTTATTCCTGACGCGTATGTGAACTTCTCCTCTTGCGAGATTCCAAGTTCTGCTTAGCCCCTGCATCGAGTTGCATATGTTAACAACCGATCCGGTATCATATACCCAAGAGCTACTATAAACAACAGCAAAATAATGTCTATAACATGTACAACAAGTGTACCTAAAGAAGAATTCTTATTTCCAGTCTTCTTGCCCTTCTCGGCAAGCCACTTGCTGGAGTTCCGTTTCCAGTGTCCGGGTTCCTTGCAATGAAAGCAAATACTTCCTGAGGTCGTCCCTGACTTAGGCGCAGCGGCGACAGTTGGAGTTGCCTCCTTCTCCTTTCCCTTTGCCTTAGCCTTTTTCTCGACCAGCTCTTCTTGAACTTAGTCGAGTTCTGCACCATCAACACTTGACGGTGCGACCTTTCTTGATGTACTGCTCTGCCACCTTGAGCATCCCATGCAATTCAGTGAGCTCCTTTTCCATCCCATGCATATGGTAGTTCGAGATGAACGGCCCATAGCTATTCGGAAGAGAACCCATAATTGTATCTGTGGACAACTCGTCCCCAAGTGGGAAGCCCAACCGATCCAGAGCTTGCATGTACGCGATCATCTTGATCACATGCGGGCTTAGTGGATCACCCTCTTTCAGCTTACAATCCATCAAGGATCGCCAGACATTGAACCTTTCAGTCCTAGCCTGCATTTGAAACATGCTCTTGAGATTCTCGATCATATCGAATGCCTGAATGTTTTCGAACTGCTGCTGCAGATCGAGCTCCATAGAAGCCAGCATGAGACAGCTGATCTCATTTGATTCATCAATGAGTTTCTGGTAGGCATTTCTGGTTGTGGCATTAGCATTATTGGCAGGTTCCTTTTGAAGTGGATTCTCTAGAACTTGTTCCTTTTTCTCATGCATAAGAACAATTCTCAGGTTTCTATACCAGGTGGTAAAGTTTGTTCCATTCAATTTATCCTTTTCCAGGATTGATTTCAATGCAAAAGGGGTAACTTGAGCAGGTGGTGCCATTGATCTACAACAGAAATATGCGGAACACTAAGACATGTATTCATGAAGAGTAATCCATATTAAACATAAGATCATTACTCCCACTAAAATCAACATCCCTCGGTTGATACTTAGTGATTCAAAATCCAAGATCAACATGTCAACTAGTGAGCTTTTGCATCACCGCTAGAAGAAAAGATTACTCGGTAAGCAACTCTTGCTAATCGTATCTCCATATGACTCTTGTTGTTGGGGACATCTCTTGCCGCGCCAACACCTATGCCTTGTGGCCCAAAACTGTTTTGATAACCGCAACAAGTCAACCAATGCTTCGCGTGTAAGTGTCCGACACAAACCCATCACTTCAAGGAGATCTAGTGGCACCCTAATTTTATAGGCCCACCACTAAATATACTTGGTGAAGGTGCATCAATTGGGGAGGCATCTATACTTGACATTCTTTGAGGGATCACCCTACTTAAAACATCTACCATGCAAAAGAAGGGTGCATAAAATGGGTAAACTTTCACAGGCCGTTTATATATGTGTGATACGATATAGCCCCTTTTCATAGCGCATGGTGATATCCATCTCCACGTGCGCGGTCTGCCCATGGTGATCTCCATCCCATCCTTGTGGCGATCACCATCTCCACGCCATGGTGTCAACCACCAAGTGTTACATAAGATACTATGCTATTACAAACTAATAGATACCGAAAGTAAATTACATTACATGGCTTCTCATGTTGACACGCAAGTCATTAATACAATAATGGGACAACCATATGGCTCCTGCCAGTTGCCGCACTCATGACACGTAGGTCATGAAACAATAATGTATAAGCAACATTCATGGGCTATACCAAATCACAAGCATTCCCTGCAAAAATGAGTCAGACGTTCTACCGCCGAAGATAAAACCTCCCGAAACTCTATTTTTCAAGCGGATTTTGGCCTAGCCAGAAGCGCCATAATCGTGTTCCGAAGTATTGCTGCTAATCCAACTTTTCGTTAGCTTCAGTTTGACAGGTCGTGGAGCAAAAACGGAGTTCGTATGCAAAAGTTACAGCCGTTTTACCGAGACCGCTCCAACAGATTTCAGCACTGCGGAAATCATATTTCCACGGTGTTGATCTATGTTCCGATTCGATCAATCTCATTGATCTCCGCGTGCTGCATCCGGATTTACATTCCACGGTCTACCCCGATGGCAGAAACCGACCGGTAGGGGTAACTCGAGTTACGACCTCTGCGTCACGATCACGGAAACAAGATCACGAAACCGACCTTCAGCACTGACGTGCGCGATCGATTTCATTGACCCGCACCTGAACTGATCTACATATCTTATATGCATACCAACGAATCTATAACCACACAGCGGAGGCTCTGATACCACTGTTGGAACATGCGGTACGCTACGCTAGCGCCAAATAAAATTTTCTACCGCACACCCAAGATAATGTTGCTGGAAATAGATCACGGGATCGGGTTTACCACTGGACACGCAGTCACTACAGCGGAAGTAGAGTTGGTGATGCGTGTAGCCGATCTCACGGGCCATCTCCTCCTAGCATCACCGATCTCCCGCGAACAGCGAAGACCCATGAAAGGTGATCTCCCGCGAACAGCGCCTCGTGGTTCCCTCGAATGGTTCGTCCAAGCACCGCAAATGCGATGCCTCCAAGGTATACACACGTGTGGGGTGCAGCGGCGGGCGTCGGACTAATTGGTCCGGTCGCACGTCATGGACTTGGGGAGTGGCGGTGGCTAACCAGGGTTCAAAGGATTAACCCTAAGTGGTGCGCCCACTCCCCTTTATATAGACCTCCGAGGTGGGCTCAACACTTGAGCCCACTAGGAGTCCACATCCATTTTCCTCTCGGATCCAATCTGAATGGGCTGTAGCCCCTTAAGTGTGCGACCCTATAGGTTCACGTACGCGTGGACACGACCAAGTCGATAGTTGGTAGCGGCTCGTAGTAGAACGTGCCAACTCCCATGTGTGCGTAAAGTCGTTTGACGAACCTCGACAATGTGTCATATGCAAAATTCCTTTTGCCTCACAATATTTGTTGTCGATCTCAAGGCGAGTACTTGTCACCCTTGTGATAGCTCGACCTCTCTTCTCGAAACCATGATACAGATTCCCGGACTAGGTTAACACTTAACCCAAGTCGCATGGCCGTGCTTTCTGAATCTGATTACTTGAGAGGGCCCAGAGAATATCTCTCCAAATAGGAGGTGCAAATCCCATCTTGGTCAACCATGTCTCGCAGCATGTCTCACAACTCACCCCGAAAGCTACCTTTATAACTACCCAGTTACAGAGTAGTGTTTGATAGACCCTACGTGAGTCGATCCTCATCCCGAGAACATGTGAGAACCTCAAGTCTAGGAGATGGCATAGATATTGTACTTGAGACTAACAGATGACAATATCTTGCTGCATCTCAAAGTGGGTATGTCCGACTCGGTGATCTCCATCCCTGAGTCCATACTATTGGTTTAGCATCTCCATGCACATGAATTGTGAAACATAGTCAGCGACTGAATCGTATAATCGTTAGGGATATGTGTCCGCATAACCTTATCAACTAGGGACCATTAGAACAACCATCATACAATACATAGTTCCACAAACAAGTCGCATACTTATTGATACATATCATTGATGATGTTCAAGGACAATACAAAGGAATCATGAATACATATGGAAATATCATCATCACATGATTGCCTCTAGGGCATATCTCCAACAGAAGCCACTAAGGATGACAAGATCAAGGAAGCTGCGGGGGACCCAGCTCAAGAGAGGGGGCAAGCCATGTCCGCAGGGGAGGCCGAGAAGGAGGAATATATCCTTCAACCTTACTAAGATCATCTCACCCCCACTAAAATGAAAGCCTTCAAGGCTTTTGAAATGGTTGTGTTCAGAATAAATATCTCACTCATGAAATCATTTTGTTGGAGGAGCAAAACATCGCCATTCGGAGCATCAATCGTAGATTGGAGTACCTACTGAGGCTGAAGTGTTAACTTCCTACTACCCCATCACCACCACTATCATCTTCATCATCAAAGAAGGTGACTTGAGCACACGTGTATGGGCACTCCCCTTGGCTTGTGCCAAGCTTGTGGGAGATACCCCAGTATCGTATCACCATCACTTTTATCACCTTTACCTATCTTAGTTTGATCCTTAACTATTTTGTGATTTAGTTGAATAAAAGTTTAGTATGATGTATTTTCGAGTGCTAGTTTCGTGATCTATCTATCTATGTAATCGAGTGAGAGTTATATAATAATTTTAGTTTGGGTTTTTGCTTCTTTACTTTTATGTTCCAATCAAAATAAAATAAAATAATGAAAAAACAATCATATGCTAATCTTATGGTAAGTAATGACACCACATAAGGAACAGTACCAGTGGTAAAATTTATTGAAAGTTGACAAACATAACATTGGTCAATGATGCAACTCATGAAAGAATTTATAAGGGAAGAGAAGATTCACATGCAAATATACTAAATATTTTATGATTGTGAGTCCCCACTAAATATTTTATGCCAAATTGTTGACGTTGGACAAGGAAGACAACGTAATGATCTATGTTTGTTCATATTCACATAGAAGTTATATGTCATAGATCCTTCAACACGTGGTGCTTGCCAATATCTTTGCTAGCCAAAAATCCGCATTAAGTAGAGAGATACTACATGTGCAACCACTATAAAAAATACACTTCCGTGATGATACGTCTTTGTCACAGCAGATCACGTTTTCTGTCATGCATGTACATCCATGATGATTTTATGACAGAATCAAGATAGTCATACCTATCTTTGTCATAGAAGTGTCCCATGACATTACATAAATTATCATCATGGAAGTGTCCACTTCCATGACGATAAATCACGCGTCATAGAAGTGCTTTCAACAAGGGTAACCGACACGTGGCATCCACCATAACGGGTGTCCGTTAAGCTATCGGGTACTGGTTTGGATCCGATAACCTGTTAACAACTGGGATAAATGAGGATTTTCCATGTGTAAAATTATCATTGGCTATAGCAAGCATGTGTCAGCACCCGAAAAGGACAGATGTCAACCACCCAATGGACAGGAGGCGCCTATGATACGTCGACACGTGGCAAGGCCCAACAGTGGCCCATTTAGGTTAAAAAGGCTGGCCCAATCAAAATTAGCGGGTTGGCCCATTAACGGCCTTCTTGCAGCCGACCCATTCATAGTTAAGGCCCGTACGACTAGTGTCAAATCCGCCCATTAACGGACCATTATAAACTTATCATCATCGCGACCCATGGTCATTTTTGGCCTGTGAACAGTCTGCTAAGTATTTGGGCCAAATTACGGCCCAGTGTGTTTCCAGCCTGTTAAAGGTCCTGCTTCATTTGGGCCCATTTATTGGCCACTGAAACTTTCAGCCCATAAATGACTGTGAAGGATTTGGGTCATATTCGGCCATGTCTGACATTCGGCCTATTAGAGGCCCACTATAGATTTGGGCCACTTCCAGCCTATTGTGATTTTTGGCCTGTTAACGTCGGGCCAAATCCATGGGCCATATGTGGGCCAACGTCACATCGGGCCTATTAACGACCCATATAAAACTAATACTAATTAAGCCCGACCGAACTTCCGGCCTGTTAAAGGCACGTGTAGTAGGTCGGTGCATTTACTGTCCGTCTCAACTTCGGCCTGTGAACGATCCGCGTTGTAAATGGGCCACCACGAGCTGAGATACATTTCGGCCTGCTAATGACCAGTGGGTTATTTGGCACAATCAAGGCCCAATCTCACTTTCGGCCTATTAAAGGCCCATGTTATTTATGGGCTCGAGATATTTACACATGTTAACGACCTATTGTTACCGAGGGCCCAAATTATGTTTAGGCCTCTTAAAGGCCGACTAGGGGCATAGGCCTACCCAAAATGTGAAAGCTTATGCTGATTTATGCCCAGATATTTTTAGTGGGCTACATGCAAATTATGACCCATAATCGTTTTTATCCCAATTGGAACGGGCCTGACGAATGTTGGCACGCTGGGCTCCTACGAAGCTTTCAACCGAATACATTACTAAGATAGCGTTGTAATTTCTACAACCTTTGGCAGAACGATAAATGTTGTACCACAACTAAATAAATTCCAACCATAAAACAAAAGGCATGTTGGCATAAAGTTTACATTCCTTGCAGATAAAAGCACCATAAGATGTATAGAAGCACAAATCATTTGACCTGAGTGCTAATGTTTCAGGCTGTAGAATCTGATGGAGCAGCATGATCTTCCCCTTTTTTCCACCATTGCTCTTGAACAACGAAGCAAATGTCTGATAGTCTAGTTTCAAAACCATTCATGTCTTGACGACATTTGTCAACCACTATTCTTGTTTCCGAAACGACGTCCATTAGGGATTGGACTTGTATCTGGAGCACAGATATATCACTCTGTCTAGCCAGAAGATTTTGTTTAGTAGGCGATTTGGACGAGGTTACCTTGACAACAACCCAAAATTATGCAGGAAGGTGCTTTTTGTACTCTTAGTAGAGAGATACTAACGCACTGCAGCAAGAGGTGACATTTTGCCTGTGGTAGCCTTGTCACCTTCAGGTGGTTTTGGCTGTTCAATCATTTGTTCCATAGCTTGCTGAAAGTTTGAACCTATAGATTAGTGTACCAGATAAGTTGCTAATGAGATAAAAACAAACAAAGTAGGTTTCACGTTTATACATAACGTATTTTGGTGAACTACTATAATACATTAGCATGTATTGTAGTGCCTACTACATAATAAAATCACTTTTGGAACATATGTCCATGTAGCATGCCTACTGTATTGTCTATTTCCTCACATTCGTTAACATGTAAGGATAATGAGACATGGTTTAAAGTAGGATGAACATAGTATGACATCATTTATATCATGGGCAAACAGATATAAAAACAAACAAGCTATTGTATCATTGTGTGGGCACGTGAACATCACAACTAGATCACAGATCAAGACCAAAAGAATATCCTTCATCTCTTTTAGACCGTGTAAGGTGAAATGATACGTTAAGGACTATGTATAGAAGTGAACAGAGTAACTGACATTGGCTGCAAACCAAGCAGTTAAATGAACACGTAACAGTAACAAGCAGTTCAAAGGCAGGAGGAATAAGGACTTACAACAACATCTTGAATTGGTGTGCCCAAGCCCTTCATCTTGCTGGTGTGGCAATCCTTGAAGATTTGCACTGCATTCGATTCAGGTTCTTTTTGGTCCGCACGGGCTTTCCTCTATATTTGGAACAATTCAATATAGATACGACAACATGACACAGAAAAAATAAGGAACTAGCAGCTATTTACAAGAGCCTCGCAGTGTGCAATATAGCTACGAGATCACATTTATGCATTGGAATTTCACTTTAGAACGGTTGGTCTTATTTATCAAACAGTTAGCCTAGAAGAAGATACACTGTAAGGCACATACGCAAATACAAGTTCAATATGTGATCTGATCAAATACATATACCCTACCTGATACTTTGGATCAGACCAGTGTTTAACAAAGGCTGTCCAATCTTCATATGTAATATATTCCACTGGAGATGTTTCGGCGACTTCATTGTTAGCCTTGCCTTCAAAGTGAGTTTTTCTAAGGTGATACCGATACTGTTGCAGAGCAGACTGAAAACATGAGTGCATGCTTGTTTAGTTGCATCATCTTTCGGATCCAACTTGAACCTCGTCTGTTGAAAAAAGAATGTGAGTCTTATTAGGAGGAAGCTAGAAAGTATGGGACAGAGCAAGACACTATTACAAATTGCGATTAATAACATTACTTAATAAATGTTAAAGGAAGGTGTTAAATTGGGTATCGTCTTGCTCATTCCTGTACTGGATCCACATTGGGAGGATCCGTGCATGACACCTAACGGCAACGGCTGCCTCTGATACTAACTTGGCTGACTCTGTAGCATCACGTGGCCTTTTTAAACCTGCCTCAAAATGGATCTCCATTCGTCCTCCTTTAGATTTTGTTAATCTATCAAGCATTATCCCTGATGTCTATTTCCGCTTGCGCCGTGGTGCTAGTTCAACAACGAATATGGAACGTGTTAGTGCACATCAAACTGTGAGAGTACATTTAAAGGAGCATGCAACTGCAACTTGACTCGGTAAGGTACCGTCTTTGTGTTGATGTTCATGAGGTTCATCTGATCTAGCCAAGTCCTATTGTGTCAGCAGTGCTTCGGAAGTAGTGTTAGGTGTGAAGGCAGCTTGGGAACTGGCCAGTTGCGGAGTAAACGAACCAGTAACTCGTTGAGATGCCGGTACAGTTGAAGCGGATGCTGCAGCTGGTGGAGCAGGTGATACTGTGTTCGTAGATTTAGCCGATGGACTTGGACCTTCTACTGCACTATAAGTACTAGGACAATCTCGAGGGTATATCCTTTTCCGTTGCACCCGACGAGTAACACCATTCCCTACTATATTATTTTCCTTGCTCTTTTTCTACGTTGCCATGTCAAGTCGCACCCATAACACAAAAGAATAAAATCGCTCTTCAGAACTCATTGACGCATGATACAGACAAGCAATACTTTGATGTAAGACAGCCGTATGAGGATGGAATATGTAAGAAAAATAGGACGGCATGACATATTCACATCTATGATGTGTAAACTAAGCAGAAGGATTTTCAAGAAAATAGAAGTAATGCAAGCTAGACACCATATGAAAGATGCAATCAATATCACTGTGCCAAGTTAAAAGTGTCTTGTCATAAGTGGCATTTCGAAAAATTAGAAGCACTACAACCTAGAAATCAATGCAACATGCAACCACTATCAAACGGCCATGTCACTGGTACAACGACGTCCTAAACAAATGGTTTTTAACCCCTTTCAGCGACGGCATTTGGAACCGTCGCCAAGTGAGTGTGTGCGACAGGGTGTCCTTCCCACACGGCCCAGAAATCATCGGGGATAGGCCCTCCTGGGACCCAGGCTGGGGCCGTGTGCGATCGGGCGAGGCATCGAAAGCCAATCATTTCCGTAGGTATGTACATCCCACATGGTAATTCGAGGAAATCATTTCCATAGGTATGTACATCCCACACGGTGAATCCCAGAAAATCATTTCCGTAGGTATGTACATCCCACACGGTGAATCCTAGAAAAACATTTCCGTAGGTATGTATATCACACACAGTTCTTTGTGTGGAAACGTTTGTGCAAGGTGGCCTAACGCAAACAGTTCGCTGCCGGAAGCCGTGTGTGATTGTTAGTTGATCGAACACGCCTACTTTCTAGAAACCATGCGGGTTGTTTGAGTTCATCGCCCACGGTGCTATCGGAGTAACCGTTTGCAATAGAAAACCCCAATAAGCAGGGTAATTAGCCTATATTGATAATCAATGTACTAATAAAACTGATATTTCTTATAAAACACGCTAGATATTTCATATATGTCTAAAAGCAACCAGGATTTCATAATCGAATTACATCAGATAGCTTCTGCACTCAGTTACGCCATTACAGAACATCACCAAGTTTCACATGCAGCATCAAAAACCTTTGGAAAGTAGCATCATACACGGTAAATAGACAGATGAATCTCATCTGGGAAACTGCAGAAGCGGAAGGCAAATATTGAACCTTTAGTGATGTTGAATGTCCTTCCAACTTTAGGCCAGTGGCTATGGATAATTGACCGCCCAACCTTCGTCCTCTTCAGCAAGACTTCAATATTGTACCGTGGGTGTTCAATGAATACCTTCCTTGCCTCTTGACCATGCAGGTGGTTTGAGAGGTAATCATCCGTGAACTGCTTTGAAAAGTACTGAAAACAAAACTATCCATAAATCGCTGTTGTAAATTTTGAAATGGCGCAAGGGGTAAAAACAAGGTAAAAGAGTTGGTACCATCCTATAGTTGACTGATGTCTTCTCCATTGTACAAACAAAGATCTTGCAATTATTCAACGCAAGTTTCTTCATCCTAACAATCTTTTTGAGTTTCTTGACTTGACTGATATTCATGGACATCTCATTTCCCCATATGCAAAATGGGTCGAACAGTGGGTCTAAGCCTCTGACAGCAGGACCTACATGTGCAAAACCAAATTGTAAGAAACCTAAATATTAGAGTGCTCCTGCAACTGCACAATAATGTGCTATTAGCCAAAGGACCCTACTTGAACAAACCTCGATGGTAAACCGCAGTGTCTCCCATTGTTTCCCTGCAACACACAAAAGGAAGATCTTGATCAGGTTAACTAAGAGTTGCCATTGTATCAGTAGAATATGTATTGAGTACAGCTAAATTCGATTGGTGTCACATGCATAACAATACAAAATTGTACCCATAGCAAATGAAAATCAAATTGCAGAATTGAACCAAACAGTTAAATGGACAGCAGACCAAATGAACCAAAATAGTTAACTGAGCAAGACATTGCAGAATAGAAACATGTACTAGAAGATAAGACAGTTAACAAAATGAAGAATGCTTGAGAACAGTACTACAAAATGTAGCAATTGTTGGACCAAAGTGTTAACTGAACATTACATTTCAGAGGACCAAATTCTTAACTGAACATCAGATAGCATATTAACATTACATAGGAAAAATGACTAGAAGGCACTCGCGGTGGCCTCGTGAAAACATCACGAACTGTATTTTAAAGTAGACAACCGTGTGGCGGTGTCGGCGGTGGCCTCGAAGACGAGGTGCTCCTCCAAGATCTGGCGGTCGACACGCATGGCAGCCATAGCAACCTCGTTCGCGCATGCTGCCGCATGCTACTCAACTCCATGTTATATTGCGTGTAAAATGGCCGTGGGCGGTGCTTAATTGGAGGAGGGGGGCAGTGATTTCGGTGGAAGATGTCACACCATCAGTCGGGGCATGTGGGACAGGAAAGGAGGAGGATGGTGTGGGTGGGGTGTGGATTACCTGACCATATCGACGAGGCCGCGCAGCAAGAAGAAGGGTCGCCGGCGAGGAGGCCGCACAGCAAGAAGAAGGGTCGTCGGCAAGGAGGTGGCACTGCAAGAAGAAGGGTCGCTGGTGAGGAGGCGGCATTGCAAGAAGAAGGGTAGCTGGCGAGAAGGCGGCGCTGCAAAAAGATGGGTCGCCGGCAAGGAGGCTGAGCTGCCAGTAAGCAGCAGTGAAGGTTTGAACTTGGAAAGCAAGGAGGAACAGTGGAAATGTGGCTTTTCGTAGGAGGGAGGGGGCGGGGAGATAGGCATCTCCGCCGTGGCAAAAAAATCGCTCGGTGCCGCAAGAAACTGGCGCGCAAGTGTGGTTCAAGCAGGGCGGTGGATCAGAGAACTTAAGCTTCCTGCGTAAGCTGCATAAGACGGTGCCCCAAGATATTTTATATCCCATCCCACGCGGTTCTTTCTAGTAAACTGTTTGTGGTATACCTGATTTTGGAATTATTCCGTGTTCGTTTGGCCTTTTTTATACATTAATTGAGTTTCTGGGCATTTAATGTGCATAATTCAAATTTTAACTACAAGCACATGCTCCAGTGCACCAAAGTTGTTTGAAAAATTGCATGTGTGTCCTTGGGTGAATTTCTAGGTCCCATGCAAGAGATGAGAGTGAAATTCAAACATATGGGCGTCGTGGCTCGGCCGGAAAGATTGAGAAACTTGGTTTTTTAATTCCTGTAAATCAAGAACACGCCTGAAAATCATAAAACCTGGCATGGTGTCATGACATGGCACCAACATGATGCGGTAATTTTTTTGACCGAATTGGGACAAGCTTTGGTGTAAGCTTCTTGCAAACCGGAGCTTCCCTCAAGAAGGCTCATGGTTCCGAGAGGGAACGTGTCACCTCCGTGTGCGAAACGACATATGTACACTGCCTTCCCCCGCCTTAATTTTTGTATACTAGTAGATTAGACAAAATAGAAGTATCGTGCTAAATTTTGGAATTATTCCGTGTTTGTTAGGCCTTTTTTATACATTAATTGAGTTTTTGCGCATTTAATGTGCATAATTCAAATTTGAACTACAAGCACATGCTCCAGTGCACGAAAGTTGTTTGAAAAATCACATGTGTGTCCTTGGGATAATTTATAGGTCCCATGCAAGAGATGGGAGTGAAATTCAAACATCTGGCCGTCGTGGCTCGGCCGGAAAGATTGAGAAACTTGGTTTTTTAATTCCCGTAAATCCAAAACACGCCAGGAAATCATGAAACCTAGCATGGTGTCATGACATGGCACCAACATGCTGCGGTAATTTCTTTGGCCGAATTGGGATAAGCTTTGGTGTAAGCTTCTTGCAAACCGGAGCTTCCCTCAAGAAGGCTCGTGGTTCCGAGAGGGAGCGTGTCACCTCCGTGTGCGAAACGACATATGTAAACCGCCTTCTCCCGCCTTAATTTTTTAACACAGGCAGATTAGACCAAATAGAAGTACCATGCTAAATTTTGGAATTATTCCGGTTTTGTTTGGCCTTTTTTATACATTAATTGAGTTCCTGCGCATTTAATGTGCATAATTCAAATTTGAACTACAAGCACAGGCTCTAGTGCACCAAAGTTGTTTAAAAATGACATGTGTATCCTTGGGTGAATTTCTAGGTCCCATCCAAGAGATGGGAGTGAAATTCAAACATCTGGGCGTCGTGGCTCGGCCGGAAATATTGAGAAACTTTGTTTTTTAATTCCTATAATTCCCAAACACGCCTGAAAATCATGAAACTTGGCATGGTGTCATGACATGGCACCAACATGCTGCGGTAATTTTTTAGGCCGAATTGGGACAAGCTTTGGTGTAAGCTTCTTGCAAACCGGAGCTTCCCTCAAGAAGGGTCGTGGTTCCGAGAGGGAACGTGTCACCTCCGTGTGCGAAACGACATACGTACACTGCCTTCTCCCGCCTTAATTTTTTTACACAGGCAGATTAGGCCAAATAGAAGTACCGTGCTAAATTTTGGAATTATTCCGGTTTCGTTTGGCCTTTTTTATACATTAATTGAGTTTCTGCACATTTAATGTGCATAATTAAAATTTGAACTACAAGCACGTGCTCCAGTGCACCAAAGTTGTTTGAAAAATCACATGTGTGTCCTTGGGTGAATTTCTAGGTCCCATGCAAGAGATGGGAGTGAAATTCAAACATCTGGGCGTTGTGGCTCGGCCGGAAATATTGACAAACTTGGTTTTTTAATTCCTATAATTCAAAACACGCCTGAAAATCATGAAACTTGGCATGGTGTCATGACATGGCACCAACATGGTGCGGTAATTTTTTTGGCCGAATTGGGACAAGCTTTGGTGTAAGCTTCTTGCAAACCGGAGCTTCCCTCAAGAAGGCTCGTGGTTCCGAGAGGGAACGTGTCACCTCCGTGTGCGAAACGACGTACGTACACTGCCTTCTCCCGCCTTAATTTTTTTACACAGGAAGATTAGACCAAATAGAAGTACCGTGCTAAATTTTGGAATTATTCCTGTTTCGTTTGGCCTTTTTTATACATTAATTGAGTTTCTGCACATTTAATGTGCATAATTAAAATTTGAACTACAAGCACGTGCTCCAGTGCACCAAAGTTATTTGAAAAATCACATGTGTGTCCTTGGCTGAATTTCTAGGTCCCATGCAAGAGATGGGAGTGAAATTCAAACATCTAGGCATCATGGCTCGGCCGAAAAGATTGAGAAACTTGGTTTTTTAAATTCCTGTGATTCCAAAACACGCCTGAAAATCATGAAACCTGACATGGTGTCATGACATGGAACCAACATGCTGCGGTAATTTTTTTGGCCGAATTGGGACAAGCTTTGGTGTAAGCTTCTTGCAAACCGGAGCTTCCCTCAAGAAGGCTCATGGTTCCGAGAGGGAACGTGTCACCTCCGTGTGTGAAACGACATACATACACTGCCTTCTCCCGCCTTAATTTTTTTACACAGCTAGATTAGACCAAATAGAAGTACCGTGCTAAATTTTGGAATTATTACGGGTTTGTTTGGCCTTTTTTATACATTAATTGAGTTTCTGGGCATTTAATGTGCATAATTCAAATTTGAACTACAAGCACAGGCCCCAGTGCACCAAAGTTGTTTGAAAAAACACATGTGTGTCCTTGGGTGAATTTCTAGGTCCCATGAAAGAGATGGAAGTGAAATTCAAACATCTGGGCATCGTGGCTCGGCCGGAAAGATTGAGGAACTTGGTTTTTTAATTCCTGTAATTCCAAAACACGCCTGAAAATCGTGAAACTTGGCATGGTCTCATGACATGGCACCAACATGCTGTGGTAATTTTTCTGTCCGATTTGCGAAGGCGCCACATTAACAATCAACAAAGTCATTTTGTAACAAGTGCTGTCAGGTTACAAATCGGAAACACAAGTATTATTGAAGCCGTGGGCGTTCGACTTTCCAATTACGTGCGGCCACACGTCCCCTTTTTTATTGGCTAGGAGGAGTCGTGTGGGGTAGCTATTTGAGTACGGGAGGCGTGCGATCAGACCCCTGCACGTGCTCATCGGGCGGAGAGCCCTTTGACCGCTACCCGCCGCGCACCTCCCTCCCAACGTCTCCATTAATGGCGCCCGAGCACTTGTTCTACGGCGTGGCTATATGTCTCACTGGACTGAGATTTAAGAGAGAAAAATGAAATCTGAAAAGAAAGTTTTGCATGTGTCTTGATGTAAGATCCGACGGACCTATATAGCATCGACTACAACTTATAGCAAGCTTGATGAATATAAGGATGATGACAGTGGATAATAATTGTCTTACATATTTAGAAACATAATTAAAAAAAAGCCACAAGTGGCAACACCTGAAATACACAAGGGCAAAAGAAGAAGGAAGACAACGATCTAGCTCACTGATCTCTACTTTCTTGATGCATTGCTGCAGGCCGCGGGAACTTGTCTCCGCAGCGACGAGCTCTTTCTTGCCCTCAAGATGCTGCTTGAGAGCATCCACGGATTCCTCCACCAGCCTTCTGCGCTCGATGCGCAACATGGCATTCTCGTCCATAAGTTTCTCGACGATGACGCCGGTCCTCTTCAACAAGGCAGTGGTCTGCTCCTGCTGCTCCGCACTTCCGACGATCTTCGCCCTCAGCAGGTCGCGCTTGGCCTGGAGCTTCGCATTGCTCTCATTTAGTTGTCGGATGACGCCGGTAGACTGTTCAAACGAGGCTTTCAGGTCATCCTGCAACCTCGCCCACCTGGAGATCTGATCCATCTGCCTAAGGACGAGGGCACACATGCTCCTGTAAGAGTCGTTGCCTGCCCGCGAGACATTTTCCCAAGCTGCCGCGGCGCAGGAGGATATCTCTGCTGCATTCGCGGCACGGCGGGACATCTCTTCTGCTTTTGCAGCGTGGCCGGACCAGTCTGCTGCGTCGATGGTGCGGCTGGTGCTCTGTGTTGCTTCGGTGGCGCGGCGGGACCTCTCTGCTGCTACGGCCGTGCGGCGGGATATGTTAGCTGCTTTCGCGGCGAGGCAGGACATCTCTCGTGCTTCCACTTCTAGGCTCGCCTCTCCCTAGTGGCAATCTCTCGACCCAGAACTCACGCTGGCCATGGCGTACGCAAGGGAACGATGATGAATGACTTGTTTGTTTTTGACTTTTTGTGGATGAGGAGTTGAAGAGGAATCTGCAGTCATCTTGGAGTAGTAGTATTTATAACCGCGTAGTAATACACTCCTAAGTGGGAAAGCTTTTAGGTTTTGATTGGTGTGAAGAGGTTTGCAATTTGGAATGTGACGGGACGCGGACTCCCTGTTCTTCTAAAAAAATTGTGACGGGATCGCATGCTCAAAATTTACTGACGGTTATAAGTGCGGCACTATTCCCGGAAGGCGTAACGTGGGCACGTACGCCTTCTCGGACGCGTACGTGGCATTTGCACTATAGGGTGTACCGCAATAGGCAATGTCAGCACACGTCTTGTTCCAAAAACTGTGCACGCTCGTTATTACCATCACGCACGCTTCTTTTAATTAGAATGGGTGTGCCCGTCTAGCGCACACACGTTGATCTATCTAATTGTTTCAGTTTGTTGTGGCTAATCACAAACAGTTCATCCATGTGAAGTGTATGCCATCAATCGCAGACACTTCAATCTGGCTTACCCGTTTCTGTTCTGTTGCCTAATCACAAACAGATAATCCTTCTGAAGCGTATGCCCTCAATCACACAAAACTTGATCTGGCTGACCATTTCTTTTGTATTTCCTAATCACAAACAGTTCATCCGAGTGAACCGTATGCTGTATATCGCACACACCTTCATCTGGCTGCCCATTTCTTTTGTGTTGCCTAATCACAAACAGTTCATTGGAGTGAACCGTATGCTGTACATGGCACACGCCTTCATCTTGCTGCCTGTTTCTTTTGTTCCTCCTCATCGAAAACGATTAATTGAATTGAACCGTATGCCCTGAATCACACACGCAACTAAAATCTGAACCTTGTTTGATGCATCCTCCATCGCAAACATTTTGCACCTTTTTTGACGGGTTTTTTTACACCACCATTTGCGATTATGGCATCACACATAGTTTCGTCGAAGGTTCTCTGATCGTAGTGTCCCGTTAGCAGCATCCTGCGGTAGTGTGTTAAAAGCGTCCAATTATGAGTGACTGGTGTGGGATACACAATAATTGTACTTTGATGCAAAAACATGCTATGATAGATAGATGTAGTGTATTCTAGACACAGAAAGGCATGTCATATGCACATGTATAACGTATAAACTCAGCATGTGCAATTTAATCAAAATAGAAGAAATACAGGCTAGACAACATATGCAACATGATACCAATTATCACACTGTCAACTTAGAGCAAGCACATGTGATAGTGGAGTATGGGAGATGAACACATCATGTAGACTTGGGACTTCAACTGCATTAGAAGTAGCAGTGGAAAATCTAGAGAGTCTGTTTGCGTCGGTACGGAGGACCGCGAACATTCCCTAACTTACTCTTTTCCTTCCTATTTTTTGATATTGCCATCTAAAGTCAGAACCACAAGAAGATGAATAAAATTAGCTCTGCATAACTAGTTGATGCATCATACAGACGAACACTACTTTGATGTAAGGCAAGCACGTGATAGGAGGATGGAATATATACAAAAAAAGACAGCATTGCATATTCACACGCATTTATAGGAGGATGGAATATGTATGAAAAAGAGTAAGCAGAAGGCATTACAACAAAATTAGAAGAAATGAAAGCTAGGAACCATATGAACATGCAACCAATATCACTCTATCAGGTAAAAAGTTTCTCATCATAAGTGCCATTTCAAGAAATTAGAAGCAATACAAGCTAGAAGACAATGCAAGATGCAACCTACATCACACTCCCAAGTTAAATGTGTCTTATGGGTAAGTGATTGTTGTAGGTATAAGTTGTAAGCTACGCAGATGCAATTCAACAAAATTAGAAGCAATACAAATTAGACATCATACGGAGCACAAAACCACATATAACAGTTCCAAGTTAGAGCAAGCACCTGTGATGGTGGAGTAGGGGAGATGTGCTCATCATCTACACAACTATGTTGATTGTCCGGCCTTGTGTTGTCTTGTGAATCTTGTTGGGAGGACGGCGGAGTAGAATCTGTGGAGACCCTCTGTTTGAGTTTCTCCGAAGGATCACCATCATCCATTGCCTTACTAATTTCCTTCAGTTGTATGGATTTTTCATTGTGAAGTCAAACTGATAAGAAAAAGGAATAAAATTCGCTCTTTAGAACTAATTCATGCATGATACTAATTAACACTACTCGGATGAAAGGTAAACACATGATACGAGTATGGAATATGTACGAAAAATAGGATGCGTGACATATTCACACCTATGATGTGGTAACTAAGCAGAAGGCATTTCAACAAATTAGAAGCACTGCAAGCTAGACACCATATGAAAGATGCAACCAATATCACTCTGCCCAGTTCAAATTGTCTGGCGTTTCAACAAACTAGAAGTAGTACATGCTAGAAATCATATGCAAGATGCAGCCAATATCAAAGTGGCTACTTAAAGGTACCTCATCATAAGTGACTGATGCGGGATATGCAAGAACAATAGTCTGATGTAAGAACATGGTGTGATCAGATATAGTATGTTCTAGAAACAGGAACACGTGTTATATTCACAGGCATGATGTGTAAAGTAAGAAGATGCAATTCAACAAAGTTAGAAGCAATAGAAGCTAGACAACATACGCAACATGCAACCACAGATAATAGTGCCAAGTTAGAGCAAACACTTGTGATGGTGGAGTAGGGGATATGTGATCATCATCTACACACCTACGTTGATTGTCTAGCCTTGCATTGTCTTGTGAATCTTGTTGGGAGGATGGCGGAGTAGAATCTGTAGAGACCCTCTGTTTCAGTTGCTCGGAAGGAACACCATCATCCAATGCCTTACCAATTTACTTCCGCTTTATTGATTTTGCATTGTGAGGTCAAACCGACAAGAAAAAGGAATAAAATTCGCTCTTCAGAACTTATTCATGCATGATACTGACAAATACTACTCTGATGAAAGGCAAAGTCATGATACGAAGATGGAATATGTACAAAAAACTGGACGGCTTGACATATTCACACCTATGATGTGGTAACTAAGCAGAAGGCACTTCAACAAATTAGAAGCACTGTAAGCTAGACACCATATGGAAGGCGCAACCAATATCACTCCACCAAGTTAAAACTGTCTCGTCATAAGTGGCGTTCATCAAATTAGAAGCACTACATGCTAGAAATCATATTTAAGACGCAAACCAATATCACACTGCCAACTTAAAGGTGTCCCATCATAAGTGACTGATGCAGGATACACAGGAAGAGTAGTTTCATGTAAGAACATGGTGTGATTGACAGATATAGTATGTACCAAAAACAGGAAGGCGTGTCATATTCACACATATCATGTGTAAGCTAAGCAGATGAAGTTTACACTAATTACAAGCAATACAAGCTAGACACCATATGCACCATGCAACCAGATATCACACTGCCAAGTTAGAGCAAGCACCTGGGATGGTGGAGTAGGGGAGCGGAGACTTGGAATTTGTAATTGACTAGCAGTACAAGGAGAATCCATAGAGATGCTCCGTTTACGTTGCTGCAGAGGACCACAATCATCGCCTTCCTTACTCTTTTCCTTCCTCTTTTTTGATTTTGCCTTGTCAAGTCAAACCCACAAGAAAAAGGAATAAAATTTGCTCTTCGGAACTCATTGATGCATGATACTGACGAACACTAATTTTATGTAAGGCTGCCGCATGATAGGAGGATGGAATATGTATGAAAAACAGGGCGACATGAGATATTGACATGTATGATGTGTAAAGTGTAAACTAAGCACAAGGTGTTTGAACTAGTTAGAAGCAATGCAAGCTAGAAACCATATGAAAGATGAAACCAATATCACTCTGTCAAATTAAAAGGGTGGCCTCATAAATGTATTTGACCAAATTAGAAGCAATACATGGCAACAGGCTAGAAATAATATGCAATATGCAACGAATAAAGGCGTCTCATTGTAAGTGATTGATCCAGGATACAAAAGAGAGGTAGTTTCATGTAAGAACATGGTTAACAGATAAATGTAGTATGTACCAAAAATAGGAAGGCATGTCATATTAACAGGTATAATGTGTAAACTAAGCAGGTGCAATTTACCCTAATTCGAAGCATTATAAGCTAGTCACCGTATGCAACATGCAACCACATATCACACTACAAAGTTAGAGCAAGCACCTGCGATGGTGGTGTAGGGGAAATGTGGCTTCAAGTAGAGAGATATGTTCAATATCTTCATTTAGACTTGTTGTTTCTTGAGAATCATGTGGGGAGGATGAAATTGCACTCTTTATAAGAGTAGCGCGTCTCATACTAACCCACGGGCGTGACTGTCTCATCATAAGTGATAGATGTAGGATACACAAACAGTAGTTTGATATAAGAACATGGTGTGGTAGGAAGATGTAGTATGTACCAAAAACAGGAAGGCATGTCATATTCACATGTATAATGTGTAAGCTAAGGAGATGCAATTTAATAAACTAGAAGCAATACAAGCTAGGCACCATATGCAACATGCAACCAGATATCACACTGTGATGTTAGAACAAGCACCTGGGGTTGTGGAGTAGGGGAGATGAGATTTGGAACTTGCACTGCAGTAGGAGTAGCAGGAAGAATCTGCAGAGTTCATCTGTTTCGGTTGCTCTAGAGGACTGATACGTCTCCAACGTATCTATAATTTTTGATTGTTCCATGCTATTATATTATCAATCTTGGATGTTTTATCATCATTTTATAGTAATTTTATATCATTTTTTGGTACTAACCTATTGACATAGTGCCAAGTGCGAGTTGATGTTTTTTGCATGTTTTTTACATCGCAAGAAATCAATAGCAAACGGAGTCCAAATGCAACGAAACTTTACAGAGATTTTTATGGACCAGAAAACACCCAATGGGCCAAGGCTATGCCTGGGGGGTGCTCCGAGGGGAGCACAACCCACCAGGGCGCGCCAGGAGGCCCAGGCGCGCCCTGGTGGGTTGTCCCCACCTCGGGTGCCCCCGGACCGCCTCTTTACTCTATAAATACCCCAATATTCCAGAAACCCTAGGGGAGTCGACAAAAATTAGTTCCACCTGCTGCAGAGTCCAGAACCACCAGATCCAATCTAGACACCATCACGGAGGGGTTCGCCACTTCCATTGGTGCCTCTCAAATGATGCGTGAGTAGTTCTTTGTAGACCTTCGGGTCCGTAGTTAATAGCTAGATGGCTTCCTCTCTCTCGTTTGATTCTAAATAGAATGGTCTCTTGGAGATCCATATGTTGTAACTCTTTTTGCGATGTGTTTGTTGGGATCGGATGAACTTTGAGTTTATGATCAGATCTATCTTTTTATATCCATGAAAGTTATTTGAGTTTCTTTGATCTCTTATATGCATGATTGCTTTTAGCCTCGTACTTCTTCTCTGATATTTGAATTTCGTTTGGCCAACTTGATCTATTTATCTTGCAATGGGAAGAGGTGCTTTGTAGTGGGTTTGATCTTACGGTGTTTGATCCCAGTGACAGAAGGGGAACCGACAAGTATGTATCGTTGCTACTAAGGATAAAATGATGGGGTCTATCTCTACATAGATAGATCTTGTCTACATCGTGTCATCGTTCTTATTGCATTACTCCGTTTCTCCATGAACTTAATACACTAGATGCATCTTTGGATAACGGTCGATGTGTGGAGTAATAGTAGTAGATGCAAAAGGTGAGTCGGTCTACTAATCTTGGACGTGATGCCTATGTAATGATCATTGCCTGGATATCGTCATGATTATTTGAAGTTCTATCAATTTCCCAAGAGCAATTTGTTTACCCACCGTTTCCTATTTTTCTCGAGAGAAGCCACTAGTGAAACCTACGGCTCCCGGGTCTCTTTCTCATATTATTTGCCTTTGTGATGTATTTTCCTTTGCTTTTATTTTCAGATCTATTAAACCAAAAATACAAAAATACCTTGCTGCATTTTATTCTTATTTATTTTATTTGGTGTTTGATCTATCAATCTACTACAATTTATTTCACGTTCGTTTGCCTATCTTGGGGCGCCGCTACCCAAAAGGGATTGACAACCTCTTTCACACGTTGGGTTGCGAGTATTTGTTCTTTGTGTGCAGGGGCTGTTTACGATGTGTTGCTTGGTTCTCCTACTGGTTCGATAACCTTGGTCTCATCACTGAGGGAAACACCTACCGCCGCTGTGTTGCATCATCCCTTCCTCTTTGGGGAAATACCGACGTAGCTTTAAGCCACATGAAAAGGAATTTCTGGCGTTGTTGCCGGGGAGGATCTTTAACATATACCAGGTTCCTAATCACAAATCTCATCTCCTCGCAATTTATATTATTTTCCATTTTCCTCTCATTTTTCTCTCCCCCACTTCACAAAAATTTGCCGTTTTATTCGCCCTCTTTTTCGTTTGCCTTTTCTTGTTCGATCTTATGTTTGCTTGTGTCACCATGTGCCTTCTATTTGCTTGCATCTTCGCTTTGCTGAAAATCTATTGTTATGGATCCCCATCCACTTGCTAATCTTTTTAAAAGACCCAATCATGATGAACCAATTGCTAGTGAGTTGAGCGCACTAGATTATATTTATGAAGTTTTGCTTGAGATCTATGTACCTGAAAATTTTGATGAAGTGTTAAACGAAGAAATTTATAAAGTGATTCACGATAGCTCCTTGAATGAAAAGCATGATTGCAATGATGTTATTACAAATCCTATTAATGTCAATTGTGTTAATTACATGCAAAATCCCCTTGGGGATGCTAATTTTGATATGTCCACTACTTATTGTAGTGATCATGATTTGGGTGATTCTTATTATGATCTTGAAAATTTATTAAAGCTTCATGATGAATATGATATTGATAATAATGTTTGAAATAATATTGAAACTGGGTTTGGAAGAGCGTAAACTATAGGAAAAATAATCCCATATATTTGGAGAGTGTTCATTCTTATGAAATTTTTGATGAAAATGGGTCTGGAGAGGTCATGACTTTATTAGATGACAATCCCACTATTTTGGAAGAGTGTCAACTTCGCATGCATGTGGGTCATGAAGAGAATATTTTATGTGATAGCTATATTGTTGAATTGATTATGCTCTTACATTTAATTATTATGAGAGAAGAAAATATGGTTGTGGAAATTTTCATGTTACTAAATTACCTCTCATTATGTTGAGATTGTCAATGTTTTATTCCTCTCCTTTGCATATGCTATATATTTCTTGTCTTGATAATTTGTTTGCTAATAAAATTCCTATGCATAAGAAGTATGTTAGACTTAAATGTGTTTGTCACATGTTTCATGATGCTCTCTTTGTGTTTCAATTATCATCTTTTTTTGTGAGCATCGTTGAAATTTTATGCCTAGCTAAGGGCGTAAAACGATAGCGCTTGGTGGGAGGCAACCCAATGAATAAAATTTCTTTTTTCTTTTTGCTTTCTGTTCTTGAGTGTTTGCACAATTATGCTACTGTTATGATTGTGTTTTTTGTGTTTTAATTAGTGTCTGTGCCAAGTAAAGCCTTTAGGATCTTCTTGGGTGATAGTTGTTTGATCTTGGTGAAAAATAGAAACTTTTGCACTCACGAAAACAATTATCATTTTTACCAGAGCGTGATAAAATGCCAATTCCTTTTGCAGAAGATTAATATACAAATTTCTTAGGTCGTCCTAATCTTTCAGTTTTTTTGGAGTTTCAGAAGTATTCGAAATATCCAGATTGCTACAGACTATTCTATTTTTGATAGATTCTGTTTTCTTTGCGTTGTGTGCTTGTTTTGATGGCTCTATGGTTTTCTTTGATGAGTTTTTGCCATAGAAAAGTTGGAATACAGTAGATATAATGCATGAACAAAATTTTCAAGTTTCTTTGATGTGCTTGTTTTGAAGGTTTTGTTGAGTTTTGTGTGATTGAAATTTTCAAGTTTTGGGTTATCTTACGATGGATGAAGGAATAAGGAGTAAGAAGAGCCTAAGCTTGGGTATGCCCCAGCATCCCAAGCTATTATCCAAAAAAGAGCAAGCAACTAAGCATGGGCATGCCCCGAGTGGCATCCCCTCTTTCTTCTAACGACCATCGATATTTTACTCGAAGCTATATTTTTATTCGTCACATACTATGTGTTTTGCTTGGAGCGTATTGTATGATATGAGTCTTTGCTTGTTTTATTTTGTGTTTTAAGTCTTGATTCCTTGCTGGACACACCTATTTGAGAGAGCCAAAATTATGCCATGACTTGTTAGAATTGCTCTCTATGCCTCACTTAAATTTTTATGAGCTATGGACTTGCTCTAGTGCTTCACTTACACCTTCTTGAGCACGGTGTGCTTTAATATTTTGAACAAATGCTCTCTTGATTCACTTAGATTTTTTGAGAGTTAGTAAAATTTTCAAGAAATTCTCTCTTGCTTCACTTACATTATTTGAGAGAAAGAAATATTATGCTCATGATCTTCACTTATATTTGTTTGAGCTTGTCAAAAGCAACATATGAAAAATAGTTCCAAAGTGATATATATATACAAGAAGGATATAATAAAAACTTTCATGAAGATCATTGGACACAATAAACTTGATTCTTAGTAATAGTTTTGAGATATGATGATGTGATATGTGAGTCATCATAATGATTAATTATGCTTTAGTAAGAATATTTGTGTTAAGGTTTGTGATTCCCTATGCAAGCACGAAAGTCAATAATTATGCAATGAAATTATATCCTACTTGTGGTGCATTATTCGGTGTTAATTATGCTTAACTAGTCATCAACCCGTGCATCTGCACGGGCTAGCACTTTTAATATTAAATACGACAAAGTTGGTACAAAATAGAAATGTTGGACAAAGGACACGAATATGTTGTTATGTATTATTTTTATTATAATTGTAGTTGTAGAAGTAGTAGTACATTGATACCCGTCCCTTTCCGTTTAGAGGGAATATCATTAAAAATAGAACTTTCCTTTGAAAAGCTTTTTGTCTTGGAATATGCAAATATCGCTATGCACACATTAAATTCCTTTTAATTTTTGTTCTGATCATAGAATCAACAAATGCATAAAGAAGTGAGAGGGCCAAGCATGTTGTATTATTATGTTGTCTAGCACACTTATGTAGGTATAGCGACCCGACCCGAATGGATCAAGTCTTTGTGCTCAAAGGCCATCCCCGGATCGATAACGACACCACACAAGACTTGAAGGATTTATAACAGAGTAGCAATCACACACTTATTACAGCATTGTCCAAAAGAGGACTTATTACAATAAATATGGCTTGAGGCCATCTAATAACGATAACAGCGGAAGACTTGGAAGATAAGTGAGTCCATCAACTCCATCGGCATCACTGAGTATAGGACCACGACCTAAAACACCTTACTCGTCAGTTCAAAAGTCTGCAACATGAACGTTGCAGCAAAACGGGTCAAAGACATGGAATATGGCAATGTAACACATAGAGAGTAATGAAGGAATAAGCCTATACTACATGCATATATGGCTGGTGGTAAAGCTCTCTGATTACAGCTTTTGCATAAAGCTAGTTTTTCCCTCATCGCAAAGGAATAAATTTGTTTAACTATCATGGTGGTTGTTAAACATTGAGAATGGTTGACAACATCCTCAATCCCAATTAAAAGTACTCATTAAAAACCCAACAATATTAATTAGAGTAACATGTTGAGATTCACATGATATTCAAGTACTAGATACTCAAGTTGTCCATAACCGGGGACACGGCTAATCATGATTAGTTTATACACTCTGCAGAGGTTTGCACTTTTCCCCACAAGACTCGATCACCTCCGCTTTGGTTTCTCGCACTACATGGTGTTTGAGAGACGGATGACCGAGACACGATCTTCGTAAGCGCTTAGCACTTTACGATGGGTGGACGGTACACCTACATCCCCTACATCTGCTAGTCCACCACTATAAGAGTTCGCACGACTTACTCAACTATGCGAGCCCATAATGGCTTGTGGCTGCACACGGAAGTTTCTAGCATGAACGATCTTATGATCCCTTTGAGCCCGGGTGGCGGTCCGAAGAAAAACAGGCAAGTCTGATAGAAACCAGGTGCCTCAATCCACCCGGATGTGTGTTTAAGTTGCCACCTTAAATAAACCATTAAATTAACAATCTCACATCATCATGGATATCACTCACCCAATCCACGTCTACTAGCATAGCATGGCATAATAAGCAAACGTAGAAGTAACTCCCAAGGTTTCATAAGTAAAACAGGTAATAGGTACTACCTCAATCTACTTCCCATCCCACAATTTATTTAGATCCTAATCATGCAAGTGTTTGAGGATTGATCTAATGCATAAAAACTGGGTAGTAGAAAAGGTATGATCAAGTGTTACTTGCCTTGCTGATGATCCGCGAAACCTAGAGACTCAAGTAACAAGCGGCGCACCGGGTGATCTAATCGCAGACAAACAACAAGCATACAATAAGTACTCATCTAATGCACGGGTAAATCTCGAATAAAAGATCTAACCAGATTGTTCAACTTAAGAACCCTGGTTGCAAAAGAAAACGAATCAAACAAAACAACGGAAAACATCCGGCGGAAGAAAACAGCTCAGTTCTAGCAATTGAAACTAGGTCAAATTTTTCAGTAGCAAAACTTTGTTTAAGTTTATTAGTCGAAACGACGGTTTCGAAACGAAACTCCAGGCGCTTGAATCACCTGATTCCGATAAACGAGCGAGAAAATAATCTAGATCGAAGACTGGATCTGAAATCGAGATCGGAAAATAACGGATTAAAGCCGATTAAAAAACGACGAACGGTTAAACGAACGGACGTTCGTTAACAAAAACTAACCGGTGAACACGTTCGTTAAAACGAACGGATCGGTGAACGTTCACTAATTAACTAAACCGAAAAAAATAAAACCGATCTAGGGTTTTTAGAAAAAAAACCGAACAACGGAAAAGAAAACCGGAACGGTTTTTAAAACAAAACCGAACCGGGGGAGGGTGGCGCGGCGGCTACCTCCGGCGAGGTCGCCAAGGGGCACTTGGGCTCGGCGGGTCGGTGACTAGGGGCGGCGGGCACCGGGCGGCGGCGGGGCACCGGGCGTGGCGATTATGGGCGGCGGCCGGATTGGGGGCGGCGGCGCGCGGGTTGGGGAGAGGGGGTGGGGAGTATATAAAGGGGGTTGCTTGGGAGGGGCAAGCAGGGGAGGAGGAGGAGGATTCCTCCTCGGACTCACCTCGGCCGGGCGGGCGGTCAGGCTACTTGTGCGCGAGGAGGCGGGGGGCTTGGGCCCTTGGCTCAGTGGGCGCGGCATTTTTTTAAATAAAATCTCAAGAGAAAACGAATAAAATAAAATCTAAACGAACTCTAAAATTAATAAAGTAAATTTTCCCGACTCCTAAAAATGAGTGGAACAAAATGAACTTTAATCTGAGCCAAAATGCAAATTTTAAAATACTCATTTTTCCTAAAGCAAATAAACTCCGAAAATCCAAAATTTGATTTATTTATTAAATCTTCATTTTTCCTAAATTTTGGGAAAGTCATATTATTCCCTCTCTTATTTTTTTATTGGAAAAATATTTGAAGATAAAATAAATAAATCCAACGATCCTCTTTTCATAGTTTTGAGAGAGCTCAAATATGAAAATTTCGAAACCTCCAACTCTCTCCGAGGGTCCTTGAGTTGCGTGAAATTTCTAGGATCGGCAAAATGCAAGAAAATATGAAATGCATGATGACTTAATGTATAACATTCCAAATTGAAAATTTGAGATGTTACAAACCTACCCCCCTTAAGATGAATCTCGCCCTCGAGATTCGGGTTGGCTAGAAAATAGGTGAGGGTGATCCTTGAGCAAATCTTCTTCTCTTTCCTAGGTGGCTTCATCCTCAGTGTGGTGGCTCCACTTAACTTTGCAAAACTTGATAACCTTGCTGCGAGTAACTCTGCCGGGCATAATCGAGAATCTTGACCGGTTTCTCCTCATATGTCAAATCATCCTGCAATTGAATTGCTTCAAGTGGCATTGTATCTCTTAAGCGGTACTTCCGCCATTTCAAGCGTGACATTTCTTCACCGAGAAACATGGAATACATCATGAACTCTGACAGTCCCTCCGCAATTCCAGTTTATAAGCAACTTCTCCCATGCGTTGCAAAATCTTATAAGGTCCAACGAAGCGTGGTGCTAATTTTCCTTTAACTCCAAAACGCTTAACTCCTCAAGCGGGGATACTCTAAGATAAACTCTGTCTCCAACTTCATATTACATGCCTTTATGCTTTTGAGTCCGCATAGCTTTTCTGTCTGGACTGGGCTATCTTGAGCCTATCGCGAATCAACTTAACCTTCTGTTCAGACTCCTTAATCAAATCTGGTCCAAACAACTGACAGTCTCCAGCTTCATCCCATGATAACGGTGTCCTGCACCTCCTTCCGTACAAAGCCTCGAAAGGTGCCATCTTCAAGCTGGTTTGGTAACTGTTGTTATAAGAAAATTCTGCATACGGCAAGTTATCATCCCAACTAGATCCATAATCTAGTGCACAAGCTCTCAAAGATATCCTCCAAAACCTGATTGACTCTCTCGGTCATCCATCGGTCTGTGGGTGGAAAGCATCTTTGAATTCAACCTGGTTCCTAACGTTTCATGCAAATGATTACAAAACTTTGAGGTAAATTGGGTTCCTCTATCTGATACGATACTCCTCGAAACTCCGTGTAAACACACAATTCTGGTCATGTATATCTTTGCCAACTTAGCACTGCTATAGGTAGTCTTGACTGGAATGAAATGAGCAACCTTCGTCAGGCGGTCGACTATAACCCAAATCGAGTCATATCCTGAACGAGTCTTTGGCAAACCTGTGATAAAATCCATGCCTAATTTATCCCACTTCCATTCGGGTATTGGCAATGTAGCGACCCGACCTCAGACGGCCAAGCCTCTGTGTTGCTGTGCCATCCCTGGATCAGTATGCTGGCACACACAGTACATCAATGTATATATCAAAGTGCAATCATATGTATAATTAACGTGAAACTGATATATACCTCATAAGTCACAGCGGAAACAATTAGTCGGGTGTGGAGTCCCATCAACGCCATCGGCAGGTTGAGTGTAGACCGTAACCCTGTATCGTAACTCTTACTCGTCGAGGAAATATCTGCAACATGATACATTGCAGCCGTGTAGGTTAGTACATTGAATGTACCGGCAAGATCACAATAAGAGAAAACAGATGATAAACTATACTATATGCAGTATGGCTTTGTGGCTCTATATCTGAGTTTTGTTTGCGTAAAAGCTGGTTTTATTTTCCCTACATCAAAGGAATAAATGAAGTCTGTACTATGGAGTTTTCTATCATGACATGGTTCCGCCAACCGATGTCTCATAGCCCAAAATCATCATAAGTTGCCCACAATTAAGTTATCAATCCGGTGTTGAGAGTTCCGAGATAGATCCAAGTCCGAGGCTCAAATTGTCCGTAATCGGGGACACGGCTAATCGATTAGGTTTTAACCCTCTGAGAGGTTTGTACACTTTACCCACAAGATTCGATCCCTCTTTTTACGTTCTCGCACTTCGTGGTGTTTGAGAACAAGACGATCAAACATGGTCTTCCGAAGAGTTCCTCGACCACCGTCCGGTGCTCATCCAATCCTACATGAGTTCTACATCTGCTAGCACCGTCCCAGCCAGAGTCACAACTAAGGTCAACCAAGCGAGCCCATAGTGACTTGCGGTTGCACAGGTAAGCTTCCGGGCATGAAGTATTCTTCCGTCTCTTTGAGTCTGGGTGAAGCTTTCCGCAAGATGTCATGGCGCTTCTCCATGCATCCCGGCCAACCACTGGTTTCTCCAGGTGCCCGGCCAACCGTCCTTCACCCAAAGAGTGTGTATTGAATTCTTGTCTCGAGTCTTGAAGTCTTGAGGCCTTGAAGATGGAGTCCTTGCAGGTTCCATCATGGAGTTGTCGTCATTGACGAGAGTCCTCCTTCTTCACACCACTCGAACACTCATACCAAACCCCGTCTACTCTAGCGTAGCATTAAAATAAATAGCGTCCCGGGCTTGGTAACAGGGTGATGGGTCCCTACCTCATGCATACTACTCAACTACAAGAATTCAATATCACTACCGGAGGGGTTGTTGCGAAGATAACACTAGATGCAATAAAACACATAGGTATGAAAAACATGGTCAAAGTGAACTTGCTCGGTACGTTGATGAAGATAACAACACTCTCACAAAATTTGATAGAACTATTCGTCACTCTCCGAAAAAATCTATACAAGTCAAACATAGCATTCACATAAGCAATCATTCTAGCAAGCAATACTAACACTCAAAATAACAATTAAAAAAAACTCAATAATAAAACTCCAACAAAGTCCAAAGAAGCTTCAAATAAAACTAGAAAGAAAAACTACTAACGAAAATCTATGACTTTGCTACAAGCATCTAACATAGTTTTGCCCTAAGTAAAAAAAACTTAACAGCAATTAAAAAACTAAACTAATAATTTAACAGAAAATAAAAAAGTAAAACAACTAAGTTAACAGAAAGTATTTTTTTTCATAAAATTTTATTTGCAAAAAGAAACAAATAAAAAGCTTTTATAAAACTCTAACTATGACCTATAGAAGGTTTCATACAAAACTAAGGAAAATAAATTTTTAAAATAAAATAAATTTTTCTCCTGTTTTCTAACAGAAACACAACTAATTTTGTCAAAAGTGACAAAAAGAAATAATTTAAAACTAATAAAAACAATAAAGAAAAAGCTAAAACAGAACTAATAATAAAACAGTACTGTTTTGCTAAAAACCTAATTTAAATTAACCTAGAAATAAAATACTAAATACTACTGGATAAACAAAGGTCCTAGAGACCAGGAGCAAAAAGAATCGGTCAAAAATAATATTCCTAACTCAAAATAGCTCAAATCTAGTGATTTGAGAAAATTCATACAAACACAAATTTAAACTGCTCAAATGTGAAATAAAATTGAACTAACAGAAACTTCAGCAAATTTGTGACACATAGCAATTGGAATCACTCAAAAATACTAAAAACTCTAAAAGATATGAATTTTCTAAGATTGCTATTTTCTGAAAAAAATGAATTACAGGATTTCGTGGATCTCACCGGAGTAGTCGTCGGAGTTGGGGAAGAAGATCGGATCCGATGTTGCGGTTGCTCCTAGAGGAAAGGAGATCACGGGACGGTGGAGAGGAGATTATATAAACCTCAGGAGAGGTCGAGGCGGCGGGCGGCACTTGGCGGGCGGTGGTCTTTGCTTCTTCTGCTTCTTGGAGAGGAGAGGAGAGGAGAGGAGAGGTGTTGGTTTGATGTGTTGGAGCGGGGTGCTTGGGTATTTATATTGGGGAGGGGAGGGCTTTGCTTGGGGTAGGGGACAAGAAATAGACTAGGATTAGGAAACAAAGAGGGAAAAGATCTAGAAGCAAATCGGAATAAACGGAATAACGAAACGGGATCAAATCCTACTAGGATTTGTAAAAGAATAGGAAACCTGGGCTCCCTGGCCCCCTAGGTGTGTGCGTGCGATGGCCTTGGCCTTGGCCTTGGCCGGTGGCTGGTCGGCGGCTTGGGCCTTTGGCCCAAGGCGCTTCATATTTTTTTTAACAAAATTTCACAGAACTAAAACAAAAACAAAATAATTAAAACTTTTATATAGGCATATAATATATCAAAATTTGCAGAAAAATATTTCCTACAAGATGAACATTATTCTAATGTCAAATAAAATCCACACAAATTTTAATAATTCACACAGTGCTACTGGTCCAATAAAAATCATTTTAAAATACCAAAATGACTTCAAATTAATTTCTCTCCAATTTTCTGATGTAGGAATTCATGTTACCCTATTTTCCATATATTTTGTTTTTGGAGAAAAATAATTTGAATAAAACTCAAATAACTCCAAATTGGAAATAAATTCAAAAGAACTTTGAATTTAATTCTTTTAAAACTCCCAACTCATATTTCATATGTTTTGAAGAAGTCATTTTATCTTCGCTCGTGAAAATCATTGAGTTGCATAAAGTTTCAGAATTGGAAAATATTTTCAACACCCCTTGTCATTTAAATAAATGGAAGAAGTCATGTCATCTTCTCTCCAGGGTTTTGTGATGAAAGGAATTTGAATTCCCGGAGATCATAAAAGAAAAATGAAAGTTTGGGAAAGTCCTTTAATTCCCTCTCATTTAACCTTCAAAAAGTTTCGAATTTCACTCAATCATTCAGACAACAATCAAACAAACAATCAAAACTATTTATTTAATATAACATTCCAAAATTTAGAATTTTGGGATGTTACAGGCAATGGTTGTAACAATCCTGCTGGCTTCTGATGCTCTGCCTTCACTCTCTGACATACATCGCAAACTGCTACATACTCTGCAATATCCTTCTTCATTCCGGTCCACCAGAAAGTATTCTTCAAATCAAAATACATCTTGGTATTTCCAGGGTGAATCGAATATGGTGAATCATGTGCCTCTTGCAGAATCAACTTCCTGATCTCCGGGTCATTTGGCACATAAACACGGTCCTCAAACCATAGGGTATCGTGCTCATCCTCACGAAATCCCTTAGCTTTTCCTTCGCTCATTTTCTCCTTTATAGAGGCAACTTCCTTATCTGCCTTTTGAGCTTCTCTGATTTTGTCCATCAACGTAGACTGAATCTCCAATGCTGCTACATAGCCTCTCGAAACTATTTCCAAACATAGCTCTCGAAGGTCCTCGGCTAACTCCTTGGGTATTCCTCCCATCATTAGGGTATTGACGTGGCTCTTACGGCTCAATGTGTCTGCTACAACGTTAGCCTTCCCGGGGTGATAATGCAATCTCATATCATAATCCTTTATAAGCTCCGACCATCTCCTCTGTCTAAGGTTTAATTCCTTCTGCGTGAAGATGTACTTCAAACTCTTGTGATCCGTATACACCTCACAATGATTTCCAATGAGAAAATGTCTCCAGGTCTTCAATGCATGCACAACGGCTGCTAACTCCAAATCATGTGTGGCATAATTCAACTCATGTGGCTTAAGCTGTCGTGAAGCATATGAAACAACTCTTCCTTCCTGCATAAGCACTGCTCCAAGTCCTCGGCGTGAAGCGCCATAATACACCTCATAATCCTTGGTCCGATCCGCAAAATTAACACCGGTGAGGTAACCAATCTTTTCTTCAATTCCTGAAAACTTGCCTCACAATCCTCAGTCCATATGAACTTGGTATCCTTCTTCAACAATTACATCATAGGCTTTGCAATCCTTGAGAAATTCTCAATGAATCTTCGGTAGTATCCCATGAGTCCAAGGAAACTCCGAATCTCTCCAACTGTCGTTGGTGCTTCCCATTTGGTTCTGGTCTCAACCTTTGTGGGGTCAACTGCTATCCCTTCTCCGGATATAACATGTCCAAGAAATCCAACTTCCTTTAGCCAAAACTCACATTTCTTGAACTTGGCATATAAGCGATGTTCCCTTAGTTTCTCCAAAACCAATCGCAAATGTTCCTTATGTTCCTCTTCATTCTTCGAGAAAACCAAAATATCATCTATGAACACCACGACGAACTTATCCAAAAACTCCATAAACACTTTGTTCATCAGGTTCATGAAATAGGCAGGCGCGTTAGTCAGTCCAAATGACATAACGGTATACTCATATAGTCCATATCTCGTGGTAAATGTTGTCTTAGGTATGTCCTGCTCTCGAATCTTCAACTGATGGTACCCTGATCGCAAATCGATCTTGGAAAATACTTTAGCTCCTTGCAAACAATCAAACAGATCATTTATCATTGGTAGTGGGTACTTGTTCTTGATTGTTACTTCATTCAATCCACGATAATCTTCAACCATCCTTAACGATCCATCCTTCTTCTCCACTAACAGTACGGGTGATCCCCAAGGCGAAGAACTTGGGCGTATAAAACCTTTATCCAATAGCTCCTTTATCTGCTTCTTGATTTCCGCCAAATCCTGCGGGCATCCTGTATGGTCGCTTTGATATTGGGCCTGTTCCTGGCAAAAGTTCAATCAAAAACTCAATGTCTCTATCCGGTGGCATTCCTGGCAATTCCTCAGGAAATACATCAGGGAAATCCTTCACCACTGGTACTTCTTCCTGCCCAACTCCTGATAAGCAATTTACATGAGCTCTCCTCGGCTCATACCGTGATACATACTTAATCCTCCTTCCTTCTGGTGTTGTGATGAAAATCGTCTTACTTGCGCAATCGATGTTTCCTCCATACATCGACAGCCAATCCATACCGAGAATCACATCAAATCCTTGGGATTCCAAAATGATCAAATCCGTCGGGAACACATGCCTTCCTATACTTAATGGCACTTGAAAACATCCTTGTCTGGCCATATACTCCGCTCCTGGTGAGCTTACAAGCATAGTGGTTTTAAGAACCCGAGTAGGTAGACTATACTTCTCTACAAATCCCATTGATATGTATGAATGCGATGCACCGATATCGAAAAGAACTAGTGTAGTAAATGACTTAACCAAAAACTTACCGATTCTTGCATCGGGCTGATCTTCAACCTCCTCCACATCAATGTGGTTCACATCCCCTGTTGAAAGGGTTGGGCTTCTTTCCAGAGCTTCCATTGCCATTTCCATTCTGGCCTTCTGGACATTCGTTGGCGTAATGCCCAGTCTTGCGGCACTTGAAACAGGTGACATGGCTTAGGTCTTTCTTGGTTGGGGTTGATGGTGTGGTGCGGTTCTGTCCATTGCTTCCTCCATTCCCGTTCCCATTCTTGGTGCCATTATGGTTGTGCGAATTACTTCCTCCGTGGGTATGCTGAAACCGAACTCCTTGTTTAGGGGTATAACGAGGCTTCATTGGCTCCGTAGATATACTTCCCCTGTCCATACTTCCTCTTGCGATTCTCAATTTTACATTGCTTTCCTTCAATCATGAGGGCACGATCTACCAACTCTGGTAGTTATTGAAACTTGCTACCATCAACTGCATGCTTAACTCATCATTCAGTCCTTCGAAACTTCTCCTCGCTTAGTTGCATCTTAGCAACGCTATCCGGGGCATAACGTGCTAACTTACTAAAATCATCCACATATCGCCAATGATCCTTCCTCCTTGGCGTAAATTGCGAAACTCACGCTTCTTCATGGCCATAGCTCCTGCTAAGACATGGGCAAGGCGGAAAGCTTGTCAAATCGATCCCATGTGGCGGTGTCTACAGGTGGTAAGTGGCTGTAAAATTCTCCCACCATGCTTTGCTGCGGGTCCTTCAAGCTGGTGTGCGTAAAACTTCTCCTTCTCTCCATCAGTACATCCTGCAGTGATCAACTCCCTCCCTACCTTACGGAGCCAATCATCTGCTACTATCGGCTCGGTGCTACTGGAAAACACCGACGGATTCAGCCTTAAGAAACGTGTCAAGTGATCCGCAGGTGGTGGTGGCGGCGGTGGGTTGTTGTTGTTGTTGTTGCCTTGATTTTGTACCAATGTTTGGATCAAAGTGTTCTGCTGCTGGATCAACTGGGTGATCTCTGGCGGGAAAACAAATCCGGGGTCGCGTCTCAGAGGCATCTGATGGGTTTAGAAAAGATGAGAAATTAAGAATAGAGTGGGGTCTAAGGAGAAACACTACCCAAATGTATATGAGCAAATGCACACAAAATCACTTCATTCAATTCAAACAAAGCCTTACAACGATCTAACTATCGCAAAAGTGCGTGAACTAAAATGTTACATGGAGGGAATACTACTAATATGTGGGGGGTCATCTACTAATTTGAACCGGTGGAAGACTCCATGATGTCTGCTCCCGCTTCATCTTCAAAGTCGGGTTCACTTGGATCCGAATCGGTGTTGTCGATGTTGATGTAGTCGCTTGGACAACCGACGTGCAGTCTTCATTCTTGAGCGCCAATTTCTTCTTGAGTTCTTCAATCTCATACTTAAGATCGTTATTGTGCCTTGCTAGAGCTACGATCTCGTCCATGTAGTCCTTGCGTGTAGACTTCAGTTCTCCTTCAAGTTCGATGATCCTTCCCTTCGCATTCTTCAATTTGAGCATATCATTGCACATCCGGTTCTCTGGCGCCGAATGTGCTTTGGTTTAACTCCTGGATGGAAGCTGCAATGGATCTATCCTTCTTGGTGCTGACTATCTCCCATTGTTCATCTCGGCGTCCGCAAATCTGGTAGATAGTGTCCTTGAGGTCTTCTTGATAAACTTCTCCAATGCGTCCCATGGTGATATGAGCTGCCATGCTCTTTCCCAGACTCAGGTTGGTGCGAAAACACTATCTATAGGCTTGGTGATTGGGGCGAATGTCCTTCCCGGAACATGAGCTTGAATTTTCCAGCGCTCCTCTTCAGGCAGAGTGGCGTTGAAAGTCCCGGTGAAACTTGGTAGTCCAATGTTCAGGTAATTGGTAACTTCCTTCAAGTGTAATCCAAAAGGTGTGCCTTCATCCGGTTGGGTGTACTTGATCTTCGCGTCCTTCATCCTAAAGGAGTGGAAAAGATGAGGAGTTAGAAAATGAGAAGAGAGTAGTGATCTATGGCTTTAACTTAGTGGTCGTGTCCTACAGTCAGCGTGTGCTCTGATACCATCTCTGTAGCGACCCGACCCGAATGGATCAAGTCTTTGTGCTCAGGCGTCATCCCTGGATCAGTAATGCTGACACCACACAAGATCTTGAAGGATTTATAACAGTAGCAATCACACACTTATTAGAGCGTTGTCCAAAAGAGGACTTATTACAATAAATATGGCTTGAGGCCATCTAATAACGATAACAGCGGAAGACTTGGAAGATAAGTGAGTCCATCAACTCCATCGACATCACTGAGTATAGGACCACGACCTAAAACACCTTACTCGTAAATGCGAAAAGTCTGCAACATGAACGTTGCAGCCCAAAACGGGTCAGCACATGGAATATCTTTGGCAATGTAACACATAGAGAGTAATGAAGGAATAAGCCTATACTACATGCATATATGGCTGGTGGTAAAGCTCTCTGATTACAGCTTTTGCATAAAGCTAGTTTTTCCCTCTTGCAAAGGAATAAATTTGTTTAACTATCATGGTGGTTGTTAAACATTGAGAATGGTTGACAGCATCCTCAATCCCAATTAAAAGTACTCATTAAAAACCCAACAATATTAATTAGAGTAACATGTTGAGATTCACATGATATTCAAGTACTAGATACTCAAGTTGTCCATAACCGGGACACGGCTAATCATGATTAGTTTATACACTCTGCAGAGGTTTGCGACTTTTCCCCACAAGACTCGATCGCCTCCGTTTGGTTTCTCGCACTACATGGTGTTTGAGAGACGGATGACCGAGACACAGTCTTTCAGAAGCGCTAGCACCTTACGATGGGTGGACCGGTACACCTACATCCCCTACATCTGCTAGTCCACCACTATGAAGTTTTGCTTGAGATCTATGTACCTGAAAATTTTGATGAAGTGTTAAACGAAGAAATTTATAAAGTGATTCACGATAGCTCCTTGAATGAAAAGCATGATTGCAATGATGTTATTACAAATCCTATTAATGTCAATTGTGTTAATTACATGCAAAATCCCCTTGGGGATGCTAATTTTGATATGTCCACTACTTATTGTAGTGATCATGATTTGGGTGATTCTTATTATGATCTTGAAAATTTATTAAAGCTTCATGATGAATATGATATTGATAATAATGTTTGAAATAATATTGAAACTGGGTTTGGAAGAGCGTAAACTATAGGAAAAAATAATCCCATATATTTGGAGAGTGTTCATTCTTATGAAATTTTTGATGAAAATGGGTCTGGAGAGGTCATGACTTTATTAGATGACAATCCCACTATTTTGGAAGAGTGTCAACTTCGCATGCATGTGGGTCATGAAGAGAATATTTTATGTGATAGCTATATTGTTGAATTGATTATGCTCTTACATTTAATTATTATGAGAGAAGAAAATATGGTTGTGGAAATTTTCATGTTACTAAATTACCTCTCATTATGTTGAGATTGTCAATGTTTTATTCCTCTCCTTTGCATATGCTATATATTTCTTGTCTTGATAATTTGTTTGCTAATAAAATTCCTATGCATAAGAAGTATGTTAGACTTAAATGTGTTTGTCACATGTTTCATGATGCTCTCTTTGTGTTTCAATTATCATCTTTTTTTGTGAGCATCGTTGAAATTTTATGCCTAGCTAAGGGCGTAAAACGATAGCGCTTGGTGGGAGGCAACCCAATGAATAAAATTTCTTTTTTCTTTTTGCTTTCTGTTCTTGAGTGTTTGCACAATTATGCTACTGTTATGATTGTGTTTTTTGTGTTTTAATTAGTGTCTGTGCCAAGTAAAGCCTTTAGGATCTTCTTGGGTGATAGTTGTTTGATCTTGGTGAAAAATAGAAACTTTTGCACTCACGAAAACAATTATCATTTTTACCAGAGCGTGATAAAATGCCAATTCCTTTTGCAGAAGATTAATATACAAATTTCTTAGGTCGTCCTAATCTTTCAGTTTTTTTGGAGTTTCAGAAGTATTCGAAATATCCAGATTGCCTTCTGAACTATTCTATTTTTGATAGATTCTGTTTTCTTTGCGTTGTGTGCTTGTTTTGATGGCTCTATGGTTTTCTTTGATGAGTTTTTGCCATAGAAAAGTTGGAATACAGTAGATATAATGCATGAACAAAATTTTCAAGTTTCTTTGATGTGCTTGTTTTGAAGGTTTTGTTGAGTTTTGTGTGATTGAAATTTTCAAGTTTTGGGTTATCTTACGATGGATGAAGGAATAAGGAGTAAGAAGAGCCTAAGCTTGGGTATGCCTAACATCCCAAGCTATTATCCAAAAAGAGCAAGCAACTAAGCATGGGCATGCCCGAGTGGCATCCCTCTTTCTTCTAACGGCCATCGATATTTTACTCGAAGCTATATTTTTATTCGTCACATACTATGTGTTTTGCTTGGAGCGTATTGTATGATATGAGTCTTTGCTTGTTTTATTTTGTGTTTTAAGTCTTGATTCCTTGCTGGACACACCTATTTGAGAGAGCCAAAATTATGCCATGACTTGTTAGAATTGCTCTCTATGCCTCACTTAAATTTTTATGAGCTATGGACTTGCTCTAGTGCTTCACTTACACCTTTTTGAGCACGGTGTGCTTTAATATTTTGAACAAATGCTCTCTTGATTCACTTAGATTTTTTTGAGAGTTAGTAAAATTTTCAAGAAATTCTCTCTTGCTTCACTTACATTATTTGAGAGAAAGAAATATTATGCTCATGATCTTCACTTATATTTGTTTGAGCTTGTCAAAAGCAACATATGAAAAATAGTTCCAAAGTGATATATATATACAAGAAGGATATAATAAAAACTTTCATGAAGATCATTGGACACAATAAACTTGATTCTTAGTAATAGTTTTGAGATATGATGATGTGATATGTGAGTCATCATAATGATTAATTATGCTTTAGTAAGAATATTTGTGTTAAGGTTTGTGATTCCCTATGCAAGCACGAAAGTCAATAATTATGCAATGAAATTATATCCTACTTGTGGTGCATTATTCGGTGTTAATTATGCTTAACTAGTCATCAACCCGTGCATCTGCACGGGCTAGCACTTTTAATATTAAATACGACAAAGTTGGTACAAAATAGAAATGTTGGACAGTGACACGAATATGTTGTTATGTATTATTTTTATTATAATTGTAGTTGTAGAAGTAGTAGTACATTGATACCCCGTCCCTTTCCGTTTAGAGGGAATATCATTAAAAAATAGAACTTTCCTTTGAAAAGCTTTTTGTCTTGGAATATGCAAATATCGCTATGCACACATTAAATTCCTTTTAATTTTTGTTCTGATCATAGAATCAACAAATGCATAAAGAAGTGAGAGGGCCAAGCATGTTGTATTATTATGTTGTCTAGCACACTTATGTAGGTATAGCGACCCGACCCGAATGGATCAAGTCTTTGTGCTCAGGCGTCATCCCTGGATCAGTAATGCTGACACCACACAGTACTTCGAAGGATTTATAACAGAGTAGCAATCACACACTTATTACAGCATTGTCCAAAAGAGGACTTATTACAATAAATATGGCTTGAGGCCATCTAATAACGATAACAGCGGAAGACTTGGAAGATAAGTGAGTCCATCAACTCCATCGACATCACTGAGTATAGGACCACGACCTAAAACACCTTACTCGTCGTCTGAAAAGTCTGCAACATGAACGTTGCAGCCCGAAAACGGGTCAGCACATGGAATATGCTGGCAATGTAACACATAGAGAGTAATGAAGGAATAAGCCTATACTACATGCATATATGGCTGGTGGTAAAGCTCTACGTTTACAGTTTTGCATAAAGCCAGTTTTTCCCTACTTCAAAGGAATAAATTTGTTTAACTATCATGGTGGTTGTTAAACATTGAGAATGGTTGACAGCATCCTCAATCCCAATTAAAAGTACTCATTAAAAACCCAACAATATTAATTAGAGTAACATGTTGAGATTCACATGATATTCAAGTACTAGATACTCAAGTTGTCCATAACCGGGGACACGGCTAATCATGATTAGTTTATACACTCTGCAGAGGTTTGCGCACTTTGGCCCAGGCGGGGCGCGGCATTTTTTTTAAATAAAATCTCGTGCAGAAAAATGAATAAAATAAAATCTAAACGAACTCTAAAATTAATAAAGTAAATTTTCCCCGACTCCTAAAAATGAGTGGAACAAAATGAACTTTAATACGGGGCCAAAATGCAAATTTTTAAAATACTCATTTTTTTCCCTAAAGCAAATAAACTCCGACAATCCAAAATTTGATTTATTTATTAAATCTTCATTTTTCCTAAATTTTGGGAAAGTCATATTATTCCCTCTCCAATTTTTTTTGGAAAAATATTTGAAGATAAAATAAATAAATCCAACGATCCTCTTTTCATAGTTTTGAGAGAGCTCAAATATGAAAATTTCGAAACCTCCAACTCTCTCCGAGGGTCCTTGAGTTGCGTGAAATTTCTAGGATCGGCAAAATGCAAGAAAATATGAAATGCATGATGACTTAATGTATAACATTCCAAATTGAAAATTTGGGATGTTACAGTAGGCCTCCCTTTGATATCGTGATTTTCCCTATTAGGCCAATAAGATGGAAAGGGGGGGGGGGTAGACAACTTGGTTACAAATGTAAACATTGCTTCATTGATCATGTTATTCATGATTATAAGATTAGGTTCCCTACTGTTCCAACCTTGTGCTATCTACACAAACAAAATGCAAAGAAGGATCGAAGAAGAGGTGGAGGCATCGTATAGAGGAGTCCATGCACATTTTAATCGGCAAAATAAAAGAAAATAAAATGGATCGGCAGAATATTTGATTGATGGCTTACCTTCTTGATTTGTTGGAACAGGTGCTTTCTACATTTTTTGATACGAGCCTTTCCTTGTTTTTTCTTTTTTAAACGTGACGAACCCTTGTTTTGTTTCACTAATATTAAACGTGTCACCCATAAAAAAACATTGGACGTGTTAGATGCGTTTCTTATATGGAATCCTCTGCATTTTTTATAGGCTTTCCTTCCTAATGTATCATTGTATTAATAGATTATTTCACGGTCAATCAGCCGGATCTTGTTTTTTTTCTATTCCCTTTCATTGCTGTAAATTTTTAAAAACATTTCAATGTTGGAGATTTTAAGAGAGGTTTTCCTTCTTAATTTATGGGAATGGATGGAGGTTTTCCTTTTTTTTCTTTTGAGTGAGGATTTCCTTGTTTTTGCAGTTGATGCTTTCCTTGTTTTGTTTTATTAATATTGGATGTGTCAGATGCATTTTTATAGGCTTTCCTTTCTTAACTTCTGGCAAGGGGCAGGTAAAAAAACTTATGGCAACGGGTGGAGGCTTCCCTTTTTTTTGACGTGAGGATCTCCTAGTTTTTCTTACGTCGGGCTTTCCTTGTTTAGTTTCACTAATCTGGGATAAAATGGACTCATGTCAGATGTGTTTTTTTATATAACGGGATCATATTCGTTTTTATAGGCAACGAACAGGTCAAAAAACACTTATGGGAACACGTGGAGGCTTTCCTTTTTTGACAACTTATTATGGCAACACGTGGAGGCTTTCTTTTTTTTTGACGTGAGAATCTCCTAGTATTTTTACAGGCGTTCCTTGTTTGGTTTCACTAATTTGAGGTGAAAGGTGGTGCGTTGGAGGTGTTTAATCGGGGAAGGAAAGGAAACTACGTGAGTTTTTTTTTCAAAGATGTGTTTAGGTGGGACAGCCGCCAAGGACTCCTTGACCTTGACGCATGCATCCGACGGTGGAAAATAATTAATTCCAAAACCGGACGGCTAGTTTTTGAGGATTAACGTGGTAACTCGGATGGTGCCTCTAATTAGTAAATATAAGATGCTGTCTTATGAGATTATTCGTTTCTTGGTTGGTCGCTTCTCAATCTTTTGCTAGCCTTCATTTTGCACTAAGTATGATCACTACTTGTGCATCCAAAAACCTTTAAACCAGTTTTGCCACAAAAGTCCACTATATCTACCTATATGCAGTATTCTTTTGCCGTTTGAAGCAAATTTGTATGTGCCATCTCTAATTTTCAAAATAAACTTCTCTGTTTTGTGTTAAATGCAGCTCATGAGCGGTGAGGGGTGGCTAATTTTTTCCATGCTAGATGTGTTATTCTCACGATGAGTGTTTATTCACTTAGTCATTGCACGAGAGTAAGGCAAAGGTATTAGGGATGCCCAATCCTGAAATGAAAAATGAATTTACTTTATGTTGTCATATAATAAATTCCTTGGAAAGTGTTGGTATGGAAGGCACCCGTGGATACGGTTAGCCATGGAAAGTGAAAGTATGGTGGAAAAAGGAATAAACTTTATTTTTTCTATTTAGGAATTGGCTATGATATATCTAGCATGGAAAGTGTTGGGAACTCTAAGTCATTTTCGTTGGTGGGAAGGACACACCTCCCAAAATGTTTTTATCTCGAAGTTTTTCACTTTGAGCTCTCGCACCTCTACAAATCCCTACTTCCCTCTGCGAATTGCCTTTCTTTTTTACTTTATGAAATTTTTATTTTTAAATTTGAGTCTCCATCTTCTCTTATAAAAGCACCAACTAGGAGGCACTATGATCGTACTTGAGTATTGGGTGTAGCCAATATGCGAGTGTGTTTCATGAATGGATCAGTGATTGAGCATAATGGGCTAGGGATAGCTTATTTTAGCGTTGATATTTTGAAAGACATGGTTGCTTGTTGATATGCTTGAGTATTTAAGTTGTCATGTCAAAACTAGACTATTTCTTTGAACAATATAAAAGTCCAAATGTCCATGCTATAAAGAAAAGAATATGATATGACATGTTAGGCAGCATTCCACATAAAAAATTCTGTTTTTATCACTTACCTACTCGAGGATGAGTAGCAGTTAAGCTGGGGGATGCTGATACGTCTCCAACGTATCTATAATTTTTTATTGTTCCATGTTGTCATATTATCAATCTTGGATGTTTTATACTCATTTTATACTCATTTTATATCATTTTTGGTACTAACCTATTGACATAGTGCCAAGTGCCAGTTGTTGTTTTCTGCATGTTTTTTACATTGCAGGAAATCAATACCAAATGGAGTCCAAATCCAACAAAACTTTACGGAGATTTTTTATGGACCAGAAGACACCCAATCGGACAAGGCTGCACCTGGGTGATGCTCCGAGGGCAGCACAACCCACGAGGGTGCGCCCTGGTGGGTTGTGCCGACCTTGGGTGCCCCCCGGACCGCCTCTTTGCTCTATAAATACCCCAATATTCCAGAAACCATAGGGGAGTCGATAAAAATCAATTCTAGCCACCGCAAAGTCCAGAACCACCAGATCCAATCTAGACACCATCACGTAGGAGTTCACCACTTCCATTGGTGCCTCTCCGATGATGCGTGAGTAGTTCTTTGTAGCCCTTCGGGTCTGTAGTTAGTTGCTAGCTGGATTCCTCTCTCTCGTTTGATTCTCAATACAATGGTATCTTGGAGATCCATATGATGTAAATCTTTTTGCGGTGTGTTTGTTGGGATCGGATGAACTTTGAGTTTATTATCAGATCTATCTTTTTATATCCATGATAGTTATTTGAGTTTCTTTGATCTCTTATATGCATGATTGCTTATAGCCTCGTATTTCTTCTCTGATATTTTGGTTTCTTTTGGCCAACTTGATCTATTTATCTTGTAATGGGAAGAGGTGCTTTGTAGTGGGTTCGATCTTACGGTGCTTGATCCCGGTGACAGAAGGGGAACCGACACGTATGTATCGTTGCTACTAAGGATAAAACGATGGGGTCTATCTCTACATAGATAGATCTTGTCTACATCATGTCATCGTTCTTATTGCATTACTCCATTTCTCCATGAACATAATACACTAGATGCATGCTAGATAGCGGTCGATGTGTGGAGTAATAGTAGTAGATGCAGGAAGGAGTCGGTCTACTAATCTTGGACTTGATGCCTATGTAATGATCATTGCCTGGATATCTTCATGATTATTTGAAGTTCTATCAATTGCCCAACAATACTTTGTTTACTCACCGTTTGCTATTTTTCTCGAGAGAAGCCACTAGTGAAACCTACAGCCCCCGGGTCACTTTCTCATATTATTTGCCTTTGCGATCTATTTTCCTTTGTTTTTATTTTCAGATCTATTAAACCAAAAATAAAAGAATACCTTGCTGCGTTTTATTCTTATTTCTTTTATTTGGCGTTCAATCTATCAATCTACTACAATTTATTTCACGTCTGTTTGCCTATCTTGGGGCGCCGCTACCCGAAAGGGATTGACAACCCCTTTTACACGTCGGGTTGCGAGCATTTGTTATTTGTGAGCAGGGGCTGTTTACGTTGTGTTTCTTGGTTCTCCTACTGGTTCGATGACCTTGGTCTCATCACTGAGGGAAATACCTATCACCGTTGTGCTCATCCCTTCCTCTTTGGGGAAATACCGATGTAGCTTCAAGCCGCATCAAGGACCACCATCATTTCGTGCGTCCGTCCTTTTAGATTTTGCCTTGTCAAGAAAAAGGAATGAAATTCGCTCTTCCAGATTCGTTGATGCATGATACCGATGAACACAACTTTTATGTAAGGCAACCACATTGTAGGAGGATTGAATATATGTACGAAAAACGCTAAGCAGAAGGCATTTCAACAAATTGGAAGCAATGCATGCTAGACCCCATATGAAAGGTCCAATCAAAATCACTCTACCAAGTCAGAAGTGTCTCATTATAAGTGGTGTTTCAACAAATTAGAGGCAATACATATTTGAAATGATATGCAAGATGCAACCAATATTACACTGTCAATTTTAAGGTGTCTTGTCAGAAGTGATTGATGAGGGATACACAAGAAAAGTAGTTTGATGTAAGAACATGGTTAATAGAAAGATGTAGTATGTACAAAAAATAGGAAGGCATATCAAATTCACAAGTATAATTTGTTATCTAAGCAAATGCAATTTACCCTAATTAGAAGCATTACAAGGTAGACACCATATGCAACATGCAACCACATATCACATTGCCAAGTAAGAGCAAGCCCCTGTGATGGTGGTATACGGGAATTGCGGTCATCAACTAGAGAGCTACATTGACTATCTTCATTTAGCCTGGCTGTTTCTTGATAATCATGTGGGGAGGATGACACTTCACTCTTTAAACGAGTAGCGCATCTCACAGTAAGCGACTGGGGTGACTGTCTCATCATAATTGATTGATGTCGGATACAAAAGAGCATTAGTTTGATGTAAGAACATGGTTAATAGACATATGTAGTATGTATCAAAAACAGGAAGGCACGTCATTATCAAAGGTATAATGTGTAAAGTAAGCAGATGCAATTTAACCAAATTGGAAGCAATAGAAACTAGACACCATATGCAACATGTAACCACATTTGACAACGCGAAGTTAAAGCAAGCACATGGGATGGTTGTGTGTGGAAATTGAGATCATCAACTGTAGAGCTACGTTTACTGTCTCCATCTGCTATCACTACACCCTTTAGAGCGCTGAAACACTTAGTGCTTATCTTCGAATTACAGTGGAGCAACTTCTATCTTTTCTTTTGTGTATTCATCAACACTGCGTCAGAGTCTGAAATACCCATGCATAAAAAAACAATAGTGTGAGTATGAGTGAAGTGTGTACACAAGTAGTACAGTGTAAAAGTAGCAGATCGTAGGTGGGTGATAAATTAATGACGTGAGACATATGATAACTCTACAACATGCATGGTACACAAAATTACTAGATTCTAGGATTTTGAAATATGAGCACAGGGATGGCTGGGAAATGCAGATGCTCCTCCAGCACACTACAAGGTGTGGTCCTATGAAAATAACAGTCAACTGAAAACAAATAGGTCAGTCCATTTTTTCTGCACCGTCCAGTGTACAAAGAACGGGCAGATCGCCTTCATATACCTCCAGCCAGTCAGTGTTGATGATCTTCCTTGAAACGCCAGTGACCACCAGCCCATTTCCTTCCTCCGCCCCCCTCTCGACCTCGCCGCACTGTCGTGCTTGGCACCGCCCTCAGCCATCCCTTCAAGCCCTCCCGACCTCCAGATCGGACGCAAGCAGCTCCTGTGCCCCACACCGCTATGATAGACACTGATGCGCCACTTCCCCGGCGAACAAGCGGACTAGGTTCTCCGCGCGCCTAAGCGGGTGCTGCTTCTTTTAATTGCGAATCAACTGACCCTGAATTGAAATCCAGGTGGGCGACTGACCTCTAGCTAATGTGAAATAGTAAATGGGAGGGAACCTTGTGCATTTAGTATCACGAAGAAGGTGCGGTAAGAAGTGCTCAACTAGTTTCTTTCATGGGATGAGTACGGTGTGAGCAGAGACGTAAGATTTGCATGAATAAGGGAAGAGGAGTACCTCTTTCTGCTTTGGCGATCTTTGTGTCATCCTACATTTTTCCAACGATCTTCTTGTGGTTCGCTGGAAACGAGAAGTTGTGGAGGACGATGGAGCCTTGGACGAACCGATGGCGAAGTTGTTGAGTGTGGTGCCGTGGCCGCCTGTCGGCGACGGGTAACCAGAGCCGAGGAGGCGAACGATGGCGTAGTGGGAACAACTCCAATGCGGTGGACGGTCGCGACAGTGGAGCGGCAGCGGCGAGGCGCAGGCCATCGTGCTCGAAGTGGTTCTGATACGGCACGTCGGCGTTGGTGTCGTGGAGGCAACTCTGCCTCGGCTTCACCTGCTAAGTCCATGAGGGCGTCGCGGTTGCGGTTGCTGTGGACGACGACGTCGGGGTACCGGCTCCGGCGTGATGGAGTAGGGCGATGGTGGATTGTGCACGATGGGGTGGAGGACAAAGGAGGCTGGGGTTTCGCGGCTGGTGGAGAGGGCATTTTGGCGCCCAGTGAGTATCAATGGGGAAACAGAGGGAGAGGGAACTAAGGGGGAACAATGTTTCGGTTTGGGACGCGCTTGTTGAAAATTTGGGGAAAGTTACAAACTTTGCCCCCATCTAAAATTTCAGACATATTGCGGGTCAGGGGTAGGACAGTAATCTCAAGTGTCCCAAATGGTGGGCGGGATAAATTTTGGCCTAGCGCATGGGTGTTTAGGCGCCCATGGCATATGGAGGCTTCTCAGAGGTGGTCGAGACTAGCGTCTTGGTGAAGTTACAAACCTACCCCGGTTTAGACCTTTTGACATCTGGCCGATAGGCTACATGGGTCAGAGTCAAGATAGTAATTTCCTACCACCAAACATTAGTCTCGCGTGGTTTCGAGTTACCGGAGGCTTATTTGGCGCTTTGTTCAATATTTGGGAGCAGAAGCATTCACGTTTTTAGTTCTCTTGAATTGACCTTTCAGGATGTTACAAACTTCACAAATCTTGACTCTTGAAAATCCTAAAACTATGATTATTTTGGAATGGAGGGGGTACATTTGAATATACTTTGTACATGAGTATATATTAAAAAATATGAAACTTACCTCAATTCATGCATGGTTCCAGATATAATCTCCGTGGTTGCAAAAAATAGTTAGACATGCGTATGAATATATAACATGTTGAAACACACAACAAATATTGATGCCCCCTTTTAGATCTGATTTACAAATGCCATTTTCTTGGATTCAAATAGATGAATGCACTTCCTATGAATTAGAATCTCCGAAACCCCCTTTATGTTGAATTCAACATTTATTCTATTCCGTAGCTACCAATTTGGAATGTATCCATCTAAGTGATAAATGTATAAAGTGCTTGACAATAACAATATGGAGTGCAGTAATTAATGTTTATATATGAATTGCAAAAGCAATGCATTGTCTGGATTTCAAACCACTCTCACTCTATGGATCGATAATATGAAATAAACCCATGCACATGCTAGAATTCAATAGAGTATGGGTGTCTGATAGACCGATGTTCGTTCATAGGCAAATTGCAAAAATCATGATCTCGTCCAAAAATAATAATGCCATTTATATTTCAATTTAGTGCGTAGGACCGCCTTTTACACGTAGATGCACTATGCCTCAGCCTGTTCTCACACACGCGCTATATATCTCTATATCTGATGCATAAGTGCACACACGTTATATACATCGGCATTTCTCTCTCACACATGCTCACAATCTCTCCCGGGGTGTCTCACGCACACTCTCTATATATCTACCTCTCTCTTTATTAATACTATGTACCACTCTTTTCACTAATCTCAGTTGGAAAACACTATTTCTCTCGCATGCATGTATACACACACACACGGTATCTACTAGCCCTCTATAGGCATATATATATGCCTACGTGTCTCCCGCATGCACATTATCTTTAGGCCTCTCTCACACACACATTGCCCCCACACATCTCTCTTAGTAGTTGGCAGATGTGATTCCATCAGATCATTCGGTAGGATATCCCTGACTATTAGGCTGGATGGTAATACGAGGCAAAATTTTACCCAAGTCCGGGCCCTTACAGTTGAGGGAAAAGCCTACTCCCAGTACTATATTTTTGTCATAGGGGTGTGTACAAAGTACACGTGAATACCAGGCATTGTGCTTGTGTGTACACTATCGACAAACTAGCACGCGGGCATATATAACATACTCGAGGCCTAGGGTTACAAATCATATATAGTCGGCTTATCATTAATGGGGATAGAGTCCTCCACGACTCTGGTAGCTTCGTCTTGTATGTCGAGAGCTCCACATGGGTCTTCTTATAACGCGTCTCGGTCCAACCTATGTGGCACACAATGTAACCGACCCATGAGTCCTCATTTTGACCCACCACAACTATAAATGATGTGCCCACCACACTCCAAACACAATCGGCCACTAAGAAAATAAGCATATACAATAGTACAAAGTTATACATGAAAGTTAATTGCATGGTGCATCCAATAATATTTGTTCTGCATTGTGAATGTTTATATTTCTCATAAAATATTAGTCACGAGAAAGAGAAACGAATGGCATATCTCTCCTTGTGTCCACCGGACACCCCCTCTCTCTACACCAGTTTCACGTACGCACACAAACTATCTCTCGGCCTCTAAAAGTATGCCCCTGACACATTCATGCGTGACGGTCACTGTATTTCAAGCGAATGCACTATCCGGTCACTTGACTTAAGAATTTTCCCATTACGGTCAATGTATACATTCTTGTGGTGATCATACAGTATATAGCTCATGATACGTCTTCGTATTTTGTTGATGACACTGACGGACATTGTATTTGATTCGTGCTCCGTATTTTGTTGATGATAATTACGATCATTGTATTTGAAGCGAAAGCATGATATGGTCACTGCACTTTAGAATAACTTATCACAGTCATCGTATACATTTTGTGGTGCTAACCAACCTGTGGTTGGATGGTTAGGAGGACAGTGTGTCGGCGCTCTGGGAACGGGGGTACCCAGACTTGCCTGCCTGCAGCCTGCGGCGTGGCTCAAGGAGTGGCCCAGTACGACCCATCTTCATCAACACAAGCTCAAGACCCTCGCGAGGGGCCAAGCCTCATGGGCGGACGACAGTGAAGCTTCCTCGAGCACGGCCTCGTCAGTGGCTCGCGAGGAGGCGGAGAGATCAAGGCGGGGTACCTCATGAGGTGCCCGTGACGCAAGCCATGACGACCGAGGGCGCCAGGCGGGCGCCAGCCCGCGCAGTGTCCTCATTTCCCCTTTGGTGCAAAGGAGGCAAGCACAGGCCAAGGCATCGGGAAAAGGCAACCATTTCGGTGCAACAAGACCAAGACCAGCAGGACGGAAGGAAGGAGGTCATCGTGGAGCCCAAGACGGCGTCACTGTTAGAGTCTTTGGTAGGCGAGGACCAACTTTAGTCAGGATAAGTGTACTAGATGTTCCCCTTCAAAATGTCCAATTGTTGGCGCCCTTCCCGCTCAATTTTGGGGAGAGGCCCAGGGCCTCCTCCTATAAATAGGACCAGCCACCCATAGGGTAGAGGATCGGCATCTAGAGAGAGAGAAAGAGAGGCGATCGAACTCACCCAAGCAGTTCGTCGCATCCGCTCAAGAACAACCCCACGCGAGGTTGTTCTCCCTTTGTATTGTTCATCATCAGCCCCTGAGGCAATCCACCACACCACAAACTGGAGTAGGGTATTACACCACAATGGTGGCCTGAACCAGTATAAACCTCGTGTCCCTTGTGTTGTTCTTTGTGTAGTTTAGATCCTTGCGAGGCGACGAGACGTAGGTAGGTTGGAGGTGCGATCTCCGCGTACACCCCAGAGTTCGAACCTAGAGGGTCTGCCGGAACCCGAAATCCGACATTTGGCGCGCCAGGTAGGGGTGCGCCGGAGCTTTCCCTTCCATCGACCCGCTCTCCGCCAACATCGCGATTTGCCCTATGATGAGCAACGCGCCGCCCGCTCCGGTCACCAGCGCCAGCGAAGGGGCCAGGGGGCTCCGAGCCTTGGCCCCAGCCTTGCGGCAGGTGCAGTGACCGAACAAGTTCAAGCCGGAGATGCCACCGCGCTACAACGACACGACCGATCCGCTGCCCTTCCTGCTGGCGTACGAGGGGGCCGTCCTCAAAGCCGGGGGCGACGACAGGGTCATGGCTAATTGGTTTCCCATGGCCCTCACCGGCGTCCCACGCATGTGGCTGCTCCACCTGCCAGCGGCTTCCGTGGTCTCTTGGGGGGACCTGCGCGGCCTCTTCCTCGCTCAGCACGCTGCACCGGCGCCCCCGATCGTTGCAGCACTCCTGGGCGGCTCGCAGGAGCCACCTTCAGGCCACCACATCAAGCCATTCGTCCGCCAGATCGGCGCTGCTTCCGCGCAGCATGGGGCTCCTCCGGGTCGGTCGGCGCCCAAGGCTGATCTGGCCTTCAGCTCGGATGATCACCCCTCCAACTCAGCCTGCTCGGGCACGCTCCCAATGCTGTGCACCCCCACCATCTGCCAGGTGGCCGTCACCAGGACTCTCATCGACGGCGGCGCAGGCCTCAGCGCGCTCTCGGTTGAAGCCTTCAGCCTCCTCCATGTACCGCCTGAGCGGCTTCAGCCCAGCAGGCCTTTCTTAGGCGTCGGAGGCGGTTCCGCCGGCTCCCTGGGGCAGATCCGTCTTCCGGTGGCCTTCGGCACCTACGACAACTTCCACACGGAGCTAACCGACTTCGACATCGCCCCCATCGGCCTCCCATACAAAGCCATCCTCGGCTACCCAGCACTAGCCCGATTCATGGCCGCGACTCACCCAGCGTACAACCTCATGAAGATGCCCGAGAGCAGCGGCGTCCTCACCGTATCCGGAGACGCCGGGGATGCGTTGCAAGTGCTCAAGCTCGTCTTCAAGACTGCGGCGACGGCGCAGCCCGCTGACTCAGACGCCCCTGAGCCCAAGGGGCTGCACGGGCCAAGAAGAAGCAGCTATTCACCCAAGACAAGGCAGAAACCAAGCAGATACTGGTCGACGAGGACGGATCCACTAATGCCACCTTCACCATAGGCGCCAACCTCGAGCCCGAGCAGAGGAGGCCCCGATCAAGTTCCTACGCGAACAAGAAGGTGTTCGCATGGGAACTGATCACCGTGGCAGGGGTTCCAAGGGGCGTAATTGAGCACCACCTCAACGTGTGCCCCAACGTGCGCCCCGTGAGGCAGAAAGCGAGACGGCAGTCCACTGAGAAGCAGGCTTTCATTGTCCAAGAGACCCGCAAGCTAGAGGCGGCAGGGGTCGTTCGCAAGGTCCGATACCCATATTGGTTGGCTAACCCGGTTGTCGTGCCAAAGAAAGGGGGGAAGGAACGCATGTGTGTCGACTTCACCAACTTCAACAAAGCCTGCTCGTAGGATCCATTCCCGCTCCCTCGTATCGATCAGATCGTTGACTCCACCGCCGAATGCAACCTGTTATGTTTCCTGGATGCCTTCTCCGGCTATCACCAGATCAAGATGGCGATAGAAGACGTGGAGAAAACGGCTTTCCTAACCCCGTGTGGAGTGTACTGCTACACATGCATGCCGTTTGGGCTGCAGAACGCAGAGCGACCTTTCTGGCCGATGCACATCGCCTTGGGTCGGCAGCTCGGGAAGAATGTTGAGGCTTACATTGATGACATTGTGGTGAAGTCTCGGGAGGCAAGAACCCTGATACAAGACTTGGAGGAAACCTTCGTGAGCCTCAACGCAGTGCACCTGCGGCTCAACCCGGAGAAGTGTGTGTTTGGAGTCCCCTCGGCAAGCTCTGGGCTTCCTCGTGTCCCACCGGCATCGAGGCCAACCCAAAAAGGTCAAAGCGATCGAGGACATGAGCCCGCCAAGACCCTCAAAGAGATGCAGAAGCTCACCGGGCGTGTGACCGCACTAGGACGCTTCATCTCCAAGTTGGGGAACGAAGGCCGCCCTTCTTCAAGCCGATGAAGAAAAAGGGCCCCTTTGAATGGTGCGAAGAGGCCAACAAGGCGTTCCAGGATCTCAAAAGGTACTTAACCAGCCCTCCGTAATGGTGGCTCAGCGCCGTCAAGAGCCCCCGGTGCTCTACCTTGCAGCCACCCCTACTTTGCCAACAAGAGCCTGGTGGCCAGTTAGGGAGGAGCGTTGGACCAAAGCCGCGGCAGCTGCCCGGGTCGAGGCAAAGCAGGATCAAAGGGGCCTCACAGAGACCACTACCACAGCCAAGAAGGATCAGCCGGCGCCTTTCGGAACAGAAGAGGCCCCTCCCCCAGGCGACCAGCCGCTGGGGGCTCCACTGTCTCAGGAGGCGCCACGGCCTCCGGAGGATGCTAGCAGCACCAGCACTCCCAACCTTGTCGAAAACCCTATGTACTTCGTCAGCACAGTGTTGCGAGACGCGAGGGCGCGGTACCCCATGCCCCAGAAACTCCTCCTCGCGCTATTGGTAGCCTCGTGCAAGCTGCGGCACTATTTTCAGGGCCATCCCATCAAGGTCGTCTCAGCGTACCCCTTGGAAAGGGTGCTCAGGAGCCCCAACTCGGCTGGGAGAGTCGCTGAGTGGAACATCGAGCTGCAAGCGTTTCAGCTAGAATTCAGCACAACCAGAGTCATCAAGGGGCCATGAATGACTTCGTGGCGGAATGGGCGGAGGCGCCGGCCTCAAGGCTGATGAGGATCGATCCTCTCCCCGGAAGCGAGGCGCCGGACGGTTGGGTCATGTACTTGACGGGCGTTCTCCCGACACGCTGGGAAATGCGCAGTGCTTATATCTCCCACTCAAGACAAGCTCTACTATGCCGTGCAACTCTGTTTCCAGCACGGAGAAAAGGTCTCCAACAACATAGCAGAATACGAAGGCCTGATAGCATGCCTGAAAGCCGCAGTCGCCCTGGGGGTGAAGCGCCTTACCATCAAGGGTGATTCAGAACTCCTCGTCAACTTCTCCAACAAAGTATACGAGCCGAGGGATGAGCACATGGAAGCCTACCTCGCGGAGGTCCGCAGGATGGAGAAGCAGTTCTGGGGACTGGAATTGCAGCATGTGCCTCGCGGCACCAATCAAGAGGCTGATGACATCGCCAAACGGGCATCCAGGCGATTACCTCAGGAGCCTGGCGTCTTCGAGGAGCGGCTCTTCAAGCCCTCAGCGACGCCATCACTGTCAAGCACGGTGCAGCCTCGGCAAGAGCTCCCCCAGCCACCTACCTCGGGAGCCCCGGTCTCCGGCCCGGCCTTAGGAGCGCGTCTGCTCCTGGCGCTGGAGCCTCTGGAGGGGTGCTGGATCACAGAGCTCAGGAGTTACCTGACGCAAGGGACCTTGTCAAAAAAGGAGGAGGAAGCGGAGCGTGTGGCGCGGCAGGCCACAGCGTACTGCATTAGGGATGGAGAGCTCTACCGAGACGCATCAATGATGTGTCCCTACGTTGCATTTCCAGGGAGCAAGGGAGGGAGCTGCTGGAAGACATACACGGTGGAGACTGTGGGCATCATTCGTCATCACGGACCCTCGTTGGCAAGGCGTTCCGCAGCGGGTTCTATTGGCCCACGGTGCTCAATGATGACGTGGAACTGGTGAAAGCTTGCGAGGCCTGCCAATTCCTTGCCAAGCAGAGCCATCACCGGGAGGTGCGCAAACTATACCCTCTCGTGGCCATTCGCGATCTGGGGCTGGATATCCCGGGCCGTTCCTCGGGCGCCGGAGGCTATCGCTACCTCTACGTCACCGTGGACAAGTTCACCAAGTGGGCTGAAGTGGAAGCCGTCTGCACCATCCCCGCAGGTTCCGCGGTCAAGTTCATCAAGGGCATCGTGAGCCGTTTCGGGGTGCCGAACCGCATCATCAACGACAAAGGTTCGCAGTTCACCAGTAACCTCTTCAAAACATACTGTGCTAACCTTGGGACGCGGGTATGCTACGCTTAGGTAGCACACCCGCGGAGCAACGGTCAGGCGGAGCGGGCCAACGCAGAGGTCCTGAGGGGCCTCAAAACCAGGACCTTCTAGAAGAAGCTGGATGCCTGGGGCAGGGGTTGGTACGATGAGCTTCAGTCTGTGCTGTGGTCCATCTGCACGACCGCGACCAAGCCGACTGGCGAGACCCCGTTCTTCCTGGTTTATGGAGCTGAAGCGGTCCTCCCTCATGAGGTCAGACGTCGTTCCACACGGGTCCTGGCGTTCGACGAGGCGCAGCAGGACGCCATGCGGGGGATGGACCTCGTGCTGGGGGAGGAGGATCGTCGAGAAGCCGCGCAACGAGCAGCAAGGTACCAACAAGCACTGCGGTGATACCACTGCCGCAACATTCGCCCCAGGACTCTTGAGGTAGGGGATCTCGTGCTCAGACGGGTTCTCTCCAGGGAGGGATGGCTCCCATGTGGGAGGGCTCGTTCAAGGTTGTTCATGTTTCCAGGCCCGGCTCCGCGCGCTTGGAGACTCAGGAGGGGGTGCCCGTCCAGAACGCGTGGAACATCCAGCATCTCCGAAGGTTTTACCCCTGAAAAGGCCCGGTGCCTGTGAAGAAGGCGAATGCCTGTGAAGTTGTCGCGTTTTGGAAAAGGCCCGGTGCCTGTGAAGAAGGCGAATGCCTGTGAAGTTGTTGCGTTTCGGAAAAGGCCCGGTGCCTGTGAAGAAGGCGAATGCCTGTGAAGTTGTCGCGTTTTGGAAAAGGCCCGGTGCCTGTGAAGAAGGCGAATGCCTGTGAAGTTCTTGCGTTTCGGAAAAGGCCCGGTGCCTGTGAAGACGGCGAATGCCTGTGAAGTTGTCATGTTTTGGAAAAGGCCCGGTGCCTGTGAAGAAGGCGAATGCCTGTGAAGCTCCTGCGATTGGGAAAAGGCCCGGTGCCTGTGAAGAAGGCAAATGCCTGTGAAGCTCGCCGCCCGTGACACTCTCACGTAATAATGAGTGGGGCTCTACACGCCCCGGAGTCTCCGGAGTGCCGCCCTTGGGCCTCGGGGGCTCCATACGCCTTGATGGCAGCACTTAGCTCCGCGCTGGTGAGAAGACGTCGAAGACTAGATTAGGTGCCGGACGCGGCTTCTTTCATTTGCTTTATGCAGTTGGCTTGTTCATTCCCATTTGAAGTTTTATTGAAGTTGTTGCCGTCTTTGACTTGTGACTCTCTGCCTTTTTCGCTCCCCTGCCTCGATTTCTTCCGCGCGAGTCTCGCGAGGGAAGCCTTGAGCACCCTGTGGCGTTTTACGCCCCTGTCGTCTGAGGCTTCCCAAGCCGGGTCCGCTATGGGAGCACCCCTCCCAGTCCGTGCCCCACAGGCATCAAGACGCGAACACAGGGCCTGGGTCGGTCGCCTCCGCAACTGAGGCCGGAAGCTACCTCTCCTGACTAACCTTTGCAGAACATGAAGCGTTCGACGAGGCCTCGGCCTCGGAAAGCGAAGACCACGACAGGTCCCCCGAGCTAAGTAATTTCTACGTGCAGGCGTGTGGCACAAAGGCATAATCTGTAAATAAGCGGAAACAAAGACGACAATTAACAGCAACAGTCCAAGCATGCCCCCGCGGGGCCCTACACTACAGTCTCTTTGCGCAGGAAGGGGCGAAGGACAAAATAGGCGCGACTCGCTTGGCACCAACTCGCGCCGAAGGCTTGTACCTCCTCCGAAGCTCAGGCGGACTCCCTCTCGCGCTTCACCGGGGCGCGACGGCGGGCAGACCCGCTAACTCCCTGCAGGTGGGCGCGGCGGCACGGAGGCTGGTCGCGACCACCGCTGGAGGAGCTGCTGTCCGAAGGAGAGCCGCCGAAGCTCGACGAGCCCCGAGCGCCGCCGACCATGCGCGTGCTGCCATCTTCATCCCGATCGTCGCCAGGGCTGGGCCCACGGCCGCGGTCGTCGTCCTCGGGGCAGCACCCAACACGGCGACCGTCTTCCCCGAACACCCTCACGTAGAGGGTGGCATCACCGTCGAACTTGAAGTGTAGGGTGCACCGCCGGCTTAGACCACGCGCGCGGGCAAACGTTTGCCAGCCGCGTGTCAGGGCCATGCTCCCGGCGGCGGAGACCTCCAGCGAAGCCCAGGAGGCCCGGCTGCAGCAACCGTCCGCCTGGAGCTAGAGGCCACCCGGGGCGCCGGCCGGAAGTTCACCTAAAAGGAAGCGGGGAAGGTGGAGCCAGGTGCTGGTCAGCTCCACCGACCACACGACAAACTCCGGCAGCACCTCTGCCGAGTGGAAGCACGACCTAGGAGGTCCCGCGGTCATAGCGCGCCCCCATCAATGGCCTGGCGCCCATCGCCGCGCAGGGGATCGCCTCCACGGCCACGGGAAGCCGCTGCGCGAGCCACAGGGTGCTTGCGAGGACGGCCTCGACTGTGCTTGGCCGGGGGAGAGTCAGGCTCCACCTGGCGGGCTTTTCCCTTCTCCGCGGCCGAGAACCTCTTCGACGAAGCCATGGAGAGGATGGAGAAGCAAGAAGAGATGGGCTAGAAGGGCTCGCGCCATTCCGTACTTATAGCCGGAGGAGGCAAATCGTCGGCCTCCACGATCGCAGGTAATCATGACCCGTTTCTGCATGCAGGGACTTGTCGAGTCATGCGGTTGCCGAGGCATCATGGGGATGTGGAGACGCCCACGACCAACCAATCGCCACGCGGTGCTCAAGGCCGCAGGCTGTTGGGCCCGTGGCGCTTGGCACTTGCCCTTTCTCTTCTCTGCTAAGCCAAGTCCAGGCGCGCCTTGGGTCCGGGGGCTACTGTCGGCGTTCTGGGAACGGGGGTACCCAGACTTGCTCGCTGCGGCTGCGGCGTGGCTCAAGGAGTGGCCCAAGACGGCCCATCTTCATCAACACAAGCTCAAGACCCTCACGAGGGGCCAAGCCTCATGAGGTGGACGACAGGAAGCTTCCTCACCACGGCCTCGTCGGTGGCTCGCGAGGCGGAGAGATCAAGGCGGGTACCTCATGAGGTGCCCATGACGCAAGCCATGATGGCCGAGGCGCCCGGCGGGCGCCAGCCAGCCAGATGTCCTCATTTCCCCTTTGGTGCAAAGGAGGCAAGCGCAGGCCAAGGCATCAGGCAAAGGTAACCATTTCGGTGCAACAAGACCAAGACCAGTAGGACGGCAGGAAGGAGGTCATCGTGGAGCCGAAGCCGGCGTCACCGCCAGGGTCTTTGGCATGCGAGGACCAACTTTAGTCAGGATAAGTGTACTAGATGTTCCCCTTCAAAATGGCCAATTGTTGGCGCCCTTCCCGCTCCATATTTGGGGAGAGGCCCAGGGCCTCCGCCTATAAATAGGACCAGCCACCCACAGCGTAGAGGATCGGCATCTAGAGAGAGAGAAAGAGAGGCGATCGAACTCACCCAAGCAGTCCGTCGCATCAACTCAAGGACAGCCCCTCGCGAGGCTGTTCTCCCTTTGTATTGTTCATCATCAGCCCCTGAGGCAATCCACCACACCACAAACAGGAGTAGGGTATTACACCACAATGGTGGCACGAACCAAAGATAAACCTCGTGTCCCTTGTGTTGTTCTTTGTGTAGTTTAGATCCTTGCGAGGCGACGAGACGTAGGTAGGTTGGAGGTGCGATCTCTGCGTGCACCCCAGAGTTTGAACCTAGAGGGTCTGCCGGAACCCGAAATCCGACACAGTGGTTTCCCCAGCACACCAGGGTTAAAGTCCTGTTGCTCGCATTTATCCTAGATTAATCTCAGTATTTTCCGGTGATGTGCGTTCAGTGGGAGGAGAAGTTCCCCTTGAATACGAGGCACCTATGGTGACTTCGTAAAATCTCAAGATCATATGCTGTCTCACTCTCCTGAAGGTGCTCATAGGGGTAGGGTGTGCGTGGAACCTATATCGGTGAGTGTTTGCGCGTATATATGAGCTCTTGCGTATGTACTGTGTTAAAAATACGTGTTGTGATTATACGGTCACTAGCTCACCCGTACAACTCCGTAATTTGTTGATGACACGATCAATTGACCAGTCAAACGTTCCACATGGCGCAACTAATGTTGCACCATCAAGACGCCAGAATCAAGGGCCCACTGTCGATGTGTATATGAAAGAAATAAATGGTAGCTTGAGTTTGTACTATGTTAATAAAATACATTTTATGGTGACCATACGGTCACTGGCTCACCATACAGCTCCGTAATTTATTGATGACACGATCAATTGACCAGTCAAACGGTCCACATTCACCAGCGCACATTACCATAGGGTCCACTCGTCAGCGCGTATATGAAAGAGAAAAAATGGTAATAAATTAGTGGTCGGTGGGGATTCGAAGTCGTGAGACCTCTGGTTGGCAACCCACGTGCCCTAACCACAGCGGACAAGGATCGCCTTGTGATGACATGCTGAGCTGGCCGTTTTAATTGCACGCACGCACGAGCCACTGTGTTGAATACGAACACATCACACATGCGCAAAACACGCCCGCAACGCCCGCATGCATGCATGCAATAATCACACGTGCACATGCACACACGCAACACTCGCACGAACACACGCACGCATGCAGGCGTGCAACACTGACATGTACACATGCACTCATGAACACACGCATGCACGCAGACATGCTAAAACATCCACATGCATGCACGCAACACTCGCATACCTGCATGCACACAGCGCACGATGCAAGACACACACTCAACCTATACGTGCATGCACCCTTTGTTAAGGACATGGATTCTTACATGTATTAATCAATCTTATCGGTGATAAGCAGAACATTGATGTTTGCAGCGGTCTTTATGAATCACAACGTATCGAATGGGTTATCAACGTATATATGAAAATTTTAAAATTTTCTTACATTATATAGTAGGCTTATCAGCCTACATGAATTAGATGATGTCACACTCAATAAATAATCATCAGTTTATGAAATGCCCGCTTCTCACTGCCCTGGGCCACCAAAAGCTCCTCTGACGTGTGCTGCCTGCGTTGGGTCACTGACATGTAGGCCAGGTACCCAACGAGCCCACACATCAGTGGAAGAATGGCACGGTGTCGTATGTCAGAGTCGAGGGCGCCGCTCACTGCACGGCCGGCTGAACATGCCTCCTTGCCGCATTCAAACGCCTCCATGAAACCCGTGTGGAAGCCGAGAAACCCACTCTGGACACACGTCCGTTCATGTCTGGGTTAGCATTAAATGCAACGCTGGCCGAGCTCCTCCCGTCCGCCATCTATTTAATCTCCTATTTAAACGAGGCGACACGTTGGCCAATAATTGCACACCTCCGCCACTCCTCTATCTCCTCCTTCACCATTTTCTCCACTCTTACAATGGCTTACAAAGAGTAGTTATCTGGCATCCAAGCCGGCTGGGTGGCCCGCCGAGCCCGCTAGATACGAGCTATCCAGCTCGCTGATCCACCTCCCTCCCCTCGGCCAACGGAGCCAGTTGCCGCCCCAATCCGGCGCGTGGTTCAGCAACTCGCCTCTCCAGGCCAGGTCGACGAGGAGCGGCGAGCTGCTCCATGCCGGCATGGCAAGCAGAGATAGAAGCAGGGTGCGTAGAGAGCAACGAGTCGGTGGCCAGTGCCTCCACGTCCTCCGCCATCATCGAGGAGAAGTAGAACACGGGAGGCTGCCGCCGCTTGGATTCCATGAGGCCACCGCCGAGGCGACGCCGACGTACACAGCAGGTGTCTTGCCGGATCCTTCTGTCGCGAGGACCATCATCGACCCTGCATGGGCTCTACGGAAGTGGAGAAGCCCCCTTTAGACTCCATCTTGGGCATTAGCCAACGATGTCAGTTGAGCGATGGAGAAGTGAGCCGTAATTTGCGCTGAAGCATATACCTCCGGGGCTCCTGGCAGTACAGTGATCGTGCTGCCGAACATGAGGAAGACAAATGGATCCGCGGGCGACCATTTAGGCTAGGTATTATTATACCTATGCTATTCAGGAGTAGCACCGCTTAGTTAATTTGAATGTAGTGAAATCCATCATGTTTATATGAAAATCTGGTATTTTATATGAATTCCGTCATTATTTATATGAAATATCGCCGTGTTTGCATGAATTTCGTCCGGTTGGTTGAGTTGTTGTCAGAATGTGTGCGGCTACGGTTGTATGGCATAATTTGCGGGTCGCCGATCGGTCTGTGGCTGGCTCCGGCAGCGTGGTGGGACAAAAAAAGCACAGCTCGTGCAAGCTCGTATCCAACGCACGCGCTGGAGGATGCATGAGCACCCGAGCTCTTCCTCGTTCATTGGTGCCAAAGGCACGGGTGGACAAAAGGGTCGCCAGTATTTTTGCTACCCCGGGCAAGATACAAATAGCCCCTTCCAGCCCCACCCCTCCCAGCACATTCAAATCCCTCGTTCACCGCAAAATTTTGCCATGTGTTGTTTTCATGGATATTTTGTTGTGTGAAAACAAATTTAAATATGAACAAATAATCGGTGTCCGCGGTCTTCTATCGGTACAGAGTTGGTTGGCCTCATAGTAGTAGTAGTGTAGAGTACTAGTACTACTAGATAGTGAGTGTTTACTAATGTATCATGTACTCCCTCCATAACCAAATATTTGTCTTTCTAGACATTTCAAATGGACTACAAACATACAGATGTATGTAGACATATTTTAGAGTGTAGATTCACTCACTTTGCTTCGTATGTAGTCACTTGTTCAAATCTCTAGAAAGACAAATATTTAGGAATGAAGGGAGTACGTCCTAATTGCAACGCGTGCATGTGTTAGCAGTATAATGACCACGTACGAATTTGATGGTAAGATTTGTGTAAGTTGGATGTCATATTATTGCTCTAACATGTGGTCAAAGTTAGCCTCCAAAACGCATTTTAGACCCTATATGGATTGAGGGAGTACATGCATTGCTGAGGTTTCTCTTAATCCCTGCATGGAACTTTTTTATTGAAGCTTGAAATGTGAACATGTGAATGGGAGGGACTCTACAACCTTTCCAAAAGAATTTTAGTACTAATGGTATCGTACTCCCTCCGTTCACCATCTCACATGCTTAGTACTTTTGTGAACTATGGAAGTAACAAATTTATTCCACCACTCAACATCTATTATGGATACATTGTGGATTTCAAATTGAGTCATATAGACAGGAAAGTAGGCACTTAGGGCATCCACAATGTATGCTTTTTGTTTCCTCTAAGCCCTCTCTCTCCTCTTAGAGGTTGGCCTCTATACATTACATGAACTGCCTCTAACAAAACATTGGCTAGCATCGCATCTAAGCTTAGAGGCTGCCTCTAACAATGTAACAGTCCATCTGGTCCAACTTGTCAGCCTTAGGAAGCACAAGAAAGTAGGAGTACAGGAGAAATAGTACTGATTGGACAAATGTGGTGCTAATCAATACTTTTTAAATTTCTGCTAGGGCCCACCTTAGAGGCTGGTTAGAGTCTCTATACATTGTGGTTTTTTTCATTTGATAAGAGGCAAACCATTGTGGCAAGGCTCTATACACCGGAGATGCTATGTAGTACTACTTTTGATGTGTCCCGTCAACTCGCAGAACAAGGAGAAGCTTGCTACTCTCTTTCCCCGCCCACGGGTGCGGTGGCTCGCAGAGTCGCAGGACGAGGAGAAGCTTGCTTACTACGCCTACGCCCTCACCCTCACCCACGCGTGCGTTGGCTCGCATGACGAGGAGAAAATTTTACTACTCCCTCCGTTAGACATAGAGCTGGGCATTCGGTAGAAACCGAAAATTTGGTTTATACCATTCGTTTTTTTCCAACTTCGGTTAGCAAAACCAATACCCGAAAATGGCAGTCCAAAACAACTAACCGATAATTCGGTTAATCGATAATTCGGTTTGTTTTTCAGTTTATACCGATTGATTGCGTCGTCACCGAGACGTTACAATGAACGCTACTTCTAGGCACATCCCAGCCTTTTATATAGCCGAGCACCTTGTCGCTTGAAGCTAACTGAGTGATGTGGAACTAAACAAGCTCCCCGCCATTGTACACCTCACCAATGTAAGTAGCACTAGTTATCCTATTTGGGCCTTTGGTGGACGGGCCCTATCACACCAGGTCTAGCTAGTTAGGCTCTTTGTACTCTATGTTCCTACACACACGAGCGCCACCGTGAATGGTTGGATTCTGGCACTGTTGGGACGTGCGGAACCCCTCAGAAAAATCTGGCGAGACATGGGGTCATGGAGTTGCGTGGACGACGGGCTAGGCGCTTGGAGAGATGTGCGGCCGTGCTGCAGCCTCATATAGGAATTGCGTGAACTTCGGTTTTCCTTCGGTTATTGGTTAAATACCAAATCTGCCAATTTCAATTCGGTTATTAAACATAAAAACCGAATTTTAATATGCCAGCAGCAAAAACAGAAAATTCAGTCTTTTTGGTTTCGGCATCGGTTCGGTATTCGGTTGGTCAGTTTTTGTGCCCACCCTAGTTAGACATATACTCCCTACCTTGGTTAGAGAGATTACCATATTTTTGAAATATATGTCTTTTAGTAGTAGGAGTAGTACAGTGGTAGTAGTACATAGGAGTAGTACTACAAAAATTTCCTTGGAGTCCGTGGTTTATGGCTCGATTTCAAAATCTCTCCAACCAAGCTAGACGGTGAGTGGTGAAATTAATTTCGTAGTTTGCACGATTACTTAATTAGTACACTCGTTTTTCTCAAAAAGTTATGTTTACCAATGCATTAATTACAACGAATGCATGGATGACCACTAAATTTCCATGAACTTCTCCATGCATTGGTGAGTTTTCTCTTGATACTGCTTGTATTGGGTGATTTAATGCACCTTGAAATCCAAACATGTGATGGTAAGTACTAGTAGGATTGAGACTTATAAAATGGAAAAACAAATTTTTTAGATGATCCCTATAAATCGGAAAGGAGGGAGTAGTAAGTAGTACTACCTCCATAGTGGGTACGTACTCCGTAAAATCTAAATTTCCCAAACTAAGTCGCTCAAACTTTATTTGCTTGTTTCCCTTCCTGCCTCTTGCCTCGAACAAACTATGTCAAACTCCCCTGCCTACCGCGTGGGAAAAGACCCGCCCTCGCCTTTTTTAGTCTGGGTTTGTATCGTTGGATCGCGTGAAGCCGCAAAAACCAAGTCGTGTCTTGTACTCCTCCGTCATACTAAAAGAGTGGAGACGCTCGCTTTCATGAATTATGTACTTCCTCTCGCGGACATGTGGGACATATAGCAACCAGGTCGACGTGTCATGCACCTAATAACAATGTAGAACAGCAGGGGGACGCACCCCAGTCATAGCGCCCCAGTAGTAGTAATGAGCAATGAGACATCAAATCACAATGCCGCACCTTTCCCCCAGACGGACGAAGCAACCATTATTTCACACTTCGCTGAATCCGCTTCGCCGACATCTCCTTCAAGAAAACTAAGTATTGCTTGTGCCATTGTTCTGCCTAAGAGGGACGTGCATCGCCTTGGTACATCATGACACGTGGGGCCGCATGACAGGCCATGCTCCCCCGCCCACTGCTCGGCAAAATCACCTCATTTTTACTACTCCCTCCATCTAGGTGAATAAGTCATCTTAGGTTGTGCGCCGTGAACAAGAAGGAGGGGAAAATAAGATAACTTAATGTTTATTTGCTAATTAATAGCATTACACGCAATGAACTAACCACTGCATGTCGTGTTTGGTAGTCTTGAGTCATTGAAAACATGCACGCTCCACATCTCTTATTGGTTGATATGTCAAGAAACAAGAAACGAGGTGGGAATTAATGCACCGCGCCTAAGTGTTTTGGGATTATTTGGTTTTCGTAAGGTGGCTTATACACCTAGACGGAGCGAGTACCAGTATATTTTTAGATCAATATAGCCGGGATTCACCAAGGAGCGAAACCAAGTGGTAGGCTGCTCCTGACGTGTTGGCGTAGCAACTCAGCGGGGTCAGTCCGCACACGAAATGGCAACACACCATCCGTCTAGGTGTGGCCCATCCACCGTCATGTGGCTCATCCACCATCTTGTTCCATGTGCGATGCACCAAATTACATTTCGGAGCAGCGGTTGGACTTGGAGGCACCCCAGTCGTAGCACCACAGTAGTAGTAAATGAGCGATGAGGGGTCAAACAACAAAGCCCCACGTTTCCCGCATTAAGCTGGATGGACGAAGCAACCATCATTTCACTCTAGGGCGCAAGAGCATAAAGAAAAAAGAAAACCAACGATGCATGCAGCAGCTACCTAGGGCGCCCTAGGGTAGGAGGCTCCACTACAAATCCACTTCTCCCTCGTCCTCTTGAACAAAACCGATGATGCATGCGGCGATTAAGGTTTGTATAGGAGTACTACGGCGTGCGGGGCCACGCCATAGTAAACGGGAGAGGGATTGAGTTTGAGTTGATGCCTTAATACAGGCGGGCCGCTTGGTTTTACGAGAATGAGGGAACATTTTGGGTTCGGGGAGAAGTGGAGATATACGTACAAAAAATTATGGACGTAGGTTCGACCGAAAGGCAATGACGCATGGCCCCTGCATTTTGATATACCTGCGGCCGCGTGAAATTTGCTACTCAAAATAATGCATAAAAGTTCCTCAAAAAACATCTATAACTAACAGGAAGTGAATGTATGCTTAAAATGAAAATGTAATACAAAGAGAAAAAATGAATTGCAGTTAAAAGAATGACATTTGTAAGAAAAATGTGAATCTGAACTACATATGTGTGCACGTGACCAACACATACATTGTGGATACAAAATCTAATGGAAGAAGTAACTTATGAGTAACATGCACAAATTGATGATGTGGTGCTTGCATGCATAGAATAGAAAAACAATGTGATTTAGGACTTGCATTCATGACGTGTTCATGTGCCATAGTTGCATGTCCAGGAAAAAAGCTACTAGTGGGTTGTACTAGATGTTTAGGAATAGAAGATGTATATATGGAAGTTGTAGGGAAAGAGATGACATGTATCTCAATTCCTATGAGTAGGGATTGGAAAATAGATGTATTTTGGTTCATATCAAAGGAACTTTCCTATTTAATCTAGAGATGACATGTATCCCAATTCCTATGAGGAGGGATTAGAAAAGAGATGTCATTTGGTTCACATCATAGGAAATTTTCCATTGAATCTAGAGATGACATGTATCTCAATTCCTATGAGGAGGGATTAGAAAAGAAATGTCATTTGGTTCACATCATAGGAACTTTTCTATTGAATATACGCTAATGTTTATTTTCCTTTGAAATTGTGGGAGTATAGGAATCCATTCATATGAACCAAGTGGCTCTAAAGCTATAAAAATGATATCATGTTTATTTTCCTTTGAAATGTGGAGTATATGAATCAATTCCTATGAACCAATTGGGTCTAAAGGAAAAAATCCAATAAAAATCATATCATATAGAGTTCCTATGATATTCCTCCACACCAAAGGATGGTTGAAATTGCTGCAGGTGATACGACGGTCTTTCTTTGTACACTCCTCCCCCATCTTTATAGTTACCTCTGGTAGATGAATGAAATGATATATACTGTGTATTCTATATGTGCATTTTAGTAGACGAAAACTCAGTAGAAGTTTCTGCTAGCTCTTGAGCACTGCGTTGGTTTTCCCTTGAAGAGGAAAGGGTGATGCAGTAAAGTAGCGTAAGTATTTCCCTCGGTTTTTGAGAACCAAGGTATCAATCCAGTAGGAGGCCACGCACGAGTCCCTCGCACCTACACAAATAAATAAATCCTCGCAACCAACGCAATAAAGGGGTTGTCAATCCCTTCACGCTCACTTACGAGAGTGAGATCTGATAGATATGATAAGATAATATTTTTGGCATTTTTATGATAAAGATGCAAAGTAAAATAAAAGGCAATAAAAATAACTAAGTGTTGGAAGATTAGTATGATGGAAGATAGACCCGGGGGCCATAGGTTCACTAGTGGCTTCTCTCGAGAGCATATGTATTACAGTGGGTGAACAAATTACTGTTGAGCAATTGACAGAATTGGGCATAGTTATGAGAATATCTAGGTATGATCATGTATATAGGCATCACGTCCGAGACAAGTAGACCGACTCCTGCCTGCATCTACTACTATTACTCCACACATCGACCGCTATCAAGCATGCATCTTGAGTATTAAGTTCATAAGAACAGAGTAATGCTTTAAGTAAGATGACATGATGTAGAGGGATAAACTCATGCAATATGATATAAACCCCATCTTGTTATCCTCGATGGCAACAATACAATAGGTGCCTTGCTGCCCCTACTGTCACTGGGAAAGGACACCACAAGATTGGACCCAAAGCTAAGCACTTCTCCCATTGCAAGAAAGATCAATCTAGTAGGCCAAACCAAACTGATAATTCGAAGAGACATGCAAATATAACCAATCATACATAAAAGAATTCAGAGAAGATTCAAATATTCTTCATAGATAAACTTGATCATAAACCCACAATTCATCGGTCTCAACAAACACACCGCAAAAGAAGATTACATCGAATAGATCTCCACAAGAGAGGGGGAGAACATTGTATTAAGATCCAAAAAGAGAGAAGAAGCCATCTAGCTAATGACTATGGACCCGAAGGTTTGAGGTAAACTACTCACACATCATGGAAGAGGCTATGGTGTTGATGTAGAAGCCCACCGTGATCGATGCCCCCTCCGGCAGAGCTCCGGAAAAGGCCCCAAGATGGGATCTGACGGGTACAGAAGGTTGCGGCGGTGGAATTAGGTTTTTGGCTCCCCTTCTGGTAGTTTGGGGGTACGTGGGTATATATAGGAGGAAGAAATGCGTCGGTGGAGCAATGTGGGGCCCACGAGGGTGGAGGGCGCCTAGGGGTAGGCGCGCCTCACCTCGTGCATTCCTGGTTGATGTCTTGACATAGGGTCCAAGTCCTCTGGATCATGTTCGTTCAAAATCACATTCTCAAGGTTTTATTCCGTTTGGACTCCGTTTGATATTTTTTCTCATGAACTGCAAATAGGCGTAAAAACATCAATTTCGGGCTGGGCCTCCGGTTAATAGGTTAGTCCCAAAATAATATAAAAGTGTATAATAAAGCCCATTAATGTCCAAAACAGAATATAATATAGCATGGAACAATAAAAAATTATAGATACGTTGGAGACGTATCAAGCATCCCAAGCTTAATTCCTGCTCGTCCTCGAGTAGGTAAATGATGAAAATAGAATTTTTGATGTGGAATGCTAGTTGGCATAATTTCAATGTAATTCTCTTAATTGTGGTATGAATATTCAGATCCGAAAGATTCAAGATAAAAGCTTAATATTGACATAAAAGTAATAATACTTCAAGCATACTAACTAAGCAATTATGTCCTCTCAAAATAACATGGCCAAAGAAAGTTCATCCCTACAAAATCATATAGTTTAGTAATGCTCCATTTTCGTCACACAAGAATGCTCTCATCATGCACAACCCCGATGACAAGCCAAGCAATTGTTTCATACTTTAGTAATCTCAAAAAAAATCAACCTTCACGCAATACATGAGCGTGAGCCATGGATATAGCACTAGGAATAGAATATAATGATGGGGGTTATGTGTAGAAGACAAAAAAGGAGAAAGTATCACATCAACGCGGCGAATTAGTGAGCTATGGAGATGCCCATCGATTGATGTTAATGCAAGGAGTAGGGTTTGCCATGCAACGGATGCACTAGAGCTATAAATGCATGAAAGCTCAACAAAAGAAACTAAGTGGGTGTGCATCCAACTTGCTTGCTCACGAAGACCTAGGGCATTTGAGGAAGCCCCTTGTTGGAATATACAAGCCAAGTTCTATAATGAAAAATTCCCACTAGTATATGAAAGTGACAAAACAAGAGACTCTCTATCATGAAGATCATGGTGCTACTTTGAAGCACAAGTGTGGAAAAAGGATAGTAGCATTGCCCCCTTTTTTTGGGCCTTCTTTTTTTAGACTTTCTCTTTTTTTATTAGGACAATGCTCTATGAATGATGATCATCACACTTCTATCTATTTACAACTCAATGATTACAACTCGATACTAGAATAAAGTATGACTCTATATGAATGCCTCCGACGGTATACCGGGATAGCAATGAATCCAGAGCGACATGTATGAATTATGAATGGTGGCTTTACCACAAATACTATGTCAACTACATGATCATGCCAAGCAATATGACAATGATGAACGTGTCATGATAAACGGAACGGTGGAAGTTGCATGGCAATATATCTCGGAATGGCTATGGAAATGACATAATAGGTAGGTATGGTGGCTGTTTTGAGGAAGATATAAGGAGGTTTATGTGTGAAAGAGAGTATCATATCACGGGGTTTGGATGCGTCGGCGAAGTTTGCACCAACTCTCAATGTGAGAAAGGGCAATGCACGGTACCGAAGAGGCTAGCAATGATGGAAGGGTAAGAGTGCGTATAATCCATGGACTCAACATTTGTCATAAAAAAACTCACATACTTATTGCAAAAATCTACAATTCATCAAAAACCAAGCACTACGCGCATGCTCCTAGGGGGATAGATTGGTAGGAAAAGACCATCGCTCGTCCCCGACCGCCACTCATAAGGAGGACAATCAGAGAACACCTCATGTTTCAAATTTGTTACATAACGTTTACCATACGTGCATGCTATGGGACTTGCAAACTTCAACACAAGTATTTCTCAAATTCACAACTACTCAACTAGCACAACTTTAATATCACTACCTCCATATCTCAAAACAATCATCAAGCATCAAACTTCTCTTAGTATTCAACACACTCATAAGAAAGTTTTTTACTAGTTTTGGATACCTAACATATTAGGATCAATTTCTCAATTTAAGCAAATTACCATGCTGTTTGATACTCCCAAAATAATATAAGTAAAGCATGAGAGAATAAAAGTTTCTATAAAACAAAACCACTGTCGTGCTCTAAAAGATATAAGTGAAGCACTAGAGCAAAAACTATATAGCTCAAAAGATATAAGTGAAGCACATAGAGTACTCTAATAAATTCCGAATCATGTGTGTCTCTCATCAAAAGGTGTGTACATAAAAGATGATTGTTGTAAACTAAAAAGCAAAGACTCAAATTATACAAGACGCTCCAAGCAAAACACATATCATGTGGTGAATACAAATATAGCTCCAAGTAAAGTTACCGATGGAAGTAGACGAAAGAGGGGATGCCTTCCGGGGCATCCCCAAGCTTTGGCTTTTTGGTGTCCTTAGATTATCTTGGGGTGCCATGGAAATATCCAAGCTTAGGCTCTTGCCACTCCTTGTTCCATAATCCATCAAATCTTTTACCCAAAACTTGAAAACTTCACAACACAAAACTTAACAGAAAACTCGTGAGCTCCGTTAGCGAAAGAAAACAAAACACCACTTCAAGGTACTGTAATGAACTCATTATTTATTTATATTGGTGTTAAACCTACTGTATTCCAACTTCTCTATGGTTTATAAATTATTTTACTCGCCATAGATTCATCAAAATAAGCAAACAACACACGAAAAACAGAATCTGTCAAAAACAGAACAGTCTGTAGTAATCTGTAACTAACGCAAACTTATGGAACTCCAAAAATTCAGAAAAAATAGGAAGACCTAGACAATTTGTTTATTTATCATCAGCAATTGGAATCAATATTTTATCACGTTCTGGTGATTTGTAACAATTGTTTTGGTGAACAGAAAGTTTCTGGAATTTTCAGCAAGATCAAATAACTATCATCCAAGAAGATCCTATAGGTTTAACTTGGCACAAACACTAATTAAAACATAAAAACAAATCTAACCAGAGGCTAGATCAAATATTTTTTTCCTAAACAGAATCAAAAAGCAAAAAAAAAAACTAAAAATAAAATTGGGTTGCCTCCCAACAAGCGCTATCGTTTAACGCCCCTAGCTAGGCAATGATAAATTTAATGATACTCACATGAAAGACAAGAATTGAAGCACAAAGAGAGCATCATAAAACACATGACAAACACATCTAAGTCTAACATACTTCCTATGCATATGCATTTTATAAGCAAACAAATTATCGTAGAAAGCAAAAATTAGCATATGCAAGGAAGAAGAAAGAGACGATATCAATCTCAACATGATGAGAGGTAATTTAGTAAGATAAAAATTTCTACAACCATATTTTCCTCTCTCATAATAATTACATGTAGGATCATAGGCAAATTCAACAAAATAGCTATCACATAACATATTCTCAACACGATCCACATGCAAGCAAAGTTGACACTCTTTCGAAATAGTGGGATTAACATTAACTAAAGTCATGACCTCTCCAAACCCACTTTTATCAAAAATTTCATAAGATAGAATATTCCCCAGATATGGGGGATCTAAAGTTGACACTCTTCCAAACCTACTTTCAATATTATTGCAAACAATATATCAATCTCATATTCATCATGAGCATTAAATAAATTTTCAAGATCATAAGAAAAATCACCCCAATCATGATCATTGCAACAAATAGCGGACATAGCAAAACTAGCATCCCCAAGCTTAGGGTTTTGCATATTATTAGCACAATTGGCATCAAGAGAATTTATAGTAAAATCATTGCAATCATGCTTTTCATCGAAGGAACTATCAAGCATGGGTGCAATAGCAATGATCTCATTTTTAACATAAGGAACTATAGCAAATTCGTCTTCATAAATATTTGCATCATGGCCACAAGAATATCAAGCATCATGTTCATCAAGGGATATTTCAACCAAATCATCGGAATCATCATTATCTATAGATTCATGCATATCATTATTTTCTTCCAAAGCAACGGTCATTCTTTCAATAAATTCTTGGACATAGACATTATGAGCAAAGTTTTCATTGCAATATTTAAGTATGGCGGAATTTCAGATTTGTTGAGTAAAATCATACTTTTCAATCAAAGGAGCAACTTCGTGAGCACCCTTAAAAACGACAAATTCTTCAATTTGTTTGATATCATAGTAACTATAAACACCCTTTGCATAAGAAGATAAGATTTCAGTATCATTGAACTCACATAGGTAGGGAAGGTGTTTTTTAGGGTTCTTAGAGCAACAAGTAAAATCACAAATTTCACAAAGATTCCAAGCATAGCATAACAAACTATTTATATGATACTATATGAGCTTCCCTTTTTCGGACAAACGATGACGCACAAAATGAGCATGCTCATCTAAAGATTTCCCATCAACTAGGCTAGTTGGGGTTTCAAAGACGAAAGTGCATAAGGATCGAAGATGATCCAAGTAGAACACTTTAAGTTGATCCATATCAATAGATTTTCAGCAAGCGAAGATGCAAGCATATAGAAGGCACATGGCAACACGAGCAATCAAAAGGACGAACGAAAAAGAGAGGGCAAATAAAACAGCACGGGTGAAGTGGGGGAGAGGAAAACGAGAGGCAAATGGCAAATAATGTAATGCGGGAGATAAGGGTTTGTGATGGGTACTTGGTATGTTGACTTCTGCATAGACTCCCCGGCAACGGCGCCAGAAATCCTTCTTGCTACCTCTTGAGCACAGCATTGGTTTTCCCTTGAAGAGGAAAGGCTGATGCAGTAAAGTAGCGTAAGTATTTCCCTCAGTTTTTGAGAACCAAGGTATCAATCCAAAGAGGAGGCCACACACGCAGTCCCTCGCACCTACACAACCAAATAAATCCTCGCAACCAACACAATAAAGGGGTTGTCAATCCCTTCACGGTCACTTACTTAGAGTGAGATCTGATAGATATGATAAGATAATATTTTTGGTATTTTTATGATAAAGATGCAAAGTAAAATAAAAGGCAATAAAAATAACTAAGTGTTGGAGATTAATATGATGGAAGATAGACCCGGGGGCCATAGGTTTCACTAGTGGTTTCTCTCGAGAGCATAAGTATTAGCAATTGATAGAATTGAGCATAGTTATGAGAATATCTAGATATGATCATGTATATAGGCATCACGTCCGAGACAAGTAGACCGACTCCTGCCTGCATCTACTACTATTACTCCACACATCGACCACTATCCAAAGATGCATCTAGAGTATTAAGTTCATAAGAAAAGAGTAACGCTTTAAGTAAGATGACATGATGTAGAGGGATAAACTCATGCAATATGATATAAACCCCATCTTGTTATCCTCGATGGCAACAATACAATACGTGCCTTGCTGCCTCATCACACCGGGAAAGGACACCGCAAGATTGAACCCAAAGCTAAGCACCTCTCCCATTGCAAGAAAGATCAACCTAGTAGGCCAAACCAAACTGATAATTCGAAGAGACTTGCAAAGATAACCAATCATACATAAAAGAATTCAGAGAAGATTCAAATATTGTTCATAGATAAACTTGATCATAAACCCACAATTCATCGGCCTCAACAAACACACCGCAAAAGAAGATTACATCGAATAGATCTTGACAAGAGAGGGGGAGAACATTGTATTGAGATGCAAAAAGAGAGAAGAAGCCATCTAGCTAATAACTATGGACCTGAAGGTCTGAGGTAAACTACTCACACATCATCGGAGAGGCTATGGTGTTGATGTAGAAGCCCTCCGTGATCGATGCCCTCCCGTGAGCTCGGAAAAGGCCCCAAGATGGGATCTCACGGGTACAGACGGTTGCGGTGGTGGAATTAGGTTTTTGGCTCCCCTTCTGGTAGTTTTGGGGTACGTGGGTATATATAGGAGGAAGAAGTATGTCGGTGGAGCAACATGGGGCCCATGAGGGTGGAGGGCGCGCCCAGGGGGTAGGTGCGCCCCCCTACCTCGTGCCTTCCTGGTTGATGTCTTGACGTAGGGTCCAAGTCCTTTGGATCACGTTCGTTCCAAAAATCACGTTCCCGAAGGTTTCATTCCGTTTGGACTCCGTTTGATATTCTTTTTCTGCGAAACTCTGAAATAGGCAAAAAAACAACAATTCTGGGCTGGGCCTCCGATTAATAGGTTAGTCCCAAAAATAATATAAAAGTGTATAATAAATCCCATTATTGTCTGAAACAGAATATAATATAGCATGGAACAATAAAAAATTATAGATACGTTGGAGACGTATCAGTTTCCGAGGTCCAAATTTTCAATTAAGCTATATGCACTACATTTTGGAACGGAGGGAGGAGCATACGAAAGTTTCTAACACTCGCGTGGAAGATTTGTGTGTCAGAGGAGTGGCTATTCCGTTAAATGCCATGGAAAAACTGACACTGTCGGATGGCAATCTAACGGTTCTTACGACATTCATTGGGAAACAGCTTGTGGCGAACGTTTGTCAGATATGATTTACGGACACATGCATTGCATTGATATGTGCCCCCTCTTTCTCACGCACACACGCCCTCACGAGTCACGACTCTACCGAGTCCTCTCGCACCCACCGTCTATCTGTAGGTAGACGCCACACACATATGTGCTCTTCACACCCTACCCTCAAAACTTCTAAAAACTAATAGACGTCGCGCACCTTTTATTTTAACTCACACGTCAAACACTTATCACTACAAAAAATACACTTCCATGATGATTCGTGTTTGTCACAATAGGTCACGTTTTTTGTCATGCATATACATCCATGAAGATTTAATGACAAAGATCAAGATAGCCATAGATGTCTTTGTCGTAGAGAAGTGTTCCATGACATTACCAAAATTATCATCACGGAAGTGTCCACTTCCATGACGATAAATCACGCGTCATAGAAGTGCTTTCTTCAAGGGTAACCGACATGTGGCATCCACCATAACGGGTCGCCATTAAGCTATCGGGTTCCGATTTGGATCCTATAACCCGTTAACAGCCCCGACCAATGGGGATTTTCCACGTGTAAAATCATCATTGGCTGGAGGAAACACGTGTCGGCTGCTCATTGGGCCAGATGTCGTCCGTCCAATGGAGGAGACGTGCCTATGATACGTCGACACGTGGCACAACCCAATAGTGGCCCATTTAAGGTAAAAAGGCCGGCCCAGCTAAAGGCCCACCATATTTTTTCAGACACTAGTGGGCTGGCATGTTAACAGCCTGCCATGTTTTGGGTCAAATTGAGGCCCATATCAATCCGGCCCGTTCACAGCCTGTCATGTTTTGGGCCAAATTATGGCCCATATCAGACCAGGCCACTGTTCTTTTGGGCCCATTCTAAGCCGGGTTTGTACTTCAGCCTGTTAAATGCCCGTTTACCAGCTCGGCCCGGTAATAGTTTCGGCCTGTTAGCAGCCCGTGGTGCATCTGGGACGTTGCTGGCCCGGTTTCACTTTAGGATATATAATGGCCCATGCAGAAACTGGGCTATTTCTTGTTCGAAGTAACTTTAGGCCTCTTAACAGCCCGTAGTCTTCGTGGATAAATTTTATCCCAACTGGCCTATCGGCATGTTAATGGCCCGTGTAACAGTTGGGCCTAATTACAGCCCGCGTTGAATCCGGCATGCTTACAGATCATATGTCAATGGCCCGTGACACTGTTGGGCCTACGGCCCGCATTGATACCGGCCTTCTTAACTTATTAGGCCAAACAGGGCCCGAGATATATTTTGGCCTGTTAACGGCTCATTCTTTTTGGGCCAAACATTGGCCTTAGGCAGTTTCGGCCTGTATTGGCCCGTGTATTTTTCGGCTCAACACTAGCCCAATCTAGTTTTTAGCATGTTTAAAGCCCATGGTATTCTCTGTTCATAGCCGTAACTTTACTCGCTTGTTAAAGGCGGAAAACTACTATACGCTTAGACCGCTAATGGCCCAAGATGATTATAGGCCCACGTTTTGGCCAATATATAGCGAGTTACAGGCTGGCTTGAAGACCGACAACATTGAGATCCATTTAAGCTTCCAGCCTAAATTACAACATACTGACCAAGAATAAACCTAGACTATACAATAAAGAAATTACGACATATTACATCCACTGGGCATCAAAGTTCGCCACCGGTGATAATAAAGCACAACATGACCGTGGATTACATAAACTAGGCATCAAAGGTCGGCCAAAGGCATATAAACGCTACCGACAAAATAGTATACAAAATTGAGAGCACTTTAAAAGGCATTAGGCACGGCACGGACGTGCACCGCATGGAGCCGAACAAGTTGATGAGACCTCAGTTGTGTCAACGACAGATGCTCTATCCCTCGCTGTATAGCACCAAAGTCCGCAAGGCAGTCCTTTGAGATCTTCTTTGCATCATTGACATCAAGTCGGAGCTGAGCTGAAGCAAGCCTTTTCGCTTTAAGTTGAGGCTGAAGAAGTCAAACTGATTGAGGCGGCAACTGCACAGAGGTTGTCTCACAGCTGCTGGTGAGTATCTTAACCTCACTGTCTTCATCAAAACATGACCTTAGAGTCATCTTGCTCTCTTCAAGATGGTTTGGCTCACTATCTTTCCTAAAGTTCCGCCTGGCATAAGAGATATGACTCTGAAAGAGAAACAAGGAGACATGTAACATGTTTCACAATTATATAAGAAAATAAATTGATGTATTCTGCATAAGGAACATGAATTTACAACTACAATTTAAACTGGTAGCTATTGCAAACATCCAATCAGATGTAAACACCAAAGTAAACAGAAGTGGAGGAAATGAGGCCTATCCAAATATATACTAGAATAAAGTTTCAAGGCTTGAGAAGGATGAAATTACATTACATGTTAACACGGGCTAGACAAAGCCCTTCTCCATGTCGATGGAAGGATAATTCAATAAATTCCCCAAAGAAACTTTTTTATAAGCGTTTCCATTATTCTACATTTTGTAAAGAGTAAATATAGATCAAATAATATTGGAAGAAATAGAGGATAATGAAGCTCAGGTGCAGAGTGATGATACATAATCAAATAACAATTAATTAAGTACAACATTACAAGGCAAAAGGTACTGACAAGAGGAATGCATACATCAACCACTACTAGGGAAAACCCTAGTAGTAGCATGGGTTTAATGCCTACTAGTAGCGCGGCACCGCGCTATTAGTAAGGCGCTTCTGACCATTCCTTAGCAAGATGGCGTGTAACACACGCCATCGCTAAGACATATAGCCGTAGCGTGTGTTGTTTCCAGCGCTACTGCTAATATAACTAGTAGTAGTGTGTTTCCTGTCCAGCGCTTCTAGTATTCTGTTTTTATTTTTTATTTTTAGTGTACTTATACGCCATTATACAAATTTTGATGCAGTACCAATTAAGAGGTTGTTATATCATTATGTCCATGATGAATTAATATATCATTGTGAGGAAGAAACATGGATTAGAATCATTTGGATGAATCAAAAGTTGAATTAGGACGACAATCCTACTGATTCAACTTTTGGTCACTTTTGATCCATCCAAATGAATCTAATCCGCGTTCCTTCCACCAATGATATAATAACTAATCATGATCATAATAACAAATCATCATGATAATCTCATCATCATCATCATCATATTAATATAAAAACTCTTGCGTCATATCATCACCAACAACACTAGCTAATAATCATCATAGTCATTACCACTATTTAATCATCATAGTCATAGTGTAGCTATCTATCACCACCAACACTAGCTAATAATAATCATCATAGTCATTACCACGAACACTAGCTATTTAATCATCATAGTCATAGTGTAGCACTTCATCATCTTCAAACTTATACTAGCTAGCTAATCACTCATGTTGCTCTCTCTCAGGTAAAATATCATAGAACATGTGTACCACTCCTACTTCATCACATTGGAGCATGCAGATGAACCTGTCTCCTAATCGTGGGTTGTGCTTCTGATTGCCGCCCCCCTAGTACTTCTCTACGATCATTCACAATTCTGCTCCAGTCTTTCAGTATTAAGCATTCCTCGGTTTTAGAAATACCAAATGCACTCATGTGCAATGTAGGATGTCTTGGTCGTAAGCAAATCATTGACATGCGACCTTTAGTCTCGATCCACTGAGGCACAACTATCATCGGGAGTCCCTGTTGAAGAACATCATATACTAACATACTTAGCAATGAAGTTTAGCTTAAAAAAATGTATGCAAAAGATGCAATGAGGACTAATATTAAAAATATTACCATCTTTCCTAAATAGATGTGACCGTAGTTCAATACGAACACTATTGGTCGCACGTTTTGAGTACTAATATTTTTAAGTCCAGGAAAATAATTTGTCTTGACAGCATCAAGATCCTGAAGCCATGAAACATAATGACTTATCTCCTCGCAGTTTAGTTCAGCCCCGTGATAGTGGACGGTCATGTCTACCAAGCGCTGGACATGTTTGCTTGAATGGAAATAAGTTGTCAATAGAAATTAGTTGTCAAATATTTTTTAATAAACAATATCGAAGACATAAATATGGTTGAGAAACTCACATGATGGTAGAACTGGAGGCGTCTGCACATCGACCCAGATATCTCTATTACCTTCAATATCATCTTCCGGACGAATATCAAAGGTGATAACCATATCAGGCTCAAATGCATAAGCCTTGCATAGTGCTTGCCAAGTTTTGCATTGAAAATAGGTGTAGGTGTCTGCATTGTATAATTTTGCGTGGAATGTATAACCATGCTCGGTCTTCAAGTAAACTCTCTTTACCTCCGTAGTTTTTATAGGACTGAAACCTATCTTATCCAAGACAAAAACTCTTGAATGGCAGGGGATACGCTAGTAGAATAGTAAAAAAAATTATAAGTTGAAGCAAATGAAGCAGAAATCATGCTTAATACGAAAAAAAGACTTGTCATTGTGACTTACTGTATCCACTTCGAAGTTCTCGTCCAGCTTGATGTTGAAGCGCCTATCATCAACTAGGAAGATTCTGTCGCAGAGGCCGCGCTCGCCTTCGCAGTATTCGCAAATACCAAAATCCTTTTCGTCGTCGGACATTTCCTATGTTCATAGTTGAAACATTAATTGAAACTCGATCGAAGGCAACTACCTGGAAACTCAACACACAAATCCGGGGCACTCTATATTTCCTACATATTCTAGCACAAGTCATGCTTAAATTCACGAAAAAAATCAGGCATGGACTTTGCTAAAATAGGACATATCGAGCACCTGAAATTTGCCGGAACGGAAATGAATCAACACTCCGGCAAAACATAGGCCACTCGGATTTTCACAGTGATACAAAGATGTTCATACACATACAATGATGCATGCTTAAAATTGCAATTCCATCCGGATCAATTATCATAAGCATTCGCACATGAGCTCACTGACTAAATACCCTAGTTCTACTCTATTCAACACACCGAGGAGTGGATAAAGAGGAGGTGGAATTTTAGCTCACCGACTCGGGTGTATAGGAAGTAGAGGTAGCTCGGATGACGATCACTCCAAGGAGACACGACTGTACAAAGCCTGCATATTCCACCGAGTAAAATTTTAATTAGATCATCAAATCTCATACAACATTCCTTGATGACAAAGTGATAATGACATAAATTCAACTAGTTCTATTAATTCAACTAGTTCAACTAAGAACTTACTAAAATAAACTAGTTCTATTAATTTTCTTACTAAAAATAAACTAGTTCTATAGTAAAATTTTAATTAGATCATCAAATCTCATATACCTAAATTTTCTTACTAGAAATAAAATAGTTCTATTAATTCAACTAGTTCAACTAAGCACTTACTATAAATAAAAATAATTAATTTTCTTACTAAAAACAGTAAAAAACTACATTATATAAGAATTGTACAAAAAAAGTTTTGGGTTTAGGAGAGATGGAGGGAGGAGGGAGGTGGAGGAGGAGGGTAGGAGGGAGGAGGGAGGAGGAGGAGGAGGAGGAGGAGGGAGTAGAGAGGAGGAGGAGGAGGGAGGAGGGGAGGCCGGAGGAGGAGGGAGGAGGGGCGGCCCGAGGAGGAGTGGAGGGGAGGAGGAGGGGCGGACGGAGGAGGATGGAGAGGGAGGAGGGGGCGGCCGGAGAAGGAGGGAGGAGGGGGCGGCCGGAGGAGGAGGGATGAGGGGGCGACCGGAGGGGGAGGGAGGGGCAGGGTAGGGAGGAGGAATTACCTCAGTGGAGGAGGAGCAGGGGCGTCAGCGGTGGCGGGCGATTTATGGTTGTCTGGGCAACGGTGGCGGCAAGTGGCGGACGACCTAAAAGTGGGGAGTGAGAGTGGGGGCGGCCGACCGATTGGGGAAGGTAACATTGAACTTAGTAGTAGCGCTGGATAGGATAACACGCCATCGCTAAAATCAGAAAGAGCGCCTTCTGCAAATGCGCTACTGCTAAGGCTAAGCATGTAAAAAAAATCAAAAATACGTTAGTCATCAATGATCTTTTTGTGTAGAATCTAAATTGTCAATAGGAATCTTCCCCGGGTTTTAAGAACCGGTGAAGATTCCTATTATGCGCCATGCATCCTACACATAGAGTTCAATGAAGACCAAGTGCTTGTGATGGTTTGAGAAGTAATGTATTTAAGGTGGTAAACACCTTGTTCTCTTAGCAGTATGGGACTAAACTTAGGCGTGAGGGGGGATGAGACTTTAGCAGTAGCGATTGTCGGCACAACGCGCTACTGCTAAGTACGTTAGCAGTAGTGCGTCTATTGGAACCGCGCTACTACAATACATGGTTTGGGGGCAATGCCCTCGCAATTGTAGCAGTAGCGCCCTTTTCACCTAGCGCGCTATTGCTACCAGTGTATTAGTAGCGTGCTCTTTTGAAGCACGCTACTGCTAAGTAGCACTAGCGTCTGTTTTTATACCGCGCTGCTGGTAAGATCCTGTGTATAAGGTTTTCCCTAGTAGTGAACGTGTGCAGCGGCATTGGCTTTATTCAACATTTTGGTAAGAGTAAATGTAGATATGATAATTTGGAGAAAGTTGAGGGCAGGGCAGATAAGAGGCAGAGTAATGCTAGACAATTAACTATCTCGCAATGCAAGTACAGTAATACCACCACCATCCGTTATCACTTGTCACTCAAATGGATGTATCTAGCACTATTAAGTTCAAAATACATCCAATTGAGCAACAATTAATTCAATACAGAGGGAGTACATGGCAACAGGTACTTACATGAGCAATCCAAAACATCATAACCATTGTGTTAATTCTACATTTATCTAAGAATAAATATAGATCTTATAATTTCGAGCAAAGGGAGGATAAAGAAGTGAACATTTACAGTGATGCTACATAATCAAACAACAATGAGTGTAAGTATGCTGGAAAAGGGCCAGAGGTACTGACAGGAGCAATGCAGTGCCTAGTATTGTTGTGAGATCCTATGATCCTTTGAGCAAGGAGATTCATCTGAAATTAGTTTCCATACAAGAGAGGATAGCCTGGCGGATACCCATAGGTGTAGCTGGGGTCATACTGCGACGCAGCGGCTATCGCCTCCTGAGCTGCAGCGTGGCGTCGAGCTGCCTCCGCTCTTCTCTCGTACTCATCTGCCTCCTCTCTGGTAATAACATATCTTCCTTTTGTCTGAGAATCAAAGAAGGCAGGAGCAGGAAGAGTAATACGGAAAACATGCCGTTTGTTAAAGATTAGTCGATGCTGGAGAGGTGGTTCAGTCCTCTCAACAAACTGGTGGGAAACCATAGAATCAAAATCTAAATAAGTAGGGGGTAACTCCATATCACCCTCACGAATGTCTATCTCAAGAAAATTAGCTAAGCGGGTTGCATAAATTCCTCCAAAGAAATCTCCGTTATATCTATTATGATGCAACCTACGAGCTACAATGGCTCCCACATGATAAGATTGGTCTCCTAACACAGCACTCCTGAGAATGCTGAGATCAGGGACACACATGTGACATGCTTTATCCTTAGCATTTATGCATCTACCTATGAAGAGAGCAAATAATGTATAGAAGGAAAGTGAATGCTCCCTATTGGCTTGCGTTATATCTCTAGATTCCCCCACAGTTATACTAGCAAGAAAGTCTCTCAATTCAGATTTAGGGGGATCCCTGACACTACCCCAAGATGGAAGTTTGCAAGAAAAAGTGAAATCCTCTAAGTCCATGGTATAAGATTTGTCATAAAGGTCAAACATGATCAAGGAGAATTACTAAGATGAAAATTCAAACCCCTCACAAATGAACTTGTGAGATCATGATCTGGGGGGCATTTGTCAGCCTCGAAGTCCACAAGATCGGCGTTACGCAAATATGCGTTAAATTCTTCTTTGATTCCCGCTTGATCCATAAAATTTTCAGAAGGCCATTCACAGGGCCTCACAAGAGCGTCTCTTGGTGGTTCCTTGTCAGCATCACGCATTGCAAGCCTGGGACCTTGCTTCCTTGAAGAACCACCTTGGAACATCTTCCTAAACATATTGTTTCCTCTGAAAAAGTTTCTGAAATTTTTAGTAACTTCAAACAAAAGTGAACCAACTTCAATAAAATTGATAGCAACTACTCCTACAAGTGCCTAGAGCCTATATCAAGCATTAGAACTACTTGGAACAAATATAAATTTGACATGCAAGCTCAAGAACATGGTCACCTATGCAGCACAAATTTGCAAAGAATAAAGCACTAGAACAAAAACTAATTGGACCAATGGAGGAGTCACATACCAAGGAACAATCTCCTCAAGCAGTTTTGTGAGAGGTGCTTTGAGCAAGGAGATCGAAAATCACAGCAAAAAGTGGCTGCAACTCGTGCTTGAGTTGGTTTTTCGGGTTTGTGTGAGGCAGAGGAAGAAGATGGGTGCAGGGATAAGTGGAGGAGGGCCACAGTTGGCCCACGAGGCAGTGGGCGCGCCCTCCACCCACGTGGCCAGTGTGGCAGCTCCCATGTGATTTTTGCACTATAAATCCTCAAATATTCCCGAAAAAATCATATTAAATTGGCATGGCATTCTGAGGACTTTTATTTTCGGGATATTTTTATATTGCACGGATAAATCAGGAAACAGACAGAAAAATACTATTTTTACTTTAATTTAACTAAATAACAGAGAGTATAAAGAGGGTACAGAAGGTTGTGCTTCTAGTTTCATCCATCTCATGCTCATCAAAAGGAAACCACTAACAAGGTTGATCAGGACTTGTTAACGAACTCATTCCGACTAACATGGAACCGGAGAAATTGGAATAACACTATGTTACCTCAACGGGGATATGGACATCCCCAATAATAAGTATATCATTTTTCTTCTTGACAGTAGGGAGAGGAAATCCAAAACCTCCAAATATAATCGATGGAATTTTTCTAATAGAGTTGATACTATGAACTTGAGGTTGTTTCCTCGGAAAGTGTACCGTATGCTCATTACCATTAACATGAAAAGTGACATTGCCTTTGTTGCAATCAATAACAGCCCCTGCAGTATTAAGGAAAGGTCTTCCAAGAATAATAGACATACTATCGCCCTCGGAATATCAAGAATAACAAAGTCCGTTAAAATAGTAACGCTTTGCAACCACAACAGCACATCCTCACAAATACCGGCTGTGTATAGCAGTTGATTTATCAGCCATTTGCAAAGATATTTCAGTAGGTGTCAAGTTATTCAAGTCAAGTCTGCGATATAAAGAGAGAGGCATAACACTAACACCGGCTCCAAGATCACATAAAGCAGTTTTAACATAATTTCTCTTAATGGAGCATGGTATAGTAGGTACTACTGGATCTCCAAGTTTCTTTGGTATTCCACCTTTAAAAGTGTAATTAGCAAGCATGGTGGAAATTTCAGCTTCCGGTATCTTTCTCTTATTTGTAACAATATCTTTCATATATTTAGCATAAGGATTCATTTTGAGCATATCACCAATCGCATACGCATAAAAGATGGGTCTAATCATTTCAGCAAAGCGCTCAAAATCCTCATCATCCTTTTTCTTGGATGGTTTGGGAGGAAAATGCATGGGTTTCTGAACCCATGGTTCTCTTTCTTTACCATGTTTCCTCGCAACAAAGTCTCTCTTATCATAACGTTGATTCTTTGGTTGTGGGTTATCAAGATCAACAGCAGGTTCAACTTCTACATCATTATCATTACTAGGTTGAGCATCATCATGAACATCATCATTAACATTTTCACTAGGTTCATGTTCATTACCAGATTGTGTTTCAACATCAGACATACATATATCATTTGGATTATTAGGTGGTTCAGCAATAGGTTCACTAGAAGTTTGCACAGTTCTATCATTTTTCTTTTTCTTCCTTTTAGAAGAACTAGGTACATCAATATTATTTCTCTGAGAATCTTGCTCGATTCTCTTAGGGTGGCCTTCAGGATACAAAGGTTCCTGAGTCATTCTACCAGTTCTAGTAGCCACTCTAACAGCATAATCATTTTTCTTACTATTCATTTCATCAAGCACTTCTTTTTGGGCTTTATGTACTTGTTCTACTTGAGTGCTAACCATAGAAGCATGTTTACTAACAAGTTTAAGTTCACCTCTAATATTAGTCATATAATCACCCAAGCGTTTAATCATATAAGCATCTTGTTTTAATTGTCTACCAAAATAAGCACTAAAGTCATCTTGCTTAAACATAAAGTTATCAAACTCATCCAAGCACTGACTAGCAATTTTAGTAGGAGGGACTTCAGCTTTATCATATCTGTAGAGAGAATTTACCTTTACTACCTATGTCGAGTTATCAAGATCAGGAGGTTCTTCAATAAGTAATGGATCAATATCATAAGTTTCTTCAACAGGCGGTAGATTAAGACCAAGTATTTCTTCAATAGGAGGTAAATTCTTAACATCTTCAGCTTTAATACCTTTTTCTTTCATAGATTTCTTTGCCTCTTGCATATTGCTACCTCTTGAGCACTGCGTTGGTTTTCCCTTGAAGAGGAAAGGGTGATGCAGTAAAGTAGCGTAAGTATTTCCCTCAGTTTTTGAGAACCAAGGTATCAATCCAAAGAGGAGGCCACGCACAAGTCCCTCGTACCTGCACAAAACGATAGCTACTCGCAACCAACGCGATTAGGGGTTGTCAATCCCTTCACAGTCACTTACGAGAGTGAGATCTGATAGAGGTGATAGATAATATTTTCGTATTTTTGGTATATAGATGCAAAGTGAAAAGTAAAAGGCAAAGTAAAAGCAAAGCAAGTATAAAAGTGATGGAGATTGATATGATGAGAATAGACCCGGGGGCCATAGGTTTCACTAGTGGCTTCTCTCGAGAGCATACGTATTCTACGGTGGGTGAACAAATTACTGTTGAGCAATTGACAGAATTGATCATAGTTATGAGTATATCTAGATATGATCATGTATATAGGCATCACGTCCAAGACAAGTAGACCGAAACGATTCTGCATCTACTACTATTACTCCACTCATCGACCGCTATCCAAAGATGCATCTAGAGTATTAAGTTAAAAAAGCAGTAACGCCTTAAGCAAGATGACATGATGTAGAGGAATAAATTGATGCAATATGATAAATACCCCATCTTGTTATCCTTGATGGCAACAATACAATACGTGCCTTGCAACCCTTTCTCACATCGGGTAAGGACACCGCAAGATTGAACCCAAAGCTATGCACTTCTCCCATTGCAAGAACTACCAATCTAGTTGGCCAAACCAAATGGATAATTCGAAGAGACTTGCAAAAATAACTCAATCATACATAAAAGAATTCAGAGAAGATTCAAATATTATTCATAGATAAGCTGGATCATAAACCCACAATTCATCGGTCTCAACAAACACACCGCAAAAAGAAGATTACATCGAATAGATCTCCACGAGAGGGGGGGGGGGACATTGTATTGAGATCCAAAAAGAGAGAAGAAGCCATCTAGCTACTAGCTATGGACCCGAAGGTCTGAAGTAAACTACTCACACTTCATAGGAGAGGCTATGGTGTTGATGTAGAAGCCCTCTGTGGTGGATGCCCCCTCCGTCGGAGCTCCGTAACAGGCCCCAAGATGGGATCTCGTGGATAGAGGAAGTTGCGGCGGTGGAATTAGGTTTTGGCTCTTGTTACGATCGCTTGAAGTGCGTGAGGTATATATAGGAGGAAGGAGTACGTCGGTGGAGCAACAGGGGGCCCACGAGGCAGGGGGCGCGCCCCCTCGTGACCGCCTCTCTTGTGCCTTGGCGTAGGGTCCAAGTCTCCTGGACCACGTTCGGTGAGAAAATCACGTTTCCGAAGGTTTCATTCCGTTTGGACTCCATTTGATATTCTGTTTCTTCGAAACACTGAAATAGGCAAAAAAACTGCAATTCTGGGTTGGGCCTCCGGTTAATTGGTTAGTCCCAAAATAATATAAAAGTGGAAAATAAAGCCCAATATAGTCCAAAACAGTAGATAAAGTAGCATGGAGCAATCAAAAATTATAGATACGTTGGAGACGTATCACATATCTTCAGGACTGAGAAATAGAACACCTCTCTTCTTCGGAGTTGGTTTAGGAACAGGCTCAGTAATTGGAGTAGAAGCTAACTCAGGAGGTGCCCAATTATTTTCATTTGTCAACATATTATTCAATAGAATTTCAGCTTCATCCGGTGTTCTTTCCCTGAAAAGAGAACCAACACAACTATCCAGGTAATCTCTGGAAGCATCGGTTAGTCCATTATAAAAGATATCAAGTATTTCATGTTTCTTAAGAGGATGGTCAGGCAAAGCATTAAGTAACTTGAGAAGCCTCCCCCAAGCTTGTGGGAGACTCTCTTCTTTAATTTGCATCGAAGTTGTATATTTCCCTCAAAGCAGCTTGTTTCTTATGAGTAGGGAAATATTTAGCAGAGAAGTAATAAATCATATCACGGGACTACGAACACAACCAGGATCAAGAGAATTAAACCATATCTTAGCATCACCCTTTAATGAGAACGGAAATATTTTGAGTATATAAAAGTAGCGCGATCTCTCATCATTAGTAAACAGGGCGGCTATATCATTTAACTTAGTAAGATGTGCCACAACAGTTTCAGATTCATAGCCATAAAAAGGATCAGATTCGACCAAAGTAATTATATCTGTATCAACATAAAATTCATAATCCTTAACGGGAACACAAATAGGTGAAGTAGCAAAAGCAGGGTCAGGTTTCATTCTGTCTCTAAGAGATTCTTTACTCCATTTAACTAGCAGCCTCTTAAGTTCATATCTATCTTTACAAGCAAAAATAGCTGCAGAAGATTCCATATCAAAAACATAACCCTCAGGAATAACAGGCATATTTTCATCATCACTTTCATCATCGTATTCAGATTCAATATTTTCTTTATCTCCAGCCCTAGCAATTTGTTCATCTAGAAATTCACCAAGGGGCACAGTAGTATCAAGCATAGAAGTAGTTTCATCATAAGTATCATGCATAGCAGAAGTGGCATCATCAATAACATGCGACATATCGGAACGAATAGCGTAAGGTGTTTAGTTGTCGCTAGCTTACTCATAACAGAAGGTGAATCAAGTGCTGAGCTAGATGGTAGTTCCTTACCTCCCCTCGTAGTTGAGGGATAAATTGTTGCCTTAGCGTCTTTCAAGTTCTTCATAGTGTCCAGCAGATATAAATCCCAAGTGACTCAAAGAATAGAGCTATGCTCCCCGGCAACAGCCTTTAAAAAGGTCTTGATAACCCACAAGTATAGGGGATCGCAACAGTTTTCGAGGGTAGAGTATTCAACCCAAATTTATTGATTCGACACAAGGGGAGCCAAAGAATATTCTCAAGTATTAGCAGCTGAGTTGTCAATTCAACCACACCGGAAACTTAGTATCTACAAAGAAAGTGTTTAGTAGCAAAGTAATATGATAGTGGTGGTAACGGTAACAAAAGTAAAGACATCAAAAGTAATGTTTTTGGTATTTTGTAGTGATTGTAACAAAGAATAACGGAAAGTAAATAAGCAAAATCCAAAGTATATGGAAAGCTCAGAGGCACCGGATCGTTGATGGATAATTATGCCGGATGCGGTTCGTCATGTAACAGTCATAACATAGGGTGACATGTAACTAGCTCCAATTCATCAATGTAATGTAGGCATGTATTCCGTATATAGTCATACGTGCTTATGGAAAAGAACTTGCATGACATCTTTTGTCCTACCCTCCCGTGGCAGCGGGATCCTATTGGAAACTAAGGGACATTAAGGCCTCCTTTTAATAGAGAACCGGAACAAAGCATTAGCACATAGTGAATACATGAACTCCTCAAACTATGGTCATCACCGAGAAGTATCTCGATTATTTTCACTTCGGGGTTGTCAGATCATAACACATAATAGGTGACTATAGACTTGCAAGATAGGATCAAGAACTCACATATATTCATGAAAACATAATAGGTTCAGATCTGAAATCATGGCACTCGGGCCCTAGTGACAAGCATTAAGCATAGCAAAGTCCTAGCAACAACAATCTTAGAACATAGTTGATACTAGGGATCAAACCCTAACAAAACTAACTCGTTTACATGATAAATCTCATCCAACCCATCACCGTCCAGCAAGCCTACGATGGAATTACTCACGCGCGGCGGTGAGCATCATGAAATTGGTGATGGAGGATGATGATGACGACGACAATGAATCCCCCTCTCCGGAGCCCCGAACGGACTCCAGATCAACCCTCCCGAGAGGTTTTAGGGCTTGGCGGCGGCTCCGTATCGTAAAACATGATGATTTCTTCTCTTTGATTCTTTTCTCCCCGAAAGCCAATATATAGAGTTGGAGTTGGCGTCGGAAGGTGTCCAGGGGGCCCACGAGGTAGGGGGCGCGCCCTAGGGGGGGGGGCGCCCCCACCCTCGTGGACAGGGTGTGGGCCCCCTGGTCTTCATCTTTGGCGAGGATTTTTTATTATTTTTTATAAGACATCCCGTGGAGTTTCGTGTCATTCCGAGAACTTTTGTTTTACGCACATAAAACAACATCATGGCAATTCTGTTGAAAACAGCGTCAGTCCGGGTTAGTTCCATTCAAATCATACAAGTTAGAGTCCAAAACAAGGGCAAAAGTGTTTGGAAAAGTAGATACGACGGAGACGAATCATTAGGCTCCTGAGTCGCGATGCTCAGGAGTCCCCCTTGACGTTCAACCGAATTTTCATACCTTGGCTCTGCTTGGGGAGGCGCGCGATGACCAGGTCTGAGGGACCTGGCTGGGTGGCGTACGTTCGGGCGTGGCCCCGGGCGCAGCCCCCGTGTCCAGCCCCCTCGCACGGCACTCCCGAGGGGAGGCGTTGCGGTGGCGCCAGACATTGAGCTCTGGGCTCCCTGAGGTTGATACGGTTGTGAGCCACCCTCAGTTGTTTATCACCAGCGCAGAGCATAGTGCTTCCGTATGTGTACGGGCATAGCCGGCCTCGGCAAAGGTCGCCAGCCAACGCTGAGCATGGTGCTTCCACTGAGCCAGGAGGGGCTCCTCCGGGTGGAGCCCCTGTGGCGTGTACAGCCCCGCCTCGACACGTGGGCCGGCTGCAGTAGGGCTAGGAGAGGTGTATCTGGGCACCCGTGAGCTAGCTGGGACTCACGAGGCCCTACCTCGAGGCGGGTTGCGCCTGGCTCTGGGCCTTTATCAATGGTGTGTTCCTGCAGGGTTAGAATGCAAATGCTCTACGTCCTCAGGTCCCGGCCCTCTAGCGAGCTCAGCCGCCGCTGGTATGACAGGTCGCGACGCCGTGGGTCAAGGCCAGGGGGTGAGGGTTGGAGAGCCAGTAAGAGCCCATGAGTCGCGATGCTCAGATACCCCCCTTTTAACGTGCAAGTGCTTTGCATTAGGGCGGAGAGGTCTGCGACATGTAGTAGGCAATAATTACATGAATCAGGTTAAGCGCGGGGGAGCAAATCCATCTAGATAGGTGCGGAGAAAGCACATGCCACTGGGTCTGGCCCGAGCAGCTTGGGGATAATGCAGCCCGAGGGGCGCCCCCAACAAGGTAAGTAAAGAACATAAGAAAAACGGATACATGCCGCAGGGACGGACCCATGCGGCCTGGGAATGATGCAGCCCGAGGGGCGCTCCCAGCTGAAAACGAAACTTGGAAAGGTGTCACCTGATATGGTTGGAGATGGCGGGATGTTGGGGTAGCGGACGACACGTGATGAGGAAGCCGGCCCTCACGAGCCCTCCGGTCCTGGAGCCTCGGGAGGCTCCGGGGGCACGGGGGGGTTCCTCGAGAGCCATCTCCATCTCTGCCAGGATCGCGCGCTGCTTGACCTCCTGAGCCTCCAGAGCGCACCTCAGCAGGCGCTGGTGGGCGGCAACCGCGTTCGGCAGGCCGAAAGGCATGCGAACGTAGCTGTGAGGTGGACCCTCACAACTCCCCACACGTGAGGGCCAGAGGCGCTCCTGAGACGCGGCCCGGTTGAGCCCTGGTATGTCGATGCAGATCCGCAGCCCAGCATCGTCGCCTGAATGTGGGGCCACGGCGAGCAAGCGGCGATAGCCGCGCATGACTCTTGACTCCTGTAGCCCCTGGGTGTTCCTCGTGATGAACTCCTGAGGGTTTGGCCCTCCTTGCCTCATACCTTCCTGAGGGAAACGTGCCTTGAAGCACGCCTCCAAGTGGTGCCCGAGCGCCTCCCTCGTGACTCCGGCTAGGTCGGTGGCTCACCATGAAAGATCCCCCGAGCCCCGCCTGAGGAGGGCGCCAGGCGCGCCTTCCTATGCGTCAGAGGGTGGCGCCCCTTGAACGGGCGCGGGTCCTGTTGCCACGCCTCCGGAGGTGCCTACCCCATGAGGGCTTGGACCAGGCGAAGCCTTCTTCTTATTGGGGATTGCCTCGGGAAGTCTCCCGCTCCTGTGATCTGGGTCTTCGATTACTGCAGCTTGGAAGGCAAGCTCAAGAGAGCACACAGCGTCCTTTTCCTCACAAGGCACTGTGACGACTCCTCCGCTTCCTGGCATCTTGAGGACATTGTAGCCATGGTGCGTCACTGCCATGAACTTGGCCAAAGCTGGGTACCCGAGGATGGCATTGTATGGCAGGCGAATGTGGGCAACGTCGAAGTCGATGAGCTCGGTGCGTTAGTTGTTGCATTGTCCAAAGGTGACAGGAAGGCGAACTTGCCATATCGGGACGGTGGAGCCATCGGTGACTCCTGAGAAAGGCTTGGTCGGCTGAAGATGATCGTATGGCACTTGGAGATCGCTGAATGTCGCGATAGATAGGACGTTGAGTCCCGCTCCGCCGTCGATGAGGGTCCTGGTGACTTGCATGTTGCTGATGACTGGTGAGCAAAGCATGGGGAGGACGCCGGCCGTTGCCGCGCACTTGAGCTGATCCGCTGAACTGAATGTGATAGCGCATGACGACCACCTGAGAGGGCGTGTGGCCTCAGGCTTGGGGAGGACTACATTCACCTCGCGAGCAAACTGCTTGAAGATGCGTTGAGAGGCTAGGGCCTGTGCGCCACCCAGGATGCAAGCGATCGCGTGGCTCCTCGGAAGCCCCCACCCCTCGCCCTCATGATGGTCTTCGCACCTCCTTGGCGGCTGCGGCAGGTGGGAGCCCTGCGTTGCCTTGAGGGCGGTCCTCACAAGGCTGGTCCCTCCAACCTCCCTCGCGAGGCTGGTCTCGCCAGCCGGTCCTCGCGAGGTCCGCCACGCCATCCTTGGCGAGGGCCACGGTCTTCCCAAATGGCCCCGCGCTTCTTCCTCCTCCTCGGCCGTAGCCTCGATCATTGCGCCGGGCGCCGCCGACACGCCTCTTCTCGCACCACTCGAGCTCTCGGCATTCGCTGGTGTTGTGGGTGTGGAGGTCGTGGTATACGCAGCATCGGCTGCCCTTGGATGACTCGGGCTGATCCACTGCCTCGCTTGGTGTGCAGGTTACGCATGAGCAGCAACCCCTTGCGCTTCACGCCCTTGGCCTTGGGCTTCTTCTCTTCGGATCAGCAGCCGGAAGCTCGAGGAGGAGAGGCGCCCTTCCTCAGCCCCGGCGCATTTGGTCTCCAAGTTGAACAGCTCCAAGGATGTGCATGTGTCTTCATGCATTGCTAGCTCCACCTTCATCTTGACGCCACGCACGCGCCATCGGAGAAGGCTGAGATGATGGCTTCCTCGCCACCTTGGGAATCTTGGCGAGGCGTTGTTGAAGCGTTGGATGTACTTCGCAGGTATCTCTGGCTGCCGCTTGATGCAACAAGATGTCTCTCACGGCCGGAGGCCGGTCGCGAACGCCTTGGAAGTTGGCGATGAAGCGGGTGCGCATCTCACCCCAGGAGGAGATCGTGCCCGGAGCCAGGTTCAGGAGCCAGGTTTAGGCTCCGTCCTTGAGCGCCATGGGGAACCAATTCACCATGACCTTTTTGTCCCTGTTGGCGGCTTCGATGCCCAGCTCATAGAGCTGAAGGAACTCCGCGGGGTCGGCAGCACCGTCGTAGCGAGGAGGCAGGTCTGGCTTGAACTTGTCGGGCCATGCGACGCTGTGTAGCTCGGCGGTGAAGGCACGGCAGCCTGCGGTGGCCACCGGGGCTCTCTGCTGATGCGGAGCTTGCTCTTGTGGATTCCCGCGCACCGCTGCTTGGAGCAGCGCGGGGTCTTGACGTGGTGGCGCTGGAGCGCGGTCGCGGCGCTCCGGTGCTGGGAGCACGCGAGCACCTTCTTGGGGACGAGGGATCTCTTGGCAGCTCCTTTCTTGTTGCACGGGTGCCGGACGTGGAGGGTCTCGGCCTGGGACCACGCGCCTTGGAGCCAGGGTGCCTTCTTGGGGAGGAGGTGGCGGGGGCACCTCCGGTCCCTGCCTCCCGCGCGGGGTGAAGGGCGAGGCAACGAGAGGGACGGCGCGGGGGATCCCCCTGCGGCGCGGACGAGCTTGGCGACGCGGTCGAGCCACTCCTCGAGACGCTGCCGACAGGCAGTAGTGCAGAGCTCGTTCGCGCGATGAGCGCTGCTCGAGCCTCCATGGGAGCCTTGATGCGTGCGGGACGAAGAACCAGCAGGGGCGAGAGAAGGAGTAGCGGTGCGGCCTTCTCGCCTCACCGATGGATGCAGGGACGAGGCCTGCTGCTCGTTCCCCGCCAGGCCGGTGGCGGCGTTGGCGGCAGGCGACGGGGAACGACGGGGGTGTCCGCCGACGGGAGCCGTCTGGGCGACTCGAGCGGCGCGAGCAGCCCGGCGCTCGGCGCGGGCTCGACGAGCGCCAGCCATGGACACGACGGAAAATCACACGCGACCAGCGGAAGAAAGACTCCGGCGCACCCCTACCTGGCGCGCCAAATGTCGGATTTCGGGTTCCGGCACACCCTTGAGGTTCGAACACTGGGGTGCGCACGAAGATCTTTCCCCTACCGGCTCACGCGTTGATGGTTTGCAAGGGATCTAAACTAGGAACGATGAACAACACAAGGGGCACAAGGTTTATACTGGTTTGGACCACCGTTGTGGTGTAATACCCTACTCCAGTGTGTGGTATGGTGGATTGCCTCAGGGGCTTATGAAGAACAGTACGAAGGAAGAACAACCTCGCGAGGGGCTGTTCTAGAGCTGGTGCGGTGGACTGCTTGGTTGAGTCCGGTCGCTTCTCTCTCTCTCTCTCTCTCTCTCTCTCTCTCTCTCTCTCTGTGGTAGGTTCGACCTGCGTCTCGTCGATCTATCCCCCTACCTCTGTGGTGGCTATTCCTATTTATAGAGGGAGGCCCTGGGCCTCTTCCCAAATAATGAGCGGGAAGGGCGCCAACAATTGGCCATTTTGAAGGGGAACATCTACTACACTTATCCTGACTAAAGTTGGTCTTACACGCCAAAGGCTCGACGGTGGCCGCCGTCTGGCTCCACAATGACCTCCATCCTGCCGCTCTGCTAGTCTTGGTCTTGTTGCATCGAAGCGGTAACCTTTGCCAGAGGCCTTGGCCTATGCTTGCCTCCTTTGCACCAAAGGGGAAATGAGGACACTGCGCAGGCTGGCGCCCGCCTGGCGCCCGCCTGGTCTCGATCGTCATGGCTTGCATCATGGGGCACCCTCGTGAGGTACCCTGCCTTGATCTCTCCGCCTCCTCGTGAGCCTGCCTGACGAGGCTGCTCCTGAGGAAGGTTCCTGTCGTCCGCCCCGTGAGGCTTGGCCCCTCGCGAGGGTCTTGAGCTTGAGCTGATGAAGCTGGACCACACTGGGCCCCTACTTGAGCCACGCCGCAGGCTGCAGGTAGGCAAGTATGGGGACCCCCGTTCCCAGAACGCCGACAACCTCCTCCGTCTTCAAATGCAAAATTCTTACTTCCTCCAATTCTAAGGTTGCTTGCATAATGCGTGCAGCTAATTGCATAATTTCCAGCCTCAAGATCAAGATTACCTCATTCATGGCAGTGATGTCTACTACGCAACCTTCTTCTTGTAGACGTTGTTGGGCCTCCAAGTGCAGAGGTTTGTAGGACAGTAGCAAATTTCCCTCAAGCGGATGACCTAAGGTTTATCAATCCGTGGAGGCGAGGGATGAAGATGGTCTCTCTCAAGCAACCCTGCAACCAAATAACAAAGAGTCTCTTGTGTCCCCAACACACCCAATACAATGGTAAATTGTATAGGTGAACTAGTTCAGCGAAGAGATGGTGATACAAGTGCAATATGGATGGTAGGTATACGTTTTTGTAAACTGAAAATATAAAAACAGCAAGGTAACTAATGATAAAAGTGAGCACAAACGGTATTGCAATGCTAGGAAACAAGGCCTAGGGTTCATAATTTCACTAGTGCAAGTTCTCTCAACAATAATAACATAATTGGATCATATAACTATCCCTCAACATGCAACAAAGAGTCATTCCAAAGTCACTAATAGCGGAGAACAAACGAAGAGATTATGGTAGGGTACAAAACCACCTCAAAGTTATTCTTTCCAATCAATCCGTTGGGCTATTCCTATAAGTGTCACAAACAGCACTAGAGTTCGTACTAGAATAACACCTTAAGACACAAATCAACCAAAACCCTAATGTCACCTAGATACTCCAATGTCACCTCAAGTATCCGTGGGTATGATTATACGATATGCATCACACAATCTCAGATTCATCTATTCAACCAACACATAGAACCTCAAAGAGTGCCCCAAAGTTTCTACCGGAGAATCACGACGAAAACGTGTGCCAACCCCTATGCATAGGTTCATGGGCGGAACCCGCAAGTTTATCACCAAAATATACATCAAGTGAATCACGTGATATCCCATTGTCACCACAGATACGCACGGCAAGACATACAACAAGTGTTCACAAATCTTTAAAGACTCAATCCGATGAGATTACTTCAAGGGGAAAACTCAATTCATTACAAGAGAGTAGAGGGGGAGAAGCAACATAAGATCCAACTATAATAGCAAAGCTCGCGATACATCAAGATTGTGCCAAATCAAGAACACGAGAGAGAGAGAGAGATCAAACACATAGCTACTGGTACATACCCTCAGCCCCGAGGGTGAACTACTCCCTCCTCGTCATGGAGAGCACCGGTATGATGAAGATGGCCATAGGTGAGGGTTTCCCCCTCCGGCAGGGTGCCGGAACAGGGTCCCGATTGGTTTTTGGTGGCTACAGAGGCTTGCGGCGGCGGAACTCCCGATCTCTTCTTTGTTCTGGAAGTTTTAGGGTACGTGAGTATATATGGGTGTAGGAAGTACGTCGGTGGAGCTTCGGGCGCCCCACGAGGCAGGGGCGCGCCCTAGGGGGGTGGGCGCGCCCCCACCCTCGTGAGCACCTCTCTCCTTAACTGACGTGGTGTCCAAGTCCATCTGGTAGCTTTCTTTCCAAAAATAACTTCTCTAGTTGATTTCCTTCTGTTTCGACTCCGTTTCATATCTTTTCTTCGAAACACTGAAATAGGCAAAAAGACAGCAAATCTGGGCTCGGCCTCCAGTTAATAGGTTAGTCCCAAAAATAATATAAAAGTGCATGATAAAGCCCAATATTGTCCAAAACAATAGACAATATAGCATGGAGCAATCAAAAATTATAGATACGTTGGAGACGACAAGATCCCTAAGCTTAATTCCTGCTCGTCCTCGAGTAGGTAAATGATAAAAAAGATAATTTTTGATGTGGAATGCTAGTTTGCATAATTTCATTGTAATTCTTCTTAATTGTGATATGAATATTCAGATCCAAAATATGCAAGACAAAAGTTCATATTGACATATAAATAATAATACTTCAACATACTAACTAAGCAATTATGTCTTCTCAAAATAACATGGCCAAAGAAAGTTCATCCCTACAAAATCATATAGTTTAGTCATTCTCCATTTTCGTCACACAAGAATGCTCTCATCATGCACAACCCCGATGACAAGCCAAGCAATTGTTTCATACTCTAGTAATCTCAAACTTATAAACCTTCACGCAATACATGAGCGCGAGCCATGGATATAACACTATGGGTGGAATAGAATATGATGATGGGGGTTATGTGGAGAAGACAAAAAAGGAGAAAGTCTCACATCAACGAGGCTAATCAATGAGCTATGGATATGCCCATCGATTGATGTTAATGCGAGGAGTAGGGATTGCCATGTAACGGATGCACTAGAGCTATAAATGTATGAAAGCTCAACAAAAGAAACTAAGTGGGTGTGCATCCAACTTGCTTGCTCACGAAGACCTAGGGCACTTGAGGAGGCCCATCATTGGAATATACAAACCAAGTTCTATAATGAAAAATTCCCACTAGTATATGAAAGTGACAACATATGAAACTCTCTATATGAAAAACATGGTGCTACTTTGAAGCACAATATATGATACTCGCTATATGAAGAACATAGTGCTACTTTGAAGCACAAGTGTGGAAAAAAGGATAGTAGCATTGCCCTTTTTATTTTTATTTGTTTGGGCCTTTTTTTTTCTTTGGCCTTTCTCTTTTTTTGGGACAATGCTCTATTAAATGATGATCGTCACACTTCTATTTATTTACAACTCGATACTAGAACATAGTATGACTCTATATGAATGCCTCCGGCGGTATATCGGGATATGCAATGAATCGAGAGCGACATGTATGAAAGAATTATGAACGGTGGCTTTGCCACAAATACTATGTCCACTACATGATCATGCTAAGCAATATGACAATGACGAATGTGTCATGATGAACGGAATGGTGGAAGCATGGCAATATATCTCGGAATGGCTATGGAAATGCCATAATAGGTAGGTATGGTGGCTGTTTTGAGGAAGATATAAGGAGGTTTATGTGTGAAAGAGCGTATCATTTCACGGGGTTTGGATGCACCGCCAAGTTTGCACCAACTCTCAATGTGAGAAAGGGCAATGCACGGCATCAAGAGGCTAGCAATGATGGAAGGGTGAGAGTGCGATAATCCATGGACTCAACATTAGTCATAAAGAACTCACATACTTATTGCAAAAATCTACAAGCCATAAAAACCAAAGCACTACGCCGCATGCTCCTACGGGATAGATTGGTAGGAAAAGACCATCGCCGTCCCAGACCGCCACTCATAAGGAAGACAATCAAAGAACACCTCATGTTTCAAATTTGTTACATAATGTTTACCATACATGCATGCTACGGGACTTGCAAACTTCAACACAAGTATTTCTCAAATTCACAACTACTCAACTAGCACGACTTTGATATCACTACCTCCATATCTCAAAACAATCATCAAGCATCAAATTTCTCTTAGTATTCAACACACTCATAAGAAAGTCTTACAAATCTTGTGTCGGTGTACTAGAGTAGGGGTACCCTAGTATCCCGAACTTGTGCACGGACAGTTGCAGCACCCCGCGGCAAGGCTTGCCTGGTCACCGCCAAGATCTTCCGTGGCTCCTTTGGAGCCATTCAAGAACAAAGTATTTAACCAAGAAGACAAGGCCCCGACAAGAGGAGCTTGCCGGGAAGGCCACTCAAGGCACGCAGAAGACAAGACCCCGGCAAGAGGAGCTTGCCGGGAGGGCTCGGAGCGCGACAAGCCTCCGGACGTGACAAGAATTCAGCCGCGGCAAGGCACTTGCTGCGGCAGGCAACCTCTCTTCATCTCCGCTCCAGCTCATCTACCAACATGTCGCCATGGGATCATTCCATGCGCCACAGTGTCAAGAGGTCATGCAGCCAGCGGGAGCAGCGATAAGCGGCGCCGACAAGCCCACCATCGTGGCAAACGGAGGCGCACTGACGGTCCCTCACAGATTGCTTAGGGCGATGTGGACGGGCATTTAATGCTTTTGTCCCTTGCCGTCAGGTTAGGTATATTGCAATGCATAATCGCTCAAGTAGGTGTACCAACTACTGTTTTTCCATTTGTACCCTCACCTGCGTTGCCACCTGTCGGAGACCCCTTGAGCATATAAAAGGAGGCCCATGCGCAACGTAGGGGGGGTTCGGCTCAGTTCGATTCCAACGAGACCAGAGACACTCACGCTAGGTCTTGTAGCTCTCATCGCTCCCTAGCAAGAACACAATACAATCAGACAAGCAGCAGTAGGAGTTTTATCTCTCCGGAGAGCTCCGAAGCTGGGTAAAAACTGCTCGTGTGCCTCGCCTCGATCCACTCTTCGTGCGATCTCCACCCCCCTCCGAACCACAAGGGGCCTGGTCCGCCGGCCCCATAGGTGTTCCTGGGTCCGATCAGCCTCCCCGACATCTTTGGCGCGCCAGGGAGGGGGCGTCGAGATTGTGTGAACCTGATCCGGCGTTCACACGAGCGACATCTTCAACATCTTCATCAACATGCCACCGAAGAAGAAGGCTTCGGCGGCAGCAGAGCCGTCCGCATCGTACCCACCATCACCGGAGCAAACGGGTGGTGGAGCAGACGCTGGCGGAAGAACGGGCGCCGGCGAAGGAGTTCATGATGCTGCCAAGTCCAAGGACAAGGCCGCGCAAACCTCGGCGTCCGCACATGCCCCGCGCCCATCTCAGGAGACGCGGGACCAACAGCGTCATGGTATTCACAATACCATACGCTCGTTGGATCAAGACCGAGCTGGAGGATCTCGAGACCCTCAAGACCAGCGCAGCACGCCAACATGCCGGCACGAAGCGAGATATACCGCTCGACGGGATGCTGCTCCTTCTAACATAGATAGAAGTCCGAGCATATCCCGCTCCTCGCGCCGTTCGCCATTGCCACCCACTACTCCAGCAGAAGCTTTGGCGAGAGCTCAACTGCTCCTCGATTACCCTCCAACGGCCGACAAGGTCGACGAGTGGAGGGCTACAATACAGAGTCTCATCGGCTTCGCCAACTGCGACGCTCCGCGACAACCAAGTGCGTCGATGCCACGGCAAGAACGCCAAACGCGAGCCGGTGGCGACGAGACCGGTGGGGGTGCAACCACCATGCACTCTCCGCCCCGAAGGCCAAGGTCGCCGACTCGCCGGATCCACCTCGACAATGACTCCATCAAGGCCATCGGATCCACGAGCTCAGCGCGATCATGCCAAGTGCTGCATGATCGGCAGCAAGAGGACGCCGAACTCGCATCGAGCGCCAAGAGAAGCGCTGACGTCAATCCGGCTGCCGCCGCCTTCGCTGACATGCACGCGCCAGAGGAACCAGCGATTTGTCGTGACGCGGTAGGTTGCCCTGCTCACTCGTGAGCTGCGGCAAGTCCAAAGGGCTCAAAGAACAAAAACTTCAAGCCGGATGTGCCGTAGAAGTACGATGGCAGGACGCACCGTCCGGAGTTCCTCAAAGCATCTACACCATCGCGGTGCAAAGCTGCCGGGGCGAGACGACAAGATCCTCGCCAACTACTTCCCACTGGTACTCAAGCCCAACGTCAGGTCCTGGCTCATGCACTTGCCGGACAGCTCCATATCCTCTTGGGCAGATTTATGCCATCAGTTTGTTGGCGCCTTCACAGCGCCACAAGCCTCATGGCTAAGAAAGTGACCTTCATCCGCCGCCTGTAAGGAAGGAGAGTCCATGCGCAAGTTCATTCGTAGATTCACCGTGTGCACTACAACATCCCGGATGTCCACCCCCGCGGGTGATCGCCAGATTTCATCGTAACGTGCGGAACCGCAGGATGAGGGAGGAGATGGCGATGTGCAAAGTCAAGGACGCCAAGTGAGCTGTATGCCTTGGCCGACAAGTGTGCACGTACGAGGAAGGAGGAGACTCCTGTGAGAGAATGCGAAGCAGGATCTCGACAAGGAGGAGACCGCCCGGCAAAGAAGAGCCAACAAGGGGCAACATGAAGAAGAAAGTCAGAGAAGTGCTAGCTGTTGAGCAGTCCGGCAACGGAGGTGGCGACAAGAACGCAAAGGCTGGTGGCTCCGCAAGGAAGTTGCTGCCAAGCCAACCACTCTGTGGGCGGCCGCCGACAAGGTGGACGGCTCCGCAAGCAAGATCTTGCAAGATCCACCGCACCAAGGGCCATGACCTCCAGAGCTGCAGGAAGGTCGAGCAGCTTGTTGAGCAGCGTAAGGCTGAGTACGAGCGGCGCGACAAGGAGAAGGCCCAGAAGGTGCCGGAGGAGCCAAGAAGAAGCGCCCCTGCCGGGAGGACGCTGCAAGGCCAAGCAATGCAAGGAGACAGACCTTCCCGCGGCCGCGACAAGGATGAAGATGACAACGACGATTTAAGATATGGAAGATGACGATGCCAATGAGCAGGAGTTTGAAGGCCACGGAGGTCCTCTGCGTTGACGGAGGTGCTTTCAGATACCTCCCACCGCCAACTCAAGCAAAGTGGATGCGGGAGGTCAATGCAGCGGAACCATCCGTAGAGTCACGCAAGCCTCAAGTGGTCCAAAGACGCCTATCATCTTTGATATTGAGGACCAACCTGATCGCATAACTGCGGTCGGGTGCTTGCCGATGTTGGTCTCACCAACCATCCGCAACCTCAAGGTCACCAAGATGTTAGTTGACGGCGGGGCCGGCTTGAACCTGATCTCCTCTGCGGTGCTCCAGAAGCTTCAGATCCCTGACAGCGAGCTCGAAGAGACTGGCACTTTCCAAGGAATCAATCCAGGAAGGAGCAAGCCGAAAGGGAAGATCACATTGCCGGTAACATTTGGCAGCGAGCTGAACTTTAGGACTGAGAGGGTTACATTCGACGTTGCTGATTTCCCATTGCCTTACAATGGGATACTTGGCCGTCCAGCACTCGCCAAGTTCATGGCAGCCTCTCACTATGCCTACAACTTACTCAAGATGCCAGGCCCGATAAGCATCATCTCCGTCCATGGCGACAAGAAGGATGCTCTTATCTGCTACCGACAAGATCTACCGGATGCGGCAGCCGCGATGACATTGCAAAACACTTGCCATCAAGCTCCCGGGGGAAAGAAGAAGACCAAGTCCGGCAAGAGCTCTGATGCCCACTCCGGCAAGCGCACCTCTTCGGAGTGCTGCGCTACCGTCGAGGACGCACCATCGAGCTCCACCGGCAAGTGCAAGAAGACGATGGTAGCTCCCCCAAGGACCAAGAAGGTGTCCGCCAAGGAGGACGGCACTGGTGGTACCCTCACCATCAGTGCCTCTCTCGACCCCAAATAGGAAGGCGCGCTCGTTGCTTTCCTCATGGGCTTAACGCCGACGTGTTTGCATGGCAACCGCCCGACATCCCGGTGTTCCTGTGAAAGTAATTGAGCACCGTCTTGCCGTTTGTCCTCATGCACGGCCCGTCAAACAGAAAGTCAGGAAGAAAGCAGTGGAGCACCAAGAGTTCATCGCAGAAGAGATCAAGAAACTGGAAGCAGCAGGCCTTGTCAGAGGGGTGCTCCATCCTACGTGGTTGGCCAATCCTGTAGTTGTGCGCAAGGCTAACGGGAAATGGAGGCTTTGTATCGACTTTATGGATGTCAATAAAGCTTGTCCCAAAGATCCATTTCCCTTGCCGCGCATCGACCAGATTGTTGACTCCACGGCTGGATGTGATTTGTTTTCATTTCTTGATGCATACTCAGGATATCATCAGATCTTCATGGCAGAAGAAGATGAAGAGAAAACCGCATTCATTACTCCATGTGGCACATACTGTTTCATACGGATGCCTTTCGGTTTGAAGAATGCTGGTTCAACGCTTGCAAGAGTAGTCCATGATGCTTTTGAGCCGCAAATGCACGTAAATGTAGAAGCCTACATGGATGACATAGTGGTCAAGAGCAAGGACAAAGCAACCGGGTTCAAGATTTGATGAGACCTTTGCAAATCTGCGCAAGATCAACCTCAAGCTCAACCCCGAGAAGTGCGTGTTCGAGTCCCTCCGCAACCTTCTCGGGTTCTTCGTGTCTCGGGGAATTGAAGCCAATCCCGACAAGATCAAGGCCATTGAGCAGATTGAAGCACCAAAGCGCCAAGGTTGTAATAAGACTTGCCGGTTCGCGTAGCTGCTCTCGGCAGGTTTATCTCTAGGTCTGCTGAGCGTGCCCTGCCATTTTCAAGATTTTGAAAAAGGCAGGTCCAATGAAATGGACTCGGCGGAGGCTGCGCCGCAAGACTTAAAGGGGTACCTGTCCCTCCACTCCAATACTTGTCGCACCTAAGCCACAAGAGAAGTTGCTTTGCTATATATAGCGGCAACCAATCAAGTGGTTAGTGCTGCGTTAGTAGCGGAGAGGGAGGCGGACGATGAGCCGCAACCATGGCGGACACATCCAGCGACAAGGTGGGGCTTCACGGCAAGCTCGGGTCCCGACAAGGACGGATCTGCGCAGACGCAAGAGCAGATGCGTAAAAAGGATGGTGCAGCGCCCATTTACTTTGTCGATTCCCTCCTGCAGGGGGCTAGGTCAAGGTACTCTGGTGTGCGAAATTGCTTTTCGGCCTCCTCATGACCTCGAGAAAGTTGCGCCATTACTTCCAAGCACATGAGATCACAGCTTGTCTCTCGCTTTCATGAAGAGGATCTGCAGTAATCCAGAGGCAACAAAAGGTGATTGTCGAGTGGGCCTTTGGAACATCAAGCTTTGGCCTCAAGTTTGAAAGCACTTCAACTATCCAAAGCGAGCATTGGCGTAGTTCATAGCAGAATGGACGCCAACACCGGATGAAGAGATTCGAGACGAACATCCCCGCCAAGGAAGCAAGCAAAGAGTGGCTGATGTACTTTGATGGTGCCTTCGCCGCAAAGCGCCGGTCTTTGGCGTGCTGCTTATAGCACCCAATCGGAGAGCACCTCAAGCACGTAGTCCAGATGCACTTTCCCAAGGAGCAAGCAACAAACAATACCGCAGAGTATGAAGGTTTGCTTGCCGGTCTCGAGATCGCGGTAGACCTTGGGATCAAAAAAGCTTATTGTCCGGGTGACTCACAACTTGTCGCCCGCCAAGTGAACAAAGATTATCGAGTCCATTGATGGAAGCTTATGTTGATGAAGTGAGGAAGCTAGAAGAGCACTTTGACGGCCCGCAAATGGAACATGTTCCAAGAGCTCGTAATGATATTGCCGATGGCCTATCAAAGTGCGCTGCACTTAAGTTGCTCGTGGAACCAGTGGATTTTTGTGCTCAAGCTAACTCAACCAACCGTAACGCCATCAATCGGACAAAGCAAGAAGAGGAAGTTGATTTCTGGTGACTACTTTCCGCAGAGCTTCCCGAAACCGCCACCAAAAGGTCCCGGTGATCAACACCAGCAAGGCCGAGGAGCAGTCCGCTCCGACAAGCCCTGTGCTTTGTTTCGCTGAAGCGACGCTCCCGACAAGTTTTGCTCCGGCAAGCTTGCCGGGAACGCCAAGCTCCTACCGAGCCGCAGTGTTCTTGCCATGGAAGCCGATGTTCCCGCAGCAGCAGATGTGCCTTTAGTCCTTGTTGTCGAGTCATAAGCTCCAAAGATGGGCGCAGCAGATTGTCCATTTCCTTCAGATAGGAGAACTTCCCAAGAGCAAGAAGAAGCGGAAAGAGTAGCCCGGCAGTCAAGTATGTACCAGTTTGTCGACAAAGACACTGCATGTAAGAAGACTCAACGGTGTGAAATTGAAGTGTATTCCCGGGAAGATGGACAAAAGCTGTTGGCAGAGATACATGGAGGCATATGTGGTCACCACATTGGCGCCAAAGCACTTGTCGGGCAAAGCTGCTCCTAAGCAAGGTTTCTTTTGGCCGACAGCCTCCGTGATGCAACCGCACAAGTAACCAAGTGTGAAGCGTGCAGTTCCCATTCCAAACAGATACACCAGCCAGCTCAAGCTCTCCAGACGATCCCTTTATCCTGGCCATTTTCGGTTTGGGGGCTCGACATCCTCGGCCCCTTCCCCCGAGCTGTCGGGGGCTTTGAGTACTTGTACGTTGCCATCGACAAGTTCACAAAGTGGCCGGAAGTGGAAGCAGTGAGGAAGGTGACAAAGACAACAATCAAGTTCTTTCAGTCGATTGTTTGCCGCTTCGAATCCCTAACAGGATCATCACCGACAACGGCACACAATTTATTTAGTCGCACCTTCATGCAAGACGTCCAAGATCTTGGCGCCAAGGTTCTGCTTTTGCTTCGTTGCTCATCCGAGAAGCAACAACAAGCGAGAGGGCAAATCTGAAGTGCTGCGGCGGCCTCAAGACCGTAACTTTCGGCTGTGCTGCACAAGTGCGGAAGAAACTGGATTGAGGATCTGCCGGTGGTTCTTTGGTCGATCAGACGACGCCAAATCGAGCCAACGCCGCAGACACCCTTTGCTCTAGTCTATGGAGCAGAGGCAGTTCTCCCCACGGAACTCGTGATACAGATCGCCTCGAGTGCTCGCTTATGATGAGCTTGAGCAAGAGCAGCCGCGATAAGATGACGTCTTGCTCCTTGAGGAGGATCGCCTTCAGGCCGCAGACGAGCTGCTCGTTACCGGCAAGCTTTGCGCCGCTACCATAGCCGCAAAGTTAGTGCCGAAGCTTCGAGGAAGGCGACCTTGTTCTTGGCGCATTCAGTCCGCCAAGAATTCAAACAAGTTGACGCCTGAAGTGGGAAGGCCCTTATCGGGTGAAACGAGTCACTAGGCCCGCGCTGTCCGCTTTGAGACCGAAGATGGCATTCCGGTGAGCAACTCCTGGAACATCGAGCATCTTCGTAAGTTTTACCCATAGGGCGCGGTTGCCGGAACCTGTTCCGGCAACCACCCTTTGTACAAGTCTTGCCGCTGTTGCATGTAATCCTTTGTGAAATGCCGGGCGCAGACCCCGTGCATCAGTAAAGCTCATGTGTTATGCACGACTTGTCAAATTCATGCTTTCATCATTTTATTGCATGTTTTGGCTAACACCTTGTGCAGCACCCACACCCGGTAAGCAATAACAAGCCACTAGGCTCCATGACTTTATTTTCTCTTCTTTCTCTTTCTCAAAGAAAGGAAGGTTCCCTCGCACACAAGTTAACCAGGGGGGAAGGAGAAGATAATACTATGGACCAAGCGCTGCTCAAGGAAGTTTCGCCTTATCGGGAAGCAAACGACAGAAAAGCTAAGTTGCCAAAGTTTGAGCAATCAGTTTTTAAAATTTTTAAGTTATCTTCCTCGAACGATAGTACTTTGTATGGAAAACCTGTGCGCTGAGGAACCAACTCGTGGCTAGTCGTGCCCTTACTTTGTTTCGAGTCCGCTCAACAACTTAAGTGAGCTGCAGCTAGTCGCGACAAGGTTGCTCGTCGGGGGCGGCACCGCCAGCAGTTGCCGACGTTCAAGACTCGGCGCCAAGGCAAGGGTGCCTGCACCGACAAGTTCCCTAAAAGCGTAGGGTAAAAACGTACAAAGGAAGGAATCAAGTAGAGGAAATAACATTGCAATCATCGCCTAAGATAGAGTATATTACAAAATAGCTTGTCGCTGGTCTAATGAATTGTTCTAAACATGATCAGCAGCGACAAGGGAAAGATAAAATTGGCGGCCTAGTCTACGCGGTCGCCATCAACCCGCTTGATCTTGTTCACCTTGTCCACAATGGGTGCGACAAGGGCTTTGAGCGCCCACATCGGGCGTCGGGCGGCAAGGATCGAAGGACGCCGTTGAGGTTGAGGCTCGGATTGCGGAAGGCCACCTTCATCAACACCTTCTGGAGGGCTCCTGCACAGATCTGGCGTGATTCCTCGGCCAGCTGCTTTGGGACCTCTTCCCGGAGTCGTTGGAGGCCCGTCACCACGCCCTTGAAGAATAGGCTAAGCTTGGCGCTGTGTTGGAGGTGCTCGTCGGTGGAGTATGCAAGATCCACCATCCCCAGCTCCATCAGCTCGCTGTGGATGGCGGCGGCGGTATCGACAAGACCTTCGGTCCAGTGCTCCACACTCTCCCTCAAGGCGCTCTGGGTATCAACGGCATTCGCCAGCAGCTCCTCCTTGGCCTTGATCGTCTCCAACAGGCCCACCTCCCGCTCCTTGGCGCCTGGCCCAGCCGTCTGCATGAGTGGTCAGCTTTAGCTGAAGGTCTGCCTTGGAATCCTTGGCGGCGTCGAGCTCCGTGCCCCTCTCGGTGAGACGGCCCTGCAGCTCGCCAAGAGTGTAGGCGTCCTTCTAGACTTTTCGTGCTTGAGCTGCAAGCTCCTCCCCGCTCTTCTGGAGACTGGCCTCCAGCTGAGCCACCTTTGTCTCCAGCTCCTTCTTGGCGGCCTCGGCGGCTGCGGCAGCATCCTTCGCTTCCTTAAGCGCCCCGCCAAGTGACTCCTCGCGCGCGACAAGCTCTTCCTCGTGGCTGTCCAGGTTGACCTTCCGCTGCGCCAGCTCGCTTTCCTGCACGGATAGTTTCTCGGCGACGAGCCGCTGCTCCTCCTCAGCTGCGGCCTTCTCGAGGATGAAGGCCGTGCGCTCCTCGGCAAGTTGCTCCCGCACTTCTGCTATGTCCCGGAGGGTTTCTTGGTTGGCACCCCGGAGCTCTTCTGCGCGCTTCTCCATGTCTGCTCCCGCCCACGCGACAAGTGCTTCCCGGGACTCCAACTTGGCTTGTTGGGCGCGGTAGAGCGACAACAGCTACTTCAAAGAGCTGCTCCTCAGACTTCGCCGCTGCTGCTTGGCGCATCCACCAGCGTCAGCCCAGCGGAGGCGAGCAACTCTCCGTCGAAGGTCTCTCCTTCGATCGGCGCCCTGGATCTCGACTCCCATGGGAGCTTGATGAAGACGATGTCGCCGGCCTTCAAGTAGGCGTCGGGCTGGGGCTCGTCGGAGCCTAACGCTGCAGCAGCGACGGGGGAGTCGGCGGTCGGTGTAGCGCCTGGTGCTCCTGCGGCCCCAGGGCCCTGTGGTCACGATCGCTGAGACCCCTCGCCAGCTTCTGCGGCGGCAGCCTCGGTGGCCTCCTCGCCGGCAGGCTCGTCAGCGCCGGCCTCTTCTTCCACGACGGCGGCTTCGTCAGTGTCGCCGCGCATGTCCTCCTCGCCAGCGACCTCAGTCTCCATCGGCTCTGTGGCGGACAAAGAAAGAACAGTCAAGAAAATGTTCAAAAAGAAAAACAGAAGAAAACAAGCTCAAGGGAAATTTTCGCGCAAGAGGATTACCTGCAATGGGATCTGTAGCCGTGGTCTCGACCACTGGAGGATCACTGGTGCTGTCCCTTGCCGAGGTAGCCTCCCTTGCCAGAGTAGCCTCCCTTGCCGGAGGACGCTCCCTTGCCGGAGAATCCTCCCTTGGCGGCGCGAGTCAAGGCAGAATTTCGGGGCGGCTTCCGGCCCTCCTAATGAGGCTGCTCTGCTCCTACCCAAACCAACAGTCGATGATATCAACGAAGAAGGAGCACCCACGCACACCCAATAAAGAAGGAGAAAACCGCATACTTACTCTGCAGGGGGTTGTCTTTGGGGGCTGCTCTGAGGAAGGGTTGCCGGGTCCGGCAAGGGGGTCTCGACGCGCCTCCTGTTGCCTTGGTGGATCATCCTCAACGACGACCGCCGGGTCTTGTCTCTCTTCGACGCCTTCGAGCCAAATATTCCGAAAAGGAAAGAGTTCAGAACGAAGCAAATCAGATTCAAGATGAAGCAATAAAATTGAAGAAATACAAGCACAATATTGAAGCTTACTCTTCTTCTTCTTCCTCGCAGCTGAGCGCGGAGAAATCAAACTCCGGCTCGCCTCCGGCGACGAGAGGCGGAGGAGGCTCTCTTGGCCGCTTACGGAGGCGCCGGTGGCTCGGGAAGATCCCGCCTCGGTTGTCGCAGGAGTGTGGGTGCTCTGCGCCAACATCGCTTACCTTGGTAGAGCTGCGTCATGTGGCGCTTCTTGTGTGAGCCCGTCTGCCGCCCGTCTCGTCTCGGCCTTGTGGAGACGCCTCTTTGGCGGAGCTGGGCTCCGTTGGCGGCAAGGCTGGGTGGTGAAGCGGCGCCCTCGGCTGGTTCGCCCGACTTCGGCCTCGGGTTGACAAGCTCTTCCTCGGCCGAACTCCCTTCGCTCGGCAAGGCTTGCCGCCTCGGCTGCATCTGCCTCCTCCACGGTGTACCCAAAGACGCCCGGCAAAGATTGCCGCCGCCTCCACTGGTGGCACGCGCACCATCTCTTCGTCGGTGGTGTCGCGGGTGAGCCTCTTCTGCTCGTCGGAGCGGATCGGCACTTCTTCCAAGTTGTCGAAGAACTGCTGCACGATGTCGTCGGGAGGCTCTTGCCAGGTTGGAACGATCCCATAGGAATCGCACAACGGCATCATGGCCCTGATGCGGTCGAGCGCAGAGTTGTTGCACAATGGGACGACCCCCCTCGGCAACCTGAACCAGTCGGGATGATCGGGGTCGTTCTTGAACAGCTCTAGCAGCATCGCATCCAACTCCAAGACGGTGAAATTCCAGTTAAGGCCCGGGCGCAGCCTCATGATGTCCGCCGCATTTTGGAACTCCCAAGCAGGCCAACTGCGCCTACGGTGAGTCCGGCAAGCCTGAGGCGCAAAATCCGGGTCACAGCTATCTTCAACCTAGCATCCTCCGGCGCCAAGCTGCTCCAATCGCTGTCACAAGACTATTGGGGTTTGGCGACGGCAAGGAAGGGCTGCGGGTTCTCCTCACGACCCAACACCAGTTGGCTCTCCACCTCCCACTTGCTGCGGAACTCTCCTTCCAGATAGGCCTCCTTCTTGCCGACCCTGGAGACCCAAGCAATCCCTCCGGCAAGCGGCTCCCCTCTCTCTACGCGGGGCATGAAGAAGTGGCGGAAGAGAGCTACGTTGGGGTGGATCCCGACAAAGTTTTTGCAAAGGTGTGCGAAAACTGCCATGGTCGTAATGGCGTTGGGGTGAAATCAAGGAGGCGGAACCGTAGGTGTTCATAATGTCGCAAAAGAACTCAGAGAAGGGCGGGCAGAGCCCGCAATAGAAGAAAAGGGCAAAGAAAGGATACCCAGTTGGGGCTAATTCCGAAGCGGTGGCGGGGAGTACCTTCGTGCGCGGATGCGCACGTCTCTCCGTCGACCAGAAAAGGTAGAAGCCCTCCCTCAGCTCCTTTGTGTCGAGCTGGGGGGAGAAGATGGCCCGCTCCTTTCGCAGCGCAGTGAGCCGCTGCGCCTCGGCTGACTTGACGCCCTTCCCCTTGTCGGCTTTCGGAGCCATGACGGAGGCGGCGGAGGAGGTCGACGGCGTTGAGTGTGCTTGTTGCGAAAGGGGGCGGAGCGCTGCTCTCTTCGCACTGGAGAAGAAGGGGGGAGCGGCGGTGGTTTTTGGGACAAGACAGCAATGGCGAGGTGGACGGCCTGCCCCTGTTTCCCCTGTTTATAAGGAGGGGAGGGGCGGACGCCCGCTTTTCCTAATAAAGAAACCCCCACGACCACGCCCACGATCTTCGCACGACGCCACGCTCGGTGCGTGCCGTTAGTGGGGTACGCGTGGTGGGTCCGGGGTGAGTTACGGCGTGATCAAGGCCGCGCGTGTGACTGCACTGTTTTGGGCCCGGCCCGACAGCGCTGGCACCGTGTCGCCCAGCCCGGGGCTCTGCCGGTGTACTAGAGTAGGGGTACCCTAGTATCCGGAACTTGTGCACGGACAGTTGCAGCACCCCGCGGCAAGGCTTGCCTGGTCACCGCCAAGATCTTCCGTGGCTCCTTTGGAGCCATTCAAGAACAAAGTATTTAACCAAGAAGCAAGGCCCCGGCAAGAGGAGCTTGCCGGGAAGGCCACTCAAGGCACGCAGAAGACAAGACCCCGGCAAGAGGAGCTTGCCGGGAGGGCTCGGAGCGCGACAAGCCTCCGGACGCGACAAGAATTCAGCCGCGGCAAGGCACTTGCCGCGGCAGTAACCTCTCTTCATCTCCGCTCCAGCTCATCTACCAACGTGTCGCCATGGGGTCATTCCATGCGCTTGGCGTGTCAAGAGGGCTGTGCAGCCAGCGGGAGCAGCGATAAGCGGCGCCGACAAGCCCACCATCGTGGCAAACGGAGGCGCACTGACGGTCCCTCACAGACTGTTTAGGCGATGTGGACGGGCATTTAATGCTTTTGTCCCTTGCCGCCGTGGTTAGGTATATTGCACTGCATAATCGTTCAAGTAGGTGTACCAACTACTGTTTTTCTATTTGTACCCTCATCTGCGTTGCCACCTGTCGGAGACCCCTTGAGCATATAAAAGGAGGCCCATGCGCAACGTAGGGGGGGTTCGGCTCAGTTCGATTCCAACGAGACCAGAGACACTCACGCTAGGTCTTGTAGCTCTCATCGCCTCCCTAGCAAGAACACAATACAATCAGACAAGCAGCAGAGGGAGTTTTATCTCAGGAGAGCTCCGAAGCTGGGTAAAAACTGCTCGTGTGCCTCGCCTCGATCCGCTCTTCGTGCGATCTCCGCCCCCTCCGAACCACAAGGGGCCTGGTCCGCCGGCCCCATAGGTGTTCGTGGGTCCGATCAGCCTCCCCGATATCTTGAATACCAAGCATATTAAGATTATTAAGCAAATTATCATGCTATTTGAGACTCTCAAAATAATCTAAGTGAAGCAAGAGAGTTCATCTATTTCTTCAAAATAAAACTACCACCATGCTCTAAAAGATATAAGTGAAGCACTAGAGTAAACAACAAACTACTCCAAAAAATATAAGTGAAGATCAATGAGTAATCGAATAATTATGCAACTACGTGAAGACTCTCCCATTTAATAATTTCAGATCTTAGTACTTTATTCAAACATCAAGCAGAGCTAAAGAAAATAAAATGATGCTCCAAGCAAAACACATATCATGTGGTGAATAAAAATATAGCTCCAAGTAAAGTTACCGATGAACGAAGACGAAAGAGGGGATGCCTTCCGGGGCATCCCCAAGCTTAGATGCTTGGTTATCCTTGAATATTACCATGGGGTGCCCTGGGAATCCCCAAGCTTAGGCTCTTGCCACTCCTTATACCATAGTCCATCGAATCTTTACCCAAAACTTGAAAACTTCACAACACAAAACTTAATGTAAAAACTCAGAAGTCTGCTAGCTTAAAAGAAAACAAAACACCACTTCAAGGTACTGTAATGAACTCATTCTTTATTTACATTGGTGTTAAACCTAATCTATTCCAACTTCTGTATGGTTTATAAACTATTTTACTAGCCATAGATTCATTAAAATAAGCAAACAACACACAAAAAACAGAATCTGTCAAAAACAGAACAGTCTTTAGTAATCTGTATCAAACGTAAACTTCTGGAACTCCAAAAATTCTAAAATAAATTGTTGGACCTGAGGAATTTGTCTAGTACTCATATTCAAAAAGAATCAACTAAATAGCGCTTTCCAATAAAAAGTTGAAGCCAATCTCGTGAGCGCTAAAGTTTCTGTTTTTTACAGCATGATCATAAAGACTTCACCCAAGTCTTCCCAAAGGTCCTACTTGGCACAAACACTAATTAAAACATAAAACCACATCTAAACAGAAGCTAGATGGATTATTTATTACTAAATAGAACCAAAAATCAAGAAACTAAAATAAAATTGGGTTGCCTCCCAACAAGCGCTATCGTTTAACGCCCCTAGCTAGGCATGATGATTTCAATGATGCTCACATAAAAGATAAGAATTGAAACATAAAAAGAGCATCATGAAGAATATGACTAGCACATTTAAGTATAACCCACTTCCTATGCATAGGGATTTTATGAGCAAACAACTTATGGGAACAATAATCAACTAGCATAGGAGGGTAACACAAGCATAGCTTCAAGATTTTCAACACATAGAGAGGAAACTTGACATTATTGCAATTCCTACAAGCATATATTCCTCCCTCATAATAATTTTCAGTAGCATAATGAATGAATTCAACCATATAACCAGCACATAAAGCATTCTTTTCATGATCTACTAGCATAGAATTTTTATTACTCTCCACATAAGCAAATTTATTCTCATCAATAGTTGTGGGAGAAAACTCAACAAAATAACTACAATGTGAAGCATAATCCAATTGAAAATTAAAATCATGATGACAAGTTTCAAGGTTATCTTTATTCTTTATAGCATATGTGTCATCACAATAATCAACATAGATAGCAACTTTGTTCTCATAATCAATTGGAACCTCTTCCGAAATAGTGGATTCATCACTAAATAAAGTCATGACCTCTCCAAATCCACTTTCATAAATATAATCATCATAAATAGGAGGCATGCTTTCATCATAATAAATTTGCCCATCAAAACTTGGGGGACGAAAAAATATCATCTTCATCGAACATAGCATCCCCAAGCTTGTGGCTTTGCATATCATTAGCATCATGGGTATTCAAAGAATTCATACTAACAACATTGCAATCATGCTCATCATTCACATATTTTATGCCAAGCATTCTATGTTATTCTTCTTCTAGTACTTGAGCACAATTTTCCTTCCCATCATTTTCACGAAAGACATTAAAAAGATGAAGCATATGAGGCATCCTCAATTCCATATTTTTGTAGTTTTCTTTTATAGACTAAACTAGTGATAAAACAAGAAACAAAAAGATTCGATTGCAAGATCTAAAGATATACCTTCAAGCACTCACCTCCCAGGCAACGACGCCAGAAACTGCTTGATGTCTACTACGCAACCTCCTTCTTGTAGAGGTTGTTGGGCATCCAAGTGCAGAGGTTTGTAGGACAATAGCAAATTTCCCTCAAGTGGATGACTATCAATCCGTGGGAGGCGTAGGATGAAGATGGTCTCTCTCAAGCAACCCTGCAACCAAATAACAAAGAGTCTCTTGTGTCCCCAACACACCCAATACAATGGTAAATTGTATAGGTACACTAGTTCGGCGAAGAGATGGTGATACAAGTGCAATATGGATGGTAGATATAGGTTTTTGTAAACTGAAAATATAAAAACAGCAAGGTAATTAATGATAAAAGTGAGCACAAACGGTATTGCAATGCTAGGAAACAAGGCCTAGGGTTCATACTTTCACTAGTGCAAGTTATATCAACAATAATAACATAATTGGATCATATAACTATCTCTCAACATGCAACAAAGAGTCACTCCAAAGTCACTAATAGCGGAGAACAAACAAAGAGATTATGGTAGGGTACGAAACCACCTCAAAGTTATTCTTTCCAATCAATCCGTTGGGCTATTCCTATAAGTGTCACAAACAGCCCTAGAGTTCGTACTAGAATAACACCTTAAGACACAAATCAACCAAAACCCTAATGTCACCTAGATACTCGAATGTCACCTCAAGTATCCATGGGTATGATTATATGATATGCATCACACAATCTCAGATTCATCTATTCAACCAACACATAGACCTAAAAGAGTGCCCCAAAGTTTCTACCGGAGAATCACGACGAAAACGTGTGCCAACCCCTATGCATAGGTTCATGGGCGGAACCCGCAAGTTGATCACCAAAATATACATCAAGTGAATCACGTGATATCCCATTGTCACCACAGATACGCACGGCAAGACATACATCAAGTGTTCTCAAATCTTTAAAGACTCAATCCGATGAGATTACTTCAAGGGGAAAACTCAATTCATTACAAGAGAGTAGAGGGGGAGAAGCAACATAAGATCCAACTATAATAGCAAAGCTCGCGATTCATCAAGATCGTGCCAAATCAAGAACACGAGGGAGAGAGATCAAACACATAGCTACTAGTACATACCCTCAGCCCCGAGGGTGAACTACTCCCTCGTCGTCCTGGAGAGCGCCGGGATGATGAAGATGGCCACAGGTGAGGGTTCCCCCCATCCGGCAGGGTGCCGGAACAGGGCCCCGATTGGTTTTTGGTGGCTAAAGAGGCTTGCGGCGGCGGAACTCCCGATCTCCTCTCTGTTCTGGAAGTTTTAGGGTACGTGAGTATATATGGGTGCAGGAACACTACTAGGGAAAACCCTAGCAGTAGCGCTGGTTTTGTGCTCACTAGTAGCGCGGGTAGGCGTGCTACTAATAAGCCGCTACAGCTATTGCTTAGCAAAGAATGCGTGCACGCCGCCATCGCTAGGACAAATAGCTGCAGCGATTGGTCACTCCCACGCCATCGCTAATGTAACCACCGGCAGCGTGTTTTCTCTCCATCGCTACTAGTATTCTTTTTTATTTTTTTATTTTTAATGTATTTATGTGCCATCGTACAAATATTGGTACAATACCAGTTATGAGGTTGACATCATTTATGTCCATAACAGTGTGTCAAATGAAGGTGGATTAGGTTCAAGTGGAGGCAATATGTGGTGCATGTCAAAAGTATACTACTAATCCAAACTTGATCTAGTTTGGACTAATAGTACTTTCGATGTGCACCACATGTTGCGTCCACTTGAATCTAATCCGCCAAAGACAAGCTATTTAATCATCATCATAGTCATTACCACCAACAGTATTTATTTAATCACCACTAACACTAGCTAATAATAATCATCATAGTCATTACCACCAACACTAGCTATTTTATCATCAGAGTAATAGTGTAGCACATCATCATCCTCAAACTCATTTCTAGCTAGCTAATCACTCATGCTGCTCTCTCATAGGTAAAATAACATAAAACATGTGTAGCTCTCCTCCTTGATCAAGTTGGAGCATGCAGATGAACATGTCTCCTAATCATGGGTAGCGCATCCGTTTGCTGCCCCCTAGTACTTCTCTGCGCTCCCCATCACATATTTGGTCCAGTCTTGCACTATTAAGCATCCGTCGCTAATCTTGAATGCACTAAAGTAATCTGTAGAATATCTTGGCCGTAAGCTAATAATACTCATGGTACCTTTAGTCTCGATCCCATAAGGCACAACATTCATCGGGAGTCCTTGTTGAAGAACATCGTATGGTAACATACTTAGCAATGAAGTTTAGCTTCAAAAATAATGTATGGAAAAGATGCACTGAGGACAAATAGTAAAAATCTTGCCATCCTTCCTAAATAGATGTAACCGTAGTTCATTACGAACACTATTGGTCGCACGTTTTCAGTACTAACATTTCTAAATGCAGGAAGAAAATTTGTCTTGACAGTATCAAGATCCGCAAGCCATGAAACATAATGACTTAGCTCCTCGCAGTTGAGTTCAGCCCCGGAACAGTAGTAGGTCCTGTCTACCAAGCGATGGACATGTTTGCTTGCACCGATATAAGCTAACAATACAAATTAGTTGTCAACTATTTTTGAATAAACAATATCAAAGACATAAATATGGTTGAGAAACTTACATAATGGTATAATCGAGCTGTCGCACATCGACCAGATGTCGGTATTACCTTCAATATCATCTTACGGATTTAATATCAAAGGTGATACCATATCAGGCTCAAATGCATAAGTCTTGAAGAGTGCTCGCCATGTTTTGCATCCAAAATAGGTGTAGTCGTCTGAATTGTATAATTTTGCGTGGAAAATATAACCATGCTCGGTCTTCAAGTAAACTTTCTTTACCTCCCTAGTATGACTGAAACCTATCTTATCCAATACAGAAACTCTTGCATGGCAGGGGATATGCTAGTAGAATAGTAAAAAAAAATATGTTGAAACAAATGAAGCAGATGTCATGCTTAATTACGAAAAAAGACTTGGCGTTGTGACTTACTGTTTCCACTTCGAAGTTCTCGTCCAGCTTGATGCTGAAGCGCCTATCATCATCTAGGAAGATTACTCACAGTGCCGCTCGTCTTCGCAGTATTTGCAAATACCGAAATCCTTTACGCCGCCGACATTTCCTATGTTCATAGTTAAAACATTAATGGAAAATCTATCAAAGACAACTACCAGGATACTCAACACACAAAACCGGGGCACTCGATATTTCCTACATAATACGGCACAAGACATGCCAAAATTCACGGAAAAATCAGTCATGACCTTTGCTAAAATAGGACATATCGAAGCGCCTGAAATTTGCCGAACGGAAATGAATCAACACTCCGCAAAACATAGGCCACTCGGAGGTGTAACCTGCAAACATGACCGCCACTTGGATATTGAGCAACACAAGATATACATTTCAAATATCTTATAGGACTCAAATTAGCATGCATTCAATAAGCAAAAGTAAATCATCTCATGTGTCCGTACATCGTCGAATATTATCACTAATACATCCCGAATAGTGTCATACATATAACATCACTAATACAACTAAAACCCTAGCACACGACGGGTACCGCCGCGGGCGGTGGACACCCACAGAGAAGGAACCATCAGGGGATCATAGCTCCAGTGAGATCCCTGGAGAACCTGCCTGGTATTGGAGAACCTATGCTCCAACGCAAACAAGTAGCGACGGACGTGCGCGTCCTCCTCACTGACACGGTGACGGACCACCTCCGCGGAGTCCTCGAGCCTCTGGACCGTCACTGGCCCACGCAACCGCCACCAAAGAAGGTTCGGGTCAACGACAAGCTGGCTCCTCACGAACCCGCGCCCCCCGGTGGGTAGCGCCTCCCATTACCACCCCGGCGGAGCCCAGTCCCGGACATGCCCATCTGGTCAAGCAGGTGTCGTCCTCCGCCGACTTGACTACGAGGATGCGGGATAGGCATCGTCCACGTCGATGCGAGAAAAATTGCTTTAACTAAAAAAATAGCAACAAGTTCTTACTAACTTGTTCTATTATTTCAACTAGTTCTTACTAAAAATAAACTTACTATAAATAAAAATATACTAGTACCTAATTAGTACCTAGTTCTTACTAACTAATTAGTACCTAGGAACTACTGCCCTAATTACCATATAAGTAATTAACTAACTAGCACTAAAAATAGCCTAGGGTTCATACTAACTAGCACTAAGTAGCTAGGGTTCATACTAAGCAGAGAAGAGGGATCGGAAGGGGAGAGTGCTTACAGAGGCGGGGAGAGAGATGGGGTCGGGGGAGATAGCGGCTCCGAGGCGCGGCGAGGCGGGATTGGGGGAAACGGCTGCGAGGCGGGGTCGGGGGAGACGGCGGCTAGGCGGGGTCGGGGGAGACGGCGGCGAGGCGTGGTCGGGGAGACAGCAAGTAGGCGGGTCGGGGAGACGGCAAGCAGGCGGAGGCGACGAGGAATAGTAGAGGAGAATTGGGGAGGAAGCAGAGGAGAGGGAATCAGCCGCTGGGGTTAGGTGAAAATAGCTTTAACAGTAGCGTGGGGAGGCAAAACGTGCTGCTGCTAAAATCCGTAGTAGTAGCGATGTTCGTAGAAGGCCACTACTACTATACCTAGCACGTCGGGAACGGTGTGGCAATTATAGTAGTAGTGCATTCTGTTCCTGCAGCGCTACTACTAAGCGGTAATGATAGCGGTTACGGCGCAGACGCTCTTTGCTAAGTAGCAGTAGCGCCTCATTTTAACAAGCGCAACTGGTAACATTCTGTGTATAAGGTTTTCCCTAGTAGTGGAAGTACGTCGGTGGAGCTTCGGGGGCCCCACGAGGCAGGGGGGCGGTCCCTAGGAGGGTGGGCGCGCCCCCCACCCTCGTGAGCACCTCCCTCCTTTCCTGACATGGGGTCCAAGTCCATCCGGTAGCTTTCCTTCCAAAAATAACTTCTCCAGTTGATTTCGTTCCGTCAATTCGCTTGATATTCCTTTTCTTCGAAACACTAAAATAGGCAAAAAAAACAGCAAATTTGGGCTGGGCCTCCGGTTAATAGGTTAGTCCAAAAAATAATATAAAAGTGGATAATAAAGCCCAATATTGTCCAAAACAATAGATAATATAGCATGGAGCAATCAAAAATTATAGATACGTTGGAGACGTATCAGGCAGCCACACCCTCTCTTTCTGCCTATAGTAGAGCCTCAAGAACTATAATATATGTGCTCAGACTGCTCTCCGACGGTGTTGCCTCTGGACTGCTACCATACGGTAATATGGATGGTGCACTGCTTCCACAAATAGATTCTGGGGTTGTACATTGTGTCCTAGTGTGAACGACATCCTGAAAGGTTTCGGCTGGACATAAGTAAGAGATAGTTACCGCATGATCGAGGTAGTAAGCTTAGATGGTGAATGACATACGAATTATTGCCGAGCATGGCAAGCTATATTTAAATGGTTCGAAGCAGCATTAGCCGAAAGGAAATTAAAATGGTAAGGTGAAACTAGGGATGTAAGCGGCAAATAAACGACATCCGCCAGTCCCATCTAGTTAGTTTTTGCTAGCTCGCTAGTTCATTTTCCTCAAAAAACAAAAACTCTTTTGAACTATCATACCACTAGTGGACTTTAATCAGGATTAAACGGGACCCAGTTGACATCCCTAGTTGAAAGGGGGTGTACCATCGCTATATTTAAGTTGCCAAGGCATCTAAGCAGTTGAAATAATTTGAGAAAGCATTTAACAGTGTGGCCTCATATAAACTACGAAGACAGTCTTGTGATGAAGTTCATAGGAAAATTTATGGAGTCAAATGAACTAGGCATGCATGTCGTTACGATAGTACAACAGGCACTGCTGACATATCATCCAACTCAGGTATACCCTAACAAGTAACAAACAAGCATTTGGATCAAGCAATACAGCTAACCAGACAACTAAACTATTTGTAATTCTGTAGGATTATAGGTTGAGGGCATGCTACTTCTTGAGCTTGCTGGTTTTTCCCTTTAAGGGGAAAGGGTGATGTAGCAAAGTAGAGATAAGTATATCCCTCAGTTAGAGAACCAAGGTATCAATCCAGTAGGAGACAACACAGAAATCACCAATACCTGCACATACAATCAAACAACTTCCAGCCAACGCGATAAAGGGGTTGTCAATCCCTTCATGGTTACTTGCAAAAGTGAGATATGATAGAGATAGATGAAACTAAACAAAAGATAAAGTAGATATTTTTGGTATTTTGGGTTTATAGATTGGAAAGTAAAAGATTGCAAAATAGTAGATCGGAAACTTATATGATGGAAAATAGACCCGGGGCCCATAGGTTTCACTAGAGGCTTCTCTCAAGATAGCAAATAATACGGTTGCTGAACAAATTACTGTCGAGCAACTGATACAAAAGCGCGAAATTATGACGATATCTAAGGCAATGATTATGAAATATAGGCATCACGTCCGTGTCAAGTAGACCGAAACGATTCTGCATCTGCTACTATTACTCCACACATCGACCGACTCCTACCTGCATCTAGAGTATTACGTTCATGAAGAACAGAGTAACACATTAAGTAAGATGGCATGATGTAGAGGAATAAACTCGAGCAATATGATGTAAACCCCATCTTTTTATCCTCGATGGCAACAATATAATACATGCCTTGCTGCCCCTGCTGTCACTGGGAATGGACACCGCAAGATTGAACCCAGAGCTAAGCACTTCTCCCATTGCAAGAAAAACCAATCTAGTTGGCCAAACCATACCGATAGTTCGAAGAGAATTACAAAGATACCAAATCATGCATAAAAGAATTCAGAGAGGATTCAAATAATATTCATAGATAAGCTAATCATAAATCCACAATTCATCGGATCTCGACAAACACACTGCAAAAGAAGATTACATCAGATAGATCTCCAAGAACATCGAAGAGAACATGGTATTGAGAATCAAAGAGAGAGAAGAAGCCATCTAGCTACTAGATATGGACCCGTAGGTCTAAGGTAAACTACTCACGCTTCATCGGTAGGGCAATAGAGTTGATGTAGAAGCCCTCCATGATCGAATCCCTCTCCGACAGGATGCCGGAAAAGGCCCCAAGATGGGATCTCACGGGTACAGAAGGTTGCGGTGGTGGAAAAGTATTTTCATGGATACTTTTGGTGGTGTGGGAATATATGTTAATATATAGGACGTAGAATTAGGTTAGGGGAGTCACGAGGGGCCCACAAGGTAGGGGGCGCGTCCTACCCCTTGTGGCCGCCTCGTGGCTCTTCTGACTTGATCTCCAAGTCTCTTTGGGTGTCTTCTGGTCCAAGAAAAATCATCGCGAAGGTTTTGTTCCGTTTGGACTCCGTTTGGTATTCCTTTTCCATGAAACTCAAAAACAAGGAAAAAACAGAAACTGGCATTGGGCTCTAGGTTAATAGGTTAGTCCCAAAATAATATAAAATAGCATATTAATGCATATAAAACATCCAAAACAGATAATATAATAGCATGGAACAATCAAAAATTATAGATATGTTGGAGACGTATCAGGGCACAAGCCAAGAAAGTAGCCCACATGCATTACATTTCACATGTACTAAAACACACTGGCTTACCATATGTTTCTGTGAAGCCTCACTACTATTGCAATGTTCTTTGAAGATATCGTCAGCATCCCATGGTTGCAAATCTAGTTGTTGTAGTTTATTCTGCACCCTCTGTTTAGGAAAAATTAATTTTAATCACATGCACTGGTTTGAATTGATCATTAATGGTTCATCTAAACTAATGAAAGAAGGCTGTGTGCTTACACGACAATATATGTGCTTCACCCTATTTTTTGCTTGTTCGAGGTGCCAGCCCCAAAAGAACAAATATTTTGCTTAGTGGGGTTGGCAGCTCCATAATTAATAGAAGCATCAAGTTAGTCATGCAACTTGGGAAGATCAAGAACGCATAAAAAAGTAATGAACAGGGGCTCGGAGCAGTGATGTAATAGCTAGCATCAGAAAATGTAGGGTAAAATGAACAACAAGCAGCGAAACCACATGCTAGTTTGCTGATGTGTAATTAAGCATAGAGAACATGAATCAGTTTGATGGAACCAACAGGTGGCATCAGAACAACACCATTATCATAAATATAGCATGCAAGGGGTAAATAGTAGGCAATGATATCTAGGAAGTACAATAATACTTAAGACAAAACAAAAGCATTGCAACTATATGTGCACTGCTTTCAAATTTAGTACATGTAACATGTTCACTGCCTGAAGTATGGCCCTACAGGTGCAAGCAGAATAACGGGTCTCATGAAAAATTGAATGATGCCCTGAAGAAATTCAAAGGTGCGGTGCTTATGCTAAGAAAGTGAATGTAGGCGCCGACAATTGGATAATAGTACCTGGTTCTCAGCGGCGTATGGGTATCGTTGTCATACTTGATAGCTAAGGATCGTCGATGGTGCTCGTGTTGCATTTGAGTTTGGGCCGACTGTCGCCGTTGCTGAAGCGGCTCCGGTGCTTCGGTTGCGGCGCCTGTTGATACGTCTCCAACGTATCTATAATTTTTGATTGTTCCATGTTTTTATATTATCAATCTTTGATGATTTATAACCATTTTATAGTCATTTTATATCTTTTTTGGTACTAACCTATTAACATAGTGCCACTGCCAGTTGCTGTTTTCTGCATGTTTTTTACATCGCAGGAAATCAATACCAAACGGCGTCCAAATGCAACGAAACTTTATGGAGATTTTTTATGGACCAGAAGACACCTAATGGGCCAAGGCTGCGCCTGGGGGGGGGGGGCGCGCTCCGAGGGGAGCACAACCCAACAGGGCGCGCTAGGAGGCCTAGGCGCACCCTAGTGGGTTGTGTCCACCTCGGGTGCCCCCAGACCGCCTCTTTTCTCTATAAATACCCCAATATTCCGGAAACCCTAGGGGAGTCGACGGTAATCAATTCCAGCTACCGCAGAGTCCAAAACCACCAGATCCAATCTAGACACCATCACGGGGGGGGGGGGGGGAGTTCACCACTTCCATTGGTGCCTCTCCGATGATGCGTGAGTAGTTCTTTGTAGACCTTCGGGTCCATAGTTAGTAGCTAGATGGCTTCCTCTCTCTCATTTGATTCTGAATACAATGGTCTCTTGGAGATCCATATGATGTAACTCTTTTTGCGGTGTGTTTGTTGGGATCGGATGAACTTTGAGTTTATGATCAGATCTATCTTTTTATATCCATGAAAGTTATTTGAGTTTCTTTGATCGTTTATATGCATAATTTCTTATAGCCTCGTATTTATTCTTCGATATTTGGGTTTTGTTTGGCCAACTTGATCTATTTATCTTGCAATGGGAAGAGGTGCTTTGTAGTGGGTTCGATCTTACGGTGCTTGATCCCAAAGGATGTAAGGGGAACCGACACGTATGTATCGTTGCTACTAAGGACAAAACAATGGTGTTTATCTCTACATAGATAGATCTTGTCTACATCATGTCATCGTTCTTATTGCATTACTCCGTTTCTCCGTGAGCTTAATACACTAGATGCATGCTAGATAGCGGTCGATGTGTGGAGTAATAGTAGTAGATGTAGGCAGGAGTCAGTCTACTAATGTTGGACGTGATGCCTATGTAATGATCATTTCCTGGATAACGTCATGATTATTTGAAGTTCTATCAATTACCCACCAGTAATTTGTTTACCCACCGTTTGCTATTTTTCTCGAGAAGCCACTAGTGAAACCTAGGGCTCACGGGTCTCTTTCTCATATTATTTGCCTTTGCGGTCTACTTTTCCTTTGCTTTTATTTTCAGATCTATTAAACCAAGAATACAAAAATATCTTGCTGCATTTTATTCTTATTTATTTTATTTGGCCTTCGATCTATCAATCTACTACAATTTTACCCACGTTCGTTTGCCTATCTTGAGGTGTCGTTATCCGAAAGGGATTGACAACCCCTTTTACATGTGTTTTGCTTGGAGCATCTTGTATGATATGAGTCTTTACATGTTTTATTTTGTGTTTTAGGTCCTTATTCCTTGTTGGACACACCTATTTGGGAGAACTAAAATTATGTCAGGACTTGTTAGAATTGCTCTCTATGCTCACTTAAATTTTTATGAGCTATGGACTTGCACTAGTGCTTCAGTTATACCTTTTTGAGCATGGTGTGCTTTAGTATTTTGAAGAAATGCTCTCTTGATTGACTTAGATTTATTTGAGAGGTAGTAAAATTTCAATAAATTCTCTCTTGCTTCACTTAAATTAATTTGAGAGAAAGAAATATTATGCTCATGATCTTCACTTATATTTGTTTGAGCTTGTCACAAGCAACATATGATAAATAGTTCCAAAGTGATAGATATCCAAGAAGGATATAATAAAACTTTCATCAAGATCATTGGACAAAATAAACTTGATTCTTAGTAATAGTTTTGAGATATGAAGATGTGATATGTGAGTCATCTTGATGAGTAATTATGCTTTAATAAGAATAATTGTGTTAAGGTTTGTGATTCCCTATGCAAGCACAAAAGTCAATAATTATTCAATGAAATTATATCCTACTTGTGGTGCATTATTCGGTGTTAATTATGCTTAATGCTCGCTTATGAGATTATTCGATTCTTGGTTGGTCGCTTCTCAATCTTTTGCTAGCTTTCATCTTGCACTAAGTATGATCACTACTTGTGCATCCAAAAACCTTTAAACCAGTTTTGCCACATGAGTCCACTATATCTACCTATATGCGGTATTCTTTTGTCGTTCTATGAAAATTCTTTTGTGCCATCTCTAATTTTCAAAATAAACTTCTCTTTTGTGTGTTCGTACCGATCGCGGAGTGATGAGGGGTGGCTAATATTTTCCATGCTAGATGTGTTATTCTCACGGTGAGTGTTTATTCACTTGTCATTGCACGAGAGTAAGGCAAAGGTATTAGGGATGCCCAGTCCGAAATGAAAAATGAATTTAATTTATGTTGTCAAATAATAAATTCCTTTGAAAGTGTTGGTATGGAATGCACCCGTGGATACGGTTATCCATGGAAAGTGAAAGTATGGTGGAAAAAGGAATAAACTTTATTTTCTGTTTGGGAACCGCCTATGATATATCTAGCATGGAAAGTGTTGGGAACTCTAAGTCGTTTTTGTTGGTGGGAAGGACACTCCTCCCAAAATGTTTTTATCTCTAAGTTTTTCGTTTTGAGCTCTGGCACCTCTACAAATCCCTACTTCCCTCTGTGAAGGGCCTTTCTTTTTTACTTTATGCCAATTTTATTTTGAATTTAAGTCTCCATCTTCTCTTATAAAAGCACCAACTAGGAGGCACTATGATCGTACTTGAGTATTGGGTGTAGCTAATATGCGAGTGTGTTTCATGAATCGATCAATGATTGAGCATAATGGGCCAGGGATAGCTTATTTTAGCGTTGATATTTTGAAAGCCATGGTTGCTTGTTGATATGCTTGAGTAGTTAAGTTGTCATGCCAAAACTAGACTATTGCTTTGAACAATATAAAAGTCCAAATGTCCATGCTATAAAGAAAAGAATATGACATGACATGTTAGGCAGCATTCCACATCAAAAATTCTGTTTTTATCACTTACCTACTCGAGGACGAGCAGTAGTTAAGCTTGGGGATGCTGATACGTCTCCAATGTATCTATAATTTTTGTTTGCTATATGCTGTTATATTATCAATCTTGGATGTTTTATAATTATTTTATAGTCATTTTATATCATTTTTTGGTACTAACCTATTGACATAGTGCCAAGTGTTAGTTGTTGTTTTCTGCCTGTTTTTACATCGCAGGAAATCAATATCAAACGGAGTCCAAATGCAACGAAACTTTACGGAAATTTTTTATGGACCAGAAGACACCCGATGGGCCAATGCTGCGCCTGGGGGTTGCTCCGAGGGGAGCACTACCCACTGTATGCGCCAGAAGCCTGGGCCGCTCCTCGGTGGGTTGTGCCCACCTCGGGTGCCCCCGGACCGCCTCTTTGCTCTATAAATACCTCAATATTCCAGAAACCCTAGGGGAATCGACAAAAATCAATTCCAGCCGCCACAGAGTCTAGAACCACAAGATCCAATCTGGACACCATCACGGAGGGGTTCACCACTTCCATTGGTGCCTCTCTGATGATGTGTGAGTAGTTCTTTGTAGACCTTCGGGTCCATAGTTAGTAGCTAGATGGCTTCCTCTCTCTTGTTTGATTCTCAATACAATGGTCTCATGGAGATCTATATCTGTAGCGACCTGACCCAACATCGGTCAAGTCTCTGTGTCTGTACCATCCCAAGATCATGCTGGTACTCACAGTACATCGATAAAGTAATCAAAGTTCAATCACACCTGAATTTTATTACACGATTCTCATATAGAGTCTTTATTACAAGGGAATAAATTCGGCTCAAGGCCAACTCATGAGAAATAAACTACTAATGTCATGAAGCGCCGAGGTAAAGCGAGTCCATCCGACTCCAAAGGGCAATCGCCAAGCGCTGAGCGTAGCCTCACTCTGATCGAATATATCTCTCGCAACATAATACGTTGCAGCCATGTAGGTCAGCTTTTGGAATAAGTGGCAAGTCATGAAGAATAACAATAATAAAGTTACTAACTCTATATGCATTTTTGGTCGTGGAGCTCTAACTTTCCTCATTTTGCGACCAGCCTATGTTATCCTCCTACCGTGGACTTATTTGCAAATTACTACAAATTGTTGGTAGTTATTGAGATGGTTCCGCCAACCAATATCTCGTTCCCAATTATTAAGTCATAAACCCTCAAATTAATTCATTAGTTTTAGTGTTGAGATATCCGAATACTTCCAAGTTCCAGAGGCTCAAATGTCCGTGAATCGGGACACGGCTAATCGATTAGGTTATAACTCTCTGCAGAGGTTTGCGACTTTCCCGCAAGAATCATTCCCTCCTTTAGAGTCTTCGCACTTCATGGTGTTTGAAGACGGACGAATGAAACAGGGTCTTCCAAAGAGTTCTTCCGCCACCGCCGGTACCCATCCAATCCTACCGCTCGTCTACTTCTCGTAGTACCGGCCCAGCCAGCGTCACTACTAGGGTCAACCCAGCCAGAGCCCATAATGGCTTGCGGCTGCAGGTAAGATTCCGGTCATGGGGCATCCATCCTTCTCTTCGTGGCTGGGTGAAGCTTTCCATGAGGATGTCATGGCGCTTCTCCATGCATCCCGCCACCACTGGGTGCTCCAGGTGCCCACAACCGCCCTCCACCCAGTAGTGATTTTCCAAGTCCATCTTGATCATTGTAGTTCATGGGGTTATCATCATCATTGACTCTCACATCTTGCTTATGAATATCACTCATACCAAATCCCGTCTACGAGCATAGCAAAATAACTACTACGTCCCGGGTCATGGTAACAAGGATTGGTTCATCCTACCACATGATACTACTCAAGTTTAATGACTTCAAGATTTCACTACTGCATGCATGGTGGGGTGGTGACAACTACTAATGCACAAAAACATAGGTATAGAAATAACATGATCAAAACTTGCCTTGCTGATGATCCTCGTGAGCTAAAGAGTCGTAGTAGCAAGCTTCGCACTCCGGAAACTCTACCAAGACAAACAATAGCACAATAAGCACAAAGCAAGAGGATCACACAAGATAACAATAGTAACATAGCACAACAAAACAATCAAAACCAAATCCAAAAGAAAAACTCAAAGAAACCAATTCAAAGTTTTTCCTACTCCAAACAATAGCTAAAAATAGTTTTTATATAACAAAAATTCCTTAATTTAACCTAATCATGGTTCTAAGTTAACTTAACAGAAAAGGATTCACTAAGCAATTAGGAGCAAAAAGAATTAATTAAAAAGCTATTATAAAACTCATTTTAGGCCTAATCCAATTTCTATTAAGAAAATTAATTTAAAAACTTTTATTAATTATAAATAAAAGTTCATCTACTAGAATGACAGAAACTATCCTAGAATAACTAATCACAAGTTAAAAATAAATTAATTTACTAATTAATTAATTAGGAAAACAGGAACTAGTCAATTAATTAGGATTAATAGGATTCTGTCTAGAACTAATTATTTATAAATCCTAAAATACCAAAGTTAATTTCTAGGGTTTGGCAAAGTCAAAATAAAGTGGTGACAAAAAGAATCATGCAAAAATAATTTTTCTAACTAAAGTTATAGCAGATTTACTATTCTGGCTAAAACAATATTAAAGCATTTTTAATTATTTTTAACATAGCTAAATATATATTTTTCAGAAACTACATAAAACTTGCAATCCAACAAAAAAAGAATCACTCAAAAATATTAAACAGAATAAAAGATATACATTTTTGAAAACTGAAACTATTCGGCTAAAACTGAAAATCAAAATAAAAAGAAAAAAAAACCTAATGGGCCTAAACTGTGCCCTGTGCGTTAGATAGGCTAAATGGGCCCTAGGTTTAAACTAAACGAACCGGCCTAATAAAATAAAACCTAAACTAAAAATAAAACCGATCGGGCCGGCCGGTTTTATAACTAAAACCTAACGTTTGGCGTCTAATCGAGGCCGTCGATCTAAGATCGAACGGGGAGGATGCCGGGACTTATCGGACTCGGCGACGGCGGCGGGCGGGCGGCGAGAGTGCGCTGAGGCCCCAAGGCCGGGCGAAGCTCATGAAGTAGTCGTCGGGGAGACGCGACGAGCACGGGAGGGTTCGGTGGTGTTGGGGAGGGTCGGGTGGACTGTGGTGGCGTCGGCGGCGACTTTGGCGGCGTGGCGAGCCTGGACTCCGGTGAGCTCGGGAGGGAGAGGGAGAGGGGTCCGCGCCGCTAGGGGGAATGGGGTCGGAGCCTCGGCTTTTATAGCCAGGGGTCGGGGTGGTTCGGAAGGGCATCGGGCTGTCGGGGATCCCGGATCCTTCGGGATCCGGTGGATCTCCGGCGAGCTCGTGGCGTGGGCGAGGGGGAAGGAAGACAGGGCGGGGCCCACGGGTCAGCGAGAGGGAGAGAGGGGCGGGTCGAGCGGGTGGCCGAGACGGAGGGTTTTCGGGCGAGGGGCGAGGCCGGGTCGGCCGGTGGCTGTTGGTTTAGTGGGCGGGCTGGCTTGGGCCAAAGGAGGGTGCGGAGGGGTGCGCACTGGCTGGGCCTGGGTGGTTTAGCTGGCGCCGAGGGGGTTTTTTCTTTATTTTTTAAATAAAACAAAAACAAAATAAAACCAAATCTAGAAATAATTTATATAGGGTATATATATACCAAAATGATCAGGGAATATTCCCTTTCATTTGAACATTTTTCCAAAGGCAAAATCCAAACTTTATGAAAATCCATTTTTTTAAATTCAAATAAATTTCAGATTTGAATCCAAATCTTTTGGCATTGTTTCCTCTGATATTTTTGGAGTGTCATGTTTGCTCCTCTCATACTTTTGATCAAGTATTTATCAGGCTTGGTTTTTGAATTGTTTCCCACATGCCAAAATTTGAAATTCAAATTCAAACTCAACTTGCTCTGAAACTTCAAATGACAATCAAATTCAAACAGAATGCATAGGATGCTTATCTATAATTGTAAAACATTCCAAATAGGAAATTTGGGATGTTACAATATCATGTAACTCTTTTTGCAGTGTATTTGTTGGGATCGGATGAACTTTGACTTTATGATCAGATCTATCTTTTTATATCCATGAAAGTTATTTGAGTTTCTTTGATCTCTTATATGCATGATTGCTTATAGCCTCGTATTTCTTCTCCAATATTTGGGTTTTGTTTGGCTAACTTGATCTATTTATCTTGCAATGGGAAGAGGTTCTTTGTAGTGGGTTCGATCTTACGGTGCTTGTTCCCAGTGACAGAAGGGGAACCAACACGTATGTATCGTTGCTACTAAGGATAAAATGATGGGGTCTATCTCTATATAGATAGGTCTTGTCTACATCATGCCAGCATTCTTATTGCATTACTCCGTTTCTCCATGAACTTAATACACTAGATGCATGCTGGATAGATGTCGATGTGTGGAGTAATAGTAGTAGATGCAGTCAGGAGTCAGTGTACTAATCTTGGACGTGATGCCTATGTAATGATCATTTCCTGGATATCGTCATGATTATTTGAATTTCTATCAATTGCCCAATAGTAATTTGTTTACCCACAGTTTGCTATTTTTCTCGAGAGAAGCCACTAGTGAAACCTACGCCCCCGAGTCTCTTTCTCATATTATTTGCCTTTCCAATCTACTTTTCCTTTGCTTTTATTTTTAGATCTATTAAACGAAAAATACCTTGCTGCGTTTTATTCTTATTTATTTTATTTGACGTTTGATCTACCAATCTAGTATAATTTTACTCACGTTCGTTGCCTATCTTGAGGCGCCGTTATCCGAAATGGATTGACAACCCCTTTTACACATCGGGTTGCGAGTAGTTATTATTTATGTGCATGTGTTATTTACGTTGTGTTGCTTGGTTCTCCTACTGGTTCGATAACCTTGGGCTCATAACTGAGGGAAATATGTACCGCCGCTGTGCTGCATCATCCCTTCCTCTTTGGGGAAATGCTGACGTAGCTTCAAGCCACATCACTTGTCGACATACAAGAAAGCTCATCTGTGTTAAGTGAACCATTCCACGATAAAGAAGAGAAAAAACGAAGGAGTACAAATCGACATAACCTGATGAGGCTCCAGCGTCAGTAAAGCAGGACCGCTGGAGTTGAATATGGCATCCGTGGAGCAGGTCCGGTGCAGTGGATGAAGGCGTAGGCGAAGCACATCTCGCGCAGTGTATAGTGCTTTTAGTGAGGCGGATCTGTTGCAGCGGATGAGGGCTTGTATGAAGGGCCAGCGATGGGGCAGAAGAGGGACTCGGTGAAGGTCCTACACTATGGTGGACGAGGGCACCGGTGAAGCAGATCTGGTGTGGTGGACCATGATGGCGGTCAAGGAGATCTGGAGCGGTGGACAAGCCAGTCGCTGAAGCGGCTCCAGTGAAGTGGTGAGTTGGCAGTTGGGGGTTCCAAGGTGCGGAAGGTAGATCTAGCGGGGTGTGAGGTCCACTACTGCGGCGGAGGACTAGATTCGACGGCTTGGCATGGTTGGGGGCGGGGAGGGGCTCTAGGGAAGAATGTTGGGGGCAAAAGGGGAAAACAATGGAGTTACCAAATTAGCCCTTTTCCGTTCATGTGGCAGGGGTAAAACTAGAATATAGCAGGGCTAAACTTTCGGGTGCAAGATATTTTGATGTGAGCGGGAAGTTTGAAAGCTTTTGGCACCTGAAATTAAGTGTTCTGCTCTTGTATACCGACTATGATATCATGGGTGAGAATTTATTTGTTTTGCACGCAAAAAAGTGCAAGTTTTGAAAATCAATGTCTCCAACTCGAAACTTAGATCGTCCATTCAATTCAAATATGGATCATTGAGCTAGTGGAAGCAAATACCATCATATGGTCCAATTCAAATGAAATTACAAAATGTGTTTATCCTAAATATGATGACAAAAACAAAAATGTGTATGTGCATGAATAAACTGGATGATTATAAAGTTTGAACATGCCCGTATGTGTATATCTCTAGGTTTGATATATGAATTTGAAATCAAAAAATCCCGGCTTAAAAATGTACCTTTGTTTAAATGAACTACAAAAGCTAATGATGGAGTCGAATTCCAAATTTCCAATCTTAGGTTTGTAATTATGGTACTTCAAAGTATTTCATGCGTGTTCAAAAGTATCGTTATCTCATAGTCCGAACTGTGAAACAAATTGATCAACCATGAATGCATACACTATTGACCATATAATCTCAATTATGCTAAAGTCTCTCGAATATAGACACCTCACTCTTTATCTGAAGCCACCCACCCCATCCTCCCCCAAGTCGTTCTCTCCCCCGGACACGAACACAGGAGCACATTAACACCCCCCTCTCTTTCCCAAGCACACACACTATATAGAGTGTATCTTTCCCATACACACACAAAAATCACCCCCAAACATCTATCTCCCTAGTTATGTGGTTCTCGCACACTCACCACCCCCACTGCAAACAAGCACCCTTTGTCTCCTTGTGCACCACTCTCCTCTTTCTATCTCTCCGACATGCGGATCCGCCCCAGCTTCTTCCCTATATACATATATGTCGTGACTCTTTCCATAGCTCCCTAACGTGTCATCATTCTCAATCTCGAATGTTGTTCTCTACACCATATATTCTAGATCTTTCATGAAGTCTCTATCACACACACGATGACTCACTTCCCTTGCGTCTCCGTACATAGGCCACTTTCGAACAACATCAATTGTCTCCCTATCTATACGCCACTCCCGCACACAAATGACCACTCTCTCTCCCCCTCTCTTCCTTCTCTCTCCCTTGCTAGGTCTCTCTCTCGCTCTCACACCCTCTCCCACACACACTCGATGTCAATTCCAAATAGTCTGCTCCCCGCCCGCACCCATGCTATCCCGCTACTACACATGCCTTTGTGTCTCTTTGACACACATGTCACACCACTCCCCCTTCCCTACTAGGTTTACATCATTAGTGGTCTCTCTTCTCCACATACACACACTCCCTCTCTCACACACACACAAACACATAGACACGCACAAACACCCATCTATCTGGATCCTTCTTTTAAGACACACACCCTTGCATATTCTCTCCATCTCCAGGTATGTATATATCCTTCCTCTCTCTAGCTCACATGCACACCAAAATTCTCCATCTCTCTAACTCACACATCTCTCCCCATGTCCGCATGTGTATCTCACACACTCACTCTCTAATTATGTCTATGTGTCTCCATGTTACACAACACAAAGCCCCATGCACATGTCTCTCTCTATCCGCCACACACAGAGACACAAATAATCTTATATCATTGCTGACGGGGATATCATGCGACATATGCTAGGGGGTGTCTTATCATGGATGGGGACAAAAGTACGTCGCCGGGCTCTAGTGGCGGGAGTGAGCGAAACCGCATATGCCTGCAAATCTTACCCAGGTTCGGCGCTCTCCTAGGAGATAACACCCCTAGTCCTGCTCTACGGGGTCTCCGCATGATCACTATCTCAACAAGGTAGCTACAAGCTTGCTCCTTGACCTGTTTGGCTAGAGGAGGAAGAAGAACACGGCTATCCCTACTTCACTCTCTCCACGTGGGTGTGTGTGTGTACTTGTCTGCTATGATGAGCAGCTCATCGAGTGTGGCCGGCTCTTCACAGAGGAGTCAGTGCTTGAGTAGGGTGCCCTCTCGGCACCCGGCAGTGAAGTACTCTATGGCTTGCACCTCGTGCACCCCTTCGCAGGAGTTGCGCAGTTCATCCCACCGCGTCAAGTAGTCGCGGGTGGACTCGGTCGGGCCTTGGATGCACAGAGAGAGCTGGTGAGGCTTGGGCGGCCGCTTGTAGGTGCTGGTGAAGTTGCGGATGAAGACTTCGGTTAAGTCCAGCCGGTTGTTGACGCTGTAGGGCTTGAGGCTGTTTAGCCATGTTCGGGACGTGCCCTGGAGCATGAGCGGAACGTACTTCATGGCAACGCTTTTGTTGCCATTTGCTATGTTGACGGTGGTGGAGTAGTCAACCATCCAATCTTCCGGCTTCACAGAGCCGTTGTACTTGGGAGTGTCTCGAGGGAGCGAGAACCCTTTAGGGAAGGGCTCGTCGGGAATGCGGGGGCCGAAACAAGGCGAACCGATTACATCTTCTTCTTCTACCGCCAGGGATTGAGCAAGGCAGTCGATCCGGTGGCGGGCATCATTCTCTCCGACTCCTTCATGGCGGCCTAGCCGGTCTCCGAGAGTCGGGTGCTCAACAGGCGACGGGGAGGCGTGCCTCTCCCTGCGCGGGGGAGGGGGACGATCGCTCCGCCGTTCCACTGCTCGTGGGCGGCCGTCTTGGTCGCGCTCGATGGAGATGCGTGTGCGGTTGAGGCTAGCAGCCGGCTTTTGGTCTCTTCGGTCGCGGGCGCCGCCTTCCGGGGACCGGGAGGTTGTGCCGTGTTCTCGGCGAGGTGGGAGGTTCCCGGCCTGCCGGCCGGGTTCAACTATGTGGCGGCCGGCTTCTTGCTGCACGTCGGCCGCGATGATGAGCTGCTGGACGCGCTCCGTCATGCAGCAACGCGCGTCACCCTCCAGGTGGTCCAGCTCATCTGTCGCCGCCTGGGCGGCGAGTAAGTTCTCCGTTGGTGTGGCGTAGACTTGGCGGTCGGCCCCCGACATGCTGGCGATGGCCGCACTGCATTGTCGAACCGTGCCCACGCGGCTCGGTTCACCAGCAGCTGGCGTGCCGCAGACAGTGCAGTCGATCTCGCGCTGGTATGCTTTGTTGAGGTGCTTCATGACCGCCAGCTTTTTGGCACTGTCGAGGAGGGCAACGCGGCATGCTTCCAGCGTCTCACCGTTTGCCCCGGGCACTACGGGCGCGGACAGGTCCCACATTGCCGCCTGCAACGGGTCCTGGCCGGCCGCATCAGATGCTCCATCGTGGCTGATGACCAGCACCTCCGTGATGGTGCTGGTGCTGACGTTGCTGGTCACAGGAGGGAGCGTGTCGTCGATGACCTCCACGTTGATGGGGAAAGCGTCGAGGGATGCCGCGTCGGAGTCAACGAGTATCGGGTTGGTGGAGCCAACCGACTCTAGGTCAGAGGCCGGCTCATTGGCGATGTAGAGCTTGCCAAGGAGATCGACGAGGAAGCTCCCAGAGCCGGCTGCCCCCGCGTCGGGCGCAGGCTCGTCGGAGAGGCATATCCCGCCGATCAGATCAGCGATGCACCTCGCGACGCTAGTGGCTTCTATGTCGTGCAGCGCGTCGAGGCAGATTCCATAGGGCGTGCCGGCTGGCTGCGCTCGCCAGGGAGGAAGAGGGTTCCCGTCCAGAATATGTTTCCGGATGACGGTGCACCTAGCCCCATGGTGGACGCCAAATGTCAAGGATATCGTGCAACATATGCCAGGGGGTGACTTATCATGGATGAGGTCAAATGTACGTCGTCGGGCTCTAGAGGCAGGAGTGAGCGAGACCGCATACGCCTGTGAATCTTACCCAGGTTCGGGGCTCTCCTAGGAGATAACACCCCTAGCTAGTCCTACTCTGTGGGGTCTCTGGATGATCACTATCTAAACAAGGTAGCTACGAGCTTGCTCCTTGAGTTGTTTGGCTAGAGGAGGAAGAAGAACAAGGCTAGCCCTACTTCACTCTCTCTATGTGGGGTGTGTGTGTGTGTGTGTTCTAAGGTTCTGAACCCTTTGCATGGGTGACCTGGGGGGTTTATATAGGCCTATCCCCTAGGGGTACAATGGTATTCCGGCCGGGTGTAAGACCCGGCCGTCAGTGTCTATGGGCGCCGACTTCTCCGCCGGCTACTGGGGCCCGCCTCTTGGTGGGTCCCGCCGGCTGTCGTGTACTCGGCCGACAGGCCGCGCCCGCCGCTTGCGGGTCTGGCTGATCGCTTTGTACTGTAGCCTTGCTACTGATGATGGATGCTTTGTCGGGGAGAGCGTGGCTACAGTCCCGCCGCCAGGCGGGCGTTCACTGTAGCCACACCCCATCTCTTCTGATTAATGGCGCATGGACTTTGAGGGGAGAGGAGGCCGCCTGGTGGAAGGCGGCCTGCTCCCGCTGCCGCCTGGTGGGGCATTGTCGCCTTCTGGTGGCTCGCGGACAGGTAGGGCCCGTTGTTTGCTGGCTGTACCGACCGCCCATCATGGGAGCACGCAGTAGGTGATGTCACGGGCCGCATGGCAACAGTGCTGCGCGTGACAAGGGGTGTCCGCCTGGCATGCCGCACTGTAGCCACGCTCCGCCCTGTATTCGGGGGTGGCAGGCATACTGTAGCCACGACCCGTCCCATCATAGTTATGTGGGTGCAAACTTTAAGGGCACGAAGGGCCGCCTGCTAGGAGGCGGCCTCTTCGTGGCTCTGTGGTCTCGTAGCCTTCTAGCAGCCGGCCTCCTAGACCAGCCGGCCAATGAAGCTGTCTGTTCGTCCTGGAGGTGTGAGGGGCGCAGCTTGCCCCGATGTCTTGAAATACTATGGGGGCTGATGAGGCAACCCGTAGTCATTTAATCCGACAGTTGCCCCAGTCTCTACACATATTACACACGCACGTTGTCTCTCTCTCTCTCGCACACACACTCAACAAAGGTTTTCCCATGAATAACTTACCGTCTATTCATCAGCAGTCGTGCCAGTACGACGAACACGAGACGTGAAAAAGAATAAATCTACACGTGCGTAGACCACCTAGTATGACTACTAGGACCAGAGCAAGCCGAAAGCGTGCCGCCGTCACCCCCTCCTCATCGGCGACGGGAAAACCTTTGTTTTACACAGTTGAGAAGTCATCGTTCTAAGGCCCCACATGCTCAGCCGTTGAATAGAATGTAGATCCAAGTTTATGGAAAGAAGTTTCGATAATACATTTGTATTTCCATACTTATATATCTTCTCTTAAAAAAACAAGTTGGTGATGATGGTATGCCTGCCATCTTGCAATATAGACCGTCCGATCCATATTTTACGGATAGAAATTAAACTAAAAGATACCCGCACCTCTCTCCACATTTGCAGACAAGGCCTTCCCTCATTCATCCTTATCTCCCACAAACTCATTGTTGAGCAATTAAAAAAGGAAGCGTCTGGAACAAACTGGCATGGTGGTCACTGCCGGTGTCGTCCATCCCCATGCCTCCGGTCAGTCCGACCACCAATCACCACCACGCCCACTCCTCCTCACCTTATCTCTCCTCTTTCTTGAGACATCATTAGTTTTTACACATGGGATTACTCCAGCATGGGTCAATCACAATAGGTGTTTTATAAAAAAATGCATCTTGATGTTCCGTGCAATGCACGGGCATCTTGCTAGTACTCCTACATAAGACTTAGTTGGTGATGATGGTGTGTCTGCCTTCCATCATTTTTGACCATTAGATCTACATCTAATGACTGTGAGGTAAGTTGTTGCCTTTTCTGAACAACATCCCAGGTCTCTACCAATTTGCAGATAAAACCTTAATTAGTATCTTAAACCAACCACATCCCTCCCTCAACTCACCAAAACAGCCAAAGGAATATATTCTGATTGAAACATAATATATTTCTAGTGATATATGTATATCAAAATTAGAGTGTTATCTATCAAGTTTGTGATTAAATATTATTCTAATTATGATCCATTGCAACGCACGTGAACATTGCTAGTATTTCCAAGCTTGCAAAAAAATGCTAGTATTTCCATAGTTTCGAGTTTCCATCAAGATATTAGTCACTCATGGTTGATATTTAGTTTGAATTACATACACATAGGCACTATGTAACTAGCCGTGCTTATTGGCTTACAAAGCTTAACTTTCACTCCTACTTACAGTATGTAGACTATTTAACAAAAAGCTACCACTTTCAACCAGCCCTAGGAAGAAATTATTGTACAAAAGATAGCAAAACATACCCAAAATTTCTTAATCCGCGCCAAAAAACTACTACCTAGTGCCGATTAGGCTCGTTTAAACCAGTTTATGACAGGGTTGGCCCACAAGTCCGTGCTGACGAGGCAGTTTAAACCAACAAATTTTGTTTGACCATTGACATGAGGGACCCACATCTGACCTTCTATCATGTTCTTCCTCCTCCAATCATTATTTTTTCTGAACATTACTTCAAACAGTTCTTATGTGTGTTCGTCAGTGACGCCCGTGATGAGCGAGCTGGCCACCGCTCCGCCGGACGGGCCGGACGCCGCGCTAGCCTTCGCTCGAGCCATATGGCTGGCCTTAATGCGGCACGCGTGACCAAGCCGCCGCATTGCCGTGCCAACCTAGCTAGCAAACCTTGCAGACAAGCAGCTGGAAGCATCCAACAGGGTGTGTGCTATCTTGGCTAGCTAGTGTCCGCGAGCGCCGGACGGAGCTGGCATCCGGGCTGCCGCAAGATGGGTTCCGCGCCGCCGGTGCTTTTGACCTCGCCTTCTGCTGGCGGCGGTAGCTGCGTCCCATGGTCGAGGATGACTAGGTGGACGGGCCGAAGGTAGGAGGTCACTCGGGGATTTTTGTCCAGGCTGACATGTAGGTCCCACAAGTCATAACGCCTAACTTGCCGGTCGAATGGAAGGCATTGACTTAAGGGGCGACATGGGTTCAAATGTGCCAACGACACTTTGTAGAGTAGTCATTTCTTGGTTGGGCTGGTTGGTAAGTGGTACTAGTAGTTTCTCAGTATTAGTGGTTTCTTGTAAGGAACAATGTACTAGCGACAAAAGGCGATTCTAGGTTGCGTTGTACTCCAACGAGTACTACTAGTGGTCGTGGGAGTGTATAGCTTGTTGTGTAGGTTCGATCCCGGCCTAACGCACGGCGGCCTTTTTTTAAAATAGTAACCTCGCTGCGAGCCAATATTGTACACTGGTAGTTTAACTTTTGAAGTCGAACGGACGTGTCGCACCACAATCTGGGTGTACTGGATAGCCCAGCCACGTGAACGGGTTTTCCCTCCCATCATCTCATGGCTCCCGTACTAGAGTAGTACTCCTATATATCAATTCACACCATCCAAAGTTTCTTGCCTGCGTACTCGCCCGAGCCACACCTCGCTTGCAGCATCCTCATCAACTACCATATTTAAACTAGCGCCTCCCAATTAAGCCCTAGGAGCCGAAAAAGCCTAGCGCGGCATTGGGAACTCTGCAATATGGCTCTGTACGTAAAGTGCTACACTCTACTACTCTCTAGCTTGTGGCATTGCACGCATGGACTTCGCTCCATTATCGGCTCTATAAAAGAAATTCTTCTTGACGTGATTTTTTTAAATGGAGGCAAAAGCTTTGCCTCATCTCATTCATAAAGAAGGAACTAACAAAGTTCAATGAGATCCATTACGCCTCCACAAATGGAAGCGAAAAGCCTAGTCTCGCTGTATCAAAGAACTCAAATGTTCTGCCCCCGCAGTAACCGTCGCTGATAAACAGGCTCCTAGTGTGTGCATGAGAGGAGCTGCTGAGTAGGCCAGCTACGCGCTTGAATAGAGCATGGAGAGTATGCACTACGCAGGTGTACTTTCCCTACATTGATAGTATCGTGATGGTTCTAGAGAATAGTACCTTCCACTTACAACTGTAGCTCCTTGGCCTTGGGATTCAAGAGGTCACTAGCAAGATGCATGTGCATTGCACGGAACATCAAGATGCATTTTTTTACAAAACACCTGTTGTGATTGACCCATCCAGGAGTAATCCCATGCGTAAATACTAATCATATATCGAGAATTTTATCAAAAAATGATATCTCGAGAAAGATGAGAGATAAGGTGAGGAGGAGTGGGCCGCGGTGGTGATTGGTGTAAGACTTAGTGGAGGCATGGGGATGGACGACGCCGGCAGCGGCCACCAAACTAGATTGTTCCAGAGGCTTCCTTTTTTAATTACTCAACAATGAAGTTGTCGGACATAAGTATGAATGAGAGAGGTGCGGGTATCTTTTTGCGAATTTGCCATAGTTTGCTTTCTATCCGTCAGATATAGATCGGACAGTCGATATTGCAAGATGGCAGGCACACCATCATCACCAACTCGGTTTTCATAAGAGTAGAGAAAACTGGTGCACTATAGAAGTAAAGTACATCGCACTACTAGTTGAGAAAGTAGTACTACTACTGCTACAATACGAGTACGTAGTAAATAATAGCCTCGCCATCGCGGGGCACTAGGCACTACCACTATGCGTGCGTGCATAACTTCCTTATCTCCTACTCGCCAGTTCCCCTCCCCTCGAAGATACCAAGGCAGTTCGTCGCTACTCTCATGGATTCGCTAGGCGGTTCTCCTCCTCGTCGGGGCTAGGAGACCTTGGACGACGATTGAGGGACTCCTGGATTAAGGGGTCCTCGGGCGTCCGGACTATGGTACGTGGGCCAAACTAATGTGTTGTAAAGATACAAGACCGAAGACTCTCTTCCGTGTCCGGATGGGAATCTCCTTGCCGTGGGAGGCAAGCTTGGCACCCTGATATGAAGATTCCTTTCTCTGTAACCGACTTCTTATAACCCTAGTCCCCTCCGGTGTCTATATAAACTGGAGGGCTTAGTCCATAGAGGCAATCAGAATCTTAGTCATACAGGCTAGACTTTTAGGGTTTTAGCCATTACGATCTTGAGGTAGATCAACTCTTGTAATACTCATATTCATCAAGATCAATCAAGTAGGAAGTAGGGTATTACCTCCATAGAGAGGGCCCGAACCTTGGTAAACCTTGTGTCCCCCGTCTCCTGTTACCATCAACCTTAGATGCACAGTTCGGGACCCCCTACCCAAGATCCGCCCGTTTTGACACCGACATTGGTGCTTTCATTGAGAGTTCCGCTGCGTCGTCTTCAAAAGGTTCGATGGCCCTGTCAATCATCTACAACAATGTTGTCCAGGGGGAAGTCTTCCTCCCCGGACAGATCTTCGTATTCGGCGGCTTCGCTCTGCGGGCCAACTCGCTTGGCCATCTAGAGCAGATCGACAGCTACGCCCCTGGCCATCAGGTCAGATTTGGAAGCTTGAACTACGTCGATGATATCTGCGGAGACTTGATCTTTGATGGATTCGCGCCCACGGCAGCCGCTCCCTGCCACCATGATGAACATGGCTTAAATCTGTCATCAGACCACACCCAGGAGATAGCGCCTGTAACTGCTCTGGCCCTAGATCCGGAGCAGATCGCTCCATCCGAGGACGGGAAGCTCAACCCCGCCATGGAAGCCGCAGATAGACCCAACCTCGGGTGGAATCTGCGTCACCGGAACCTCGGACTCGTTTCCGTCTACAGGTTCCGAACAACATGCGCCCTGATACGTCTCCAACGTATCTATAATTTTTGATTGCTCCATGCTACTTTATCTATTGTTTTGGACTATAATGGGCTTTATTTTTCACTTTTATATTATTTTTGGGACTAACCTATTAACCGGAGGCCCAGCCCAATTCTTGTTTTTGCCTTTTTCAAGATTTCAAGAAAGCAGAATATCAAACGGAGTCCAAACGGAATGAAACCTTCGGGATCGTGATTTTCCAACCTAACGTGATCCAGAGACTTGGACCCTACTCCAAGAGGCTTCCGAGGAGGTCACGAGGGTGGGCGCGCGCCCACTGGCGCCCCTACCTCGTGGGCCCCTCGGAGCTCCACCGACGCATTCCTTCCTCCTATATATACCTCATTGCCCCAGACGATCGTAACAGGAGCCAAAAACCTAATTCCACCGCGCAACCTTCTCAGATCCACGAGATCCCATCTTGGGGCCTGTTAGGAGCTCACGGGAGGGGCATCCACCACGGAGGGCTTCTACATCAACACCATAGCCCCTCCGATGAAGTGTGAGTAGTTTACTTCAGACCTTCGGGTCCATAGCTAGTAGCTAGATGGGTTCTTCTCTCTTTTTGGATCCCAATACAATGTTCTCCCCCTCTCTCGTGGAGATCTATTCGATGTAATCTTCTTTTTGCGGTGTGTTTGTTGAGACCGATGAATTGTGGGTTTATGATCCAGCTTATCTATAAATAATATTTGAATCTTCTCTGAATTCTTTTATGTATGATTGAGTTATCTTTGCAAGTCTATTCAAATTATCCGTTTGGTGTGGCCAACTAGATTGGTAGTTCTTGCAATGGGAGAAGTGCATGGCTTTGGGTTCAATCTTGCGGTGTTCTTACCCAGTGACAGAAAGGGTTGCAAGGCACGTATTGTATTGTTGCCATCGAGGATAACAAGATGGGGTATTTATCATATTGCATGAATTTATTCCTCTACATCATGTCATCTTGCTTAAGGCGTTACTCTGTTTTTAACTTAATACTCTAGATGCATGCTGGATAGCGGTCGATGAGTGGAGTAATAGTATTAGATGCAGAATCGTTTCGGTCTACTTGTCTCGGACGTGATGCCTATATACATGATCATACCTAGATAACGTCATAACTATGCTCAATTCTATCAACTGCTCAACGGTAATTTGTTCACCCACCGTAGAATATCTATGCTCTTGAGAGAAGCCACTAGTGAAACCTATGGCCCCCGGGTCTATTCTCATCATATCAATCTCCATCACTTTATTTACTTGCTTTGCTTTTACTTTTTACTTTGCATCTTTATACCAAAAATACCAAAAATATATCTCTATCAGATCTCACTATCGTAAGTGACCGTGAAGGGATTGACAACCACTAATCGCGTTGGTTGCGAGTTGCTATCGTTTTTTGCAGGTACGAGGGACTTGCGCGTGACCTCCTACTGGATTGATACCTTGGTTCTAAAAAACTGAGGGAAATACTTACGCTACTGTGCTGCATCATCCCCTCCTCTTCGGGGAAAACCAACGCAAGATCAAGACGTAGCAAGAAGGATTTCTGGCGCCGTTGCCGGGGAGGCTTACGCAAAAGTCATCATACCAAGTACCCATCACAATCCCTATCTCTCTCATTACATTATTTGCCATTTGCCTCTTGTTTTCCTCTCCCCCACTTCACCCTTGCCGTTTTATTCGCCCTCTCTTTCCCAATCTCCTCCTCTCTGTTGCTTGCCCTTTCGTTTCTTGTTTGGTTGGTTTAGATGCTTATTTATTCCTAAACAAAGAAGCCAATATCTATGGATCCTGAACCGCTTGCCAATCTTTTTAAGGGATCCAATTATGATGAACCAATTCCTAGTAATTTGGATGCACTAGATTATCTTTATAAGGTTTTGCCTGAAATCCGTGAAGTGACTCACGATAGATCTTTGAATAAAAAGCATGATTGGAATGATTTTATTATAAATTCTTTTGTTGTCAATTGTGCTAATAAGATGCAAAACCCTAAGCTTCGGGATGCTAGTTTTGCTATGTCTACTACTTGTTGCAATGATCATGATTGGGGTGATTCTTCTTATGATCTTGAAAATTTATTTAAGCCCCATGATGAATATGAGATTGATAATATTGTTTGCAATGATATTGAAAGTGGGTTTGGAAGAGTGTCAACTTTAGATCCCACATATTTGGATAACATTCAATCTTATGAATTTTTTGATAAAAGTGGGCTTGGAGAAATCATGACTTTAGTTAATGATAATCCCACTATTTTGGAAGAGTGTAAACTTTGCATACATGTGGATCATGTTAATAATATGTTATGTGATAGCTATTTTGTTGAATTTTCTTATGATCCTACATGTAATTATTATGAGATAGGAAAATATGGTTGTAGAAGTTTTCATGTTACTAAATTACCTCTCTTCATGTTGAGATTGCTATCGTCACCTTCTTCTTCCTTGCATATGCTAGTTTTTGCTTGCCTTGCAAATTTGTTTGCCTATAATATGCCTATGCATAGGAAGTATGTTAGACTTAGATGTGTTTGTCACATGCTTTATGATGCTCTATTTGTGCTTCAATTCTTGTCTTTCATGTGAGCATCATCGAAATCTCAAAGCCTAGCTAAAAAGGCTTTAAAGAAAAGCGCTTGTTGGGAGACAACCCAATATTTTTCCTTGCTGTTTAGTAATAAATAATCCATCTAGATTCTGTTTAGATGTGGTTTTATCTTTTATTTAGTGTTTGAACCAAGTTAAACCTATTAGATCTTCTTGGGAGATAGTTATTTGATCTTGCTGTAATTTCCAGAATCTTTGCGCTCAGTGCCCGAATTGTTAAAAATCAACAGAACGTGATAAAATAGTGATTCCAATTTCTGCTGATCAATAAACAAATTGCCTAGGTCTTATAATTTTGGTAGAATTTTTTGGGTTCCAGAAGTTTGCGTTAGTTACAGATTGCTACAGACTGTTCTGTTTTTGACAGATTTTGTTTTGCGTGTGTTGTTTGCTTATTTGATGAATATATGGCTAGTAAAATAGTTTATAATCCATAGAGAAGTTGGAATACAGTAGGTTTAACACAAATATAAATAAAGAATGAGTTCATTACAGTACTTTTAAGTAGTCTTTTGTTTTCTTTCTCTAACAGAGCTCACGAGATTTCTATTGAGTTTTGTGTTGTGAAGTTTTCATGTTTTGGGTGAATTCTTTTGATGGATTATGGAACAAGGAGTGGCAAGATCCTAAGCTTGGGGATGCCCATGTCAGCCCCAAGATAATCCAAGGAAACCAAAAAGTCAAAGCTTGGGGATGCCCCGGAAGGCATCCCCTCTTTCGTCCACTTCCATCGGAAATTTACTTGGAGCTATATTTTTATTCACCAACATGATAAGTGTTTTGCTTGGAGCGTCTTGTATTATTTGTGTCTTTGCTTGTTAGTCCACCACAATCATCCTTGCTGTACACACCTTTTGAGAGAGCCATATATGATTTGGAATTTGTTAGAATACTCCATGTGCTTCATTTATATCTTTTGAGCTTGATAGTTTTGCTCATAGTGCTTCACTTATATCTTTTTGAGCGTGATAATTTTTGCTCTAGTGCTTCACTTATATCTTTTTGAGCGTGATAATTTTTGCTCTAGTGCTTCACTTAGATCTTTTAGAGCACGGTGGTGAATTTGTTTTAAAGAAACTTGATCTCTCATGTTTCACTTAGATTATTTTGAGAGTCGTTAATAGCATGGTAATTTGCTTAATGTTAATATACTTGGTATTCAAGATATGTGAAACTTTCTTTTGATTGCGTTGAATACTAAGATAAGTTTTATGCTTGATAATTGTTTTGAGATATGGAGGTGATAATATCAAAGTCGTGCTAGTTGAGTAGTTGTGAATTTGAGAAATACTTGTGTTGAAGATTGCAAATCCCGTAGCATGCACGTATGGTTAAAGTTGTGTAACAAATTTGAAACATGAAGTGTACCTGGCTTGTGCATCCTTATGAGTGGCGGTCAGGGAGACGGCGATGGTCTTTTCCTACCAATATATCCCCCTAGGAACATGCGCGTAGTACTTGATTTTTGATGACTTCTAAATTTTTGCAATAAGTATATGAGTTCTTTTGACTAATGTTGAGTCCATGGATTATACGCACTTTTATCTTTCAACCTTTGCTAGCCTCTTCAGTACCGTGCATTGCCCTTTCTCACCTTGAGAGTTGGTGCAAACTTCGCCGGTGCATCCAAACCCCGTGATACGATACGCTCTATCACACATAAACCTCCTTATATCTTCCTCAAAACAGCCACCATACCTACCTATTATGGCATTTCCATAGCCATTCCAAGATATATTGCCATGCAACTTCCACCATCATCATCGTGACATGCATTACTTTTGTCATATTGCCATTGCATGATCTTGTAGTTGACATCATATTTGTGGCAAAGCCACCATGCATTATTTTTCATACATGTCACTCTTGATTCATTGCACCATCCTGCACATCACGGAGGCATTCATATAGAGTCATATCTTGTTCTAGTATCGAGTTGTAATTCATATGTTGTAATGAAAGTGTGATGATCATCACTAGAGCATTGCCCAAAAAAGGGGGAAGGCCAAAATAAAAAAAGGCCCAAAAAAAGGGGCAATGCTACTATCTCTTTTTCCACACTTGTGCTTCAAAGTAGCACCTTGTTCTTCATGTATTGAGTCTCATATATTGTGCTTCAAAGTAGCACCATGTATTTCATATAGTGAGTCTCTTAAGTTGTCTTGTTCATACTAGTGGGAATTTTTCATTATAGAACTTGGCTTGTATATTCGTACTATGGGCTTCCTCAAAATGCCCTAGGTCTTCAAGAGCAAGCAAGTTGGATGCACACCCACTAGTTTTCTTTTGTTGAGCATTCATAGATCTAGTGCATCCGTTGCATGGCAATCCCTACTCCTTGCATTAACAACAATCGATGGGCATCTCCATAGCTCATTGATTAGCCTCGTTGATGTGAGACTTTCTCCTTTTTTGTATTCTCCACACAATCCCCATCATCATTGTCGGATTTCGGGTTCCGGCAGACCCTTAAGGTTCGAACTCTGGGGTGCGCGCGGAGATCCAACCCTCCACCGTCTCGTACCTCGCCGAACCGCATGGGACCTAAACTACTAGAAAGAACAACACAAGAGACACAAGATTTATACTAGTTCGGGCCACCGTTGTGGTGTAATACCCTACTCTAGTTTGTGGTGTGGTGGATTGCCTCTTGGGCTGATGAGAAATAAGACAGGGAAGAACAGCCTCATGAGGGTCTGTTCTTGGTGGGTGTGATGAACTGCTAGGTGGTGTTCCGTTGCTCTAGCTCTTGGTTCCTTGGTGAGGATTCCGACCTCATACCGGGGGGCTGATCGAAGATCCCCCTCTCTGAGTGTGGCTACCCCTATTTATAGGGGAAGGCCCTGGGCCTCTTCCCAAATATTGAGCGGGAAGGGCGCCAACAATTGGCCATTTTAAAGGGGAACAACGGGTACACTTATCCTGACTAAAGTTGGTCCTCGCCTGCCAAAGGACTTGGTGATGACGCCTGCTTGGGCTCCACGATGACTCCCTTCCAGCCGTTGGGGCTGGTCTTGGTCTTGTTGCACCGAAACGGATGCCTTTGCTTGATGCTGTCGCCTGCGTGTGCTCCCTTTGCACCAAAGAGGAAAGGAGGACGCTGCGCGGGCTGGCGCCTCGATCGGGCGCCCTTGGTCGTCATGGCTTGCGCCATGGGCACCTCGCGAGGTACCTGCCTTGAACTCTCCGCCTCCTCATGAGCCATCCCGATGAGGCCGTGCCTAAGGAAGCTCCTTGTAAATGCGCCTCATGAGGCTTGGCCCCTCGCGAGGGTCTTGAGCTTGCGTTGATGAAGATGGGCCGTCCTGGGCCTCCTTTGAGCCACGCCGCAGGCTGCAGGCAGGCAAGTCTGGGGACCCCCGTTCCCAGAAACACCGACAGTAGCCCCCGGGCCCACGGCGCGCTCGAACTTGGCCGGGCAGAGAGGCGAAAGGGCAAGTGCGAAGTGTCGCGGGCCCTAACAGCCTGCGGCCTTGGGTGACGCGTGGCGGTTGATTGGACGTGGGCGGCACTGTTCCCCCACGCCTCCTTATTTCGTGCCTTGCTAGGCGGACACGCTGCTGCACACATCCGTTCCCTCTCTGCTGCTTGTGCGCTCGGTCCTTCCCCTCTCGAACTCCAGCTTCCACTTCCAATCCAATCTCGAATCTCCCCCCCCCCTTGCAATCGCCATGGCTCCGACGAAGAAGGGGAAAGGGAAGAAACCTGTGCCTCCGTCTCGCTCGCCGCCGCCGGCGGCCTCCGCCGTCGACCCGTCGATCATACTCAATCTCTGAGGGCTTGGGCAAGGTCAGTTCGGCTCGCCACCTCCTTCAACGAATGCGGAGGACGACGGCTTGGCCCGCGTCCACTTCTCCATCGACAGGATAGTTCTTGAGGTCCGGTATTTTGTCGACGCTTCGGGCGGGCTGGTTCCCCTTCTCGATTTCTTCAATGTCGTGCTTTTCCCACCATCGCATCCACATGATGCATATGGGTCCTGAGTCCATTACTCTCCTATCAGTCTTCGCCTTCGTTTGTGAGGCGATGATGGGCATCCTTCCCTCGGTCGCCTTGCTGCGCCACTTCTTCTCTCTACGCCTTGTCGACCCCACCCAATGCTCGGCGTGTGTGAGCTTCGTAGCCGCGCCCGAGACAGCGGCCTCGGGGATTGACTTCAGCCTGCCTCCGCCCACGGCTGAGTTCCACGAGAGGTGGTTGTACGTGGATGTGGGGGTGCCCAGCCCCTGCTATCGGAGCCGACCTCGCCTGCTGTCCCCAATTCAGGCGGGGGCCAGGAGACGCTTTCAAGCCCTCGGCTCATCTTCGTCTGGCGCCGCTTCGCGTTCCTGAGGTCGCTTGATGTGACAGCGCCCAAGGTGGTGAAGGAGTTCCTGATGCGCCGCGTTGCTCCTCTCCAACGCCATTCCCACCGGATGTGGGCCTTCGGCGGGCCTGGTGACCGTATGGGGCTCCAGGAAAAAGACCTGACGCCGGAAGCGCTAAGGAAGGTGCTCCTGGTCCCGATTGGCGACCCTAACCCGGTGGCATCCGGCATGAAGGGGCCTTGCTTTGTACCTCTGCCCGAGCAGGGGTGATTTGGTGAACCAGATGCCTATCTTGACGAATGGGGCCGCGCCCGCTGGTCTCCAAGGGCCTCGTGGAGAATCCGTGATGGTGACAGCCCATCCAATGGTTAAGGCGGCTCCTCCTCGAGTGGCGGAGCAGGGAGGCACGAGCCGCCAGAGGTCAAGGGACCTCACGGGTGACAAAGAACAGGCGTGGCTCATGAGGGGCAGCTCACGAGGCTCATGCCATCATGGGCTGAGGGCGGCAGGCAGCCGCCCGCAGCGCCCGCGGATGGAGCCCCCGAGGCCCCTGCTGCTTCTCTTGGTGAGGCGACTAGCAGCGCGCGTCAGGCAGACGCCCCTGACGCAAATCGCCTTGATGCTTCTCCCTCGCCGCAGGCTGATCCCTGCGCTCAAATCTTGGGTCGTTTCCGCGTGAACTTCGAGGCCCTCCGGAAGAGAAGGGAGGCCCTGGGCGATGATTACCCTTGTCGCCTGCTGAAGCGGAGGAAGTACTTTGCCACTGATGAGTAAGCCTTCTCCTTCTCCAGCTCCTGATTCTTCTGCTGCTTGTACTGATCCTTGCCCTGCAGGCCCCTTCCTGCCGAGCTCACGGAGGTGGGTGAGGAGCCGTCCCCCCGGCTTCGCCCCCTCCCCCGTCCTTGAGTGCTCCAAGCAGTGGAGCCCTTGTGGTGAGGGCGACCGGAGAGGTGGACCGTCCCGTGGCGCATCGTGGCCCTGCGCGCCTCGCGATCCTTCCTCGCGAGCCTTCCCGTGGCATAGCTAGCCTGCCGTGGGCTTCTCGCCTGGTCGTGGACGGCGATTGGCTGAGGCGCTTCCTGCGCCCCTCGTCTGGGGATGAGCTGGCTCGGGCTTGGCGGCGCGCCCGGCCGTCGCGAGGGTGCCAGCCCCCAGCCCCCTGCCCGGAGGGGGAGTGTTGATTCGCGGCTCCCGGCGCCCGTCTGGGGCGGTTGATGGTGTGGAGGACGTGCGCGAGCGCGCCCGGGAGCGCCGCGCCCTTCGCCAAGGATTTCTTCGAAGGGCGGCTGACGCGGTGAGCCTGCTTGGTGAAGAGCTCGCTGATGAAGACGCGCGCCTTGAGGCCGAGGGACTGCGCCTGCTGCAGAGAGGCGCGAGCTGGAGGGCGCTGTCGCCCTCGCACGCCACCAGCGCGATCTTGGTGATGAAGAGGCCAAGGCGTCGCTGGCAGCCTCTCGGGAGGCCTGTTCTCGGGCCGTTGAGGAGGCCCGAGCAGCTAATAGGCGGCAAGAGGCGGCGGAGGAGCGGGCACAAGAACTCCTGGCCCGGTGTCACTCATTGGAGGAGCAAGTGGAGCTGCGCGAGGCAGCCCTTGCGTCGATGAAGGTGGCCTCCAGCGACCCGGCGGAGCTCCAGAAGCGTGAGGAGGCGCTGATGCTCGAAGCCGCCGATCGCGCGCGCGAGTATGAGCGCTTGGAGACGAGGGAGCGCTTGGCGACGCGGGCAGAGGATGAGGTCGCTGCATGGGAAGCCCGCGTCCTGGAGGAGGTCGGACGCCGAGTGGCGGCGGCGCGCTCGAACCTCGAGCGCGAGTTCGAGGAACGGCTGGGGTTGATCAAGGCCGAGGCTGAGGGCAGGACTGCTGCCTTGAGGACCAAGCTGGAGGAGGCGACGCGGCGGTCCGATGCTCTTCTGGCCGCCCTCGAGGTGGCGCAGAGGGAGTCCACCACCTCTCAGGCCGAGGCGCTCCTCCTTCGCCAACGGGTGGAGGAGGACGAAGCCGTCGCGCGCCATAATGCGGATGAGATGCGTCAGCGGCGAATCCTAGAGCATGAGCACGGCCCCATGCTCGCCACGCTCCGGGAAAGAGCCAACGCAGCCTTGGGTAATATCTGCGAGGCGGCAGTTGGCGAGCCGCACGCGGTTAACTACGCCGGCAACCTTCAGTTCTTCACCGACGTGGTGGCGCGGCTGGAGGCACGGTCGGTCAGGGCCAATAGGCTGGTGGAGGAGAAGAGCCGCGCGCTGCTTGGGCGTGCGTTTTCTCGTGTCTTCAGCCATCTCCAGGACATGGACCCCCACTTCGTCTTTGACGCAGCTATCGCCCTAGTTCCCCAGGCCGTCCGGGGCGACCTGGCACACTGGGTGGAAGACAACGTGGATGCTCTTGTCCGGGCCTTCACTTCGGACAACGACGGCGTGATCGTGGCCGCCGATGAGGGCGGCGTGGTGAACAGCCCTGACGCCGCCGATGACCCCGCAGACAAGGACGGGCGAGGGCCGGCCGACGCCAAAGAACGGCTCGGGAGGTGCTCCTGAGGACGCATTGGGGGATTTATCCGACTGATTGTGTATTGTCCTTGTTCCATTACCCTGCATGAATAGAACTCAGGTTTTGGCCTGATGGTTGTGAGAGCATTTTGGGAGCGGGAGCCCCTCATGTAAAACTTGTGTTCATCGTATTAGCAGGTGTTACATCGCCCATACGCCCGCGCCAAGTGGTTGGCTAAGCGATGTGCTGGTTGGCTGGTTTACCTTTGTTTCGTACGAGCCCTGAGATAGCCTGGGAGGCTGAGGCGATCTGAGTGTCTCCTGATCGAATCCGTAGGATCTGCAGTAAAAACCCTCCGGAGAGGATGCGGCGGCGACAGGCTGGGCTGCGCGCAAGCTAGGCCTGGCCCGGCTCGCGAGGGGCTCGCGAGGGGAGGCAGCTAAGGCGGAGTTTTAGCCGAAACACGAGAGATTTGCTCGAACGAGACTAAGCACCCCTTCCCCGAACACACGCAAATCTCAACTTCGAATCCAACTTAAATCCAGCGAGGGAAAACGACAATCAAATGGAAAGGCGAAGAAAGCAGAAGAAAAGCCGCGTCCGGCACCTAGTCTAGTCTTGGACGTCTTCTCACCAGCGCGGAGCTAAGTGCTGCCACTGGGCGTGGGAGGGAGCCCCAGGGCCTGAGGCCGGCACCCCTGAGACTCCGGGGCGTGTACAGCCCCACTCATTATTACGTGAGAGTGTCACGGGGCGGCGAGCTTCACAGGCACTGGGCCTTCTTCACAGGTACCGGCCTTGCTTCATATTGCCAGACGAGGGCCCCGCCTTGCGCCACACTCTAGTGCCACCAATGATGATCGGAAACCAGGACGCCGCCGGTGGGGTAGAGCGGTCGCCAGCGGTTCCCCCGACGACCACGGGTCCTCCGCCAGGGGCAGGCCCTGAGGCACCTCCCCAGCAGAGGGCCTACCTCCTGAGAACGCCTTGCTCCGAACGCCGCAGTGGTGATGTCGGATCTCTGCCCCTCTCCGGCAGCCCCCTGCGCCCCCCTCCCGAGGGGTAGGAGACTGCGGGAGCGGGGCAGCCGCTCGTCGTGGCGACCTGTACCTCCTGTGACCTATGGTTAGCGTATGTTTGCTCTTGAGGAAGTAGCGGTACCCGATAATCGTCGCCCCCGGCGTGACCAGTGGGACCGTCTCGAGGCTCCTGAAAGAGCTCGGCTTCTGGCGCCTCATCCCCCCAGCTCGGCCTGAGGAGCGAGCTTTGTTCTCCCTCATGCGGGTGCCCTTGGTCCATCATGTGGGGCACGTATTCTTCTGGCGTCGTCATCCCGAAGGCCACGCCGTAGTGCTGAGCGTGACATGCTGCTCTGCTTGATGCGCCCGCCATGTGGTGGTGGCGCGGCGGCCCTCCAGGGTCGTGAGTTGCGTCGAGTCCTTCTTCCCCGCTGGCCGGGGGCGGGGGCAACCCCGCCGCCGGCCCGGTGCTGACAGCTTCGCCGGTGTTGGAGTAGCTTTGGAGCCCACGGGCACGCGCGGAGCCCCCGTGCGAGCCGCCCTGGGCTTGAGATGGAAGTTGGGTGCAGAAGGGGTGAGCCCCCGAGGCGGCGAAGCCTGTGGAGCTCCGCCACTCGCTCGAGCACGTCGCGGCCGCTCTCCGGCAGCTTTGCACTGCAGCAGCTCTCGCCACCGTGAGCGCGGACCCTCGAGTTCGCTTTGCTCGGCGGGTGTACGGTGATGTGGTCGCGGCGTGATTGGAGGCCCTTGCTGCCGACCGCGCTGCCTTGGCGTGAGAGCCATCGGCCTGTCGTCTGCCGCGCTGCCCGCAACGCCTCCCGAACCGCGAGCTGCTGGGCACGGGGTCTCCCGAGGCGAAGCTGACTGCATGGGCGGGCCACGCCGCCTAAGGATCTGGTTGCCCGCTTGGTCACGGACATGGTGATGACGATGCGACGAGACACGAGGTGGCGAAGGCGTATTCCAGCGCACCCTACCGGGCGCGCCAAATGTCGGATTTCGGTCCGCGGACCCTTAAGGTTCAAACTCTAGGGTGCGCGTGGAGATCCAACCCTCCACCGTCTCGTACCTCGCCGAATCGCAGGGACCTAAACTACTAGAAAGAACAGCACAAGAGACACAAGATTTATACTAGTTCGGGCCACCGTTGTGGTGTAATACCCTACTCTAGTTTGTGGTGTGGTGGATTGCCTCTTGGGCTGATGAGGAACAGTACAGGGAAGAACAGCCTCGCGAGGGTCTGTTCTTGGTGGGTGTGATGAACTGCTAGGTGGTGTTCCGTTGCTCTAGCTACTGGTTCCTTGGTGAGGATTCCGACCTCATACCGGGGGGCTGATCGAAGATCCCCCTCTCTGAGTGTGGCTACCCCTATTTATAGGCGAAGGCCCTGGGCCTCTTCCCAAATATTGAGCGGGAAGGGCGCCAAAAATTGGCCATTTTGAAGGGGAACAACGGGTACACTTATCCTGACTAAAGTTGGTCCTCGCCTGCCAAAGGCTCTTGTGATGACGCCTTTGCTTGGGCTCCACGATGACTCCCTTCCGGCCGTTGGGGCTGGTCTTGGTCTTGTTGCACCAAAGCGGATGCCTTTGCTTGATGCTCTCGCTGCGCATGCTCCCTTTGCACCAAAGAGGAAAGGAGGGGCTGTGGCTGGCGCGCCTTGGTCGTCATGGCTTGCGTCATGGGCACCTCGCGAGGTACCCTGCCTTGAACTCTCCGCCTCCTCATGAGCCATCTGACGAGGCCGTGCTCGAGGAAGCTCCTTGTCGCCCGCCTCATGAGGCTTGGCCCCTCGCGAGGGTCTTGAGCTTGCGTTGATGAAGATGGGCCGTCCTGGGCCTCCTTTGAGCCACGCCGCAGGCCGCAGGCAGGCAAGTCTGGGGACCCCCGTTCCCAGAACACCGACAATCATATTCTATTCCACCCATAGTGCTATATCCATGGCTCACGCTCATGTATTGCGTGATGGTTGAAAAAGTTTTAGATTATTTAAGTATGAAACAATTGCTTGGCTTGTCATCGGGGGTATAGAAGTTGGGAACATCTTTGTGTGACGAAAATGAAGCATAGCCTAACTATATGATTTTGTAGGGATGAACTTTCTTTTGCCATGTTATTTTGAGAAGACATGATTGCTGTGATTAGTATGCTTGAAGTATTATTATTTTTATGTCAATATGAACTTTTGTCTTGAATCTTTCGAATCTGAATATGCATACCATGATTAACAAGATTTACATTGAAATTATGCCAAAGTATCACTCCGCATCAAAAATTCACTTTTTATCATTTACCTACTCGAGGACGAGCATGAATTAAGCTTGGGGATGCCTGATACGTCTCCAACGTATCTATAATTTTTGATTGCTCCATGCTACTTTATCTATTATTTTGGACTATAATGGGCTTTATTTTTCACTTTTATATTATTTTTGGGACTAACCTATTAACCGGAGGCCCAGCCGAAATTGCTTTGTTTTTGCCTTTTTCAAGATTTCAAAGAAACAGAATATCAAACGGAGTCCAAACGGAATGAAACCTTCGGGATCGTGATTTTCCAACCGAACGTGATCCAGGAGACTTGGACCCTACTCCAAGAGGCTTCCGAGGAGGTCACGAGGGTGGAGGGCGCACCCCCCTGGGCGCGCCCCCTACCTCGTGGGCCCCTCGGAGCTCCACCGACGTACTCCTTCCTCCTATATATACCTACGTACCCCCAGACGATCAGAACAGGAGCCAAAAACCTAATTCCACCGCCGCAACCTTCTGTATCCACGAGATCCCATCTTGGGGCCTGTTCGAGCTCACGGAGGGGGCATCCACCACGGAGGGCTTCTACATCAACACCATAGCCCCTCCGATGAAGTGTGAGTAGTTTACTTTAGACCTTCAGGTCCATACCTAGTAGCTAGATGGGTTCTTCTCTCTTTTTGGATCTCAATACAATGTTCTCCCCCTCTCTCGTGGAGATCTATTCGATGTAATCTTCTTTTTGCGGTGTGTTTGTTGAGACCGATGAATTGTGGGTTTATGATCCAGCTTATCTATGAATAATATTTGAATCTTCTCTGAATTCTTTTATGTATGATTGAGTTATCTTTGCAAGTCTATTCGAATTATCCGTTTGGTGTGGCCAACTAGATTGGTAGTTCTTGCAATGGGAGAAGTGCATGGCTTTGAGTTCAATCTTGCGGTGTTCTTACCCAAAGGATGTAAAGGGTTGCAAGGCACGTATTGTATTGTTGCCATCGAGGATAACAAGATGGGGTATTTATCATATTGCATGAATTTATTCCTCCACATCATGTCATCTTGCTTACAGGCGTTACTCTGTTTTTAACTTAATACTCTAGATGCATGCTGGATAGCGGTCGATGAGTGGAGTAATAGTAGTAGATGCAGAATCATTTCGGTCTACTTGTCTCGGACGTGATGCCTATATACATGATCATACCTAGGTAACCTCATAACTATGCTCAATTCTATCAATTGCTCAACAGTAATTTGTTCACCCACCGTAGAATATCTATGCTCTTGAGAGAAGCCACTAGTGAAATCTATGGCCCCCGGGTCTATTCTCATCATATCAATCTCCATCACTTTATTTACTTGCTTTGCTTTTACTTTTTACTTTGCATCTTTATACCAAAAATACCAAAAATATTATCTCTATCAGATCTCACTATCGTAAGTGACCGTGAAGGGATTGACAACCCCTAATCGCGTTGGTTGCGAGTTGCTATCGTTTTGTGCAGGTACGAGGGACTCGCGCGTGACCTCCTACTGGATTGATACCTTGGTTCTTAAAAACTGAGGGAAATATTGACGCTACTGTGCTGCATCATCCCCTCCTCTTCAAGGAAAACCAACGCAAGCTCAAGACGTAGCACGCCCGCGTACGTCGAGCGTGATAGGACATCAATCGTTGAATTCAGCGCCGTGGACATCTTCCGGCACTCACCTTTAGGCGATGTGCTAAACTCATTAAAAACACTCTCCTTAGCGGGGGACTCACATCCGAATTATATCCGGTTCGAACTAGAGGCTGATGACGGAGAATTTCGCTTTCCACCCACCGCCCACTTCATAGCCACTGTCGAAGACTTAACCGACATGCTTGATTACGGCTCCTAAGACATCAACGGTATGGACGATGATGCCCAAGAGGAGCAGGGCCAAAACCCTCCGTTTACTGGGCGCTGGACGACCACTTCTTCGTACGACGTATACATGGTGGATTCACCTAAAGAGAACAGTGGCGATAACGAGAGGGATCCAATCGAGGATAAACCTCCTGAGACACAGCCAAAACGCCGACGTCAGCGGCGCCGCTCTAAATCACGCCGGGAAAAAGATAGTGATACCGGCACGAGAGAAAACAATACTCCGGACGATGCCAGGAATACCCCATTGAGCCAACCTCCAAATGGGACGAACGGGAGGACGGGCGAGTCAGCCCTGATGAACAGGCCGTAAACGAAGACTCGGAGGACAGTAATTGTCTTCCACTCTCCGAGGATGAGGTGAGCCTCGGCAATGAGGATTTCATCGTGCCTGGGGAACCTCTCGAGCAGGAGCGCTTTAAGCGCCGGCTAATAGCCACTGCGAGGAGCCTGAAAAAGAAGAAGCAGTAGCTTCAAGCTGATCAAGACCTGCTCAACGATAGATGGACTAATGTCCTGGCAGCAGAGGAATATGGCCTCAATCGCCCAACTAAAAGTTACCCAAAGCGCAAATTGTTACCCCAATTCAACGACGAGGCGTTGGAGCCCGTACCATCAGCATGTAATGCGGCTGACCGACAACCGCATGGCCGGGATAAAGCGGCACCTCAAGCAGAACACCAGCCCGTCCTACCTCACCGTCAAGGAAGAGATAAAACGGCTCGGGGTTATACATATGACCCATGGTAGGACCTAAAAAATGGAACAGTTCAGATCAGATCGATCTACGGATCACGGGGGCGTGCCCTGATGCGGGAGGACGACAATTTGGCCGGACGTAAAAAACATAACCACGCCCGGGCCGAAAATCGCAGACAGACTACATCCGAACTACGTCGCGACTTAGCCCGATATAGAGGCGCCGCACACCCCCTCTGCTTCACTGACAAAGTAATGGAGCATGAATTCCCAGAAGCGTTTAAACTCGTAAATATCGACTCATATGATGGAACAACAGATCCCGCGGTATGAATTGAGGATTTTCTTCTCCATATTCATATGGCCCGTGGTGATGACCTTCACGCCATCAAATACCTCCCGCTAAAACTCAAAGGGCTAGCTCGGCACGGTTAAACAGTGTGCCTGAAAACTCAATTGGCAGCTGGGAGGACTTGGAAGACGCCTTGCACGACAACTTCCAAGGTACATATGTACGACCTTCATATGCTGATGACTTAAGTCACATAGTTCAACGGCCCGGAGAGTTAGGCAGGATTCTGGACTAGGTTCCTAACTAAAAAGAACCAAATCGTCGACTGTCCGGATGCCGAAGCCCTAGCGGCCTTTAAGCATAGCATCCGCAACGAATGGCTCGCCCGTCACCTCGGCCAAGAAAAGTCAGTCTATGGCAGCCCTCACGACACTCATGACCCGTTTTTGTGCAGGCGAGGCTAGCCCGTAGCAATAACACTTCAAGCAAAGCTGGCACCTCTGAGACAAAAAACAGCAACGGCAAGCCCCGACACAATAGGCACAAGCGTCGAAGCAACGGTGACAATATCGACGACACAGTGGTCAACGCCGGATTCAGTGGTTCCAAGTCTAGCCAGCGGAAGAAGCCATATAAAAGAAACAATCTGGACCCATCCAGCTTGGACCGTATACTCGATCGTTCATGCCAGATCCATGGCACCCCAGACAAACCAGCCAATCATACCGACAGAGACTGTTGGGTTTTTAAACAGGCCGGCAAATTAAATGCCGAGAACAAGGAGAAGGGGTCGCAAATCAAGGACAATGACGAGGAGTCCCGTCCGCCGCGCACAGGGGGACAGAAGAAGTCCCCCCCCCCAAGTTAAAATAGTAAACATGATATACGCTACCCATATCCCCAAGAGGGAGCGCAAACGCGCGCTCAGGGACGTTTACGCGATGGAGCCAATTGCCCCAAAGTACCATCCGACCAGTATCCGTCATGGCGGTTCAGCCGCACCAGGCTTCAATGATGATGAGTCCGGCGCGCATATTGTCTTCGGCATTGCAAGGCGGGTTCCTCCTCCGAATACTTCATAGAAGGTTTTGAACACAAGGATAGTGTCCGGCTCTGCAAAACAAGTTCCACATACCACCGTAGAGAGAATAATTTTTGCAGATCTGGCCGACGATTCTCGGCGTCACATCACACCACGGCCAGGACTTTATTCGACTCGTTTTTACTGTCCCACCTCAGCGCGTTTAGCGAGGCGGTTTCCTTGGCACGTCTTATCAAAGCATAGATCGTGCCCCCTTATTCCGGGATTCTCATCAATACGGGCGTGGGTAACCCAACCGCGCCATTGATTGCGGCGCTTGGGAGATAAGCGAGTTTTACCAGGCTGGTGGGGGACGCATAGCTTCGTCCGTCCATATAAGGGGATAAGGATCCACCTTTCTCACCTACGCCATCTTCCTCCCTTGCTCATCCATTTCACAAGACTTGAGCTCCCGCGCCCAAGTCCGCTCATCCCTCCTCGACCTTCTCCAGCCATGTTCGGAGCGGGAGGCAGGTGGATGGTCTCCTCCATCACGGAGGGCCAAGTAAAAAGACTGAGGAAGGCCGGATACTTGTCTGGCGACATCGCACATCGGCTGCCGACGAAGGGCAGCTCATCCCCACCCCCAGGCCCCATGAGAGGGTCGTATTCCTTGCCCACTTCCTCCGCGGACTGGGTTTTCCACTCCACCCATTCGTCCGGGGGCTCATGTCCTACTACGGCCTAGATTTCCATGATCTGGCCCCGAATTTCAACCTCAATATCTCGTCGTTCATCGTCGTGTGCGAGGCCTTCCTCTGCATCCAGCCCCACTTCGGCTTATGGCTGAAGACCTTGAATGTCAAGCCGAAGGTAGTGGGCGGCCGCCAAGCGGAGTGCGGAGGCGCCATGGTCGGCAAGATCGCCAACGTCTTATGGCTCGATGGCTCCTTTGTGGAGACCGTGAAGGGGTGGCAGTCGGGGTGGTTCTACATCACCGAGCCGCGCGACTCTAAGTGGGCGGCGGCCCCCGAATTTCGGTCTGGCATTCCCACGCGGCTCACCTCTTGGAAGGAGACCGGCCTGGCGTGGGGCGATTCGGAGGAGCTGACCGGACTTCGAAACCTGTATGCAAACCACAGTGAACAATACTCTCAGGCTTGTCAACGTGATCCAGGTTATGCTCATCCGCCGGATCCTCCCATGCCAACAACGGGCCTTCAAACTGTGGGAGTTTGATCCGGAGCGGCATCAGACCCTGAAAAGGCTCTTCGACACTACGTACGAAGACGCCTGGAAGGCGCTGTTCAAGGGCGCCGAAGCTCCCTCATCTGCTACAGAAGATCGCGGATTCCGCTTGAAGCGTCAGGCTTCCGCGGTAAGCTTTTTTGCCCTTTAGAGGACTCGTATATTTCATAGTTTGACTCTATGCGGGATCTAAACTCCCTTGCCATTGACAGACCGCAAAACACGTGCAGGCAGGTTAAGCTGTCGGCTCCACTGCCGAAGACCAGTGAAGCGCCCGCTTGGCGGGGCTGCTGGCCCCGGCACCGTACGTGGTGCCGGAGAAGAAGGCCAAGAAGAAGGCCACGGGGACTCGAAAGAGTGCCCGGCGTCCGGTGCCGTCGGAATCGTCGTCCGACGACTCTGAGGCGGAATCCTCTCGTGAAAACGAGGAGGAGGAAGAAGCCTCTCCCCCAACGGGGGGAGGGAAGAAAAGAAAGGCCGCCCCAACTGGGGAGGCCGGAGGGTCCAAGAAGGGAAGAACCCTTCCTCCGGACGTCTCCACCAACGCCAACGACGGCGAGGAGGAGTGGCCCTCAAGGGCCAAGCCCCTGGCGAGATCGTAAGTGTCCGGATGCCCATGGCCCCCCCTTTTTTTATTCATCGCATAGTGTTTTCTAATGCCGAACAATCATGCAGCCCGCCCAAGGACGAGCTTGCCGCTTCGTCGAGCGGGTCCCTGAATTCGTCGGAAGTGGAGAGCACTTCACTTCCGGCCGCCTCCTCTCCTCGTGCCGCCGACGACATCGAGGTGGGGCCCCAAGGGGGGCCTGGTCAGGAGGAGGTGGCGCAGGAGGCGCCACAAGGCAGCCCCCCGGACTCCAGGCGCGAGGGGGGCGAGATCCCCAGGGGCTCTAAGCCCGACCCTTGTCCTGACTCTATACGGAACCTTGGCCGGTTCAAGTCCGCAAAGGGCCCCTTCGTAAGAAGGGTAAGACGCCGTGTGTCCTCCGTCCAACGGAGGCACCAGATAACTCTTGGAGGTGCTTAAAAGCGCCTCCATCAAGGAGGAGCACCGCCTTGTTATGAGTGTGGTGATCCAGAAAGTTCGATCCGCCAAGAGCGGGCCGATCAAGCTCGCAACAGCCTTCTGACAGGCCTTGAGGTAAGTTTTTAATATATGTAAGAAGATTACCGCATAGACAGTAACCCCTGATGCTTAGTTCGGTGTTCAGAAAGAAAAGCCGAACTGAGGATCTAAAAAGATATACGCAGGAGTCTAACATAATTATGTCAATATGGGAATGCAGGCTGCGCTGCTGACCTCTGCCGCACTGACTGCGGAGGTCAATACTTTGAAGGAGAGCCTCGAGCGGTCCGAGAACGAGCTCGGCCGTGCCAAGAGGCAGCTCGAGGACAAGGAAGGTAAGCAATACCTTACGGGATTATGCATATAAGAAATTCGGTTGCAAAAAATAACAGGAATAACGTGGCTATCGCAGGGGCCACGAGCGAGGTGGCGACCCTGAAGGAAGCGGTGTCGGCGGCCGAAAACAAAGCAGCCGCGGAGCGCACCGAGCGAGAGAAGGGGGAGGCGCGGCTGGCGGAGGTGTGGCAAGAGCTCCAGGCTCTCGTGGAAAAACACGAGGGTTTGGAGCGTGACTCGAAGACCCGAGAGTCCGAGCTTGCCTCGGCTCTTGAGAGTGCCAAAGCCGCTAAGGCCGAAGCCCAAAAAGCCCTCCAAGAGATTGAGGCGACAAGGAAGATCGCGTCGGGTAAGGCATTCTTTATGCAGAGCAAGAATGTAAAAGTCAATTATGTGTTACTTACCCGAATCCGGAGCTCTCCAGGAGCGTTCGCAGATCTGCCTCGGAGTGTGTCCGATGCCGCCGCTTTCTACCGAGCCGAAGAAGGGAGCTCGACGGAAAAGGTGTTCTGGTCTCAGTATGCTGAGGCCGGACACCCGGTGCCCTTGAGCGACCAGCTGAAGCAGTTGGTCGAGCTCCACAAGGTCGCCGAACAGGCCATGAAGGGCCTTATAGCTCGGCTGTGGCCAGATGGAGCCATGCCTGGGAGCTACTTCGGGCTAGTGCGGCGGCTGGTGGACGCTTGTCCATGGATCGACGTCATCAAGCGCTCCGCTCGCATTGAGGGTGCCCGTAGGGCCCTTGCCCGCACTAAGGTGCACTGGGGCAAGCTGGACGCCGAGAAGCTTGTGACGGACGGACCACCGCCAGGCAAGGAGTATCGCCAGCCCGAAATGTATTATGAGGGCGTCCTTAAGGGTGCTCGCCTTATAGCGGGCGAATGCTCCAAAGATGTAATTTTTGAGTAGACTCGCATTTGTTATCCTGTACGCTGAAAACTTGTTCATATGCGCTAAGCAACTCCTTTGAATTTAAAATATTACCTTCTGTGCGGCTGTTTATCAAAATTGAGAGATGGCTAGTCGTCGGCTTCAGCCCCCATGCCACGAGTGCTGGGGTGTTCGGGATAAACATGAGCGCTCTTGTTCCCATTCTTGGGTCCTTCGAGGGAGGCGCTCAACGCAACGAACCAGGCAACCGGACTATAATGCTTGAACACTCTCACTTAGCCATAGAATTCTATAATTTTAAATTTCGGCGAAGCCCCTGGTATTCGGAAGACCGAGTTCGGGGCGCTATCCACGCCTAGGCCGGACAATGCCGACTCCTCGCTCTAAGCGGCATAAGTTTTAGGGACTCGAAAAAACCTCTCGAACAGCGACCGGCTCTCGCCCTATCATGACGGTTTGTTTTAGCTTTCTCCACTGAGGTGCTCAATCCAGCTCAACCGGGGCACAATCGCAGTGGTTCTCCCAGCGCTACCTTAGCTGATATAACGGAACATAAGGTACCAAAACATGGGAGCCGGGCAAACCCAACTATTGACCCAAGACATGATTCGGAGCCGATGCATATAATGCTATAAGTTCGGGGTGCTGCACTTGTGAAAGTGTTCGGGCTTGTCACACCATGTTTTGGGGTACATAAGCCCCTGGTGTATTGGCCGTACCAAATTGTACGGTTGCGCAATGTCATAAATGAACATATATAATGGGAAAGAATGCGATAATAGGCAAGAGCTATATATTGTTTATTCAAAAGAAACTGCAAATGAAAGAAGAACGATACAAATGGTGCGATAAGCAAGGTACGGGACTTTTGACATGTCCCCCTTCCAGGGGTAAGTTTATGGTGTGGTATGTAAAACAGGTATCTTGCTTCGTAATAGAGACCACCTGGACACTCGACGCAGTTTTCTGCTTCCCCGGCTGTTGCATCGTGTGTTCGGCGCGGATGCCAGACAGGGCTTCTGGAGAACAGAGTCCTGAAAGTAAAAAGAAAAAGAAAAAAGGAATGACACAAACGGGAGCCCCTAGTGCGGTCTAGCCGCATTCTAGGCCTGCCGTGGTCGTGGCCCTTCCCCTATGCCCATGGTATTTCCAGAGCGCAATTACGTACGCGTAGTACTAGCTTCGTGAGTTCACAAGGGCTGGGATTGGGGCCGCATTGCTACGCTTGTTCGGAACGTGCCACGCGGTCTTGCTGTAGGTTACTCCGGGCGCGCTTGACAGTGTCCGATTGTTTATTGGCCGGACTGGAGAATTGCCTTAAGAGGTTGTTCTGCACTTCTGCCGCAAGGGCAGCCGTATGCTCCTCCGTTCGGAGAGAGCGTTCGGTGTTTCCATTGACCGTGATTACTCCTCGAGGGCCTGGCATCTTGAGCTTGAGGTACACGTAGTGCGGCACCGCATTGAATTTTGCGAATGCGGTTCGTCCGAGCAGTGCGTGATAGCCGCTGCGGAACGGGAATATGTCGAAGATTAACTCCTTGCTCCGGAAGTTATCCGGGGATCCGAAGACCACTTCAAGTGTAACGGAGCCTGTACAGTTGGCCTCTACACCTGGAATGACGCCTTTATAGGTCGTCTTTGTGGGTTTGATCCTTGACAGGTCTATGCCCATTTTGCATTAATCTGTATCCCGATAAATCAGGTTCATTTGCCGCCGTCCATCGGGACTCTGGTCAGGTGAAATCCGTCAATAATTGGGTCAAGAACCAATGCGGCGAAACCGCCGTGGCGGATGCTAGTGGGGTGGTCCTTCGATCGAAAGTGATCGGGCGGGAAGACCACGGGTTGAACTTCGGGCGACTGGCTCCATCGCCAGATATCGCCCTTTAGTGCACGCTTCCGCTCCCTTTTGGGTATGTGGGTTGCGTATATCATGTTCACCGTCCGCACTTGTGTGGGAAAGCCCTTCTGTCCTCTGTTGTTCGGTGGCCGGGGCTCTTCCTCATCATCGCTATGCAGCCCCTTGTAGTTGTTTTCGGAGTTTAGCTTGCCTGCCTGCTTGAACACCCAACAATCCCTGTTGGTGTGGTTGGCTGGTTTTTCTGGGGTGCCATGTATCTGGCACAAGCGATCGAGTATTCGGTCCAAGTTGGACGGGCCCTGGGTATTTCTTTTGAATGGCTTCTTCCGCTGACCGGGTTTAGAGCCTCTGAATCCGGCATTTACTGCCGTATCTTCAGCATTGTCACCGTTTATGCGGCGTTTATGCTTGTTGTGACGCGACCAGCCATTGCTGTCCTTGGTATCCGAACTACCAGGGTGTTTGGCCAAGTTATTGCTTCGAGCTAGCCAGCTGTCCTCTCCCGCGCAAAAGCGGGTCATGAGTGTGGTGAGGGCTGCCATGGATTTCGGCTTTTCTGTCCTAGGTGCCGGGCTAGCCACTCGTCATGGATGTTGTGTTTGAAGGCTGCTAAGCGCCTACGCATCCGGACGGTCGACGATCTGATTTTTCTTTGTTAGGAACCGTGTCCGTAATTGTTCCGCCGATTCTTCCGCTTGAATTATATGGCTAAGGTCATCGGCGTCTGGTGGTCACACATATGTGCCCTGGAATTTATCAAGGAATGCGGCTTCCAGGTGCTCCCGACAACCGATTTACTCTGCTGGCAAGCTGTTGAGCCAATGCCGAGCTGGTCCTTTAAGCTTGAGTGGGAGGTATTTGATGGCATGTAGATCATCACCGCGGGCCATGTGGATATGAAGGAGATAGTCCTCGATCCAGACCGCAGGATCTGTGGTGCCATCGTATGATTTGATGTTTAGGGTTTGAAGCCCTCAGGGATTTGATGATCCATTACTTCATCTGTGAAGCATAGTGGGTGTGCGGCGCCTCTGTATTTGGCTATATCACGACGTAGCTCATGTGAGCTTTGTCTACTATGTTCGGCCCGGCCGGGGTTGCTGTATCCGGCGTGACGGTAATCATCCCGAGTCGTTGGGCGCCCACGCGATCTGTAGATCGATCTTGTTTGCCTTGCCTTATCCTCCAATATATCTCGCAAGTCCGGCGCGTTTTCCCGTGCCTTGGTACTTTTTGAGCGGCGTCGGGGCGTGGCTTGAGCGGAGGGCCGAGAGGCTTCTCTGTCGCGGCCACGGGGTGGCCGGGTCTGCCATGTCGTCTTGTTGGTGATGTGGGTGCTTCCTCCTGATCGAGGCAGCGGCCTGCGTTTGGGTTAGCTTTTGGAGGCGTTCGAGCTCGTACTCTTGGCTGCAAGGACTTCAGTCCATCCGCTGCCTAGCAGGTCTTGGTCAGCTCTGAGTTGTTGCTGCTTTTTCTTGAGGCTTCTTGTCGTGGCCATAAGCCTGCGTTTAAAACGCTCTTGTTCGACGGGATCCTCCGGCACGACGAATTCATGATCGTCGAGGCTTGCCTCGTCTTCGGAGGGAGGCGCATAATTATCGTCCTCTACCTCTCTTTCTGTCGCACTGTCGTGCGGACTTGCTTCTCCCTCCTCTGGCCGAGTCCTGCCGGAGGGGTCGTCTTCGGCACTGTCCAGGGTATTATCATCTCCCGTGCCGGAATCACCGTTTTTACTGTGGCGGGATTTAGAGCGGCGCCGCTGACGTCGGCGCTTGGGCTGTTTCTTGGAGGGGTCATCCTCTGCTGTTCCATCGCCATCCCCATTTCTTGGGATGTCCACCATGTATATGTCATATGACGAGGTGGCTTTCCAGTGCCCTGTAGGCGCTAGATCTTGGTTGTCTCTGGCATCGTCGTCCATACCGTCGATGTCTTGAGTCAAGTCGAGCATGTCGGTTACGTCATCGGCGATGGCTACAAAGTGGGTGGTGGGTGGGCGTTGAATTTCTTCGTCGTCCAAATCCCAACCTTCGACCATAGTTCGCCAGGGCTCTCGACAAAGAGAGAGACTTTAATGAGTTCAGGATATCGCCAAAGGGCGAGTCTTTGAAAGATGTCATGGCGGTGAACTCCATAATCGGGCGCCCGGATTCGACCGTAGGGGCGCTGGAGGTTCGGAGTCCGGAGGGGAGTCCGGCACCTGGGAGTCACGGGCTTCGCAAAGGACAGGGATGGTGTTCGGCTCAATCGCCGTAGAGATCTCAGCCCCCGAGGTGGTGTCCAACCAACCATCCTCGATCGGTGAAATTGGTTCCGAATTAATGGTCGGAGCGGACACTGGTGCGGCCTCCAGGGCACTGTTCGGCGGTAGAGCTAGATCATACCCATTGAGACAGTGCGGCACGCTCGGCTGCGGCTCAAATACGTCGAAGATCAAGTCTCTGCGGACGTCGGCCGTGTAGTTCAACCTTCCAAATCTGACCTGATGGCCAGGGGCGTAGCTTTCGATCTGCTCCAGATGGCCTAGCGAATTGGCCGCAGCGGCGAAGTCGCCGAATCACGAAGATGCATGCGGGGAGAAAAGTCTCACCCTGGACCGTGTCGTTGTTGATGATTGAAGAAGCCATCGGGCCTAGAGGTGACGACACAGAGGAACTCTCAATGAAAGCACCAATGTCGGTGTCAAAACCGGCGGATCTCGGGTAGGGGGTCCCGAACTGTGCGTCTAGGCGGATGGTAACAGGAGACAAGGAACACGATGTTTTTACCCAGGTTCGGGCCCTCTCGATGGAGGTAATACCCTACTCCTGCTTGATTAATATTGATGATATGGGTAGTACAAGAGTAGATCTACCACGAGATCAAGAGGCTAAACCCTAGAAGCTAGCCTATGGTATGATTGTTGTTCGTCCTATGGACAAAAACCCTTCGGTTTATATAGACACCGAATAGGGTTAGGGTTACACAGAGTCGGTTACAATGGTAGGAAATCTACATATCTGTATCGCCAAGCTTGCCTTCCATGCAAAGGAAAGTCCTATCCAGACACGGGACGAAGTCTTCAATCTTGTATCCTCATAGTCCAGGAGTCCGGCCAAAGATGATAGTTCGGCTATCCGGACACCCCCTAGTCCAGGACTCCCTCACCAGGTGTAGAGGCCCGTTGTACGGGCTCAACCACACTAGAGGTTGTCTTCGGATCCCCGGACAACTTCCAAAGTGAAGAATTGATCTTCGATATCGTCCCCTTCTGCAGTGGCTATCACACAATGCTGGGACGAACCGTATTTGCTTGATTCAACGCAGTGCCACACTATGCTTATCTCAAGCTCAAGATGCCCGGACCACGCGGCTTCATAACAGTCAATGGAAACACGGAACACTCCCTCTGTACCGAGGGGCACACCGCTGCTTTAGCAGCAGAAGTACAGAGCAGCCTTCTCAAGCAGAACCTTAATTCGGCGGCCGAGCTCCCGGACACTGTCGAACGAGTCCGGACTACTCTGCAGCAGGACAACCCAGCTCGTCAAGAGCTCGACTAGCAATTTGGCCTCCGTCTCAGTCCCGAACAAGTGGCGGCGTTCGTACCGCGCGTACATAATTATGCACTCAAAATACCATGGGCATAGGCGGAGGGTAACTAGATTGTGATCCATAATACGGCTCGACCTCCCCTGGACACACATGCTTTCACTTTTTCTTTTTTATCCTTTTATGGTTTCTTTTGCACAGGCTTTTTCTGACGGCCTGATCACCGGTCCTTTCGAAAGGATAGGTACACCAAGACGGCAAGAAGCACTGACGTATAAGGGAATTTCTAGGTGGTCTCTTAACGATCACTCTAAATATTTTCAGGACCCGCACGCAGCTCTCCCGTGGTTGTGGCATATTAAATATCCCTGTTGCTTATTGCACTACTTGTACAAATACGCTTTGACGTATTAATCAAACTATAATGGAAACAGTTTGCGGCCCAACTTCTGCGACACTAGCTTGCTACCTCTTTTTTCTTGATAATCTTATCAAATCGCACCCGTACACATTGGTCCGCTTTAATCTGCCAAGGGCTTCATCGCGCCCCATAATACGGCGACAAAGTCCGAACACTTTTTACAGTATAGTCCGGCACCCCGAATTTAGCATTATATGCATTGGCTCCAAATCATGTCTTTGGTCAATAGTTGGGTTGCCCGGGTCCTGTGCTTACTACCTTACGTTCCGCTATATCAGCTAGGGTAGTAAAGGCAGAACTACTGCGATTGTGTCCTGGTTTATCCGGATAAGCACCTCAGTAGAGAAAGCTGAAAACTGACTGTCATGATGCGGCGTGAGCCAGTTAGTTCTTCGAAGGTGTCAAATCTTTAGCGATTTTTTCCGCGTTACGCGATGAATCGGTTCTTACCCTATCAGGTGTTTACAACACCCTAGTTCGGATAGTAGGGGCTGCGCCTTAATTTTTATTGTCAAACTCCTATGGCTAAGTGAGGGTGATAAAGCCACATAGTCCGATTGCCTGGTTCGTTGCGCTAACACCTCCTTCAAGGACCAAACAATTGGATCAAGAGTGTTTAGATTCCATCCCGAACACCCCCGTACTACTTACGTGGGGGTTGAAGCCGATGACTGGCCAACTCTCAGATTTCATAAAAACGACCGCACAGGAGGTAAAATTTTAACAAGCATTATATTACATAATCGACTTTGTTTCATAATACACGGCGAGATAACATGAATGTATTCATTCAAAGATTACATCTTTCGCACATTGCTCCGCTACAATGCGGGATCCCTCCAAGACATCGCTAAAATATCGCTCGGGCGTGCGATGTTCCTTGCCCTCGGGCGGTCCCTCGGTCGCCAGCTTGACGGCGTTCATCTTCGACCACTGCACCTTGACGCGGGCGAAGGCCATCCACGCACCCCCGATGCAGACCAATCGCTTGATAAGGTCATGCCGGGGGAAGGCACTGACCAGCCGCTTGATAAGGTCATGCAGGCCACAACCAGATTATTAAATCATTCATGGCTAGTTTGGCCACCCTATGCAGTTCGACTAGCTATTTCAGCTGGTCGCTAAAGGGCACCGGATGCTCTGGCGCAAGGTATTGCGACCAAAACAGCTTCTCTGTTGAGCTCCCCTCTTCGGCTCGGAAGAATTCCTCAGCGTCAGAAACACTGCGTGGCAAATGCACAAACGCTCCTGGAGAACTCAAAGTTCGAGTTAGTAAGAGGTACCTCTTCTTCACATATTTGCTCTGCATAATGAAGGCCTTACCCGCCGCAATCTTCTTGGCCTCTTGAATCTCCTAGAGGGCGCCTTGGGCTTCAACCCGGGCCTCTTCTGCGCTCTGGCGAGCCTCGGCGAGTTCGGTCTCTTGATCCGCAATGTCGCACTCCAAGGACTCGCATTTCTTGACGGCGTCCTGGAGCTCCTGCTGGACCTCACAAACCCTGGCCTCGTGTGTTTCACGGGCGGCTTGCTCCTTTGCCGCTTTCTTTTTGGCCTCAGCCAGCGCTTTCTTGAGGGTTTCCACCTCAGTAGCCGCTCCTACAAATATCATGGCACTATGGTCAGCACAAGTTATTCATCCTTTTCCGGATATACACAAGGTCATCACATACATTGCTTGTCCTCCAGTTGCTTTTTTACACGGCCGAGCTCCTCCTCGGCCTGCTCCAGACTTTGTTTTAGTCCGGAGACCTCAGCATCATGAGAGGTTGCGGCCAGCAACGACGCCTTCTTATTCACATAATACATATTTAGTTAGTTTCGTGCGAAAATTACTTGATCCTCTGTCCAGCTTTTCTGTTCAAACACCGGACAGTGTCTCAGGGGCTACTGTCTATACTGTGACATTATTTTTACATAATTGCGTTGCTTACCTCAAAGACTGTTAGAAGGCTTGCGTAGGCTTCGGTCAGTCCGCTCTTCGCGGACTGAATCCTCTCAACTACCGTACCCATAAGGGTACGGTGTTCCTCAACAATGGAAGCACTTCACAGCGCTTCCATTAGGGTGTTCGGTGCCTCTGGCTAGACAGATGTCACCGGCAGGATAGGCGCACCTCCTTCTTTTGAAGGAGGCTGCTTGCCGGGTTTCGGAGCCGCGTTGGTCTCCGGGACCGTATTCGGCTGGGGGCCGAACTGAATACGGCCCCCATCGCCAGTCTCCATGGGGATTTGCTCCCCATGTGTCCGGCAGTCGAGGTATCACCCTCCGGTGCTACCCTGACGGCCTCCTGAGGCTCTCCCTGGCCTGGGATCCTTTGGGACAACACCTTGGTGTCATCCAAGGCCTTGGGAGAGGAGGCCGCCGGAAAGGACCCGTTGTCCATCGCCTTTGGGTCCAGCGAATTCCCCGAAGATGAGGATCGCTCGAGGACGGACCGAGCCGGAGTGTAAGTGCATGATTCAACATGAAGTGGAGAAGCCGGATATATGAATGCGTCCGGGTTTTTGAGTACTCACGATTCGGCCAAGGGCTTGTCTCGGGGGCGCCGCTCTGGGCTGCTGTCGATGTCCCACGCGGAGTTAGCCACGAGGGAGCCCTTCCCCCTCTTGGACGCCTCTATCTCCAGATTTATGGAGGCCGCCCTCTTCTTCCTTCCCCCCTCACGGGAGAAGCTGCTTTCTTCCTCCTCCTCTTCGTCGTCTTCGGCGGCGGAGGAATGAATCTCGGTGCCTTCGGACGTCACGTCCGAACCACCCTTGCGGCGGAGGCCACTCCTGGCCCCCTTGGCCTTCTTCTTGGCCTTCTTCTCCGACGCCTGGTAAGGTGGCGGGACCAGCATCTTCGTCAGAAGTGGGATGGCTGGTTCCTCGGGCAGCGGAGCCGGACACCGAATCTGCTCCGCCTTCTTTGTCCAGCCCTGAAAAAAATAAATAGTGAGGTTTAGATATCTTCCCTGAATAAGCAAGTAAAGTATACACCTTGAAACGTGAAAGACTTACCACACTGGCGGGATGGGCCAGGGCGTGCCCACGGTCCTCGGTCGTCTCCGGCCGCGTCTTGTTTCCCTTAAAGAGCACCTTCCAGATGTCTTCGTGCATAGTTCCGAAGAACCATTGCAAGGTCTGGTGCTCGGCCGGATTGAACTCCCATAAATGGCAAGTCCGACTCTAGCATGGAAGGATCCGGCGAAGTAGCATCACCTGGATCACATTAACGAGCTTGATGTTCTTGTCCACCATGCTCTGGATGCGCGTTTGTAGCGCTGTCAGCTCGTCCGACAAAGACCAATTCAGGCCCTTCTCTAGCCAAGAGGTGAGCCGCATTGGGGCTCCGGACTTGAATTCGGGCGCCGCGGCCCAGGTGGAGTCGTGGGGCTCTGTGACATACAACCACAGTTGCTTCCACCCTTTGACGGTCTCCACAAAGGTACCTTTTGGGCCATGTGACGTTGGGCATCTTGCTCACCATGGCACCTTCGCACTCTGCGTGTTGGCCATCCACCACCTTCGGCTTCACGTTGAAGATCTTAAGCCATAGTCCGAAGTGGGGTGGAATGCGGAGGAAGGCCTCGCACACGACAATAAATGCCGATATGTTGAGGAAGGAGTTTGGGGATAGATCGTGGAAATCTAGCCCGTAATAGAACATGAGTCCATGGACGAAAGGGTGGAGAGGAAACCCTAGCCCGCGGACAAAGTGGGGGATGAACACCACCCTCTCATTGGGCTTTGGGGTGGGGATGATCTGCCCCTTGTCCGGAAGCCGGTGGGCGATTTCCTTGGCCAGATACCCAGCCTCCTGAAGCTTGGTGATGTCCTTCTCCTTGACGGAGGAGGCCATCCACTTTCCTTGCGCTCCAGATCCGGACATGATCGAGTGCTTTCTTGAGGCGGAAAACACGAGGACTTAGGCGCTAGAGCTCGAGATGTGAGGCCAGAGAGAGAAGGCGTGGCTGAAAGAAAGGAATCCTTATCTCCTTATAAAGGCAGTGAATATCAAGTGCCTCCCCCACTCGCCTTAGAACTCGCCTGTTCCCAAGGACTGTGCAGACGGCACGATTGGATTACCCATGCCCGTATTGATGAGAATCCCGTAATAAGGGGACGCGATCTCTGCTGCGACAAGATGTGCCAATAGAAACCGCATCTTGAAATGTCAAGAGGCAGGCTGAAAAGAGGTTCGAAATAATAACCGGGAAGGAACATGATATCACGCTACAAAAACTTGTGAGCGGATTGGACTCGTGAAATATTGTACTCTCTGCGGTTGTGTGTGGTACTTGTTTTGCAGAGCCGGACACGGTCGTTGTGTTTGAAGACTGTGTTGAGGTATTCGGAGAAGGAACCTGCCTTGCAATGCGGAAGACAATCTGCGTGCAGGACAACTCGTCATTGAAGCCTGGTTCAGGGGCTACTGAGGGAGTCCTAGATTAAGGGGTCCTCAGGCGTCCGGACAATGGTACGTGGGCCGGACTGATGGGCTGTGAAGATACAAGACCGAAGACTCTCTTTCGTGTCTGGATGGGACTCTTCTTGGCGTGGGAGGCAAGCTTGGCACCCTGATATGAAGATTCCTTTCTCTATAGCCGACTTTGTATAACCCTAGTCCCCTCCGATGTCTATATAAACCAGAGGGCTTAGTCCGTAGAGGCAATCAGAATCATAGTCATACAGGCTAGACTTTTAGGGTTTTAGCCATTACGATCTCGAGGTAGATCAACTCTTGTAATACTCATATTCATCAAGATCAATCAAGCAGGAAGTAGGGTATTACCTCCATAGAGAGGGCCCGAACCTGGGTAAACATTGTGTCCCCCGTCTCCTATTACCATCAACCTTAGACGCATAGTTTGGGACCCCCTAACCGAGATCCGCCGGTTTTGAGACCGACAACGATCCTCTGGGAGAAATCACACGCCGTTCCGACGTCCTCACCGCCGCAAGACTCGGTGATTCCTGCACCAACTATTTTAAGACGGTGCTTAAACAGGCGTGGGAAAAGGTCATGCTTGTTGGTCTTCCATGCATCCTCAAGGAAGCTTATTCTATGGGACAATCCATCGAGCAGTCTACCGCTCCCTGGCCATGGTTGCACGTTGACTCTGCTAGAGTTGTCGACGTCGAGAGGTAGTTGGATTTTGTCCGATGAGCAGGTCAGTCCTGGAGTTTGATCATGTAGTGTATATTCTAAATATAGTACTTAGTTATTCCATCCCGTAATTTCTCCGGTGCCCACCGTCTTATATATAGGTCTGGGTTGGTGCCAATGAAGATTGTCTTGCATACCTCCGGCCGGATACCACCATTATTTTGCACAACATCCACAACAGTGCGGCCGTTCTCGTAGACCCTTCTCCACCATTGGGATCGGCCTTCCGGACTGGCTGGGCTTGAATACGTATGATGATGCCTACATGAGATTGAAGAAGATAGCAATTGCGGACCCGCCCACAAAGCGACGCAGCTACAACTATTACTATCTCATCGCGGTGTTTGACATACGGATTGCCATCAATACAAGAGGCGGTAACGGCAGAGGCTGGCACATGTTGGCCGCGGCAGATTTGTACCCCTACACGTTCGAAGGCGTCGTGTGCCATATAGGCCACATCTTCACGGTGACAAGACAAGGGACTTGTTTCATCTGGTTGCCATCCTACCGTACGGGAGATTACAAATGGAATGCACAAACCATCATTTGCATCCCTAACGGTACTCCATTATTTTGCAGGGACCAGTCATCCCCCGAGCAAAATAAGATCGGCGATCCTGGATTTGCATTTGCATCCGCGATTCGGTCTAACCTGGAACCTTGTAGCTGACTTTGGCATATTGGGATCAACTATCTTAGAAGTCGTTACCCATGGTACCATTGATGTGCCACATGGTCACACAATCTACCACAATCAGACCGTCACCATCTACCCATGTATTCCATTTTCTCATTGTTGTGTGTTAGAGTAGTAGTACTACTTGTTATTTATTTTCTTTTCTTGACTGGGACATGTTTACTGTACTAGTACTACAATATAGTATTATATTTTTTAACCCTCTCGCCTTCCCCTTCATTGTAGTACTACTTACTAGTACTAGTACTTTTTACCTTGGAGGACGCATATAGCTAGCTAGGCCCTTGAAGACTTGAACCCACTAGCTCCCATCATTTTTTTCATGTCTTACTATCTCATCCATGTAGCCAAGAGTAGTACTATTTGCTGCAGAATATTACTGACCGCCATATTTGAGCACAACATTATTATGCATGGACCTTGACCATGTACGTCACCATGTGTCCAGATCTGAGATGCCGTGTGTACCAGATGAACGGCACCGAGTTCGACCCCCGTGACGCTATGTGGGTGCTGAGGAACACTCTTGGAGAGTACTCGCTTCTCATTGGGGACAACTACCCCATTGTGAAGTGGATGCCACCTTTCGTTCACGACACCGAAGGACTGCCATTCATGAATCATGGTTGTGTCTTCAATGCGCACCGCCGGATGAACGACATGCTGGGACATGCTATCCCTGATTTATGCCGCTTCAGGTTGGATGAGTCTCCATTGTGTGGAACCAGACTAGAAAGCTGCGACAATGATTCCCGTTGCCCACCACTATGGATCGTGCCATCTATGAAGAACACCTGGGACTAGATCCTGGAGGAGGACATGGAGCCCTTCTATAACGTGTAAGTGGAGTATGGTAAATTGTGAATCGTAGCGCTGTGAACATATGTAGACTAGTCATGCAAAAAATAATCACATGAAGTGGAGATGAACTTGTGTGGCATACTGGCATTTGTCCTTTAGAATTTTTTAATATTAAATATGTTATGTGCGAGTCCAACACGCTCTGTGAGAAAAAAAGGTGGCACAGCTTTGGATATAGGTGACGTGGCGGCATCATACAGTAGCATCGTTCGCTAGTTGTAGTACTCCTACTAGGACGACAACTCCTATAAAACCTTTCGCTTGGCTCTTTGCCTCTTCGAGAGGTTCAATAGTTCGTACTCTTGTGAGCCTTGCACTTGGCTCTTCGCCTCTTCGGAAGGTACAACAATGATGATACTACAGTATAATATGCTTCTGGCAATCTGACACCGAATGAACTGCTGCACGTCCACCACAAGGGCGAGGGCGAGGGTGAGGGAGAGGGTGCTGCAGTCAAAACCCTCTCCTCGTCCTGCGAGCCACCATGCGCGTGGGCAAGGGAGAGGGTGTAGGTATACGTAGTAAGCAAGCTTCTCCTCGTCCTGTGAGACACCGCGCGTGCGCGAGGAAGAGGGCATAGTAAGCAAGCTTTTCCTCGTTTGGCAAGTTGACGACATCAAAGTAGTAGTACTAGTGCATACCGCGTTCTTTCCGGTTTATATGGCTAAATTTGAAACGAGAAAATACACTAGCAGTCAACGTATGTAACAACACGCTCATTACGGTCACTATATAGTTTTACGGTGATTATAGGGTCACTAGCTCACCGTAGAGCACCGTATTGTACCCTACTGACCGGCCACATAGTCGATGTGGCACTTTATTAACTGGTTAAATTGACACCTGGTTTCTGGGTCCCACCTGTCAGTTGGCAGAGCAAAGAAAAAAGTTAAACAAAACTTTACGCAGGCGCGACAGGAGTCCAACCCCTGCGCACGAACCACCCTGGCTGTGTATGTGAGTGCATTCACGTGTACTCCCTTGGTCTGTGAAAAAAATGTACTCCGTATAGCATTAGATTTTTTTAACAAAGTACATCTACACTTCCAATGCACTTAGTGTTTACTAATCGATATTGATTGACTGATGCACCAACTTGTGCTCTAGCTATAGGCAACTCCCTCCGTCCTTGAAAGAGTGTACTTCCAACATTGTTGGAAAGTCAAACTTTTTTATGTTTGACCGCATTTACACAATAATAGAGCAACATTTATACCATCAAATTAGTAGCATTAGATTCATGCTAAAATATATTACCTTCATATACTTATTTGGTTTCACAAGCATTGACATTTTTTTGCACAAACTCGGTCAAACTTTGAGAAAGTTTGAATCTCCAATAAAGTTGGAAATACACTCTTTCAAGGACGAAGGGAATACATGTCTATCCTTAATTACAGCATGCAACAATCTTCATTTAATCTTCTTCTCTCAATAGTCGCATGCACACATAAATCTGCTACTTTTGGGCGTTAATTATGGCATGAAGTTCCGGTTCCTCTTGGTCAATGTGTAAATCTCTATATGTACAATCTTTCACAGACGGAGGGAGTAGGTTGAGCTCTTGAGCGTGAGTGTGTGTGTTGCGTCGTGTGCTGTGTGCCACATGGATGCATGAGTGTTGCGTGCGTGCATGTGTACGTGTGAGTGTTGCATGCATGCATGCATGCATGAGGCTTTTACTCCCTCCCATTGACATGTTCATATTTCAAGCTTCATTAAAACGTTGCATGCAAGAATTAAGAAAACTCACCAATGCGTGTAAAAGTTCTGGTCATTTGTTCCTCACGCATGAATTCCAATTAATACGTTCGTAAACACAATTTTCTTGAGGAAAACGAGGCCTATTATTGAGTACTTTGGGAAAAAAATTCTTCAGGCACTCATCATTTACTACTACCATGGTTGATGATTTTTTTATTGACCTGTATATAAACCTCCGTCCTGGTTTAATCGTCCCCTTCGTACTTATTGTAAAATTTTGACCGTAAATTTAACTAACAAAGTGTCAATGCATGTTGTCGGTGTCAAAACCGGTGGATCTCGGGTAGGGGGTCCTGAACTGTGTGTCTAGGCGGATGGTAACAGGAGATAAGGGACACGATGTTTTTACCCAGGTTCGGGCCCTCTCGATGGAGGTAATACCCTACTCCTGCTTGATTAATATTGATGATATGGGTAGTACAAGAGTAGATCTACCACGATATCAGAGAGGCTAAACCCTAGAAGCTAGCCTATGGTATGATTGTTGTTCGTCCTACGGACTAAAACCCTCCGGTTTATATAGACACAGAAGAGGGTTAGGGTTACACAGAGTCGGTTACAATGGTAGGAGATCTACATATCCATATCGCCAAGCTTGCCTTCCACGCCAAGGAAAGTCCCATCCGGACAAGGGACAAAGTCTTCCATCTTGTATCTTCATAGTCCAGGAGTCTGGCCAAAGGTGATAGTTCGGCTATCCGGACACCCCCTAATCTAGGACTCCCTCAGTAGCCCCTGAGGGAGGCTTCAATGACGACGAGTCCGGCGCGCATATTGTCTTCGGCATTGCAAGGCGGGTTCCTCCTCCGAATTCTTCATAGAGGATTTTGAACACACGGATAGTGTCCGGCTCTGCAAAACAAGTTCCACATACCACCGTAGAGAGAATAATCTTTACACAGATCTGCTGACGTATTACGCGGCGTGACATCACACCACGGCCAGGCTTTTATTCGTTTTTACTGTCCCACCTTAGCGCGTTTAGCGAGGCGGTTTCCTTGGCACGTCTTATCAAAGCGGAGATCGTCCCCCCCTTATTCCGGGATTCTCATCAATACGGGTTTGGGTAACCCAGTCGTGCCCGTCGGCACGCCTCCTCTATCGAAGGCGAGTCCTGAACGGTCACGGGGAGGGCTCTTGGTATTCAACCTCTTTATAACGAGACCAAGGCCCGCTCATTTCTTTCAATCTCAATCAAATCCGCCCCTCGCCTCGAGTTCCATCACCCAAAGCTCAGATTCAGGTGCTTCGGACCTTCGACGATGTCCGGCTCCGACCCGCACGACCGGTGGATGCCTTCCTCCGTCATGGAAGAAGATGTGCTAAAGCTGAGAGACGCCAGGTATCTAACCGGTGAAATTTTGCATAGGCTGCCTGCCCAAGGGCAGGTTATTCCCGCTCCCGAGCCTGATGAGAGCGTGGTGTTCGTGTCTCACTTCCTTCGGGGTTTAGGCTTCCCGACGGGCCCCTTCGTGAGGGGGCTCATGTTTTATTATGGGCTGGAATTCCATGACTTGCATCCGGAGTCCATCCTCCACATCTCATCGTTCATTGTCGTATGCGTAGCCTTCCTTCGCATTACCCCTCACTTCGGATTGTGGCTCAAGACCTTTGAAGTAGAGCCGAAGATGATCAAGGGGCAGCAGGCAGAGTGCGGAGGGGCCGTTATAAGCAAGAATGCTGACGCTCCATGGCCCGAGGGCTCTTTTCAAGAGGAGCTCAGTCTATGGCAACAGGAGTGTTTTTATATCACCGCTCCCAGGGGCACCAAATGGATGGCGACACCTGCCTTTCGCCCGGGTCCTCCAAATGGATTGAGTTTTCCCTTTGAAGTAATCTTATCGGATTGAGTCTTTAAAGATTTGAGAACACTTGATGTATGTCTTGCCGTGCGTATCTGTGGTGACAATGGGATATCACGTGATTCACTTGATGTATGTTTTGGTGATGAACTTGCGGGTTCCGCCCATGAACCTATGCATAGGGGTTGGCACATGTTTTTGTCATGATTCTTCGGTAGAAACTTTGGGGCACTCTCTGGGGTTCTATGTGTTGGTTAAATAGATGAATCTGAGATTGTGTGACGCATATCGTATAATCATACCCATGGATACTTGAGGTGACATTGGAGTATCTAGGTGACATTAGGGTTTTGGTTGATTTGTGTCTTAAGGTGTTATTCTAGTAAGAACTCTAGGGCTGTTTGTGACACTTATAGGAATAGCCCAACGGATTGATTGGAAAGAATAACTTTGAGGTGGTTTCGACACCTACCATAATCTCTTCGTTTGTTCTCCACTATTATTGGCTTTGGAGTGACTCTTTGTTGCATGTTGAGGGATAGTTATATGACCCAATTATGTTATTATTGTTGAGAGAACTTGCACTAGTGAAAGTATGAACCCTAGGCTACCATTTCCGCTCACTTTTATCGCTTGCTACCTTGCTGTTTTTATGTTTTCAGATTATAAAAACCTATATCTACCATCCATATTGCACTTGTATCACCATCTCTTCACCGAACTAGTGCACCTATACAATTTACCATTGTATTGGGTGTGTTGGGGACACAAGAGACTCTTTGCTATTTGGTTGCAGGGTTGCTTGAGAGAGGCCATCTTCATCCTACGCCTCCCACGGATTGATAAACCTTAGGTCATCCACTTGAGGGAAATTTGCTACTGTCCTACAAACCTCTGCACTTAGAGGCCCAAACGTCTACATGGACAAGGTTGCGTAGTAGACATCAAGCTCTTTTCTGGCGCCGTTGCCGGGGAGGTGAGTGCTTGAAGGTATATCTTTAGATCTTGCAATCGAATCTTTTTGTTTCTTGTTTTAGCACTAGTTTATTTTATAAAATAAAACTACAAAAAAATGGAATTAAGTTTGTCTCATACACTTCATCTTTTTAACATCTTTCGTGAAAATGATGGAAAGCAAAATTGTGCTCAAGTGCTAGAAGAAGAATGCATTAGAATGTTTGGCACTAAATATTTATATGATGAGCATGATTTCAATGTTGTTAGTATGAATTCCTTGAATATCCATGATGCTAATGATATGCAAAGCCACAAGCTTGGGGAAGCTATGTTTGATGAAGATGATATTCTTTGTCCCCCAAGCTTTGATGAGCAAATTTACTATGATGAAAGCATGCCTCCTATCTATGATGATTATTGTGATGAGACGTACGCCTTAAAAAATAATGATAACCATGAAACTTGTCATCTTGATCTTAATTTTCAATCGCATGATAGTTGTTTTGTTGAGTTTGCTCCCACTATTGTTGATGAGAACAAATTTGCTTATGTGGAGAGTAATAAATTTTCTATGCAAGTAGATCATGAAAATAATGCTTTAGGTGCTGCTTATATTTCTGAATTAATTTATGATTCTACTGAAATTTATTTTGAGGGAGGAATGTATGCTTGTAGTAATTGCAATAATATCAAGTTTCCTCTCTATGTGCTTAAAGTTTTGAAGTTATGCTTGGTTTACCTTCCTATGCAAGTTGATTCTTGTTCCCATAAGTTGTTTGCTCAGAAAATCCCTATGCATAGGAAGTGGGTTAGATTTAAATGTGCTAGTCATATTCTTCATGATGCTCTCTTTATGTTTCAATTCTTATCTTTTATGTGAGCATCATTGAAATCATCATGCCTAGGTAGGGGCGCTAAACGATAGCGCTTGTTGGGAGGCAACCCAATTTTATTTTATTTTCTTGCTTTTTGGTTCTGTTTAGGAATAAATAATCCATATAGCTTCTGTTTAGATGTGTTTTTATGTTTTAATTAGTGTTTGTGCCAAGTAGAACCTTTGGGAAGACTTGGGTGAAGTCTTTATGATCATGCTGTAAAAAAACAGAAACTTTAACGCTCACGAGATTAGCTAAAACTTTTTACTGGAGAGTGCTATTTAGTTGATTATTTTTTCAGATGATTAATAGACAAATTCCTCAGGTCCACCAATTTATTTTAGAATTTTTGGAGTTCCAGAAGTTTGCGTTAGTTACAGATTACTATAGACTGTTCTGTTTTTGACAGATTCTGTTTTTCGTGTGTTGTTTGCTTATTTTGATGACTCTATGGCTAGTAAAATAGTTTATAAACCATAGAGAACTTGGAATACAGTAGGTTTAACACCAATATAAAAAAAGAATGAGTTAATTACAGTACCTTGAATTGGTGTTTTATTTTCTTTCGCTAACGGAGCTCACGAGTTTTCTGTTAAGTTTTGTGTTGTGAAGGTTTCAAGTTTTGGGTAACGATTCGATGGACTATGAAATAAGGAGTGGCAAGATCCTAAGCTTGGGGATGCCCAAGGAACACCAAGGTAATATTCAAGGACAAAAAAAAGCCTAAGCTTGGGGATGCCCCGGAAGGCATCCCCTCTTTCGTCTCCGTTCATCGGTAACTTTACTTGGAGCTATATTTTTATTCACCACATGATATGTGTTTTGCTCGGAGCGTCATGTCACTTTATTTTGTTTTTCTTGCTCTTTGAATAAAATACCAAGATCTGAAATTATTAAATGGGAGAGTCTTTACATAGTTGCATAATTATCCGACTACTCATTGATCTTCACTTATATCTTTTAGAGTAGTTTGTTGTCTGCTCTAGTGCTTCACTTATATCTTTTAGAGCACGGTGATGGATTTGTTTTATAGAAACTATTGATCTCTCATGCTTCACTTATATTATTTTGAGAGTCTTAAATAGCATGGTAATTCTCTTAAATAATCTTAATATGCTTGGTATTCAAGATTTGTAAAAACTTTCTTATGAGTGTGTTGAATACTATGAGAAGTTTGATGCTTGATAATTGTTTTGAGATATAAAGATGGTGATATTAGAGTCATGCTAGTTGAGTAGTTGTGAATTTGAGAAATACTTGTGTTAAAGATTGTGATTCCGTAGCATGCACGTATGGTGAACCGTTATGTGATGAAGTCGGAGCATGATTTGTTTATTGATTGTCTTCCTTATGAGTGGCGGTCGGGGACGAGCGATGGTCTTTTCCTACCAATATATCCCCCAAGGAGCATGCACGTAGTACTTCGTTTCGATAACTAATAGATTTTTGCAATAAGTATGTGAGTTCTTTATGACTAATGTTGAGTTCATGGATTATACGCACTCTCATCCTTCCACCATTGCTAGCCTCTCTAATACCGCACACCCTTCGCCGGTATCATACACCCACCATATATCTTCCTCAAAACAGCCACCATACCTACCTATTATGGCATTTCCATAGCCATTCCAAGATATATTGCCATGCAACTTTCCACTGTTCAGTTTATTATGACACGCTCCATCATTGTCATATTGCTTTGCATCATCATGTAGTTGACATCGTATTTGTGGCATAGCCACCGTTCATAATTCTTTCATACATGTCACTCATGAGTCATTGCACATCCCGGTACATCACGGAGGCATTCATATAGAGTCATATTTTGTTCTAAGTATCGAGTTGTAATTCTTGAGTTGTAAGTAAATAAAAGTGTGATGATCATCATTATTAGAGCATTGTCCCAGTGAGGAAAGGATGATGGAGACTATGATTCCCCCACAAGTCGGGATGAGACTCCGGACGAAAAATAAATAAAAAAAGAGAGAAAAAAAGAGGCCTAAAAAAGAGAAAAGTCCCAAACAAACAAAAAAACAAAAAATGAGAGAAAAAGAGAGAAGGGACAATGTTACTATCCTTTTACCACACTTGTGCTTCAAAGTAGCACCATGATCTTCATGATAGAGAGTCTCCTATGTTGTCACTTTCATATGCTGGTGGGAATTTTACATTATAGAACTTGGCTTGTATATTCCAATGATGGGCTTCCTCAAAATACCCTAGGTCTTCATGAGCAAGCGAGTTGGATGCACACCCACTTAGTTTCTTTTTGAGCTATCATATACTTATAGCTCTAGTGCACCCGTTGCATGGCAATCCCTACTCACTCACATTGATATCTATTGATGGGCATCTCCATAGCCCGTTGATACGCCTAGTTGATGTGAGACTATCTTCTCCTTTTTGTCTTCTCCACAACCACCATTCTATTCCAAATATAGTGCTATATCCATGGCTCACGCTCATGTATTGCGTGAAGATTGAAAAAGTTTGAGAATGTCAAAAGTATGAAACAATTGCTTGGCTTGTCATCGGGGTTGTGCATGATTTAAATATTTTGTGTGGTGAAGATAGAGCATAGTCAGACTATATGATTTTGTAGGGATAACTTTCTTTGGCCATGCTATTTTGAGAAGACATGATTGCTTAGTTAGTATGCTTGAAGTATTATTACTTTTAGGTCAATATGAACTTTTATCTTGAATCTTATGGATCTAAATATTCATACCACAAGTAAGAAGAATTACATTGAAATTATGCCAACTAGCATTCCACATGAAAAATTATCTTTTTTATCATTTACCTACTCGAGGACGAGCAGGAATTAAGCTTGGGGATGCTTGATACGTCTCCAACGTATCTATAATTTTTGATTGCTCCATGCTATATTATCTACTGTTTTGGAAAATATTGGGCTTTATTTTCCACTTTTATATTATTTTCGGGACTAACCTATTAACCGGAGGCCCAGCCCAGAGTTGTTGTTTTTTTGCCTATTTCAGTGTTTCGAAGAAAAGGAATATCAAACGGAGTCGAAACGGAATGAAACCAACTGGAGAAGTTATTTTTGGAAGGAAAGCAACCGGAAAAACTTGGAGTGCATGTCAGGAAAGAAGGGAGGTGGCCACGAGGGTGGGGGCGTGCCCACCCCCCTAGGGCGCGCCCCCTGCCTCGTGGGCCCCCCGGAGGTCCACCGACGTACTTCTTTCACCCATATAAACCCACGTACCCTAAAACTTCCAGAGGACAGAATAGATCTGGAGTTCCGCCGCCTCAAGCCTCTGTAGCCAACAAAAGTCAATCGGGACCCTGTTCCGGCACCCTGCCGGAGGGGGGAGCCCTCACCGGTGGCCATCTTCATCATCCCGGCGCTCTGCATGACGAGGAGGGAGTAGTTCACCCTCGGAGCTGAGGGGTATGTACCAGTAGCTATGTGTTTGATCTCTCTCTCTCGTGTTCTTGATTTGGCACGATCTTGATGTATCGCGAGCTTTGCTATTATAATTGGATCTTATGTTGCTTCTCCCCCTCTACTCTCTTGTAATGGATTGAGTTTTCCCTTTGAAGTAATCTTATCGGATTGAGTCTTTAAAGATTTGAGAACACTTGATGTATGTATTGCCGTGCGTATTTGTGGTGACAATGGGATATCACGTGATTCACTTGATGTATGTTTTGGTGATCAACTTGTGGGTTCCGCCCATGAACCTATGCATAGGGGTTGGCACACGTTTTTGTCGTGATTCTCCGGTAGAAACTTTGGGGCACTCTTTGAGGTTCTATGTGTTGGTTGAATAGATGAATCTGAGATTGTGTGATGCATATCGTATAATCATACCCACGGATACTTGAGGTGACATTGGAGTATCTAGGTGACATTAGGGTTTTGGTTGATTTGCGTCTTAAGGTGTTATTCTAGTACGAACTCTATGGCTGTTTGTGACATTTATAGGAATAGCCCAACGGATTGATTGGAAAGAATAACTTTGAGGTGGTTTCGTACCCTACCATAATCTCTTCGTTTGTTCTCCGCTATTAGTGACTTTGGAGTGACTCTTTGTTGCATGTTGAGGGATAGTTATATGACACAATTATGTTATTATTGTTGAGAGAACTTGCACTAGTGAAAGTATGAACCCTAGGCCTTGTTTCAACGCATTGCAATACCGTTTCCGCTCACTTTTATCGCTTGCTACCTTACCGTTTTTATATTTTCAGATTACAAAAACCTATATCTACCATCCATATTGCACTTGTATCACCATTTCTTCGCCGAACTAGTGCACCTATACAATTTACCATTGTATTGGGTGTGTTGGGGACACAAGAGACTCTTTGCTATTTGGTTGCAGGGTTGCTTAAGAGAGGCCATCTTCATCCTACGCCTCCCACGGATTGATAAACCTTAGGTCATCCACTTGAGGGAAATTTGCTACTGTCCTACAAACCTCTACACTTGGAGGCCCAAACGTCTACAAGGAGAAGGTTGCGTAGTAGACATCAATGTTCTCTTCGAGCAGATCTGTAATCATATGAACCTGCTGAGCACCATGCGTCTGGCCGCACACTCGGTGTCTTGGTACCTCTACTCGTCTGCAACCGGCCGGCCCTTTTCAAGACACCCTGCTTGCTGATGCCCGATCCTCGCAGGTGGCCTAGACAACGACTTGACGATCCTATGGAGGTTTCCGTGGTGCCCCTCGACATGCTACCACTACTCGTCCACCTGTCCTTCATGCGCAACCACTACTGGGCGGGCATGAAGGCCAACTGGATCGTCGTTATCCACCAATCCGGTAGTCCATGGAGTCTCGTGGATATCTACACCCTGCAAGAGATCACCCTTCCATCTTTGGATACCACCGCCATCGAGCCCCGCGGCCCGCTAGACACTCCTGCCTACTACACACGAGACGCGTCGAGCTTTTTATGCGACCTCCGTTTGCTGAAAGTTGTAATCTTTGAAAGTGCCCACACCATCAGAAGACTACATGGATTACAAGTTCATTGCCTTGTTCGACATGGGATTAGTCTATCTGGAATCCGGTCGCCATACATGGTTATGGCTCATCATCAATTCTGTTGAGCCTCCATTTACATACGATGCTATAGTGCACAATGGCATCGTTCTGTGATCGGCACAGATTGGCTTCCTATATTGGTGGAGTCTATCGTCGTGTAATTGTTCTATCTCATATCATCTTTACCTTATGAGTACGACTGCCTGTTGATTGTTAGAAATTTAGAATAGATAGTATGTATATAACCACATCATTACTATATGTTCCTCTCATTTCCTAGATTTTTATGACCACACATGTTATTGTTAGAGTTGACATGAGAACAATTGGCATCTAATGATTGTTAGAATAGATATTATGAGTATAACCTCATGATTCCTATATGTTACTCTCATTTCCAAGATTTTTATAACCACGCATGTTATTGTTAGAGTAGATATGAGAACAGTAGTAACTGCTATGGTAGAATATGAGTAGGCCCTGTCATAGCTTTTTTGATCTCATTTTTACATGATGTTTGAACCATGACATATTGCTAGAATATGAAAGCCATTGGCTTATTTTTTTTAACTTGGGGTATGAATATGACCACGGCATTGCAATTCTCTGTCTATGATATGTGTCACTATTAAAATAATCTTAATTCCACACATACTCTGAACATGATTGTATTTTTTGTCCTTTTGGTCCCCAATTTGATTTGTTGCAACAGACGCAAATGCGCTGGCCTTCATGATTCCAGGATCTGGAAATATACAAGTCAATGGGTGGTGGTTTATCGCTCGTTGAACTGACGGTGGTCATTTGATGCTCATTCGCACGTACCAAATTGATCAAACCATTTCATCAAACACATGCAGTACAATTCCTGGGGCATTTGTGCTTGTGATGGCTATGGCTGCTTTGTGTTCGAGAAAGATCCCATCTCCGTTGGGCCAGGCATATTCAACTGGAGGCGGGTTTATAGCCTCGGCGACCACTCCATGTTCCTCGGGCTCAACTATCCGATTATCCAACCAATCATTGATCATATCACCGGCGATGATTACCGTGCTATGCAACTTCCATTCACCAGGGGGAACTGTGTTTACACATCGTACCATGGGTTTCATGAATCACGATATCCAGAGATTCGTCGACACAACTTGTTGCCAGATAATCTTCAGTGTGTGAAAGGCATCAAGCTTCCATGCGATGAATGAATTTTACAAACACGACATGCGGCGATGTGGTTCATGCCAACAGCAAATAAGCACAACTTGATTCATAGTGATATCTAGACTGAGCCATGTATCCTGCTGCTGTAGCATGACCATCTTTTGTTGGATATTACGTACTATAGTTAGTTTGAAGCATAGATACCTTTCTGGTATCAAGTGCATCCTAACTCACCTGCGTATGATGTACTGATAATGATGATGGAGATGTTGTGCAGCATATATATCAATTGGGCTTCAAGTGCGTACTTTTTGGTGAAAGTGTTGTGCAATGGGAATTATATTTTGTATTACTCATCTAGCCTAAAAAGTCTGTCGCACATCCTTGTAACTTCGTACTCCATTTCTAAATTTGTACTAGTCCTCTATACCGTATATTGCGCTACTCATACTACTACCTCCCTCCTGGTTCATTGGTCCCCTTCGTAATTTGTGTCAAATTTTGACCATAAATTTAACTAACTAAATTTTAATCCATGTCACAAAAAAATATATCGTTGGATTCATATTTGAACATAGTTTCCAATGGTATAATTTTCGGTGACACGCATTGACATTTTGTTAGTTAAACCTATGGTTAAAATATGACACTAAATATGAATAATAAGTAGTACAATAGTAGTACTAGTATACGTCGGTTAAATTATCCATCATGTCCTCACATTGAATTGACGTGACAACACGCTGCGGTTTAGGTGACACAACATACCCGACGGCGTCTTCGGCTCACCAAGGTGACACAAGAGTCCCCTCTCATACTACAACAACACACTCGCATTCTCTACAAAATCACTCTCTCATTCTCTCCCGGTCTCCCCGCCTCCCAGCCGCCGCCTTGTTCCGATCCATTTGGTATGATGAGCGATGAGCTACTGGAGTTGCTATACTTCATTGCAATAGTCAAAAGGAAGACGCTGAAAAAATCAATCTCAATAAGGATGCTCTTCAAGCTAGCCGGATGAAGGAAGGAACCAGCGAAGCCGCTCCTATGAGTATTCGTCCCATCGCCTTGTATTATGATTTCGATCTTTATGGGGGTTTTCAAGTTTTTGGAGTCTACATGTAGTAATGAAGTCGAGACCCCAGTTTGTTCGGGTCAGATTTGGAGTACAACTTATCTGTCGATATCTTTCATCATTTACTTAAAACAGTTGATGGATCATACATTGAGTACCATTTAAATGGAATTAACTGATGCAAGTCCAAGAAGGATTGGTCGGTGCTGCCGGCTGGCATCAAGTTCGGTCCCACAGATCAGGAGTTGATCGAGCACCTTGAGGCCAAAGTGAGTGCTGACAGCGCGAGATCTCACCCTCTCATCGATTTGTTCATACCAATCATTGACAGTGAGCTTGGCATATGCTACACCCATCCTGAGAAACTTCCAGGTGAGACACCGATCGGCCGTCTACTTGCACAAAAATATTCCTTTGTTTATAGCTCTATTTTTCTTTTTAGACACAGATCTAGTGAAGCAATTACAATTTGAAAGTTAATAAAAAGTGAAACAAGTGACTGCAACATGCCAAAGATGTTTTGAAAATGCCAACTATGTACACTAAAACCTGTATTCGACAATACTGCAGGTATCAAACTGAGTGGCCTAAGCAAGCATTTCTTCCAGCGCAACTCCAGGGCATTCAAAAGGGGCATGCGGACGCATCGCAAGGTATAGTCAGAGTGTTGCATGCACGTGATGTGGCACAAGACCGGCAATACCTTGCCGGTGATGGCCAACGGCCAGCAGACAGGCAGTAAAAAGGTTCTGGTGCTGCACACCAACAAGAACTTCGACCAGTAGAGGACCAACTGGGTGATACACCAGTACCACCTCGGCGACCCGGAGCAAGAGAAGGAGCGGGAGCTGGTCCTCTGCAAGATTTTCTACCAGACGAACACTAGGGCGAGGACTAAAAAGATTATAAGTTAGTTTGGTATTGATACTTGCACTACCTGGCCGTCTGCAAGTTGGTATTGTTGTTAAGGATCTTTCGGTATGAACTTGGCATTTGATTCCAACCATCATGTCTAGGGTCGATGTGGATATAAAGTTGAATCATTTGTTTCGAAATAAATTTTCAGGCACCTGGTTTTTTATTTGATGGGTAGCATAAGCCCCTGTCGTTCGAATTCCCATTCTCCAATTTTTTTACATCTTCAATGTACTCAGGGGATCCATCCGGTTTCACAGGATGATTGTTGGACGCAACACGTCGAACTAGGCTGTGGCATGCAAAGTTCTGCTGAACTAGCAGACCAAGCCAATCAACAAGGAAAGCCTGTCAAGACAAATTGTTAAAAGAGAGGAGCGATGGATTTGGGCCTTCCAGAACAGTTAAGTGTCGCGACCTCGATCGTGAAGCGCCTCCCATGGACTAAAAAAGGCCTAGTCTGTTATTATTAGTTGAAATATGTAAAACTAGTGGTGTGACCTGCGCATTTGCGCGGCTAGATTTTTTATGTTTTCTTCAATTTATATCTTCGTTTGAACTACATTAGACATGATATACTGATTTTAACTATATTTCTGATTTAGTCGCACGTATTACAAGAGCAAGATTTTTATTATATGAAATTTACCCTTTTATGATGAAAGAACTCATCTCTGGTTTTAGGCATAGAGCTTTTAGTCTAGTTTCGATGAATGCAGCGTGGTATGCCTATTAAGATTACCATATCATATTTACATATAACATTTTCCAATTCTTCTACCTTTTGTTTTCAAAAAGTTCAATATCAGTTGACATTGAATTGTTACATTTGTTCATTTTCCCCTTTGCATCAACTTTAAATACGGGTGTGGCACCCTTTTTTGTTTCACTATAGGTTGTGGAAAGTCCACCATGCTCGACCACAATATTTTTTATACTCTATTGAATGAGAAATCTTCTATTGTGTCGGTTGAGCAATTGACTCCGAAGTCGGCCATTCTCACTCCCTTGCTACCTTAACATTCAGTATTTATGTTTTCCATCTGACAACATTTTTTTGCTTTATTGGTACATTATGCTAGCTCATAACAATAAGATTTTGAAATTGATCCACCTATTTTTCCTAAACAATGCCATGCATGTCGTATATCCAATGCTTATGCATGTATATACTCTATGGTTCTCCCTAGATGTTGTGAAACCATCTCTCATCACTATTATTTTCATTAGAGAGGTAGATCGCTAATTCTACATGACTCGGCTTATCTTTCTCATGCTAGGAATTTTTTTCTCACCTTGTCTTATTACAAACCGTCGTACATGCCTTTAGCCCGGGCCACATATGTATATACTCCCTCCGTTTCTAAATAATTGTCTTTCTAAAGATTTCAACAAGTGACTACATACGGAGCAAAATGAGTGAATCTGCACTTTAAAACATGTCTACATACATCCGTATGTTGTAGTCCATTTGAGATGGCTAGAAAGACAAATATTTGGGAACGGAGGGAGTATATTTTTATTCACCATACGGTGCCTCTTTTCCGTGCTATAAGCCAATATGAAATGTGTGTCGCCGCTAATTGTTTTTTGAAGATAGAGACTGACTGGAATTTTGTTCCGAAAATTGAAAATACATTTTCTGATTATTAGAAACTTCTGAAAGCAATTCAATACATATATATAACTATTAGACATATCTTTACATTATGTCATTAGGATATAGTAAATATAGTTGAAATCACTTTTGAAAATTTTGAAACATTTGTAGTACAATTTATTTATTTTTTAAATCATTGTTTGCGCCCGAACTCCAAATTTACGCATGACTTGGCTCGTATGTCTCCTACTCTAATTTTTTAGTTTTTCAGCGCCGAGTCTAGTCATAATTGTGATTTGCAGCTCGCGCTCTATTGAGGTTAGTTTTCCAAAAAAAAAAGTTGGAAATACATTCTCTGACGGCAAAAGTTCTTGAAAGAAATTCACATGTATATATGGGTATATTCCACTTATGTTTTCTAAAAATATTGGAAATATATATTCTGATTGGCGAAAATTCATAAAAGAAATTCCGTATGTATATATGGATATATTCAATGTATGTGTCAATTTTTCGTTCGTAGATACTAAAGTACAATTTCTATATTTGTATTTGTCGGATTTCGGGTTCCGGCAGACCCTTGAGGTTCGAACACTGGGGTGCGCGCGGAGATCTCGCCTTCTACCTACTTGCATCCCACCGCCACGCTAGGATCTAAGCTATGGAAAGAACAACACAACAGACACAGTGTTTATACTAGTTCGGGCCACCATTGTGGTGTAATACCCTACTCTAGTTTGTGGTGTGGTGGATTGCCTCTTAGGCTGATGATGATGAACAGTACAAGGAAGAACAGCCTCGCGAGGGTCTGTTCTTGGCTGGGGCGATGAACTGCTAGGAGGAGTTCAGTCACCCTTCTCTCTCTGTGATGCTACTCAATCCGATTCCAGCTCTCTCTACCCTGTGGGTGGCTAGTCCTATTTATAGGCAAAGGCCCTGGGCCTCTTCCCAAATATTGAGCGGGAAGGGCGCCAACAATTGACCATTTTGAATGGGAACATCTAGTACACTTATCCTGACTAAAGTTGGTCCTCGCCTGCCAAAGGCTCTGGTGGTGACGCCTGCTTGGGCTCCACAATGACTTCCTCCCTGCCGTTGGGCTGGTCTTGGTCTCGTTGCACCGAAACGGGTGCCTTTGCTTGATGCTCTCGCCTGCGCTTGCTCCCTTTGCACCAAAGAGGAAAGGAGGAAACTACGTGGGCTGGCGCCCGCTTGGCGCCCGCCTGGCGCCCTTGGTCGTCATGGCTTGCGTCATGGGCACCTCGTGAGGTACCCCGCCTTGATCTCTCCGCCTCCTCGCGAGCCAGCATGATGAGGCCGTGCCTGAGGAGGCTCCGTGTCGTCCGCCCCGCGAGGCTTGGCCCCTCGCGAGGGTCTTGGGCTTGCGTTGATGAAGGTGGGCCGTGCTAGGGCCCTTCTTGAGCCACGTCGTGGGCCACAGGCAGGCAAGTCTGGGGACCCCCGTTCTCAGAACGCCGACAGTAGCCCCCGGGCCCAAGGCGCGCCCGGACTTGGCTGTGCAGAAAAGCGAAAGGGCAGAAGGCGGCGCTGAGCCCTAACAACCGCGGCCTTTTGGGCGCCGCATGGCGGTTGATTGGACGTGGGCGTCTCCACTTCCCCACGACGCCTCGGCAACTGCACGGATTGGACAAGTCCCTGCATGCAAAGCGGGTCATGATTACCTGCGATCGTGGAGGTCGACGGTTGTCCTTCGCCGGCCATAAGTACGGAACGACGCGCGTCCCCCCAGTCCATCTCTTCTTGCTTCTCCTTCTTCCCGGTCCTTGCTTCGTCTTGCTGCAATGGCTCCGATCCGCCGGTTCTCTGCGGCAGAGAAGGGAAAGGCTCCCCGGGAGGGACCAGACCTGCTCCCGCCGAAGAAACGGCTCACCCTCTGCCGCCGGGATGAGAGTGCCCATCAGGTGGCATCGAGGCCCTGGTGCGAGCGGCCACCGCCGGGGTTCCCGCTTCCCTTGTACACCCACATCGAGGACTCTGAAGGAGTCGACGCTGATCGCCACGGGCGGCGCCGCCGTCGGCACCGGCGGGTCACGGAGGTGTGGGTGGTTCCTCCTGGAGTCCACACCGAGCGCTCCTCCCGAGAGTTCGTGCTCCACGCCGCCATGCCTCCTCAGTCTTGGATTCGCCTACCTCCCTTCTTCGCCTCCATCGTTCCGCAGGGAGAACTCCTGAGCTCGCTGCAAAGACGCCGGCTGCAGCACCCTCGCGACTGAGGCAGAGGTCGCGGTCGTTGCCCCGGGTGAGGTCTTCATGACTCGAGGCTGGGGCGAAATTGCCCGAGTTTGTAGGACAAGAGGCGCCCTCGCGATCCACTTGGAGTACGACGGTGCTTCGGCGATGTTCTTCAAGGTCTTCGATGCGAATGAGCGCCGGCTGGAGTGCTGCCCCGGGAGAGGTGGTCGGGACCCTGCTACGGCGAGGACTAGGCCCGCCAACCGCTCCCTTGGCAGCTCCTCAGGCTGCGGAGGCGTCGGCGGATCCAGCGACTCCGGCGAGCTCTTCGCGACCCCGGAGACGAGCGACGACAGCTACGAGCCCCCGAGCCGGCGTCGCTCCCGGAGCAGGGCGGGCTCGTCAGGCCGTCGCCGACTCTGATCTGGATGGGGTTGGCGCCGGTGCTTGACGGCCCACTGTTGATGATGGCGTCTTTTGCAGGGGCGCGTGTAGTTAGCGTTCTTTAGGATCTGTTCCCTGCGAGGAATCAAAAACGCGCCCCGTGGGGGCTTGTAAGGTGCCTGTGATCCTGTTTGTTAATATAACCCTTGCCATAGAATAGTGCGAGTTGCTCATTCCGTCTTAGCTCAGTTCTCCCTTTCGAACCTCACGAGGGCTTGATGCACTGCGCCGACAGGTCCCAGTCCCAAGGAGGCTTCAGCCGTCGCTGGTATGCCAGGTCGCGATGCCGTGGTCAAGGCCAGGAGGTGAGCGACCCGGGGTCCGGTAAGAGCCCCTGAGTCGCGATGCTCAGGAGGTCCCCTTTGGCGCTCAAGCAGCCGTCGTTTAGTGAGAAAGGAGAGCGGCATCGCTAACACGGGATTGCATTAGGTGCAGGGATGGTGCCACGGTAGCTGGTGCTTCCGGGTGGTGACTTATCTCAAGAATCAGGGACCGCTCCCTGGTGTGTCGCCGGGTCCGTGCATCGGCAGGCATGAAGTTGCTTGGCGAGGTCCTCGCGTGTCCCTCCCCTCTCGCCTTTGCTCCCCTTTCTGCTCTACGTCCTCGGGTCCCGACCCTCGAGCGAGTCTCAGCCGTCGCTGGTATGCCAGGTCACGATGCCGTGGACAAGGCCAGAGGGTGAGGGCTGGAGAGCCAGTAGGAGCCCTGAGTCGCGATGCTCAGGCACCCCCCTTTCACGTGCAAGCGGTTTGCGCGGATGAGAGTGAAGAAGACACCGCAAGGGCCTCGCCTGACGCAGCTCCTTCAGGGGATCCTGTGGACCCATCATAGAAAGAACGAGGGGTTGCCATGACAATTGACAGTCAGCCATTGGTTGCTTCGGAGGGGTGATGAGGCACTGAAGGCTTGACGAGGTGGCGCTATGCGGGGCTGCCGCGTCCAGAGCTCAGCCATTCAGGTTTGTCGGCGTTGCAGGGACGGACCCATGCACAAGCATCGTGCCGTTTCGGGAGCAGCTCCGTCAGTTGGCGTCAGTTGAGCGGGCAACTAGGTCAAACACATTAGTCGCGAAGGAGTGAATTCATTCTGTTGGGAAGGCGGACATCACTGGGTCTGGCCCAAGCGACTGGGGGATGATGCAGCCCGAGGGGCGCCCCCAACAAAGTAAGCTAACCGCATGAAATAAAAGGGATACACGCCGCAGGGACGGACCCACACGGCCCGGGAATAATGCAGCCCTGGGGGGCGCTCCCAGCTGGAAATGAAACTTGAAAGATGTCACCTGATGATGTTGAGGACGAAGGGGTGTTGGTGTAGCAGACTCGGTGGGCTGCAGAAGCCGATCCTCACGAGCCCCCAGGCCCAGGGGCCTCGGGAGGCTCCGGAGGCGCTGGTGGCTCCTCGCGGACCATCTCCATCTCCGCCAGGGCTGCGGAACGCCTGGCCTCTTGAGCCTCCATGATGCCCCTCATGAGGCACTGGTACGTGACAGCCGCATCCGGCAAGCCGTAAGGCATGCGAACATAACTGTGGGGTGGACCTTCGCAGCGCCCCACTCGCGAGGGCCAGAGGCGCTCCTGAGAGGCGACTCGGTTGAGCCCTAGTATGTCGATGCAGACGCGCAGCCCACCATCCTCCCTGGATGGGGAGCCACAGCGGGTAGGCGGCGGCTGCCTCTCATGACTCTTGACTCCTGTAGCTCCTGAATGGCCTTGCTGATGAACTCCTGAGGGTTTGGCCCTCCTTACCTTGCTCCTTCTTGAGGGAAACGTGCTTCGAAGCACGCCTCCAAGTGGTGCCCAAGCGCCTCCCTCGTGACCTTGGCAAGGTCGGTGGCCCTCCAGGGGAGAGCCCCCGAGCCCTGCCTGAGGAGGGCGCCGGGCGCGCTTTCCTATGCGATGGAAGGAGGTTCCCCCTAGGCAGGCGCGGGCCCTGAGGGGCCTGCCTCCTGAGGGCCGGACAATGTCTTCTTCTTCTTGGGGGTGGTCTCGAGAAGCCTCCTGCTTCTGCGATCTGGGTCTTCCAGTGATGCAGCCTGAAGGGCTGGTTCCAGGGAACACACTGCGTCTTTCTCTTCACAGGGCACCGTGATGACTCCGCCACTTCCTGGCATCTTGAGGACGTTGTAGCCGTGGTGAGTTACGACCATGAACTTGGCTAGCGCTGGGTACCCGAGGATGGCGTTGTACGGCAGACGAATGTGGGCGACGTCGAAGTCGATGAGCTTGGTGCGGTAGTTGTCGCGCACCCCGAAGGTGACAGGGAGGCGGACCTGCCCAATCGGAACCGTGGAGTCGTCGGTGACTCCGGAGAAAGGCTTGGTTGGCTGAAGCTGATTGTAGGGCACTTGAAGATTGTTGAATGTTTCTACGGACAGGACGTTGAGCCCTGCCCCGCCATCGATGAGGGTCCTGGTGACCAAAGACGTGTCGATGATTGGGGAGCAAAGCATCGGGAGGACTCCGGCTATGGCTGCGCACTTGAGCTGATCCGCCGAAATTTGAACGTGATGGCGCACGCCGACCACACGAGAGGGCGCGTGGCTTCGAGCTTGGGGAGGACTGCATTTACTTCCGGCGAATCGCTTGAAGATGCGGTGAGAGGTGGGGCTTGAGCTCCGCCAGATGCAAAGCGATCGCACGTGGCTCCCGGAAGCCCCCAGCCCCTAAATCTGATGGCGATCCTCGTTTCTCCTTGGCTGCGGCGGCAGCGGAGGGAGGCCTGCGTTCCCTTGCGGGCGATCCTCGCGAGGCTGATCCCTCCAGTCTCCCTCGCGAGGCGGGTCTTGCCAGCGATCCTCGCGAGGTCGATCGCGCCACCCTAGGCACGGGCCGCGGTCTTCCCAGCGACCTGCGTTCCTTCCTCCTCCTCGACCGTAGCCCCGGTCACTGCGGTCAGGACGGCGGCCGATCCTTCCTTCTCGCACGGCTCGGAGCTCTTGACATTCGTTGCTGTTGTGGGTGTGGAGGTGGTGGTACACACAGTACCGGCTGCCCTTGGAGGATTTGGGCTGATCTCTGCCCCGCTTGGTGTCTGGTTCTGCCGCGAGCACGGCAGCCCCCTTGCGCTTCACATCCTTGGCCTTGGGTTTCTTCTCTTTTGGGTCTGCGGCAGGCAACTCGAGGAGGGAGAGACGCCCTTCCTCAGCTCTGGTGCACTTGGTCGCCAAGTTGAACAGCTCCAAGGAAGTGCACAGGTCTTCATGCATCGCCAGCTCCTCCTTCATCTTGACGTCGCGCACGCCGTCGGAGAAGGCTGAGATGATGGCCTCCTCGGTCACCTTGGGAATCTTGAGGCGTGCGTTGTTGAAGCGCTGGATGTACTTCTGCAGGGTCTCTCCGGGTTGTTGCTTGATGCAGCGCATGTCGCTCACGGCGGGTGGCGGTCGCGAGTACCTTGGAAGTTGGCGATGAAGCGGGTGCGCATCTCGTCCTAGGAGGAGATCGTGCTCGAGCTGTGTTCAGAGCCAAAGTGAGCCCGTCCTTGAGCGCCATGGGAAACCAGTTCGCCATGACCTTCTTGTCTCCGTTGGCTTCATGCCCAGCTCGTAGAGCTAGAGGAATTTCAAGGGGTCACTGCACTGGCCATAGCGAGGAGGCAGGTCTGCTTGAACTTGCCGGGCCACGCGACGCTATGCGTAGCTTCGGTGGTGAAAGCGCAGCCTCTTGTGGCCACGGGAGGTCTTGGGTGACGAAGAGCCTGGTCTTGCGAGTCCCCATGCACTGCATTTGGGAGCAGCTGGGTCTTGGCGTCGGGAGGCGTGGTCGCAGCGTCTTTGGAGCAGGGAGCACCCGGGCAGCTTCTTGCGGGCGAGGGACTTCTTGGCAGCTCTGCTCTTGCCGCGCTGGCACCTGACGGAGCGGGTTCCGCCCAGGGGCCATGCGCCTTGGAGCCAGGGCACCTTCTTGGGGAGGAGGCGGCTGGGGTGCCCGAGCCGTCGCCAGCGCAGGCGGGTGCGATCTGGGGCCAGACGGACGGCGCAGGAGAGCCCCCTGTGGCGCGGACGAGCTCGGCGACGCGGTCGAGCCATTCCTCTTAGACGTCATCGACGGGACGGTAGCGCAGGAGCTCGTTTGCCGCGACGAGCGCAGCTCGAGCCTCCATGGGTGCGCGGAGCGCGCGGGACGAAGAACCAGCTGGGGTGAGCGAGGGAGTAGCGGTGCGGCCGTCTTGCTGCACGGACGGATGTTGAGACGATGCTTGCTGCTCGTTCCCCGTCGGGTCGGTGGCGGTGTTGACGGCAGGTGACGGGAAACGGCGAGGACGCCCGCCGACAGGGGCCGTCTGAAGCGTCGGGAAGCGAAGCGGCTCGGCGCTGGCAGCGGCCCGACGAGCGTCAAACATGGACGCGGCAGTCGGAGGAGAATAGGGCGGTGGAAGATTAATTCCGGCAGACCCTACTGGGCGCCCAAATGTCGGATTTAGGGTTCCGCAGACCCTTGAGGTTCGAACACTGGGGTGCGCGCGGAGATCTCGCCTTCTACCTACATGCACCCCACCGCCATGCTAGGATCTAAGCTATGGAAAGAACAGCACAAGAGAAACAGGGTTTATACTAGTTCGGGCCACCATTGTGGTGTAATACCCTACTCTAATTGGTGGTGTGGTCGATTACCTCTTGGACTGATGATGATGAACAGTACAAGGAAGAACAGCCTCGCGAGGGTCTGTTCTTGGCTGGGGCGATGAACTGCTAGGAGGAGTTCGGTCACCCTTCTCTCTCTCTCTGTGATGCTACTCAATCCGATTCCAACTCTCTCTACCCTGTGGGTGGCTAGTCCTATTTATAGGCAAAGGCCCTGGGCCTCTTCCCAAATATTGAGTGGGAAGGGCACCAACAATTGGCCATTTTGAATGGGAATATCTAGTATACTTATCCTGACTAAAGTTGGTCCTCGCCTGCCAAAGGCTCTGGTGGTGACGCCTGCTTGGGCTCCACAATGACTTTCTCCCTACCGTTGGGCTGGTCTTGGTCTCGTTGCATCAAAACGGGTGCCTTTGCTTGATGCTCTCGCCTGCGCTTGCTCCCTTTGCACCAAAGAGGAAAGGAGGACACTGCGCGGGCTGGCGTCCGCCTGGCGCCCTTGGTCGTCATGGCTTGCGTTCATCGACACCTCGTGAGGTACCCCGCCTTGATCTCTCTGCCTCCTCGCGAGCCAGCCTGATGAGGCCGTGCCTGAGGAGGCTCCGTGTCGTCCGTCCCCGAGGCTTGGCCCCTCGCGAGGGTCTTGGTCTTGCGTTGATGAAGGTGGGTCGTGCTGGGCCCCTCCTTGAGCCACGCCGTGGGCCGCAGGCAGGCAAGTCTGGGGACCCTCGTTCCCAGAACGCCGACAATATTACTATTTTTAATTTTTAATTTTAATATTTTTTAAGTCATTGTGGATCTAGCTCTAAATTTATACATGGCTCAACTCCAATTTCTATACAGAACGTGCTTTCATCTTGTATGTCTTGCGTTTTCTTTTAAAAGAGAGACGTCTACAGAGTCGTTTGCCACCACCACCATGGAGGCCTTGAACGCCTTGTGTTTTCTTTTAAAAAAGGAGAGACGTCTTGGCTCCTTGTGTGGCTGTGCTTTGCTTTTTATTAGGTGGCCCGTGGTCAGCTTTTTTGGGGTGGCCCGTGGTCAGCTTTTTTGGGGTGGCCCGTGGTCAGTTTTCATATGTGCTTGGGCTTCTTTTTTAGGCGATCAGCGTTTAATTTTTATACGTTGACGGAGTTCTTCTCAAAAAAAAAATACGTTTCTGAGTCCGATTGAAATACACTAAAAAAAGTCTGATTGAAGTATGCCTCTTTTTTGTTGTTAGGTGCATGTCCCCTCCTCGTTAGATGCACGCCCATAGAGTTGTAGCATCCCTTCTTGAATAAAGACCTGTAATGGAGTATGGCTCTATGTTTGAGCCTATTTTTTTAGGACAGTTCAATTTGTACAGATGATTTGATTTACGTGTCAAATATTGCGTGTAATAGTTTAGTATATTATTAATCTGCCTTATATATGTACATATCCACGCGACAGTTCAATGTTGGCACATACATGTGAAACATGTGTAACGTAAATTCTTTTAAATCTCAACCATTATTATTCCGATCAAACGGTGTAAATAATATTAGCATATGTGCACAAACGTGATGCCTTATTTGACTCTTGTTTTAATTATATAATAGATATTCCATAATGAAAACAAATATGTAAAATGCAATGAATTTAGTCCGCTTTCACTGAAAACCATCCGATTTACATGAAATTCGTCCGTGGAACCACAAGACGGCTGTCCATACAGAGCCTAACCGTACGAAACCAGCAGGTCCATGGCCGTACGCAAGCAAGTGCATGCACTTAGTATCACGATGAAAAAATAATGCTGATGTCTGAGACGGTGAAACCCATGAAGTTTTCAACGTAGTCAATAAACGAGAGAATTCTGCAAGTACATACTGATAACTGGGATCAAGCAGGTATATTGCCTTTTTCAGGTCGAGCAAGTTTCAACTGGGCTATAGGCTGCCCAGGCTTGGTTTTGTTTTTAACAGGCCCAGCCCATGACGACAACGGGGCATAAAGATCCAACAGGTATCAACTGGCCTGTGGCCCGCCAGACTTAGCTATATTTTCTCTTAGAACATCCACAGGCAGTTTTTTTAGTGAATCAAACACACAGCCCAGTTCTATTTTCCTCTTGAAACACCATGTCCTACTTTCGTTTTCTAATCTCCACATATAGTTTTACTAGTTCATATACATAAAGTTCCGTTTTCATCTTTACATCCTTATTTTGTTGTTGTTGTTTTCCCTTCCAACGCTGCTTTTTTACCACTGGTTTTCCCTAAAATCAAATCAATTGTCCCACGTCTTATTAGCTTACAAAAACAAAACAATGTTTTATTTGGCAAATAAATAAGTTCTTAAAAAATAAATTATTATCATCTCCGGGTTAAAACAGTTCGGACTCCACCGAGATATGCAAAATAAGGTTGAACTTTTTGACCGTGATCCTTGGCAGGAAATGGGATGTAATAAATTCCTTAAGAATTAACAAATGGGCTGAAAATTATTAAAAAAATAGCAAATGGGCTCTATGTTGTCCGCCACAGATTTGGAGGCTGACTTGTGGGCCTAGTAAGTTCATGCGTACACAAGGTTTCTCAAAAAAAAAAGAAACTTAGTCAACAGTCGACTCTACCAGCGTCAGACCGTTAGATGTCAATCTAATGGCAATCGTGCTTCTACAGTCTCTGATCTTCCTGCTCCAGCAGCTCAAACCAGCGCAGGCGGAACCGCCTCCCGTGGCCGGCTGTGCTGCCGGGCAAGCCTCACGGCCCCACCATACTCGCATCCCTGGCCTGGCTATCCCTCTACTCACCCAGACCTCCTATTATTCTCTGATGATGGCAGCCTCACACTGCGGCCGAACAAGTAAACCCTCATACCCACTCCGCGTGGAAACAACTGCCGAGTCTTCCTCGGCTCCGGGTCATTCCCTTACTTGGCCTCGCCGTCGTCCACTGCCTTGGTGCTCTCGGCATGGCGTGGTCAACGAACGACATCCATCGAAAGAGGACTGTACGTGGAGAGGCTGACGGATGGGTCCACGACCGCACGCAAAGAAGTGCCTCCTTTTTTTGCGAGTAGGAAGTGCCTCCTTATTACGCGCAAAATAATAATTCCTCCTGCTGAAAGCAGGGACCTACCGGAAGGGCCTCTGTATTTCGTGAAAAAAACATTCTCCCCGCTGATAGCTCGGATCCACCAGCTATTACGCACAAAAATAATGAATACCCCCGCTGCTAGGTCGGTCCCACCATATTTGGAGGCTGGCTTTGTGGGCCTACTAAGTTGACGCGGACGCAGGGCTTTGTCAACTTAGTCAATATAATTGATTCTAACTGCGGTGACCGTACGATGTCCATCCAACGGTTATCATGCTTCTTCAACCTCTGGTCTTCTTGCTCCAGCCTCCCAAACCATCGCGGGCCGTGCCGCCTGCTCCTCCCCCCCACCCCGTGGCCGGCTGTGCTGCTGTGCAGGCCTCACCGCCCCTCTTACCCCAACCACTGGACATGCCATCCCTCTAGTCACGCACAACCCTTGTTATTCAAGGCGACGACAACCTTACACCGCAGCTGAACCAGTCAACCCTCGTACTCCTCTCCACGTGGGCATCCATTGTCGCGTCTTCGCTGGCTCCGCGTTGTCCCCTTCCTAGGCCTCGCCGTCGTCCACCGCTTTGGTGCTCTCGGTGCGGTATGGTCAACGTGGTCAAGGAACAAATTCCATCGGAAGATGACTGTACATGGAGAGGCTGACAGCTGGGTCCACGTCTGCAGCAAGGAAGTGCCTCCTATTACACGTAATATAATTATTCCTCCACGAAAGGGACTCTGTGTTTTGCGAAAAAAATGTTTCCCACCTAATAGTTGGGACCCACCAGCTACATCTTCACATGCAAGGAAGTGCGTCCATACTACAAGGAAAAAATATTCTTCTCCATGACAGCTGGGACCCACCAGTTATATCTTCGCACGCAAGGAACAGCTGGGACCCACCCGGTTGAAGCGTACGTAGCATTGTCTGTCTGGTCGCGAACGTGTACATACATACTGGTCGATGGGTCTCTCTGCCGCGATGAACTGTGGCCGTAAGGAGTGGCACGTGTCGTAGTAGAGGCGCTGACGTAGGATGTCATGCAGTCCCGTCTATAATGTGTACACATACGTACAACCACGCTCCAAGAAAGTAAATATGGCTATGTACGTACATACGGGCGTTGTCTCAAACGCGTACGTACATGATAGGCAACCGACTCGGTCAGATACGTCGTGTTCATCGATAGGCAACCGACTTGGCTGTTAACCCGAGCGATCGCACGTTACTGAACCTGAGGGCTCTATCCCTTGGCTGTTAACTGAACCCGAGTGATTCATTCGCTGCTGACTGAACCCGAGCGATTTCTTTGCTACTGCTGCTAACTGAACCGAGCGATCGATCACTGCTGCTGCTTACTAAAGCCGATCGAGCCCCTATGAAAGATGTAGGCAGCCAGTGTTGGGTTGCCTCTCGATGAACAGTGACTGTTGCTACTGTGCGCGCGGTACGTAGAACGAGTCGAGATGTGGTGAGTCGAGCCGGTTGGTTGGCTGTGGATGAATAGTTCCTGGTGGGGATTGGATGAACAGGAGCCCGCGGTAGTAGGCCGTTGCCGCTGAATGAACACGACCCCGATGAGGCCGCTGCACCCCAGCCGGTTGGCGGAAAAGTAGATACGACGGAGACGTATCACACCGTGCCGAGCGCACCAAGGCCGGTGGATGATGGCGAGGCCCTAGGTTGGTATGACCCGGAGATGGGGAAGACGCGACAGTGGAGTCGTAGATGGAGGGAGTGGGAAACTTGACAGGTTCGGGTGCGCGGCAGCACTACCGCCCACGGGAGATAGGAGCAAGAACAGAGGTTGAAGAAGGAGCATGGCTGTTGGATTAACATCCAACGGTCCAGCTACTAGAATCATTTGTTGATTAAGTTGACAAAGCCCTGCGTACACGTCCGCCTAGTAGGCCCACAAGTCACCCACCAAATCTGACGGGTCCTAGCTGTCAACTGGAGGAATAGTTTTTTCGCATAACAAGGAGACACTTCCTTCTGTGCGAAGATACAGCCGGTGGGTCCCATCTTTCATGGGGAGGAAACAATTTTTCAGCTTAATAAGGAGGAATTTCCTTGCATGCGACCATGGACCTCGTGGGTCCCAGCCGTCAGGCACTCCACGCACAGTTCTCTTCCGATGACTCTCGTTTGTTGACCATGCCACGCCGAGCGCAGTGAGGCGATGGACGACGGCGAGGCCCCAGACGGGAGCGACCAGGAGATGGGAAGACGCGGCAGTGGAGTCGCAGATTGAGAGGTTTACAAGGGTTATAACTAGTTCTAGTGTGGCGTGGGGTTGCAGTCGGTGGAGAATAACAGGAGGAGCGGAGGGGTCGAGGGATAGCCTGGCCGGTGGTGGGCTAGCGCTTCGCAGTGATGCGTGCTAAGCAGAGCCGCTAGCCGCCAGAGGCCGGACCAGGCGGCCCCGGCGACGCTGGAGGAAGAAGACGAGAGATTGAAGGTGCATGCCGGCCATTGGATATAAATCCAATGGCTGTGGATGTCATAATCATTTGTTGACCAAGTTGACAATGCCTTGCGTTGGCTTCGACCTATTGGCCCACATGTCAGCCTGCAAAAATGTGGCGTATATTTAACCCATGTTTTCTAGAATGTACAGTCCATTTGTTGGGCTGAGTGAACAAATAATTTCGCGACAATGCGGACCATTTAATATTTTCTAAGAAATACCAGCCCATCTGCACTTTCTTGAAATACACGAATGCTGGGCTCGTTCTATATATAATGTTAGGTTAGAAGGAGCAATTAATATCAAAAAATAAACCAGAGCGACACATTATATATATATATATATATATAATTAGCGAGTTATTGATCAAACAAAAATGAGCGTGTTATTATTACATTGGTCCTTAAAATCTTTGCAAGCTTTTGTATGCAATCACCAGGATTTTCCTTGCCTGTGAGTCAAAAACAATCAGGATTTCCCTTGCCAACTTCTGTTTAACATTTACTTTTATAAGTTAATAACACGTGGGATGTTTTTATAATGTATATATAAGTCTCTACAAAATATATGATAATAGTAATAATATAAATATATATAATGTGGTTAGAAGGGAAAACATAAATTGGACACAACATTGTTATTCTTATATAAAGATAAATAGTACAGAGATCTACGTTTTATTAAAAAAATACATTGGGCTGCTGATCTTTAAGAAAAAGTATAACCTACGCTAGGAGGCCCATAGGTCGGTATGGACCTGAAAAAATAAGTTGGAACCACCGTCTTCGTATGTCATGGGCTACGCATGTTAAAAAACAAAACCTAGGCCTAGCTGATACTTGTTCCCCTCTGGAAAAAAATGATACCAGCTAGATCCCCGATACCCCTTTCCCGCAACAACAAAAAAAAAAGAAAGATCCCTGTTACCCCTAAAAAAAGCTCCCCGATGACAATCATCATTGGAAATTTATTTCGTTTATTAACTAAGGTTGACAAACCCGTGGGTCCCAACGTCAGTATACAATTAGGAGGAAGATTTTTTTCCAATGGGGCACTTGCTTGCGTACGGCTTGGACCTGGTGGTTCCCCACTGCCAGTCTCTTGGTGTACAGTCCTCTCCAGATTCCTCTTGTTTGTTGAGCATGTTGACAACGACATACGGCGGCGCCACGGCGAGCGCACACGGACGGGAAAGAACCAGAGCCGGGGAAGATGCCATCATTCTTTTGAACATACTGCACTAGGCCGGTGGCTGCAGCCCTCTGATCCAAAAGTTGTATTGCCAGGGTTCGAACTGGTGCAGTTGAAAAATATCTAACACTTGCCAAAATTTCGTCCCTAGTTTACCCAGTTTTTCGCACACTCAACATTGTCTTTCCATTCCTAGTTTAAAAAAAAACACATTGTCTTGCCATTTTGAAAATAACATATCTTTTTGACTCTGCATCATATGAAGATGTGTTATACATGAATATTGATCAGCATGATGTTAACTTGTTGTTAGTTCATTTTTTACCATGAATAAAATTTCCAACATTCTGTATCCATGTTTGAAAAGTGCTTGTTGATTTAAATGTTGTGCCTGTGAAACATGCAGTTTCTTATCTGAAAATCACTTGGAGAAGCAACCATCACCAGTGTTGGATTCGATGCCGCACTTCTTCAATCCCCCGGCAGGCGCGAGGGGGAAATAAACTTCCGTCACGTGCTTCCGGTTGGGGAATGGAGTGAACTGGATTAAAGAGGTGACCGGCGGCGCGATTGAAGAAGCACATCAGACGCGATTTTTTTCTTTAGTGGATGGCTCTCGATGGCGGATTTACTTGCCTCTGCACCATACAACTTGTATTTTTAGCCTCCCAGTCCGTGGTGGACCAGCAGCCCATTTTTTGGGCGGGCGAACCTACAGAAACCAGCACTCGATTTTTCATCAAGCCCCAAAAACAACGCAGTACTATGTTTGTTTTGAGGCCGAAAACATTTCGACAGGGGTTGAGCGGGGGAGGGGGGAAGACAGAGCGAAAAGATTAAAAAGAGTTGATGCACCGTTGCTACCCTAATAAAGTTGGTACAATTCTTCTCGGGAAGAAGGTGTGCCGTTGACACCCACCCGTCACAAATCCCACAGTAGACGTACTAACAAGTTCACACACAAGTACAACAGAAAAGGTAAACATTCGTATCAAACTCAGGTTCACAGGACACGTTCATATTCATAGCCAACATTCACAATCAACAACTCAAAAGATTCATATATACACAAGTTCAGCATGTCTATGCATCCAAATGATTGATAGATAATTCACAAAAAGATTCGGATATACACATGATTAGTATGTTTATGCATCCAAATAATTGAGATCATAGCCACTATCATCCATGGACGAACTTCAATTACCTATGGTACAGACTGGTAAATGGTGTTCAGTCGGAGGTACTTCTTGCTAAAATTAATGCTTGTACAAGTAAACTTTTGACTACATAAGAGGCAGCACAGACAATCTGAACTCTGCTTGTAGGTTTATCCTCAAATAGTGGCCTCGTGCCGAGGGAGGTTTGAGCAACTTGGACACTACTTTCATCCAACTACTTTACTGGCTCATCTTGGTCCTGTAGCTCGCCAAAATTCTACATTAGAGACAAGAAAGGATGCGGTTGAGAAAATGAACCACCAATTTTTTTATGTAGTTCAACTGAAATGGAGCATCCCTGACGTGCAGACTGATTAAGTGCCAGATGAACATACGCGTCAACCAACTTGTCTGGAATCTTTGGATTCCATGCCATACAGCTCGCTACCATATGTGCCGATAACCAAAAGGCAAAAGTTGGGACCAAAGACTGGACTACGTTTTTCTGGGCTATGCGCCAAGCAATATTTTTGGCGTTCACTCTCCAAATACTTGGAGTTTGACAACTGGTTGACGTCGATTGATACTCGAATGAATATAGGCACTTCTTCTTGTCAATGTCGATGCTTGTCTGATTGAACTTTCGAGTACATAACAGCAGCATAAGTATCTGTCCATCTGATCTTTTTGTGTAGTTCTACTGAAATCATCCAATGTAATGATTTGCCTGCGAGTTCAGGCTCCAAGTTACTCCTTTATGAAATCGGCATAAAGTAGCACAATACCAAATTACCAATACATATGCCAAGCACAATAATCAAGATAAAGACCAGTACCAACTTGTGTGAGGTAGCATATCAATTACTATTTCCTTTGACTGGAAGCCGAGATAAGTGAAGTGACTGACAGCAAAGGAAGGAAGCTATCGAGGCAATGAAGCACCAAAAGTTTTTGTGTAGTTCCACCAAAATCGAGCATCCCTGTCGGCACATATATTGAGAGAGTGAGATTACTGTAATAGTGGGACTAGTTGATGAAACATACACAAGCAAATAGAAGCACCCTCATTATCTTAATGGGTAAATTTAGCAACATAGTAGTCTTGCTTAAAGAGAGGTATTAGTTTATTTAACCAGTGCCAATTAGCTCAACACTCAAAGCATTGCCATGTATCATAGGTTGCATAGGACGGTGTTGGGGAACATAGTAATTTCAAAAAAAATCCTACGCACACGCAAGATCATGGTGATGCATCGCAACGAGAGGGGAGAGTGTGTCCACGTACCCTCGTAGACCGAAAGCGAAAGCGTTAGCACAATGCGGTTGATGTAGTCGTACGTCTTCACGATCCGACCGATCAAGTACCGAACGTACGCCATCTCCGAGTTCTGCACACGTTCAACTCGATGACGTCCCTCGAACTCCGATCCAGCCGAGCTTTGAGGGAGAGTTCCACAAGACGACGGCGTGGTGACGGTGTTGATGATGCTACCGACGCAGGGCTTCGCCTAAGCACCGCTACGATATTATCGAGGTGGAATATGGTGGAGGGGGCACCACACACGGCTAAGAGATCCAAGGGATCAATTGTTGTGTCTCCAAGGGGTGCCTCCCTCCCCGTATATAAAGGAGTGGAGGAGGGGTAGGGGGCCGGCTGTCGTGGGAATGATTCCGACAATAATAAGGTATAGGGAAACGGAGCATGATCTATCGAGATGCAAATGGGTGACACGGTGGTTTTAGCGAGATCGGGCCTCTCACGGTGGAGATAACAGCCCTACGTCTCGTGCTCCGGAGAGGCTTTGTTTTATCTGAGTATGTACCCGGAGATTACATGGTGTATCTGAGAGAGAGGGGGGGGGGGAGAACGGATCTCCATGCCTCAAGCTAAATGGTGAGAAAGAGGGAGAGGTGGAAGCCAAAAGCCCCCTAGTCTAGTGGTGGGGGTGGCTTATATAGAGTGCGCCACCCCCTAACCTCCTATGTTACAAAGTGGGGGCGTTAATGCCATAACTCAGCCTACTACTAAGATGATGCTTCGAGTGCCTTGTTGATCACCGGTCTTCGTGACATCCGAGTGAGATCAGGTGCTCCGAGTGGAATGAGTTTGGTCGAGTGGAGTGCTATGCTCCGAGTGGTTGTTGTCGTCCGAGTGACTTGATGGTCATCCGAGTGGATAGTATGTCTAAATGAAATTTATCTGGACCCACATGCTGTGTGGACCCCGTGCTTTATGATATTTCGACCCTTTGTGGGCCTACCTGTTATGTGTATCCCCAACATTAGCCCCCAAATCGATTGTGATTTTGCAAAACGAGTTTGTGAAAGACACAATTTGGCCCGAGTGATTACGGAAATACTGCACTGGCCATCGCGGCTTTCAGACAACCAAGGTTTGAACAAAATCTCAATGGATTCTGGTACTGTGCTTCCCGACTGATCTGGGGTAAGTGCCCGCGAGGAGCAACTTGGTGACATTTGATCATCTCTCAGAAGAGGTTAACTTGTGATCAGAGTATGGATGTGTCATTAAATCTGGGCAACAAGATTGACGCATGGACTGCTCTCTCGGAGAGATGCCATTCTTATCCCGGAGGAACGTCAATACGAGTCAGTTCTAGATCCAAACTTATGAGTTTCACGCTTTGAGTCCTAGAAGAAGGCTCAAAACAGGTCCACGGAGGAGCGTTAAACTCACCTTATAGCAATATTTTTTGGTAACCGACGGGAGCCTTAGAACTTGTTTGTTTGTTGTTCGCCACTCGGACCGGTCAGGCCGTACCGAGTGGAGATTACTCCAGTGGGGGCACGCTGAGTGCACCCACTGGACGTAGTCCCCGAGATCGCGCCGCCGATCGCGGCACGGGCGGGGTCTGAGATAACTAAAAATCTTCTTAGCTGGTACTGATAGAACTTGTTCCTCTCCGACTGTGAGGTTGAGTAGTACCTGAGGATCTGGTACTGGTCTAGCTTGCCCTTCCTCAACTCGGAAGTCGAGTAGCACTTGAGTGATCCAGAGATGGTCTTGCATCGAGCAAACTTTCTGAGTTTTCTTCCAGTGGGGGCACGCTGAGTGCATCCACTGGGTGTAGTCCCCGAGCCTCTGAGGGTTTAAATCTCCTGGTAAACCTCCACGCAGTCGACACGGTAAATATCTTTTAGTCTGGAATTGAGTCAATCGGATGCATCTTCAGGCGCTTGACATTGTAAATAAGCTCAGCCTGGAACTGAGTCAGTCCGACTGATCTTCGTGCACTCGGCACGGAATAAATTCAACCTGGAACTCGGTCAAGCAGGTGAATCTTCATGCTCTCGGCACGGTGAATGAATTCGGCTTTGAAACTGCCGACTGTAGAAAAAGCTGGACACTCCAGGGAGTAATCGTTCTAGTAGTACTTATTATATTGACCGTTAGATTTTGCGTGAAAAGGGTATTTGTAAGAGTACGTTGTATCCGTAGAGGAGCTTCGTTTTCACCCATTTGCATGAAAGGGGTCTTTGTACGAGTGGACGTGCTTCCCGACTGATCGGGGTATGTTGACTGCAAGGAAAAACTTGGTGGCACTCGTATGTCTCCCGGAGGAGATAGACTAGTGCTATGACATGGACGTGCCATGAAACCCGAGTGGCCAGGCTAGTGTGTGTGCTGACTCTCCGGAGAGAGGCCACTCATTATCCCGGGGGAACACCAGCACGTGCCATCTCTGAATCCAAGTTTGTGAAACTGACGCCTTGGAGCCTAGGATAAGGGCCAAGTTTATCTGTAGAGGAGCGTCGTTTTCACCCTTTTGCAGTCCAGAAGATGACTTTACGTAATGATTTGGGTGATCATCCGAGTGGACAGTACTACCCTTATAGATTTTTGGCGGACCAAGCATGTATGGCCAGAAAGATATTCCTGATGTGATCAATGGGCGTAACTCCTGAGGGCGGCATGGCCAATGGCTATGCGTAGCCCCCGAGTGATGGTCAAAAGAGGTAAGCTTGCTACAGAGTGTGATATGAGGTTTGATCATATGAGTAACTTAGTCGTTTCCGTGTTGGGGGTGTAGAGGTAAAGACATGTCCAATTGATGGTGGCGCACGAGGCGGCCAAGGGGCCATGATGCGTACAACCGAGCAACGACGCGTGGGGCGGTCCGAGTGGTGAAGACGTGCACAACCGAGTGGCGATGCACAGAGCGGCCGAGTGGCAACGCACGGAGCGGCCGAGTGGTGAAGACGTGTCCAACCGAGTGGCGACGCGCGGGGTGGCCGAGTGGTGATGACGTGCGAGGTGGTCGAATGTAGGACTACATATCCAGCCAAGTGGGGACGCGCGAGGCGGCCGAGGGATGAGGATGTGTACAATAGAGTGACGACACGCGGGGCGGCCTAGTGGTGAAGATGTGCACAATCGAGTGGTGAGGCACGGGGCGGCCGAGTGGTGAAGACGTGCACAACCGAGTGGTGACGCGCGGGGCGGCCGAGTGGTGAAGACGTGCACAACCGAGTGGCGCCGCGTGGGGCGGTTGAGTGAGGATGCGCAAGGTGGCCGAGTGAAGGACTACATGTCCAGCCAAGTGGCGATGCGCGGGGCGGCCGAGTGGTGAAGACGTGTCCAACCGAGTGGCGCCGCGTGGGGCGGTCGAGTGAGGATGCGCGAGGTGGCCGAGTGAAGGAATATGTGTCTAGCCAAGTGGTGATGCGCGGGGTGGCCGAGTGATGATGTGCGGGGCAGCTGAGTGAAAGATTGCGTGTCCAGCCAAGTGGCTGAAATGGTCTTCGAAGGAGTTAGCCAGATGCTTTCAAAGCTAATGTAGCAACGAGGTCGGTGTAGTGTGGTTGCGACACAACAAGACCGGCGTGCCAACTGAGTTTGAGTAGGAATGAAGATGGCGTGCAGAGCATCTGCGTGATTATAAAATTTTTCAAAGTGGCGGATCGAATGCACTTGTTGAAGTGAAGGATCTGACTGATGCTGAAGTACTCGACCACTCAGGAGAGTGTCATTCCAAATGAGATGCAGCCCCCGAGTGCGGCGTAGCCCCGAGCCGCATTACAGGTGCCGACAACGGACATGTCGGAATACGAGAAATATAGTTTTGAATGGATGATTTGCAATTCATTGAGTCGGACTCAGGTAAAGATGAGGAGAAGCTTCTGAGTGATGCTCGAAAGAGGCAAACTCCCAAAAGAGTGAAGTGTGATGTTTAATTATTAAATGGACTTATTTGTCTCATGTCTGACAAGGTCTATATCATTGATATGATGAAGAGGATTCCACAGAGGGGTTGGTCGGATGTGTTTGAAGTCAACAGAGCGACAAGGTTGGTGTTGTGGTGCGCAAGGACTGGTACGGTGATCGAGTCCGAGTAGCGATGAAGTTGGCGCATAGGGCCGTCGAGTGATCGCGTAACTTGCGTAAAAAACGGCACAAGCCAACAAAATAATTTCTCGAGGAAATTTGATGTGTGTTGAAATGACTTGTGTGAATAACACCCATAGACACCCACTGGGAGTGCAAGGGGCTTGCTGGTTAACCAGGAAGAGTCTGAAAGAGCGAAGGATCCATTCGAACTTGTCGAAGCGACGGATCTGACTGAACTCATTGGAATACTGGCTCAAATAAAACGGAAGTGTAGTGTTTCGACTGAGTTGCAGCCCCGGAGGATCGATGCAAACTCGAAATGAAGAATGACACATGGTGTTCGTGAATGATGTATGCGAAAAAATGGAAGTTGGACTCGGGAGTCACATAACCAGTACTAAGCAAGTATGCGAAAATAAGCAGTCGAGCGTAGAGGTACACTCGGTGGTGTGGCCTCCGAGTGAACGTGATGTGTGAATTACAGGATACTCGCGAAGATGGAAATAACAGAATGTAAAATGACTTAGCTGTCTGAAGGCGCGCGAGTGGCCGAGTGGTGATGAGGCGACTAACCGAGTGGAGACGCACGGGGCGGCCGAGTGGTGATGAGGTGACCAACCGAGTGGCGACGTGCGGTGCGGCCGAGTGGTTATGAGGTGACCAACCGAGTGGCGACGCGCGGGGCGGCCGAGTGGTTATGAGGTGACCAACCGATGGAGACGCACGGGGCGGCCGAGTGGTGATGAGGTGACCAACCGAGTGGCGACGCGCGGGGCGGCCGAGTGGTTATGAGGTGACCAACCGAGTGGCGACGCGCGGGGCGGCCGAGTGTTTATGAGGTGACCAACCGATGGCGACGCGCGGGGCGGCCGAGTGGTGATGAGGTGACCAACCAATGGCGACGCGCGGGGTGGCCGAGTGGTTATGAGGTGACCAACCGATGGCGACGCCCGGGGCGGCCGAGTGGTGATGAGGTGACCAACCGAGTGGCGACGCGCGGGGCGGCCGAGTGGTTATGAGGTGACCAACCGATGGCGACGCGCGGGGCGGCCGAGTGGTTATGAGGTGACCAACCGATGGCGACGCGCGGGGCGGCCGAGTGGTTATGAGGTGACCAACCGATGGCGACGCGTGGGGCGGCCGAGTGGTGATGAGGTGACCAACCAAGTGGCAACGCACGGGGCGGCCGAGTGGTTATGAGGTGACCAACCGATGGGGACGCGCGAGGCAGCCGAGTGGTTATGAGGTGACCAACCGATGGCGACGCGCGGGGCGGCCGAGTGGTGATGAGGTGACCAACCGAGTGGCGACGCGCGGGGTGGCCGAGTGGTTATGAGGTGACCAACCGATGGCGACGCGCGGGGCGGCCGAGCGGTTATGAGGTGACCAACCGATGGCGACGCGCGGGGCGGCCGAGTGGTGATGAGGTGACCAACCGAGTGGCAACGAGCGGGGAGGCCGAGTGGTGATGAGGTGACCAACCGAGTGGCGATGCGTGGGGCGGCCGAGTGGTTATGAGGTGACCAACCGATGGCGACGTGCGGGGCCGCCGAGTGAAGTAGACCGTCCCGCGGAATGAGGATGCGCGGGGCGTCCGAGTGAAATAGACGTGTCCCGCGGAGTGGCGATGAGCGGGGTGTCCGAATGACGTAGACGTGTCCCGCAGAGAGACGATGCGCGGGGCGTCCGAGTGAAGTAGAGGCGTGCCGCGGAGAGACGATATACGCGGGGCGTTCGAGTGAAGTAGAGGCGCCCCACAGAGTGGCGACGCGCGGGTCCGTTCGAGTGAAGTAGACGCGCGCCGCGGAGTGCCGACGCGCGGGACGTCCGTGTGATGTAGACACGTCCCGCGGTGTGGCGACGAGCGAAGCGTTCGAGTGACATAGACGCGTCCCGCAGAGTAGCCACGCGCAGGCGTCCGGGTGATGTAGGCGTGATCAACCAATGATGAAACACGTGGTGGTCGAGTGAAACTCCATGAGAAGGTTGATCCAGAGGAAGCAGTTGTCGTAGTCGCGAGTTGCCCTGACCTGTCGCCGCGTTCACGGCCGAATGCAGTGGTCATGGTCGATGTTGTGGAGGACTGGCCGAGTGAACTAGCAACCTCACGACCGAGTGAGCCCTGTCCGAGCGGACGCCTCATCCGAGTGCTCCTGCCCTTCCGAGTGAACCGCAGCTAGGCTGGGATCCAGTCGTTGTGGAGCTAGCTAGGCAGGCCGGGCTCGGAGGCGTTGGTGAGGTTCGGCGTGGACGTGCCCATGAGCACCCGAGTGCTGCTCCCTTCGCTGGAGGTGGACGAGTCTATCCGGCTTGCAGGCGGACAGGATCTAGCTGGTGTTGACAAGCAGATCAGGGCCGAGCAGAGGGACGCCTTTCTGCTCCAATACATATCAATATTAGCAATTAATGCCTAGTAATTAGATGTAATTGCTTGACAAGCCAACGCATGGAAGGAGTTGCCCACGTCCAGAGTCCGTAGACGGAACCTGCATGCAAGAGGCATTAATTGGTGCTAATTAAGCAAGGATTAAAGACAATTCTGAATGCAATGGGAGTTTCCCTTTCCCACGGATTTATTTCCCACTGCATGCAGAGGCAGCCCGGAGGAGAGCCCCGCGTCGTGGAGGCCGCTAGCGGGCAGGCGACCGGTCGGAGGAGCTCCGCGCTGCCGGGTAGGTTCGTATCTCTTTGTCGAGCGGAAAGGGAGGAGTCTCTCGTCCCCGGTCGGTCCTACGCCTCCACGGTGCGGACACCATCGTCGAGCAGGCGAGCAGCTGGGGAAGCCCCGTGGCGTGGAGGCCGTCGGCGAACAGTTGACCGGGCGGAGGAGCTCCATGCTGCCGGCCAGGTTCGTGTCTCTGCAAAGTGGAAAGGGAGGAGTCTCGCGTTGCCGGTCGAGCCTATGCCTGCACAGCGCGGACGCCGCCGTCAAGCTGGTGATCGGCTGGGGAAGCTCCGCGATGTGGAGGCCGCCGGTGGGCAGTCGACCGGCCAGAGGAGCCTCGCACTGCCGGCGAGGCGGGCGCCTCCACGGCATGGAAGTCGTCGTCGGGCAAGCGAACGGGCGGAGGAGCCTTACGGTGCTAAATAAGGATGAATTGTCTCTCCTCCTTTTTACATTACTGATTGATCACGCTTTGGTGATGTCTGATCCTATAGGAAAAAAAGATCAACCCATTGTTAGATAATAAATTCAAAGAAAGACTAGATCGAATGGATACTTCCCTGATCCTTGTGTTTGTACTAATGGCGTGATGGCCAGAATTCCAGCAAGCCAATCATTGAACTGCTGCTGAAAATAGATGGAAAAACCATTTGCATCATGGCTTGATAGACGCCATGCTCCACGGTGGGTGCCAACTGTCGTGGGAACGATTCCGACAATACTAAGGTATAGGGTAACGGAGCATGATCTATCGAGATGCAAATGGGTGACACAGTGGTTTTAGCGAGTTCAGGCCTCTCCCAGTGGAGATAACAGCCCTACGTCTCGTGCTCCGGAGAGGCTTTGTTTTATCTGAGTATGTATCCGGAGATTACATGATGTATTTGAGAGAGAGAGAGAGAGGGGAGAACGGATCTCCATGCCTCAAGCTAAATGGTGAGGAACAGGGAGACGTGGAAGCCAAAAGCCCCCTAGTCTAGTGGTGGGGTGGCTTATATAGAGTGCGCCACCCCCTCACCTCCTATGTCACAAAGTGGGGGCGTTAATGCCATAACTCAGTCTACTACTAAGATGATGCTTCGAGTGCCTTGTCGACTGCTGGTCTTCGCATATCCGAGTGAGATCAGGTGCTCCGAGTGGAATGAATTTGGTCGAGTGGAGTGCTACGCTCCGAGTGGTTGTTGTCGTCCGAGTGACTTGATGGTCATTCAAGTGGATAGTATGTCTAAATGAAATTTATCTGGACCCACATGCTGTGTGGACCCCGTGCTTTATGATATTTCGACCCTTCGTGGGCCTACCTGTTATGTGTATCCCCAAGACCGGCCACCCTAGGCACGCCCCATGAGGAGTCCTACTCCCACCGGGAGTAGGACTCCCCCCTTCCAAGTGGGAGTAGGAGAGGAGAGGGAAGGAGAGAGAGGGGGAAAGTTATATGCCAACCCCCTCCTTGTCCAATTCGGACTGGGGGGGAGGGGGCGCATGGCTGCCCTTGGCCGTCCCTCCTCTTCTCCACTAGAGCCCAATAGGCCCATTAGTCTCCCCGGGGGGTTCCGGTAACCCCCCGGTACTCCGGTATATGCCTGAAAGTCCCCGAAACCATTCCGGTGTCCGAACATAGCCGTCCAATATATCGATCTTTACGTCTCGACCATTTCGAGACTCCTCGTCATGTCCGTGATCACATCCGGGACTCCGAACTACCTTCGGTACATCAAAACACATAAACACATAATATAACCATCATCGAACTTTAAGCGTGCGGACCCTACGCGTTCGAGAACTATGTAGACATGACTGAGACACGTCTCCGATCAATAACCAATAGCGGAACTTGGATGCTCATATTGGCTCCCACATATTCTACGAAGATCTTTATCGGTCAAACCGCATAACAACATACGTTGTTCCCTTTGTCATCGGTATGTTACTTGCCCGAGATTTGATCATCGGTATCTGAATACCTAGTTCAATCTCGTTACCAGCAAGTCTCTTTACTCGTTCCGTAATACATCATCCCGCAACTAACTCATTAGTTGCAATGCTTACAAGGCTTATAGTGATGTGCATTACCGAGTGGGCCCTGAGATACCTCTTCGACAATCAGAGTGACAAATCCTAATCTTGAAATACACCAACCCAACAAGTACCTTCGAAGACACCTGTAGAGCACCTTTATAATCACCCAGTTACATTGTGACGTTTGGTAGCACACAAAGTGTTCCTCCGGTAAACGGGAGTTGCACAATCTCATAGTCATAGGAACTTGTATAAGTCATGAAGAAAGCAATAGCAGAATACTAAACGATCAAGTGCTAAGCTAACGGAATGGGTAAAGTCAATCACATCATTCTCCTAATGATGTGATCCCGTTAATAAAATGATAACTCATGTCTATGGCTAGGAAACATAACCATCTTTGATCAACGAGCTAGTCAAGTAGAGGCATACTAGTGACGCTCTGTTTGTCTATGTATTCACACAAGTATTATGTTTCAGGTTAATACAATTCTAGCATGAATAATAAACATTTATCATGATATAAGGAAATAAATAATAACTTTATTATTGCCGATAGGGCATATTTCCTTCAGTCTCCCACTTGCACTAGAGTCAATAATCTAGATTACACAGTAATGATTCTAACTCCCATGGAGCCTTGGTGCTGATCATGTTTTGCTCATGGAAGAGGCTTAGTCAACGGGTCTGCAACATTTAGATCCGTATGTATCTTGCAAATCTCTATGTCTCCCGCCTGGACTTGATCCTGATGGAGTTGAAGCGGCTCTTGATGTGCTTGGTTCTCTTGTGAAATCTGGATTCCTTTGCCAAGGCAATTGCACCAGTATTGTCACAAAAGATTTTCATTGGACCCGATGCACTAGGTATGACACCTAGATCGGATATGAACACCTTCATCCAGACTCCTTCATTTGCTGCTTCCGAAGCAGCTATGTACTCCACTTCAGATGTAGATCCCGCCACGACGCTTTGTTTATAACTACACCAGCTGACAGCTCCACCGTTCAATGTAAATACGTATCCGGTTTGCGATTTAGAATTGTCCGGATCAGTGTGAAAGCTTGCATCGACGTAACCATTTACGACGAGCTCTTTGTCACCTCCATAAACGAGAAACATATCCTTAGTCCTCTTCAGGTATTTCAGGATATTCTTGACCGTTGTCCAGTGATCCACTCCTCAGACATTTTTTGGTACCTCCCCGCTAAACTAATAGCAAGGCACACATCAGGTCCGGTACACAAAGCAATGCATACATGATAGAGCCTATGGCTGAAGAATAGGAACATCTTTCATTTTCTCTCTATCTTCTGCAGTGGTCGGGCATTGAGTCTTACTCAACTTCACACCTTGTAACACAGGCAAGAACCCTTTCTTTGCTTGATCCATTTCGAACTTTTTCAAAACTTGGTCAAGGTATGTGCTTTGTGAAAGTCCAATTAAGCATCTTGATCTATCTCTATAGATCTTGATGCCCAATATATAAGCAGCTTCACCGAGGTCCTTCATTGAAAAACTCTTATTCAAATATCCCTTTATGCTATCCAGAAATTCTATACAATTTCCAATCAACAATATGTCATCCACATATAATATCAGAAATGCTATAGAGCTCCCACTCACTTTCTTGTAAATACAGGCTTCTCCAAAAGTCTGTATAAAACCATATGCTTTGCTCACACTATCAAAACATTTATTCCAACTCCGAGATGCTTGCCCCAGTCAATAAATGGATCGCTGGAGCTTGCACACTTTGTTAGCTCCCTTTGGATCGACAAAACCTTCCGGTTGCATCATATACAACTCTTCTTCTAGAAATCCATTCAGAAAACAAGATTCGGACAGACTTAAGCATCGCTACGAGTGAGAAGGTCTCATCGTAGTCAATCCCTTGAACTTGTCGAAAACCTTTTGCTACAAGTCGAGCTTTATAGACAGTAACATTACCATCAGCGTCAGTCTTCTTCTTGAAGATCCATTTATTCTTGATCGCTTGCCGATCATCGGGCAAGTCAACCAAAGTCCACACTTTGTTCTCATACATGGATCCCATCTTAGATTTCATGGCCTCAAGCCATTTGCGGAATCTTGGCCCATCATCGCTTCTTCATAGTTCGTAGGTTCGTCATGGTCTAGTAACATAACCTCCAGAACAGGATTCCCGTACCACTATGGTGCGGATCTTATTCTGGTTGACCTACGAGGTTCAGTAACAACTTGATCAGAAGTTTCATGATCATCATCATTAACTTCCTCACTAAGTGGTGCAGACGTCACAGGAACCGGTTTCTGTGATGAACTACTTTCCAATAAGGGAGCAGGTACTGTTACCTCATCAAGTTCTACTTTCCTCCCACTCACTTATTTCGAGAGAAACTCATTCTCTAGAAAGGATCCATTCACTACAAAAAAAAGACACATCCGTGAAATTTTGGGCCGAACGAATTTTTTTTCTGTCATACATATGACACTTCTATGACGATAATTGTGACAAAACCCGGTATCATCATAGATGTGGTGGGCTCCTACTTCTATGACAAAAAATCATGACAAAAAATGGGATTTTCGTTCTGGGCGGGCCGGAGACGCAGCTGCATGACATTCTTTGGGCCGTCCATGATGGAAAAACCATGGTAGAAGCGAGGGGGAGGAAAATTTCGGGGAGTTGCCGGTTACGGTGGGAGGTCGGGGGCCGAGCGATGCTGCTTTCTCTCGTGACGACGCTGGCGGTGTGCGTAGGCGTTTGCTCTAATCGAACCCGAGCGAGGCGTTGGGCTCTAATCGAACCCGAGCGATTACCGCAGGCTATGCGCGTTATCGAACCCGGCGATCGATCGATGGTCGTTAATCGAACCCGATGGAGCGATTCTTCGCCATCTGCCGCTAACTAAAGCCGATCGATTGGATGAACAAGGAGCGTTATGCTGCTGGGGGAGGTTTGGATGAATAAAGGAGCGGTGGCGTTGCCTCCGGATGAACAGGACCCCATGGTGTGGAGAGCTGGATGAATAGTAGACGGTGGAGGGGTGGCCGTGGAGGTGGTTGAATAGGACCCCGTGGTGTGGAGGGCTGGATGAGCAGTGAGACGGCGGAGGGTGCCCGTGGAGGGGTGGTTGAATAGTAGCCGGTGGAGAAGCGCAGTGGAGGCTGGATGAAGAGGAGCCCATGGAGGCTGGAGGAGGTCGACGGTAGCCCGTGGAGGCTGGAGGAGGTCGACGGTCGAGATGAACAGCACTCGTGGAGTCCGGTTTACGGTAGGCCGCACCTCCCCTGCTTTCACCGTGGCGCTCCAACACAAGTCTGTTTGGTCCGCTTTTGGCGGTACGCCACATCCTCCCGATCAACAGGACCCCGTTTCGACCGTAGGAGGTCCGCTTCTCCGCTTTGTGGTACGCCACACCTCCCGATCAACGGGACCCCGTTTCGACCGTAGGAGGCCCGTTTCTCTGTTTTGCCACGCGGACCCCTCCCGATGAACATGATCCCGTTTGAACATGGCGGTCGAACACAAGGCCGCTTCCTCCACAGCGGTACGCCAGCCTCGCTTCCATCGCTGTTCCGGCCCAAGCCTCCCGATATATACGCATATCGTCATTCGCGACCAGAAGGACAACGCTACGTACACTTCGACTAGGCGGGTCCTGACTGTCAGGCACTTCCTTGCCTGCAAAGATGTAGCTGGTGGGTCCCAGCTGTCAGGAGGGCAAATCTTTTGGATTTTTTTTGCCCGGAAGCACTTCCTTGCGTGCGAAGATGTAGCTGGTGGTTCCCAGTAGTCAGGGGGGCGAATCGTTTTGTTTTTTTTGCCCGGATGCACTTCCTTGTGTGCGAAGGTGTAGCTGGTGGGTCCCAGCAGTCAGGGGGGAAACGTTTTTTTGTGAAATATGGTGGCCCGTCCGGTGGGTCCCCACTGTCAGGTGGAGGAATAATTATTTTGCACGTAACAAGGAGGCACTTCCTTGCTGCGGCCGTGGACCGGTGTCGACCTCTCCACGCATGATCCCACGTCTGATTGAAGCCGTTCCTTGACCACGTTGACCACGCCGTGCCGAGAGCACCAGTGCGGTGGACGACGGCGACGCCTAGGAAGGGGACGATGCGGAGCCGGGGAAGACGTGGCAGTGGATGCCCACGCGTAGAGGAGGACGAGAGTTCACTGGTTCGCTGCGGTGTGAGGCTGCCGTCGCCGCAGAATAACAGGGGGTGTGGGTGAGTAGAGGGATGGCCTGGCCAGCGGTAGGAGTAGTAGGGGGCGGTGAGGCCTCCGCCACATCGCAACCTGCCACGGGAGGCAGGAGCACGAGGCACGACCGACACTGGTTTGGGCGGCTGGAGCAAGAAGACGAGAGGTTGAAGAAGCACTACGGCCGTTGGATGGACATCGTACGGTCATTGGAGCTAGATTAGTGCATATTGACTAAGTTGACAAAGCCTCCGTCCCCGTCAACTTAGTAGGCCCACAAGTCAGCCTGCCACTATACTGGGTCCCAAATAACAGGGGGAGTATTTATTTTTTTTTTGTGCGTAATAAGAAGGCACTTCCTTGCGTGCGAAGATATAGCTGATGGGTCCGAGCTGTCAGCGGCAGTAACCTTTTTTTTCACGAAATATAGAGGCCCTTTCACTGGGTCCTGATGTCAGCTGGAGGAATCATTATTTTGCGCGTAATAAGGAGGCATTTCCTTGCGTGCGACCGTGGACCCAGCTGTCGGCCTCTCCACGTACAGTCCACTTCAGATGCATGTCGGTCGTTGAACACGTTGACCAGGCCACGCCGAGAGCACCAGGGCGGTGGACGACGGCGAGACCTAGGAAGGGAATGACACGGAGGCAGGGAAGACTCGACAATTGTTTCCCACACGGAGGGGAGTACGACTGTACGAGGGTTTACTGGTTCGTCTGCCGTCGCCGGAGATGTGAGTGAGTAGAGGGATGGCTAGGCCAGCGATGGGAGTACGGTGGGGCGGTGAGGCCTGCGCGGCAGCACAGCCAGCCGCGGGAAGGAGGGAGCAGGCAGTCCCGCCGACGCTTGTTTGAGCGGCTGGAGCAGGAAGAGCAGAGATTGAAGAAGCACGACGGCCGTTGGATGGACATCCAACAGTCACTGCTTGTGCGTGAACCTTTTTTTTAGGAAAGCCTCAAATCTGTGGAAAACAGAATACAGCCCATCTGCCATTATTTCTAATAATTTATAGCCCATTTGCTAATTCTTAAGGTTTTTTTGGAGCTCATATTCTTTTTGTTAGCGTTACAACCCATATTGTGGCCACGGTTAAAAAATTATATGAAATTTTGCATATTTCGGTGCGGTCCGAACTGTTTTTAATCCCGAAATTTCGACTCACATTCCAACTGATTTTAAAAATAAATGTATATCAATATAAAATCCAACAAATTCTCCACGCATAAAAATTAATGTAATTTAAAATCTTGAGATGAAAAAAAAGATATTTGAAACTAATTGCCGGTTTGATGTGTTTTAAAAATGTACAGCCCATTTCTCATTCTTGATGGGCCATTTTCGCCACCAATTAATGAAAGCTCTCCTTGCCTTGAAAGATTTGCAGCCCAACATGCCTGACAAAGCGACTTACTTGGCAAATCACAAAAAAACTGGGCGATGGCCGTGGACCCAGCTGTCAGCCTCTCCACGTACAGTACTCTTTGGATGGAATGTCGTTGACCACATTGACCACGCCGGCCCGAGAGCACCAAGGCGGTGGACGACGGCGAGGCCTAGGAAGGTGACGACGCGGAGCCGGGGAAGACGCGGCAGTGGATGCCCACGCGTAGAGGAGTACGAGGGTTCACTTTTTCGGCTGCGGTGTGAGGCTGCCGCCGTCGCCCGCAGGCTAGCGGTGGGAGTAGTAGGGGGCGATGAGGCCTCAACGACAGCACAGCCGGCCACTGGAGGCAGGAGCGGGCGGTTTGCCCGGCGCTGGTTTGGGCGGCTGGTGCAAGAAGAGCAGCGATTGAAGAAGCAGCAGGACCGTTCGATTCAAATCCAACGATTCATCTGCTAGAATCGTTTGTTGACTAAGTTGACAAGCTCACAGACGTCTGGCGTCAACGTAGTAGGCCCTGTGTCAGCCTCCCCAACCGTGCGCCCCAGATGTCGATGGGAGGAATCATTTTTTACGTAATAAGGAGGCGATTGATTGTGCGGCGTGCCGTGCCAATGGAAGGAGTAGGGTGGGCGGTGAAGCCTCAGCGGCATCACAGCGGGCCACAAGAGGAGGGAGCAGCAGTCCCGGGCGCTAGTTTAGCGGCGAGCAGGAAGATCAGAGATTGAAGAAGACGTCGGCCGTTGGATGGACATCCAACAACATCGCTGCTAGAATCGTGTGTTCACTAACAAAGCCTTGCGTAAACAAGTCAGCCTCGAAATACGTGGCGTGTACAGCCCATTTGCTATTATTTTTATAATTTTACTCATTTTCTAATTCATATGGAATTTATTGCAGCCCGCTTTTCCATTTTTAGAATTGCCGCCATTTTACGAGTCGATTACAGTGGTCAAAAATTAACTAAATATGTGGTAAATTTTTAAAAATCGCAATTTTGCAGAACGAAACATTATTAATCCAAAAATTAATAGCCATACTAAAACAAATTTAAAAATAAATTAGTACTATGTCATGTTAAATCCAATGAAATACGTATAAGATATCAGTGAAGAACAAAATCCAAAAAAAAAACTAATATCCCATTTGCTACAATTTTTTTTGGAATTTTCAACCCCTTTTGATATTACTTTTAACAGACATTGACCATACTCTTTGGCCAGGACGGAATGCATCCCTCCTCGTCTTGAAAGATTTGCAGCCCAGTAATTCGGAGAAAACAAATAGGCCTAGCTTGGGTATTCTTCAAAAATAAATATTGGGCTACCTATTTTCCCAAAGAACTGGTTCATGAGCATTTAGCTTTATTTATTTATTTACTTATTTATGTTTAGGGACCATGAGCATGTACCTGGGCCGTATTCATGTGAGAGCCTCCTTTCCAGTTAATTATGGGCTTCTCTATTGGGCCTTCATCAGTGGGTTGCATGTTATCAACAAGTGGAAAATGTGTTCCATATGAAAAATAGTATGAGCTACGTACGGTACGGGGCACTAAAGGATCGAACCGTGCAACGACTTCCAAAAAAACACATTTGTTCAACCAATGCATTTAAATATACTATCGATTGTACATTGAAAACAGCGGCAGCAAGAACCAGGGCTGGGGTGCAACAGAAGCGATAAGCAGGCCGTAAGAGTGAAGACGCAGCTCTCTTCCAAACCAAACATCAGCCATCATTACAAAAGGGCTACCAAAAAAGAACAAGTGTATGCATCAAACTAAATAAAGATCCTACTACACCAAGTGTACGCATCTAACTAATCGGCTCATTAGACGTTACTATTTATTAAGCTATGGAGATTGGTGACGGCTTTAACCAGATGGGTGCTCGACGGGAAAACCAACTGCAGGTCGAAGTCTGATACTTGCGACCGTCTCTCCTACTTTGGGCTGCAGAGCGTGGCGGCACATATCAGGGTATGGTGCATGCAGAGACGCATGGTACGCTGTGTACACACAGTTTTGTCTGATGAACGAAACCGCGCTGCCATCATGATCCTTGCCGTCGGTTATCACCTGTTTAATCAGATAATTCAGTCCGAGAAACAGAGAGCGTGTACCAAGGGTACTTACCAGCCTCCAGTCAAAAATTCCTGAAGGCCCAGAGAAGCTGGGATCCTGCTCAAAGACCTTGCGGTGACTGTGATTGTAGTCCACGAAACAACACGTCCGGTACGTGCGAACGATCATCAATCTTTCACCGTCGTCTGATCGAGCCAGAACCACGCAATCGCCATGCCGCTTTCCTTTGAAAGGTTCTGGGATTAGGAAGGGTAGGGACACCGTGACCTACAACATCATATCAAGTTGGAGTCAAATAAAAAGGGCTGTTGATTTAGTCAATCTTAAGAACAGCATGTTATGAGCATGAATATTTTTTAGTAAATGTTGATGATAATATAAGCAAGCCATCATGATATCATAGGAAAGTAACATCTGCTGTAATAGTTGTTTGTAGCGATGATCGGAGTAGGCCAGCAATACGTCCAGCCATAGAAGGAGTCGACAGCATAAATGAAGCCCTTGTGTTCAATGGCATCAGAGAACCATGGAGGATGTATGATCCTGCGATGGACGTGCAGATTTATCCACTTACCGTAGTGACCTGTCAGATAGGCGAGACTGCGATTAAAGAATGCAATTAGCCTGAAATCTTTATAATTCACAGATCTTGTGGGCACTTGGCAGATTACAACCTTGAGCAAATCAAACTTGGTATCATGTTGGCTACTGTAAGATTCCGAGTATTCGGGGTCATGTGCCAAAGCAAAGGCATGTTAATCAAAGGAAGGGGGATCAATCGCCGGGTGTAGACCTCCACGAGCATCCAGCTGCCGTGACCGTCGACGAGCACCATCCAAGACGTGTTCATGCCGACCCAGTACATACCGTTAATGTAGCTGAGGCTGACGGGGATCGGATCGCAGTGAAAGGGGTTCATGCTCGCCACCCTACGATCGTTATGCTGCGTGACACGCCGTTTCTGAAGATCAGGCGGCATCAACAAGCAAGGAGCTAGCTTAAAAAGCTCCGGCCTGAGGGCTTTGAGTAAACGGTACAGCCCCGACGAGCACGTGGCGAGCGGCATGGTACTGAGATTGTCCACACGCGAAACAATGAGCTTGATTACCTCTGTGGGGAGCGAATTCCAGCCACTCTTTCGGTGGACGCTGCTCGGTTCTGCCATTGTTAGTGCTTGGGTTTTGGACGAGGGGGGAGGCGCCTTAGCGGGGATGGAAGCTTGGACGAGATTATGTGCGGACAAAGATGGAGAAGCGCATATGTGCTGCGGGAAATGGACAGGTGATGATGACTACAACACGCCGCTTGACTTACGAGACACATACCAGCAGCGTAGGGTCATATCGATGCCGGCACAACTTGCTTGAGTGATCACAAAGATCTGGTACTCCCTACAGTACCTACTACGATTACTATGCCCTAGCTTGCTAGAGTAGAGTAGTAGAGTAGGACTCTGCTCTACTACTAGCACCGGAGGAGTAGTATATTCTAATCTAAAATAGTTACAAACTTCAATGCCCGGCGTGGAGCGACTATGAACCATGCTCAAAGACCGTGGTTCACGTGGTGTTTGGACTTATATGCAAAAAAATAGCAAGATGCCCGTGCATTGCACGACACACCATCATCACCAACTCGGTTTTTTCTCTACTCCTACTCCTATAAAAGACTCATTTGGTGATGATGGAGGCGAGGAGGCGTCTTTAGCCGGGCATGCAGCGGACAGCGCATCACTATTCGATTTGTTATAAAAAAAGTAGTAGAGATAGAGACATATGGAGGAGCACGAGGTTGTGGGAGATAAGGATGAACGAGGCAAGGCCTTATCTGTAAATGTGGAGAGAGGTGCGGGTATCTTTTGTAAAATTGTCATAGTTGGCTTTCTATCCGCCGATATAGATCGGACGGTCTATATTACAAGATGGCGGGCATACCATCATCACCAACTCAGTTTTCTATAAGAGTAGATATATATAGATATAGATAGATAGAGACTAGGGAGTACTAGTAAGGACACCATCTATCGCTTCGTGTGCTACTCCTGCGGCCGCAACGCCCCTGACCACTCCCTCCTGCGCTCCATTCGTGGGCACTGTTGAAATCTGGGAGCGCACTCGCGATCGGCCGGGCAGCCACGACTTCACCGACGATGAATTCTTCCCCGACCTCGGCAACCTCTTCCTCAACGACATGGGAGACAACCTCAACGCCAACGGTGCTGCTCCCGTTGCACCGTATGTATTTTTGTCCTTCCTGTTCGAAATCATGGTAGAATTCATGTTTCTACTCTGTATCCTCTACTCTGTATCCTACTACTATGCTAGTCCACATGATTATTTTCATCTCTGTTATAGCCGTCATGATTTATTTTGTGCTTATTCGGATTAAATCTCGTAGTAACTTGCTCACATATTCAACTGGCGCAATGTCCCATACAACCACTCCCGTTTCATGGACGGCCTGGTCGATGCCTCCAAGGAGCCCTTCGTACACTACTATGAGTGCCTGATGCCCTTTTGTGGCTCGCCGGCGGACATGGTGCATCACCTCACGGATGCGTGCAGCGGTCACTGCTAGCCCTTGGTGGAGAACATCAAGTACGACACGTGCTACTGGTTCACCATGCCGGAGTCGCTGGAGGATCACCGCCGCCTGCTAGTCTCGGAGGAGGACGGCAGCGTCTTCCTCTTGATCATGGGCACCGGTGAGGCCCGCGCAGGCCGCCGCCCTGTCTCTCAAATGTGCGTCAGGGGCGTCGCCGCTGACGCTAACACTGTCGGCGTTCTGGGAACGGGGGTACCCAGACTTGCCTGCATGCGGCCTGCGGCGTGGCTTAAGGGGTGGCCCAGTACGGCCCATCTTCATCAACACAAGCTCAAGACCCTCGCGAGGGGCCAAGCCTCATGGGCGGACGATAGGAAGCTTCCTCGAGCACGGCCGCGTCTGGCTGTCTCGCGTGGAGGCGGAGAGATCAAGGCGGGGTACCTCACGAGGTGCCCATGACACAAGCCATGACGACCGAGGGCGCCAGGCGGGCGCCAGCCCGCGCAGTGTCCTCATTTCCCCTTTGGTGCAAATGAGGCAAGCGCAGGCCAAGAGTATCAAGCAAAGGCAACCATTTCGGTGCCACAAGACCAAGACCAGCAGAACGGTAGGAAGGAGGTCATCGTGGAGCCTAAGCCGGCGTCACCGTCAGAGTCTTTGGCAGGCGAGGACCGACTTTAGTCAGGATAAGTGTACTAGATGTTCCCCTTCGAAATGGCCAATTGTTGGCGCCCTTCCCACTCAATATTTGGGAAGAGGCCTAGGGCCTCTGCCTATGAATAGGACTAGCCACCCACAGGGTAGAGGCATCAAAAAGAGAGAGAGAGAGAAGCGACTGAACTCCCCCTAGCAGTTCATCGCACCAGCCAAGAATAGACCCTCGCGAGGCTGTTCTTCCTTGTACTGTTCATTATCAGCCCCTGAGGCAATCCACCAGACCACACACTGGAGTAGGGTATTACACCGCAATGGTGGCCCGAACCAGTATAAACCTTGTGTCCCTTGTGTTGCTCTTTATGTAGTTTAGATCCTTACGAGGCGATGAGGTGTAGGTAGGTTGGAGGTGCGATCTCCGCGTGCACCCCAGAGTTCGAACCTAGAGGGTCTGTTGGAACCAGAAATCCGACATTTGGCGCGCCAGGTAGGGGTGCGTCGGAGCTTTCCCTTCCGCCGACCCGCTCTCCGCCAACATCGCGATTCACCCTATGATTAGCAGTGCGCCGCCCGCTCCGGTCGCCAACGCTGGCGCAGGGGCCAGGGGGCTCCGAGCCTTGGCCCCTGCCCTGTGACAGGTGCAGTGGCCGAACAAGTTCAAGCCGGCGACGCCAGCGTGCTACAACGGCACGACTGATCCGCTGGCCTTCCTGCTGGCGTACGAGGGGGCCGTCCTCGAAGCAGGGGGCGACGACAGGGTCATGGCTAACTGGCTTCCCATGGCCCTCACCGGCGCCCCACGCATGTGGCTGCTCCACCTGCCAGCGGCTTCCGTGGCCTCTTGGGAGGAGCTGCGCGACCTCTTCCTCGCCCAGCACGCTGCGTCGGCGCCCCCGGTCATCGCAGCTCTCCTGGGCGGCTCGCAGGCGCCACCTTCAGGCCGCCACATCAACCCATTCGTCCGCCAGATCGGCGCTGCCTCCGCGCAGCATGGGGCTCCTCCGGGTCGGTCGGGGCCCAAGGCCGATCTGGCCTTCAGCTCGGAGGATCACCCCTCCAACTCAGCCTGCTCTGGCGCGCTCCCAATGCTGTGCACCCCCACAATCTGCCAGGTGGCCGTCACCAGGACTCTCATCGACGGCGGCGCAGGCCTCAGCGTGCTCTCGGTTGAAGCCTTCAGCCTCCTGCACGTACAGCCGGAGCGGCGTCAGCCCAACAGGCCCTTCTTGGGCGTCGGAGGCGGTTCCGCCGGCTCCTTGGGGCAGATCTGTCTTCCGGTAACCTTCGGCACCTACGACAACTTCCGCATGGAGCTAATCGACTTCGACATCGCCCCCATCGGCCTCCCATACAACGCCATCCTCGGCTAACCAGCACTAGAACGATTCATGGCCGCGACTCACCCAGCGTACAACCTCATGAAGATGCCCGGGAGCAGTGGCGTCCTCACCGTATCCGGAGACACCGAGGATGCGTTGCAAGTGCTCAAGCTCGTCTTCAAGACTGCGGCGACGGCACAACCCGCCGACTCAGACACCCCTGAGCCCAAGGGGGCTGCGCCGGCCAAGAAGAAGCAGATGTTCACCCAAGACAAGGGAGAAACCAAGTAGATGCTGGTCGACGAGGACGGATACACTAATGCCACCTTCACCATAGGCGCCAACCTCGAGCCCGAGCAGGAGGAGGCCCTGGTCAAGTTCCCACGCGCGAACAAGAAGGTGTTTGCATGGGAACCTGATCAGCTGGCAGGGGTCCCAAGAGGCGTAATCGAGCACCACCTCAACGTGTGCCCCAACGTGCGCCCCGTGAAGCAGAAAGTGGGACGACAGTCCACTGAGAAGCAGGCTTTCATCATCCAAGAGACCCGCAAGCTAGAGGCGGCAGGGGTTATTCACGAGGTCCGATACCCAGATTGGTTGGCTAACCCGGTTGTCGTGCCAAAGAAAGGGGGGAAGGAACGCATGTGTGTCGACTTCACCAACCTCAACAAAGCCTACCCGCAGGATCCATTCCCGCTCCCTCGTATCGATCAGATCGTCGACTCCACCGCCGAGTGTGACCTGTTATGTTTCCTGGATGCCTTCTCTGGCTATCACTAGATCAAGACGGCGGTAGAAGACGTGGAAAAAACAGCTTTCCTGACCCCGTGTGGAGTGTACCGCTACACGTGCATGCCGTTCGGGCTGCGCAACGCAGGAGCGACCTTTCAGCGGCTGATGCACATCGCCTTGGGTCAGCAGCTCGGGAGGAATGTTGAGGCTTACGTCGATGACATTGTGGTGAAGTGTTGGGAGGCCAGAATCCTGATACAAGACTTGAAGGAAACCTTCACGAGCCTCAACGCAGTGGACCTGCGGCTCAACCCGGAGAAGTGTGTGTTCGGAGTCCCCTCGGGCAAGCTCCTGGGCTTCCTCGTGTCCCACCGGGGCATCGAGGCTAACCCGAAAAAGGTCAAAGCAGTCGAGGACATAAGCCCGCCGAAGACCCTCTCGACAGATGCAGAAGCTCACCGGGCGGCGTGACCGCACTAGGACGCTTCATCTCCAAGTTGGGGAACGAGCGCTACCCTTCTTCAAGCCGATGAAGAAAAAGGGCCCCTTTGAATGGTGAAGAGGCCGACAAGGCGTTCCAAAATCTCAAAAGGTACTTAACCAGCCCTCCGTAATGGTGGCTCCGCGCCCTCAAGAGCCCCCGGTGCTCTACCTTGCAGCCACTCCCTACTCGCCGCAACCCCGGTGGCGGTTAGGAGGAGGCGTTGGACCAAAGCATGGCAGCTGCCTGTGTCAAGGCGTATAGGTCAAGGGGCCTCACAGAGACCACTACCACAGTCGAGAAGTATCACCGCCGCAGGAAGCGCACTCGAGGAAGAGACCCCTCCCCCTGGCGACCAGCCGCTGGGGGCTCCACTTTCTCAGGAGGCGCCACGGCCTCCGGAGGACGCTAGCAGCACCAGCACTCCCAACCTCGTCGAACACCTTGTGTACTTCGTTAGCACAGTGTTGCGAGACGCGAGGGCGTGGTACCCCATGCCCCAGGAACTCCTCCTCGCGCTATTGGTGGCCTCGCGCAAGCTGCGGCACTATTTTCAGGGCCATCCCATCAAGGTTGTCTCAACAGCACTTTTGGAAAGGGTGCTCAGGAGCCCCAACTCGGCTGGAAGAGTCGCTGAGTGGAACATCGAGCTGCAAGCGTTTCAGCTAGAATTCAGCACCACCAGAGTCATCCAGGGGGCCGCGCTAGCGGACTTCATGGCAGAATGGGCGGAGGCGCCGGGCCTCAAGGCTGATGAGGATCGATCCCTCTCCCCGGGAAGCGAGGCACTAGACAGTTGGGTCATGTGCTTCGACGGGGCGTTCTCCAGACACGGCGCGGGGGCTGGCGCAGTGCTTATATATCCCACTCAAGACAAGCTCTACTACGCCGTGCATCTCTGTTTCCAGCACGGAGAAAAGGTCTCCAACAACATAGCAGAATATGAAGGCCTGATAGCAGGCCTGAAAGCCGCGGTCGCCCTGGGAGTGAAGCGCCTTACCATCAAGGGTGATTCACAACTCCTCGTCAACTTCTCCAACAAAGTATATGAGCCGAGGGATGAGCACATGGAAGCCTACCTCGCGGAGGTCCGCAGGATGGAGAAGCAGTTCTGGGGACTGGAGTTGCAGCATGTGCCTCGCGACACCAATCAAGAGGCTGATGACATCGCCAAACGGGCATCTAGGCGGCTACCTCAGGAACCTGGCATCTTCGAGGAGTGGCTCTTCAAGCCCTCGGCAACGCCATCGCTGTCAAGCACGGTGCAGCCTCGGGAAGAGCTCCCCCAGCCACCTGCCTCGGGAGCCCCGGTCTGCGGCTCGGCCTCAGGAGCGCGTCAGCTCCTGGCGCTGGAGCCTCAGGAGGGGTGCCGGATCACACAGCTCCGGAGTTACCTGACGCAAGGGACCTTGCCGGAAAAGGAGGAGGAAGCGGAGCGTGTGGCGCGGCAAGCCACGCCCGTCTTGCATCGAGGATGGAGAGCTCTACCGAAGCGACCGAATGATGTGTCCCTACGTTGCATTTCGAGGAGCAAGGGAAGGAGCTGCTGGCAGACATACATGGTGGAGACTGTGGGCATCATTCGTCATCACGGACCCTCGTTGGCAAGGTGTTTCGCAGCGGGTTCTATTGGCCCACTGCGCTCAATGATGTCGTGGAACTGGTGAAGGCTTGCAAGGCCTGCCAGTTCCATGCCAAGCAGATCCATCAGCCGGCAGGAGGTCTGCAAACTACACCCCTCTCGTGGCCATTCGCAGTCCGGGGGCTGGATATCCTGGGCCCGTTCCCTCGGGCGGCGCGAGGCTATCGCTACCTCTACGTCGTCGTGGACAAGTTCACCAACTGGGCTGAAGTGGAAGTCGTCCGCACCATCCCCGTAGGTTCTGCGGTCAAGTTCATCAAGGGCATCGTGAGCCGGTTCGGGGTGCCGAACCGCATCATCACCGACAACGGTTCGCAGTTCACCAGTAACCTCTTCAAAACGTATTGTGCTATCCTTGGGACGCAGGTATGCTACGCTTCGGTTGCACACCCGCGGAGCAGGCCCAGCGGGCCAACGCAGAGGTCCTGAGGGGCCTCAAAACCAGGACCTTCAAGAAGAAGCTGGAAGCCTGCGGCAGGGGCTGGCATGACGAACTTCAGTTTGTGCTGTGGTCCATCCGCACGACCGCGACCAAGCCGACTGGCGAGACCCCGTTCTTCCTGGTTTATGGAGCTGAAGCGGTCCTCCCTCACGAGGTCAGACGTCGCTCCGCACGGGTCCTGGCGTTCGACGAGGCGCGGCAGGACGCCATGCGGGGGACGGACCTCGTGCTGGGGGAGGAGCGTCATCGAGAAGCCGCACTACGAGCAACAAGGTACCAACAAGCACTGCGGCGATACCACTGCCGCAACATTTGCCCCAGGACCCTTGAGGTAGGGGACCTCGTGCTCAGACGAGTTCTCTCCAGGGAGGGACTGCATAAGCTCTCTCCCATGTGGGAGGGCCCGTTCAAGGTTGTTCATGTTTCCAGGCCCGGCTCCGCGCGCATGGAGACCCAGGAGGGGGTGCCCGTCCAGAACACGTGGAACATCCAGCATCTCCGAAGGTTTTACCCCTAAAAAGGCCCAGTGCCTGTGAAGAAGGCGAATGCCTGTGAAGTTGTCGCGTTTTGGAAAAGGCCATGTGCCTGTGAAGAAGGCGAATGCCTGTTAAGCTGTCGCGTTTTGGAAAAGGCCTTGTGCCTGCGAAGAAGGCGAATGCCTGTGAAGTTGTCGCGTTTGGAAAGGGCCCGGTGCCTGTGAAGAAGGCGAATGCCCGTGAAGCTGATGCGATTGGGAAAAGGCCCGGTGCCTGTGAAGAAGGCAAATGCGTGTGAAGCTCGCCGCCCGTGACACTCTCACGTAATAATGAATGGGGTTGTACACGCCCCGGAGTCTCCGGAGTGCCGCCCTCGGGCCTCGGGGGCTCCCGCCCACGCCCAGTGGCAGCACTTAGCTCCGCGCTGGTGAGAAGACGTCGAAGACTAGACTAGGTGCCGGACGCGGCTTCTTTCATTTGCTTTCTGCAGTTGGCTTGTTCATTCCCATTTGAAGTTTTATTGAAGTTGTTGCCGTCTTTGGCTTGTGACTCTCTGCCTTTTTCGCCCCCTTGTCTTGGTTTCTTTCACGCGAGTCTCGTGAGGGAGCGGCGCGGGCACCCTCGCGAGTGTTTTCTGCCCCTATCGTTTGAGGCTTCCCAAGCCGGGTCCGCTACGGGAGCACCCCTCCCAGTCTGTGCCCCACGGGCACCGCGGCGCGAACACATGACCTGGGTCGGTCGCCACCACAACTGAGGCCGGAAGCTACCTCTCCTGACTAATCTTTGCAGGGCATGAAGCGTTCAACGAGGCCTCGCCCTCGGGAGGCGAAGACCGCGAAAGGTCGCCCCCAAGCTAAGTAATTTCTACGCGCAGGCGTGTGGCACAAAAGCTTAATACAAAAATAGCTGAAACAGTACGCTAATTAACAGCAACAGTCCAAGCACGCCCCCGCGGGGCCCTACACTACTGTCTCTTTGCGCAGGAAAAGGAAAAGAACAAAACAGGCGTGGCTCGCTTGACACCAACTCGCGGCGAAGGCTCGAACTGCCTCCGGAGCTCAGGCGGACTCCCTCTCGCGCTTCACCGAGGCGCGACGGCGGGCAGACCCGCTACCTCCCTCCAGGCGGGCGCGGCGGCACGGAGGCTGGTCGCGGCCACCGCTGGAGGAGCCGCTGTCCGAAGGAGAGTCGCCGAAGCTCGACGAGCCCCGAGCGCCGCCGACCACGCGCGCGCTGTCATCTTCATCCCGATCGTCACCGGGGCTAGGCCCACGGCCGCGGTCGTCGACCTCGGGGCAGCACCCAGCGCGGCGACCGTCTTCCCCGAACATCCTCACGTAGAGGGTGTCATCGCCGTCGAACTTGAAGTGCAGGGTGCACCGCCGACTTAGACCACGCATGCGGGCAAACGTTTGCCAGCCGCGGGTCAGGGCCACGCTCCCGGCGGCGGAGACCTCCAGCGAAGCCCAGGAGGCCCGGCTGCAAAGAACCGTCCCGCTGAGCTAGAGGCCGCCCGGGGCGCCGGCCGGAAGTTCACCTAAAAGGAAGCGGGGAAGCTGGAGCCAGGTGCTGGTCAGCTCCAACGACCACACGACAAACTCCGGCAGCACCTCTGTCGAGTGGAAGCGCGGCCTAGGAGGTTGCGCGGTCATAGCGCGCCCCCCATCAACGGCCTGACCCCCGTCCCCGCGCGGGAGATCGCCTCCACGGCCGTGGGAAGCCGCTACGGGAGCCACAGGGTGCTTGCGAGGACGTCCTCGACCGCACTTGACCGGGGGGGGGGGGAGTCAGGATCCACCTGGCGGGCCTTCCCCTTCTCCGCGGCCGAGAACCTCTTCGACGGAGCCATGGAGAAGAGGGAGAAGCAAGAAGAGATGGACTAGAAGGGCACGCGTCGTTCCGTACTTATAGCCGGAGAAGGCCAACCGTCGACCTCCACGATCACAGGTAATCATGACCCGCTTTGCATGCAGGGACTTGTCGATTCGTGCAGTTGCGGCGGCGCCACGGGGAAGTGGGGACGCCCACGTCCAATCAACCGCCACGCGGCGCCCAAGGCCGCAGGCTGTTAGGGCCCGCGACGCTTCGCACTTGCCCCTTCGCTTCTCTGCTAAGCCAAGTCCAGGCGCGCCTTTGGGCGGGGGCTCTTGTCGGCGTTACGGGAGCGGGGTACCCAGACTTGCCTGCTTGCGGGCTGCGGCGTGGCTCAAGGGGTGGCCCAGTATGGCCCATCTTCATCAACACAAGCTAAAGACCATCGCGAGGGGCCAAGCCTCGCGGGGCGGACGACATGAAGCTTCCTCAGGCACGGCCTCGTCAGGCTGGCTCGCGAGGAGGCGGAGAGATCAAGGCGGGGTACCTCACGAGGTGCCCATGACGCAAGCCATGACGACCGAGGGCGCCAGCCCGCGCAGTGTCCTCATTTCCCCTTTGGTGCAAAGGAGGCAAGCGCAGGCCAAGAGTATCAAGCAAAGGCAACCATTTCGGTGCCACAAGACCAAGACCAGCAGAACGGCAGGAAGGAGGTCATCGTGGAGCCCAAGCCGGCGTCACCGTCAGAGTCTTTGGCAGGTGAGGACCGACTTTAGTCAGGATAAGTCTACTAGATGTTCCCCTTCGAAATGGCCAATTGTTGGCGCCCTTCCCTCTCAATATTTGGGAAGAGGCCCAGGGCCTTTGCCTATAAATAGGAGTAGCCACCCACAGGGTAGAGGCATCAAAAAGAGAGAGAGAGAAGCGACTGAACTCCCCCTAGCAGTTCATGGCACCAGCCAAGAACAGACCCTCGCGAGGCTGTTCTTCCTTGTACTGTTCATTATCAGCCCCTGAGACAATCCACCACACCACACACTGGAGTAGGGTATTACACCGCAATGGTGGCCCGAACCAGTATAAACCTTGTGTCGCTTGTGTTTCTCTTTGTGTAGTTTAGATCCTTGCGAGGCGATGAGGTGTAGGTAGGTTGGAGGTGCGATCTCCGCGTGCACCCCAGAGTTCGAACCTAGAGGGTCTGCCGGAACCCGAAATCCGACAAACACTGACATGAGGCAGATGTACGGGTGCGTGGTCAATGTTACTACCCCTCCGGGTCGCGTGGGCGGTGAAACTGGCCTCATCGGACAAACTTGGACTCTGAGGAGCTGGGACTATCCCGCCAATGTGGATTTGGAAAACCCATGGCATCCGTACCATCCTTTACCCGCCGACTCGGTGTACGGGGACTCTAAGGAGGTTCACCTCGACATACGCATTATCAAGTGCACTTAGAATACATGTAGTGTGTGTGTGGGCGCTTATGGCCCGTGTCTTTTCCTCTTTTGATTATGTAAGCTTGTCGTTAAACTTGAGTGGCTTTCGCCGCAGTCCTTCCTTTGAACTGCTCCTCTCAGTGAGCTGATGTAAGACACTTTGGGTTTCATTTGATAATGGAACCGGGGAGGAGCCTCCCTGTTCTTCTAAAAAAAATTACGCATTATCAAGTTAAATGTTGATCATTAGTCTTCGCTCAAGGTAATCCGCTGTCTAAGCATGTGGAGACTTCCATGCAAGATCTTGCTCTATTGGAGTATCGCGCATGAATAAAAGTGTATCCATTTATGGTTTAGTCTAGAATCTTCCATGTATGAATTTTTACTACAAGATCTTGGTGAAAGACTTACGATGAACCATTTCTTACATCTCCTCCGCCCCTTGCAAGTCATCCTGATTTAATCCCTCCGTCTAGGTGTATAAGGGCATGGTTAATATTAGTTAATAGTATAGCCAACTGTTGACTATAAGAAAGTGCCATGTCATCTATAGCCAACATGTATAACAATCGATACTCAAAAACTAATTCTTAAAGATCATTTCTTGCAAAGCAGAATAAGTGTTATTTCTTCACAAGTTTTGGATGCAGGTTGAACAGGTTGAACGCTTTTGTTTGCAAAAGATACCTTTTATCTATTTCACCCGGATGTTTGTGAGCTCTAGAGATGAGATAATATCCGAAGAAACCTATCGATACCCATTACACATGAGATGACCCCCACATCCTTTGTCAAAATAAACAACTCCCCGATCAATGTATTTCACTCTTTGGTGCAACACACAGGCACCTTACTACTATAGATTAGTACGACCAAAAATTGAACTAACATTATATATAGTACGATAAATACTGATGCATGTCACCTAAAATTATATCATTCAAAACTATGTTCAAATACGAATCCAACGATATAGTTTTTGTTGACATGCACTAACATTTTGTCAGTTAAATCTTCACCAAATTCAATGGGGACTAATAAACCACGACCGATGTAGTACAAGTGTAGAGGGCGGCGCTGCACGGGAGTCTCACCTCTCACTCGTGGCCGGCAAAGAAAGCCGTCATATCACAAAACCCAACCACTCCCAATAATAAGTGGCCTGGTAAAATAAACGGACAAGCAACCATCACATCCCTCCGTCTTTTTTGCATTTCATCTCTCTGCATTTACTTTCTCCGGTTCATCTCCCACACTCGATCCCTAGCTACTACTCCTAGGGCCAGTTCTTTTGGCAGCTTCCCCAGCTTTTCCCACAAGACTAGTCACAGTGGAGAGAAACAATAAGGCGCCTCAATCATTTATTTGGGCTTCTAAACTACTACTCCGTCCTGGTTTATTCCTCACCATTGTAATTTGTGCTAAATTTTGACCAAAGATTTAACTGATAAAATGTTACTCAAAATACTTAGGCGCGGTGCATCTAGGTGTGTAAGTCATCTTACGAAAACCAAATAATCCCAAAACACTTAGGCGCGGTGCATTAACTTCTACCTCGTTTCTTGTTTCTTGACATATCAACCAATAAGAGATAAAGAGTGTGCATGCTTTTAATGACTTGAGATATCAAACAAGACATGCAAGGGTTAGTTCATTGCATGCAATACTATTAATTAGCAAATAAACATTAACGCTTTCTCGCTTTTCTCCTCCTCCTTGGTCACAGTGCACAGCCTAAGATGACTTACTCACCTAGACGGATGGAGTGGTGCATGTGACATGCACTAGCATTTCATTAGTTAAATTTATGATCAAAATTTGACACAGATTACAATGGGGACCAATAAACCAGGACGGAGGTAGTAGTTATGGGATTACTAATCTAGAAGCCTAAAAGAACTGGCCCTGGTACTCCTACTAGTAGTAGTACTCACGTTGGAATCGTTTCACAAGCTTGACTAGTGCTGTTTTTCTACTTTTACAAAAACCGCATCGTAATGTTAAAACGTGCATTTGCACGTACATAAGTAATAGTAGTACTCCCTCCATCTAGGTGTACAAATCTTCCCTCCTTCTTGGTCACCGTGCACAACCAAAGATGACTTATTGACCTGGACGGAGTGAGTAGAAAAGTCTGCAAGCATATATCGAGAGAAACGTGTAGTCCGATAGTATATAGTAAAGTTTGTGCTATATGCACGTACTTGCAAAATGCGTAATAATACACAATGTTTCCAAACTTTCCCTTTTACATACTTAATTAAGGACGCTAAAAATTCCTGAACGTTCGGGATTTATCATTTGCGTCCCAAAACTAATGAGATTGCCTTACGAAACAAAAATTATACTCCTCCTAAAAGCTACAGCGCTCGCAGGAGCGCTTGCGGCGCGCCACGAGTGCCCTGTGCACGGACGTTTCCCAGCGCGCCTACACAATGCCTCTTCCTCAGCCTCGCAACTCGCGAGGTGCTGATTGGCGGCTTGCTGGCGGGCGAGCGCGATCTCACCGGTGTGGTGATCCGGCGCCAACAGGTACTTCTCCTGGCTGGAAGCGTGCACCCGGTCCACGTACCGCCAAGCGTATATGAGGCGCTTGGGCCCAACTGCACTCATGGCGTCGGCACGGGCGTCCTCCGCCACCCTCACGGCCCTCGCACGAGCCTTCTGCCAAAGAACCAATTGCTTGACTCTCTTGGAGGCGACATAGATCTCCCAGAAAGCTTGTTGCGCGGTGCGCTTCTCTTCCTCGGCCTTCTTCTCCGCCTCTATTTTTGTGTGCTCTGCTGGAGGCAAAGCCTCCCACAAGGCGACATCCATTTCTTGCCAAAGCTCCTCAAGGCTGGGGGGGCTCGGCGGGCGGCGCGGGCGTTCTCCTCAGAAGGGGAGCCGACGCTGGCCCTCCGACGCTGCAGGCCGGGCGTAGATTGGGAACACCGACGCGTCCACCTCGACGCGACGCGGCGAGGAGCGGAACGCCGACGCGTCCTCCTCGACTAGTGGCGGCGAGGAACGGAATGGCGACGCGTCACATCGCGGCGAGGAGCGGAACACCGATGCGTCCTCCTCAACTAGTGGCGGCGAGGAACGGAACGGCGACGCGTCGCGTAGCGGCGAGGAGCGGAACACCGACGCGTCCTCCTCGACTAGTGGCGGCGAGGAACGGAACGGCGATGCGTGACCATCCGCGCGGTGTAGCGAGGGGCTCCTAGGGCTTGGGAGGGGCGATGCCATGGTGGTCGACGTGAGAGGGAGGGGGAGGAGATAGCGATAAACGTGAACGTGAGGGGAAGGAGATAGCGATGTCGTGGAAGGCGCAGTATTTATAGCGAGCAATGGCACACCTACGTAAGATATGGATCGAGTTAATCGACTTAATGCAGGTCCGGTTATGTCATCGACATGTGGGCCAAGACACCATCGGGCCCATATGTCAGTGACCCAATGCACCTGAAGTTAAGTCAAAGCTACGTGGGCATATTTGTTGGAGTAAATTACGGGGGATCGAAGGGGTGGAAATATTGCTAGTCACAACGGATTGGACGAGCGTGGGGGAGGAGGGTCATGCATGCAGATTTTTTCACAGGGGGTGGAGTGGTGGGACCGCCGGAGGGAGAAGGAGAGTTTGGCAGGCATATTGTTTCCACACATGGAGAGGAAAATATTTGGAGACGAATGGGCTTCCTGCAGGTATGGGGAATGGTGCATAATAAGTCATCTTGCATGTCGGGCTAGGTATAGTCTCAAGTCATTAAAAACATACACGCCCCACACATGTTCATATTTCAAGGTGCACTAAATTATTGCATCCGATGATTAAGGCTGGCCATAATGGTGGTATCTTAGCTGGTATCATGCACACGGGAATAGCAAAAATGCTAATGTGGCAAAGAATTAAAGAAGAGAGGGGGGTTAGAGTAACTAGTGTTCATGCATGCATTGGTAAACACATTTTTTGTGAAGAACGACACCATTAGTTGAGTACTTTTGCTAAGAGTAGGTGAAATTATTCCACCGCCTCTACTATCTTGCTAAGAGTAGGTGAAATTTTTGAGTCGAGCCCTTCAAACTAGAAGGGAGGTAGTGGTACTCTAATAGCAAGGTGTGTAAGTCATCTTACGAAACCAAATAATCCCAAAACACGTAGGCGCGGTGCATTAACTTCTACCTCGTTTCTTGTTTCTTGACATATCAACCAATAAGAGATGAGGGTGTGCATGCTTTTAATGACCTGAGACTATCAAACATGACATGCAGTGGTTAGTTCATTGCATGCTATACTATTTAATTAGCAAATAAACATTAATGTCTCTCGTTTTCCCCTCCTCCTTGGTCACGGTGCATAGCCTAAGATGACTTACTCACCTAGACGGAGGGAGTATCAACATTCACAATGTCAAATCAATATTTTTACACTCATTATAAAACGTAGTTCTTATACTCATTATAATCAGTATTGTAGATATCGATATTTTTAGTATAAATTTGGTCGTGGGATTTCATTGATGCATGTCAAAGCGTCGAGGAAGCGGAGCTTAGGGCTTGCATTGCCAGTCTCTACATAGGTATTTCTCTTCATAATCCTGTAATTTTAGAGACTGATTGCGCTTTTGTGGTAGCGTCTCTTGCATTGGGGGACTATGAAAGGTCTGCTATGCGTGACCTGAAGATGAAAGCGTTGAGCATCTCGAAGTTGATCAACGATCTTAAATTGTCAAAGATTAGCCATTCGGCCAATAAGGTGGCACACTTAATCGCTAAGTATATCTTTGACAATAGATTAGATGGTATTCTTGTAAATAACGCATCACTGTGGTGGTGAATATTGTATCGAATGAGTGTCTTGGTGTGGCTGGTTAATTAATATAAGGTGGTGTTCAAACAAGTATATATTTGGTCAAACACTTTGCATACGGTTGACGGGAGTAAAAATGTCCAGAGGGAGTATCATGCATGCGGAGGAGGCTTAAAAATTGCTCATTTATAGCCGGTCGAAGTCTCAAAGGGCGCGACCGCGTGAGGGAGGTGAAGGTCGTGGGAGGCGCGACGGTTGACGGAATTAAGTGAAGTTACATCCACGCGCCGGCATGGCGTGCAAACAGGCAGAAGCTATACCGTCAGGCCTACGATATGGGTCTTGTAGACATGACATCTAGTGGGTCCCGCATAGTTCTCGAGACTCTTTGGGGGCTTGCAGCCGTTTATCCACCGGGCAAGCCAGCAACCCCACGCTGTTCGCACGCCCTACTCGTTCCCCGCTTTCTACCTCACAACAGTTCGCTCCCGATCGTCCCGTCCTTTCACATTAGTTTGCTCCCAGTTTTTATGGGGGTACAACTGTTCAACTTCTCCTAACCCTCCTCCAAAATCCATGGCCTCCCAAATCTCCATGGTCGCCGCTGAGTACCAGGTTATAGCCATCACCGGCGATCAGTTCATCGTCATCTACACACGTGGATCCGCGACGATGAAAGCATGGCTTGCTCGCTTCCTACGCATGTTCAACAGTTCAACGGATGAATGGGTCGCTGGGCTAGATGTTGAGTACACCACAGTCCTGGACGAGAGAAGGATCTAAAGGACGAAGAGAGGAAGAAGCCCGCCGTGATCCAGGTTTGCGTACATAACGTTTGCTTGGTCTACCACATATGCCATGCCGACGTTGAGTGCCAGGATTTTAAGAACTTCCTCAAGGACAAAAGAGTGAAATTTGTTACTGTAGGCTTTAAGAACGACAGAGATGTCCTGCGTCGGATAGGTCTCGTTGTAGGCCAGCCCTTTGATCTCCAGAAGGCAAGCCTGGTGTCCTCCTCTCAACCTTCAATGCTGACTCTGGCAGCAGCCATGATTGATCCTTCGTACGCTAAACTGAAGAAACCTCATCACGAGTTTCATCATGCATGGGAGTCGAAGACATTGGATGAAGATCACATCCTGTACGCAGCAATGGATGCCTACCTTTGTTTAAATATCTACATGGGTTGGATGAAGAAGCAGAGCCCAAAGTGTCGGTTCAAGCAAAGAAGCGTCGGCGAAGAGGAAGAGGAAGAGGCACGAGGACGAAGTCGAGGGCATGGACTCGGACTCCGAGTAGGTGGCAGTGCCGTCGCTCATGCAGGTTCTACTGCAGTGTCAAGCGGACTAGTTGCTTAGTTTATTTTCAAGGGTGTGTTGTCGAGGCCCCAGCAGAACTATGTTTATGTTCTTTCTCGTTATGTGAACTCTTTAGTACGTAGAGTAGTACTAGTACTATGTCTTACTACTGTTCTTCTTGCAGTTGGTACTACTGCTCGTATCTTCGTGTTCCTACTGTACTTAATACGTTCATAATAGTAGTATATTTGGGTTAGTCGATTTGTGAAAGAAGTTCGACGGAGCGAAGGAAGAAGACGGCAAAAGAGGTGGAAGAAGCCCTTCTAGCCATCCATGTTGCATCAAACGGCTCACATGAGTCGACTGACCCAAATTGCTCCTTCAGATTGCAGGATCCACGTGGCATTCAAGGTCTCGAAGGTAGATTCCGCGTCCGCACCCGGTTTGCAGGCTCGACGCGCGCGCGACCGGCTTCCGCCGCGACAGCCACCATGCGCGCTTCCTACGCGCGGGTGGAGACGACAGTGACACGCTAGTTCCTCCTCGCCGGCGTGCTGGAGCACGCGCTCGTCCTCCTCTTCGTACGCTGCGTGCATAGACGCGGCTCCACTAGCTGCTCGCGTGCTTTGCAGCGCGGGCGGCATCGCGAGGAGGGACTACAGACGACATGAGCGGGCGAGCCTTCGGCTTCATGGCACAGGGATGGCGGCGACACGGCGGTGATGGGCGAGAAATTGTTGGCCGAAAGGCGAGCGCCGCAAGCATGCGAACGGCGGCGCCGGCATATTGATGAGTGCGCGTATGGGAGCTTACTTTAGTTTTATGTATGGTTGGTCAAACTTAAAAGAAAATCGTACTAGTACACGTAAATATTAGACTTAGGCAGCGCTTTTATTAAAAAAAATTGGAAGTTAGTACCACAGCCACGATACGGAATCCTGTGCAAGCGCGTGAACCGTGGCTGCGCGGTCGATCGAACGGTGCGTCACCATGTCGCGCTCGAAGGACATCCACTGAACCTTTTTGTGTGTGTGAAAACAATCCTCGAATATTACTCAAGTTATTTTCCTGGGAAAGTTCTTGACGCTGCAATATTTCCATATATTTGAATTTAGCTCCAGTTTGTGTTTATTTGGATTTGGACGTTTTAGGTGCCCTAGTTTTTTTAATACTTATTTTGTGTGTGTGACTGAGAGAGAACGTGTGTATGTGTCCATATGTGTGTTGTGGCGGAAGGGCAATGTGGAGACGGTGTGCGTGTGATACAGACATAGAGAGGTGTGAATGTGGAAATGATCATGCATGAGTGACATAGACAGATACCGATACATTGTGTATACATGAGAGAACGGTCTTCTAGTTTACTTGTGTGTGTGTGTGTGTGTGAGAGAGAGAGAGAGAGAGAGAGAGGAGCATCCGTAACACAACAACCATCTCTCTCGATTCGTCCGTCCCTCGCACGATCGCATGCAACACATGCATCAACACGCACATTTTGACGCCCTCACTCGGCCCCTGCCCACCTCAAGGCCCGCGCAATCTCTTCTTGAATACCCATTTCTCTCCTTAGGTTCGTTTTCACTCAATATCTGACACATACACACACACACACATGCAGCACAACACACACGCACACTCCCCCGAGCACACAATTCATCCCCATCCAAGGTTATACGGCGACCACTCTCGCTTGTTCTTCTTTGCACCCCAACATGCACAACACCTCAATCTTCAAAGAGGGCATTGAGCAGATCTAAGACGGCGACCACACCGCGCTAGAGAATGCGGGGTCATTTGGAAGCAGGGTGATGTGTGACGGTGACCGACTACTCCCCCCACCCTCTCTCTCTCTTGCACAAAATTACCAATCCCTCTCTCCCCCGCACAAAATTGTCAATCCCTCAACCCATGAGATCCTTCCCCTCTCGTCCATGTTTTTCTAGCTCTCTCATCAAACATGTTGTCTCTTCTCCTTCCACGTATACAGAATCCGGATGCACAGGCATCTCACGTATATTACATGTCTCCATCTTTCTCACAGACCTAACTTCTTCCTCTCTCTTTTCTCTCTCTCTCTCTGTCTCTGTCTCGTTAGGTTTGTCTCCTACTCTCTCGTCCACATACATACAATCTTTCCCTCCCTATCTGCTCCATCTTCACAAGCTCTCTCTGCACGTTTCATTCACACAATGGGATATGTCAAAATGTTGCTTGTATAATGGCTGATGTAGAGTTTTGGTTGTTTTTGTTGCATCCTACAAAGTAATAACTATGAAATGCATTTAGATTCTCATTTGACTGGGATTATGTGAGTTTGAGCATGTTGTGAAGTACTATAGACCTTGTATACATCTTGGGATTCGACAATGATTGTAACTATTGAATTGTATAGACCATTACATTCGAAGTCAATAGCCTAATATATTTATTTCACAATTTCAACAAATGATTGGTTCAGTACAAACTAAGAAAACAAATGTGTACTCCCTCCATTTTTATTTAAGTCCGCGTATTAGCATTGGTCAAAGTCAAGTTTTGTAAACTCTTCGAAAGCTTATAACAAAAAATATTAACATATACAATAACAAATAAATACCATTAGATTCATTATTGAATGTACTTCCACATCATACATATTTGTTATGGTAAATGTTTATATTTTTATATATCAAACTTTAGGAAGTTTGACTTCGGTCAAACCTAATATGCAGAGTTTACTACTACTACTCGGTAGTTGCTTAGCCGAATCACTCAACACGCCACACGGGGAGTCCAGTGTCACAAAATTTTGAGGTCGGCGGGAAAATCTCCCGCAACCCTAATTCGAGCAGTGGGAAGTTACCATCATAGCCTTCGGAACAGGCCTATGGACGACGTTTGGTAGCGGGCTGTTTTCGTAACTTCAGGTTCACCCTACCCAGCCAACCCCACCCCGGCACCCAGAGTAGTACACCTGAATACTCCCCTTCTATCCCCACCATAAAATAGACTTCTCCACGGCACCGTAGCCTTCGTGCTCCTCCCCTTCTACATCGCCGCACTCGTCCACCGCAACGCATCTGCCTCACCGACGACCTCAGACGCCGCGACCGAGCTGGTCCACCGTCGTAAATGCGTGAGCGGAGCCTCTTCCCGGGCATCGTCTTCCACAGTCTCGGATCTGCTTCCCGAAGCCGACGCCAAGCGCAGAAGTACCACCATCATGGAAAATGAACTGACTCCCGTTGCCGACCATGACTCACAGAGGCCGCCGCGACCATCGTTCTCCTCCTCGATTGGTAATGTGTGTATTGAATCACTTAGCGATTACATGCTAGTTCCAATTTTGTTCATACCTACCCTTCAATTTTCCTGGGTGCTATTGTTCCCGTAAAAGTAATTGGTTATAGCCTCCATTGTCCAACAGAATATCAGCTTGTAATTGTGCGTCACTCCTGTATCGCTACTGCTTGGTAGGTTTTTCATACGCAACCTTTGTAGTGTGGCAAATGATGGAAAGGTATTTAGAACTAGCAAGATGCCCATGTGTTGCATGCATCAAGATGCATTTGTATGAGTAGTTTATCTTGTGGGAGAAAAGGATGAACGAGGGAAGGCCTTATTTGCAAATCTGGAGAGGGGTATGGGTATCTTTCTGCAAAATTCCCATTTGTTTCCTTCCTATCTGTCAGATATAAATCGGACGACCTATATTGCAAGAAAAAAAGTACAAAGAAAAAAGTAAACAGTAAAGGAAGTAGAGATAAATATTAAATATTAAATATTAAACATAAAATAAATATAACCGTAGAGAAGAGAGTAGAGATAGCAGAGACGTCGGGAAAGGATCGCGCGCGTGGGAAAAAGCGGCTGGGCGTACGCTAGTTTTGGCGCGCGGCGTCCGGCGCGCTTTATAAAATCCAACGCCCTCCCACCGCTCTGTGCCTTGCCACCGCTCTGTGCCTCGCCATCGCTCTTTCCCCGCTCTTTTTCGCCTCGCCGCCGCCGCGTCGCCGGGAAACTTGGGGATACCGCGGCGTCCGCGCGCGCCCCTCCGGCGGCTTCTCCGCCGAGAACCAGTTCCGCGGGATGCGCCTCGGCCTCGGCAATTTCGACACCGCCAACGAGGCTGCCCGCACGTACGAAGCGGCGGCGTGGCGCCTCCGGTGGCCTCATAGAACATTGAAATTCCCCAACGTGCCGACGCGGGAGCGGGCGCAGGAGTCAGCGCCTGCGCGGCTTAGCACCGATGAGGATCGTCGCGACAACCGGAGGCGGGAGCACCGTCTCAGCATCGCCGAGATGGTCGAGGAAGCCATGGCGCTGTGGCGCCAACACTTCCCACAGGACATCATCAACGAGCGCGAGTTCGACGCGCAAAGGAGGGCGGAGAGGGATAAGAGGAGGGCGGAGCGAGCCGTCTATCATGAGGACAAGCATATGCGAAAAGCGGACGCTCAATTCAACATGAGGCTATGAGCAGTGTCGCCCTGGGAATCCAACGATGATCGGTATCTTCATGCCTACAGTCAGACGTCGGAGGAGGACATCACCGAGGAGTCGGACAACAAGGAGTAGTTGAATTATCTTTTTTTATCTATCTATGCTGAGAACTATCCTCTACTCTCTAGTATCTACTTCTCGATCTCAAAGATCAGAACGCTTTTTAAAGCTCCGCGTGTTGCGATTCTGTTGGAGATGCTCTAACATGGCAGACAAGTGCTTTAATGTAGCCCACAAGATGCGTGAGTATTACTAGTAGTATTTTTCCTGCCATGTTGAGATTTTAAAACCACGAGTGTGAACATGCAGAGGAGCAATGAAGACCAAACACGGGATATTCGGGACATCTTCAAGGAGCGTGGCAAGTTAAAGAGGAGCTGCACCGAACACATAAGCGAGCTTCGATAAGTAACACCCTTTCAATTACTTTCGTTTAGCCTCGTGTTCTTCGATGTGTATATGTTGTAGTTTCTGTTTCTCCTAAGCGTGGTGTTCTTCGATGTGTAATAAGAAGAGTCTTAATCGTCCTAATGCTTTCATTTTTAACTTGATGTAGGGAGTGTGTGTTCTCACCTTGTAGTCTGTATTTATATTTATTTTCCTTTTGAATTCACTTCTCCGAGTTCTGTTTATCTAGCTTCTACTAAATGGATCTAGGTTTCTCTGAGTATTGATCTAAAAAAGAAGTAACTTCATGTCAGGATGCAGTTCCTGCGAGGAGGGAAGTATGGTCAACCTCGAGATCATGTTTCCAAAATGAGGCAGGATTACACACAAGGTGCCAGTTCCCTAATGATGCTGGATTAGACACAAGGTGCAAATTCCTAGATGATGTTGGATTACACACAAGCCAGGTGGAGTCGTCAGAAGTTCATGTCCTCGTGGCATTAGTAAAGGCTGAAAGAAAGCGTGCAGTAGCCCTTGAGAATGTAGCTGAGTTCCTGAAGAAGCAAAAAGAGCAATCACATGCTCTCTTCACCCAAGCCAAAGAAGAGATGGAGGAAGCCAGGAATAATCTAGGAGAGGCAAAGCAGGCTAGGCGTCTCCTGCTATCTAAAACTGTTTTCAATACAAAATTTCCTTCATAATAGCTAGGTTCAAATGTTTATCCAGTCAGCATGCCTGTTGTGATGTCTGTGCATCTACTGATGTGGCACAAAATGTTTTTTTTCCGGGTCATGTAATAACAGCAATTACTTTCCAAACAATAATGCATTTAAGCATTGGACATGGTATAGTTCACGCCATAAGCCCGACATTCCAAGTTCAACTTCCACATCAAACTCATGTTCACAGATATCTGCACATTCATACATAATGTCCACAACCATGATGCACTTCAAAGCCAAAAAAAATGTGAGGAGAGTTATAAATAAAGAAAAACATCTACTAGTTCCTCGCTACGGGCGAAAGCACAACAAGTCAAGACCATGCGTAAATTAATTATATTTTAGTCATGGTTTACATTCTAAAATGCATGTCGGCTCGCGGAAGGGCGTGTTGCCGCACACGCTGGATTCAATGAAGGCAGGCGGGGCAGTCTTAAGCTGGTTGCACACGGCGAGGAGGCGTGCTCAGCCGGGCGTGCAGCGAGTGCTGCCCTCTTGGCCGGCGCGCCGGTTCAATGCCTGTGCTATGAGAGGTCACGTCCGTGTCAGAGAAATCACTCCCTCCAGTCCTTTTTTTTGTGTATAACAAAATCTCGTTTACCATTCACATTTTACAAGTAAAATTCGTGGACAAACTTTGACCCAAAGTACGATGGGGACTAGTAAACCAGAATAGAGGTAGTAGTTTTTTTAATCAAAGAAGGGTTTCCCCTTCCGACTACTGAAAACCAGCATCTAAATCTAAACCATAGTATTTTCCCTAGAACTACCAAGTTCAACATCTCGCAACATAAACCCATACAACCATACGCCAAGGAGGTACGTAGTACTATGAATTCCATTTTCGCTCCATACCAATCGTTCTAAAAACTACTTACTACTTATAACGTGCCATTGAAAATCGGAACTCTTAACCCCGCTAAAAACGATATTTTAATCGTGGCTACTCGTCTGTGTGGCAAGCTGGCGAGCCACCGGCGCTCAAGTCGTTCACTGTGGTCCCGACCATCAACTCCTACAAAGGTGCTCCTAGCGTACCGGTACCCATGAATGCAGCAATTGTGCACCTAGGGTTTTAGGGTTTATTTGTTAACGTCGCCTTTACGTAACACTCATGTGTGCGAGACAGCGAGAGAGGCCATTGCGTGCGTGCGCCTCTTCTCTTCGTATATGTACTCCACCATTTATCTGGTGTCCAAAAAATTATAATAACTACTAGCAATGTACCAATGCGTTGCCACACGATAAAAGTAGATTAATACATATTCACCGATTTGATAGAAAAAAGTCTAGTTTTGAAATACGTATATCACTAAACATATGTTATGTTTCACTCAAAATATATTCCTTTGGCGGTTTTGATGAGATAAGGGAGGAATGTTGTTGGTTTCAAGATTCGAGAAGTGGTATATGTCTAATCTCTACTCTTACTAGCAAGATGCCCGTGCGTTGCACGGAACATCAAGATAGTGTGGGAGAAAAGGATGAATGAGGGAAGGCCTTATCTGAAAATGTGGTGAAGAGTGCGGGTAAATTGCCATATTTTCCTTCCTATCCGTCAGATATAAATCGGACGACCTACATTGCAGGATGGCAAGCCCACCATCATCACCAACTCTATTTTTTATCCCTACTCTTATAAAAAGCATTGTCGGTGATGATCGTGTGCCTGCCATCCTGTAATATAGGCCGTCCGAGCTATATATGACGGATAGGAAGGAAACTATGGCAATTTTGCAAAAATATACCCACACCCCTCTCCACATTTGCAAATAAGGCCTTCCCTCGTTCATCCTTTTCCCCACAAGATAAACTACTCATACAAATGCATCTTGATGTTCCGTGCAACGCATGGGCATCTTGCTAGTTGTTGCAAAAAGCCCATGTGTGTGTGAGAGAGAGGGAGAGTGGAGGAGGATGGAGTGCATGTGTGACAAAGACACAAGTAGTGTGTGTGCGATAGGTATCAGCTCAAAATGAGGCGATAGTGTGTGTGTGCACGATCGAGAGGGCGTGTCTCAAGAAGGGAAGAAAAATCTACATAGATACAAGGAGCGGGAGAGAGACATGTATGCGATGGTGGAAGCACGGGTGTGCGGGTGTATAAATCTATCTAGAGGCTAGCCAGTCGATAAATGTTTGTGAGAGAAATATGAGTTGGGGTGCGAAAGCGAGAATTTTGTGTGTGTGAGAGAGAGACGGTAGTCGGGAAGGGGAGTGGAAGCAGGAGTTGTGTGTGTATCTGTGTGAGAGAGAGAGAGGAGACGGTAGTCGGGGTTGTCTGATCGGTAAACAAATGAATTATGTCAGTCTGGGATGGAGACGAAAAGGAGACCGCAACAAATCTTGTGTCTATAGGAGAGAGAGAGAGAGAGAGAGTAATTTTAGTGGTATGAGTCATTTGTAGAGACATATAGGGTGTGTGAGAGAATCCCATAGAGAGAAAGACAAAGTGAAAGACGAGTGGAGACTGTGTGTGTGGCGGTGAAAAAGAAAGCTTAGGTATCGAGTGATACCAGAGAACAGTAGAGACGTGAGAGATAATGAAAACCGTGTAATCTATAATGATAGGGAGAGTGTGACACTTCTCAAGGGAGACGTCGAGAGACCATGTTTGCGAGGATAGGAGAAACATGAAGTAAGCGTGCGGGTGAGCTGGAGAAAAGAGAGTGATAGCTACCTGAAGGAGCATGCATGCGAGAGAGATGGGCGTGAAAGGAGTGAGCAAAAAAGGGATTCAAATATTTGAATTCGAGATGATGATACATGTAATCCATACTCGAACCAAAATTGATCTATCAAACATGCATACTCATATGAATTCACGCACATCTATGTTATTTAATATGTAGATATTACCGATCCATACATTTTAGTAGAACATAATTTGTTTAAATTTTTTTGAATTCAACCTTAAGATTTCGAGATCGTTGTATTTGTAAATCATATTATACATATAAAGGAGCAGAATTCTTTGTTGTGCTTTTGAAAGTATATCTAAAAAAATTGATGTATATAGAATGTAATTCCAATTGAAAATGGATCCCACCCGAAAAAAAAGTAGAATACAAACGGGATTCGAATTGAGTTTGCACGCTAAACGTGCCTTTGTGCAAAATTTGAACGAAGCGGGGAAAGTCGCGAAGAACCCCACGAAACCAAAATCCATGAGATGGAAATCACTACTGCCTATCCTCGCCACGCAAAGCCTATCTCGCTGTATTTCTATAGGTTTCGATAGGGGTAGGTTTGTAATTTCACCCCAACGTGACTTAACCGCCTCTCACCCGGATTCATACACGGTGGGCGCCAAAACATAGTGTGCCCTCGGCCGAAATCGACTCCCTCCCTGATTCATATTCATACACGGTGGGTGTCAGGACCCCGATTCCAAGTCACATCGATCTAGCCGTAACACCTCATATCACTTTGCGGCCTCACGCACGGTATTCCCACGGGTGTCGCCTTACCATGGCCTGGGACCTTTTGCGCCTTTTGGCTCACGTATATGATAGTGTCGCTAGCATTCATATGACAGAGAACCCGGGCCGACATGACTAGTCGTGAACCCAAAGTGGCACTAACTTATAGGGACAGTCATACATGAATCAACATCGAGCATGTCGGTCAGCAGCGTGTGAATCCGGGCTGTAGCACTGGGCTAACAGGACACCGAGAACCCGGGCTGTAGCAGGCTAGGCAGGACTCCGGATGTCACCGCGTGACATTTCCCGAAGGACAGAACCACGAGGCAAGTGAATCACATGCCGCCAGTCAAGTGTTAGGAGCGGTAGTCTTTGGGCTAGCAGGACTCCGGTGAACTGGCTGTAGCGGACTACTATGGCTCATGGAAGCACAAGACTACATTTCCCCATAATAGAGGCTACCAAGGATAAACAACTAGGTTGTCGGATCCCACACATACCAAGCATTTCAATCATACACACAATATGCTCGATATGTGTAAATACAACATGGCATCACAACATAACTCTACGACTCAATTATTTATTCATTAGGCTCCGAGGAGCGGGATATTACAAACATGGGTCTCATGAACCAACATTCAGAGCATAGAAATCAAAGCACATGCGGAAGCTTAACATGTTTGACTACATACATCTACAAATGAAAAAGGCTTAGAAGCCTGACTATCTACCAGATCCTGCCGAGGGCACAAGATCGTAGCTGAGGTATCAAGCTAAACGTCGAAGTCCACATGGAACTACTAGCGAGACTGACGTCTCTCTGCAAAACATAAAATAGGCAAACGTGAGTACAAATGTACCCAGCAAGACTTACATCAGAACTAGCTACATATGCATCGGTATCAACAAAGGGGGTGGTGGAGTTTGACTGCAGCAAGCCAGCTTTGACTCGGTGGCTATCCTGAACTACGACTGCAAGTAACTCTTTTGAGGTGGCGCACACGAGTCCACAAATTCACCATATCAATACACCACTATGGATCTGCTCCCGTCTCCCTACGAGAAGGCCATCCATAGCACTCACACTTATCTTGCGAGTTTTAGAGTATCCACTTTCACTTGTCTATGAACGGTTATAGGCAACCCAGAAGTCCTTTACCGCGGACACGGCTATTCGAATAGATGATGTTAACCCTGCAGGGGTGTACTTCTTCACACACGCTCTCACCACTTATCGCCGTTTACACGACATGTACTCGGCAACCTTCAAGCGGAAGCCCAGCGAGGGTATCGTCCACGACCTACCTAAACACTCAAGTCTCTAGTCCAGGTTATCGCCTATTCAGGTTCCATCCGCAGGGAGTCCGGCCGAGGTTTCCACATACGGCCCCGAACGATGTGTACAGGGTTCCGCGACACCAAACGGGTGCCCGGCATACCAGGCCACGTGCCTACCGCATCACTGCCCACCCCTCGGGTCAGCACTGCCCACGACCTCCAGCATACTACAAGCACCAGAAACTACTTGCAACTCCTAGACAGAGGACGAGGGTGGTTAAGAAGTCGAGAGGGGCACTTAAGTATTCCAATGTGTGGCAGTAACTGGTCATGGATCACAAACACATAACTCAGTTCCTGAGGACGACTTCAATAAGACAACCCACCATGTACTCCTACATGGCCTCTCGCCGATACCTTTACCAAATCGTGTTCACACATTTAGCTCTCAACAGTAGGACATGTTCACACACCTCCGATTCATCCCAGATGAATCAGACCTGACTCAACTCTAAGAAGTAGCAGGCATGACAAACAAGCATGAATGAGTAGGCACATCAGGGCTCAAACAACTCCTACTCATGTTAGTGGGTTTCATCTATTTACTGTGGCAATGACAGGTCATGCGAGAGGATAAAGGGTTCAGCTACCGCAGCAAACAATGATGCATCGTTGTTGTCCTAATGCGATAAAAAGAGAGCAGGAGCGAGAGAGTGGGATTGTATCGGAATGAACAAGGGGGTTTTGCTTGCCTGGCACTTCTGAAGATATTATAGCTCTTCATCGGTGTCATCGATCTCATCATCGAAACCACGTCTATCGAGAGGGACAAATACCGGCAACATAGAGAAAGAAACACAATCAATGCAATGCACAATATAATGCATGATCATGACATGGTAAAATGAGTGTGTTGGGCTAATGCAACTACAACCAGAAGGTTTTGAGCTTACTTGAATCAAGGATTCAAATACAAGACTAAACTATGAACACATATAAGTGCATTATCATGTTTCATCTAAACAGCAAGGTTAAGTTGCTCTAACATGCATGAAACCAGTACAGATGGATAGATTGGATTTTTCTGATCATTTTTCATATATAACTTGTTTGAGTTGGAGCTACGGTTGATTTTCTATGATTTTTAGAAGTTTGTACTATTTTCTAGAATTTCCTGTATAAGAATAATTCCAGTAATTGAATTAATGTGTCAGCATTGCGTCAGGGTGACGTCAGCGGTCAACGGGGCCGGTCCAGGTCAAACTGACCAGTGGGTCCCGCGTGTCAGTAGTTTTTAAACTAACTAAATTTAGTTAGTGCTAATCTGAGTTAATTAGCAGAGCGGGCCCCACTTGTCATAGACTCGGGGGGAAGTCAACCTGGGCCACCCAGTCAATGTCAACGGGGTCAAACCCACCGGCGACTCGACGACGGTGAGGCCCGAGACGGCGGCGTGGCTCGGGAAACGCCCACAGGGCACGGACGAGGCCGTTCTTGGGCTCGTTGGAGAGCTCTGGCAGGCGCGCGTTTAGTGGTGGAGGAGGCCGAGCCTATGGTGGCCGGAATCATCGCCGGCGATGACAAGCGCGGCGGCCGGTGTTCGGACGTCGAGCGGGAGCACAACCTTACGGTGGGTTTGAGCGGAGGATCTCGCGAGCGCAAGGCTCGTCGGCCATGGCGGTGGCCGGAGCTCGGGTCCACGGGGATGGCGGATAAAGAATGGGAACGTAGGGGGAGAGCATAGGGGGAGGATCGGGAGCTCACAGGGGTGCTGAAAAGAAGCTCAGGGAGGCCGGAGAAGCACGGACGGCGGCGAATCGAAGGTGAGGTTGCCGGCGGCCGGAGATTGAAGACGAGCTCGAGGGCGACGCTGCAGGGCTTCCTGCGGGGCGTGGCTCGGTGAGGGGGTCGAGGACGATGTCGCGGAGCTCGTGGACCAGTCGGGGAAGCGAGGGAGGGCCGGTGGTCGCGGCAACGACGAGCGGCGGCGACGGCGCGTTCGGGTGGCTGTGCGCGAGAGAAACAGAGGAGGGGGAAAGCACGGGAGAGAGTGAGAGAGCGGTCGGGGCTGCGTGGCGTCGCGAGGGAGGCCCAGGGCGACGAGGGGGAAGCGGCAGGAAGTAGGAGGTGGCACGGGCGCGTGCCGGCGTGCGGCGAACACATGCCTCGCGTCCTTCTGGCACGAGGTGGGGGACGACTGGCAGATGGGCTTGGTGGGCTGCTAAAGTGCCAGGCCGGCCAGGTAAGCGCCAGGTATTCTCTCTCTCTCTCTTTTGTTAATGTTTTTCTATTTCTCTGTAACTTCTGGGCTTTATTAAAAATACCAAAACGTTTCAAAAAATCCTGAAAATAATTGTGGGCTCTAATTGGAATATTTCCAACAGCCCTCACTTAAGTTCAGAATTATTTGGACATTTAAAATATTATATAGCATTTAATTGTCCAAATTCAAATACGTATGAATTAACTCCAAAATCCAAAAATGTCCTAGAAATGTGTGCATCATTTTGGAAGAAGTTTTCACCCATTCCAAAATTGATGAACTTTTCTAAAGACCATTTTGGGTAGATGGAAAATATTTAATTTGACCCTAGTTGGATTAAGGGGGTGCTGGGGGTTTCTGTCATCCCCATTTCAAGTTTCTGAGAAATTTTAAACATGATGCACACATAAAGGGCTAGCCTAGTGCAAACCAGATCTAGGGATGTGACAGTGGGCGCCAAAAACAAACTCTCGTTGGCAAGTATTCGGTGTATGCGAGATTACCGTCCTATCCCCAACCGACTAATGTTGCTGTGATGTAGTAGAAATTTGAAACGGGGGCTAAGTTTGTAAATTTCCTCGCATTTGAGACAAGCGGCATACTGAATACATGGTTCCCTCTTCCTCTCTACCTCCCTTTTCCCCATTCGTACTCCGTGGGCGCCAAAACACCCTCTCCACCCCACCCTCCTCCGTCCACCGCCGTTCGCCACCCCATCCACCGCCGTCCTCCTCCACCATGCCGGAGCTGATACCCCGACGCCACCTTCCATTACAAGAGATCGACCTCTCTCATCCACGCCTTCAGAACGGGATCCTTGCATCCCGTCCTCTTGCTTCATCCCCGCCGTCGTCCACCTTGTCGGTGCCGCTCCTACAACCGTCTTGTTCACCGCGCCCCGCCGCCACCGTCTACCCTCCTAGATCTGCTTCCACGCCGCAGACAGCCATCGCTACCGCAGCACCGTCAAATTCTCAACAGATGCGTACACGGTGCCGCACCAGAGGCGGTACTCTTTTGTATCTGCTCAACTTATTTATCGCAGCAAGGAAATAGATCGCCACTGCTTTACTCTGATTTCTTGTCTTGGTTGCGAAGTTGCCTTTGTCCGGTTTGCACCTTCAGATCCGCCATGGCACACTCAACACTATACTCCCAATGCTTATGGTTTTCCCTTTTATATTCCACACTAGTTAAATCACAGTAGACTAAATTTCAAAATTGAGTCAGTCAATTTTCGAGCTTCGCCGGAGTTCGCGGTGCGATCCAAGGGCTCGGGTGGTTGTGGGGCCTCACCAAGCGAACACAACTCGGCGGGTGGGGGTGGGGGTGGCGGAGGAACACAGGCGGTGGGGCCGGTGGTCGGCCCGGCAGCCGTGTGTTCTGTATGGGAAGAATTAAGAGACGAGGAAGAAGAAGGGTTAGGAGGCGTGGGATCTTCATCCAACACTTTGAAATGGTCGAGAGACAGCTGGGAGTTGCATTCTTAATGTGCTCTGGTTCATCTTGTGTGGGCACTGCGCAACCAACATTTTATTATCCAAAATCTGCTTGCTCTTCTTTACCATGTTCCTCTTCCATTCTTCTTTAATATATACTCTCTCCGTTCCTAAATACAAGTCTTTGTATAGATTCCACCATGGACTACATATGGAGCAAAATGAGTGAATCTACACTCTAAAATGTATCTGGATACATCGTATGTGATCCATAGTGGAAATATCTACCAAGACTTATATTTTGGAACGGAGGGAGTATGCTAGTAATGTCTGATATGTTCCTTGTACTGAAGATGAGCAGGAACATTTGCAGTGTAGAGGTCTATACGGTCGGTTGTGATGGACACTTTGAGCCTCTTTGATTTGTAGGATCTTGTAAACATAGGAATAGGATTTGTAGTGGCCTGCCCACTTGAATCCTATAAGAATAGCAAGGAAATGCGCGGAGTTGTGTCGCCTTTGAGAGTTACACTGATATTATGATGCCGCACCTTCACTTGAAGAGAGCTGGTATCCGAAGCCTTTCTAGCCGTCTGCAATACTAGCACATATATTCCAAAGAAAGTTCCACTTTGCTGATTTTACTCGATGCTTAAGGTTTTCCCGTGATATCTACACTATGATCTGTGTAGCTGCTTTGTGTCGCACTAGCAGCAGTCCACTCTTGAAGCTAAACACTGCAATGACTTACAAAATTGGCACCAAGGCATTGAGTGCCATACCGGATGCAATGAAACACATACGCTCCCCTTTGTTGACTCTTGTTAAGAATATGATCCTAATGACTATTCTAACCTCGAGGAGTCAAAGGCGGATGGCCTATCTGTTCACCCATCAAGGTGCCTGTTATAATTTGGCAAGGCTTTATTGATTGCACGTATCTTGCATATGTTGTCTTGCATTTCTTCTACTTTGTTGCATCGCCATCTGCTTAGTTTACTCATCATATATGTCGAGATGCCATGCCCATCCATTATCAATACATATTCCATCTGTCATCATACCATGTTTTTCCACTCAAATGTTGTTCGTGTTCATCACACATCAAAAAGGAAGAGGGTGATTGCCGAACCTGAAGGAGCACCAGCAAAGTCCTTGAAAAACGTGGTGGTGCCGGAGAAATCGAGACTGACACCCACTTATATTAGCTGTACAACCAGTGACACAAAATGTAGGACCGACTCCAGCAGACTGTACCCATACTTCTTGGCCACACCACTAGCCCCACCACACAGGACCTGCACTCCAGCAAAAGGTATACCAATTTCATTTGCCATAGCACCAGCTCTACCACAGAAAAATCCCACTCCAGCAAAAAGTACAACAAGTCCACTGGTCGAAGACCTATCCCAACTACAAAGATGGCCAATTCCTGCAGATTGGAACCCCATTCCATTTATTCCCAGTTTAAAAGACAATGCTTTCATTGTTGTTAGGGACTACGTGCATATATTCCCATCATGGGAAGATTATTGTGAAGACAAACACCATTTTCACATCTTCCTGTCCAACTTACGTGTAAGTGCTATTATTCATGGTTATTATTTTCCTGTTTTCTGCTGATTGAACACATCAATGATTTACATTACATTGTTGTAACTAGGCGAGGGTCAATCTGGATAGTCATGACGAGCAAAGCTTGCTTGTGCTTTTCAAGGAAGCATTGCAAAGATGTCGGTGTTACACGAGGAAATCACACTTTGGTGGCAAGTCTATAAACGAATTTCCGGTGAAGTCTCATGTGCTAAATTTAGAAGACATTGAATGGAAAAACCTTGTTATGCAATGGTCTCGTTCCCAGGATGAGGTACTGTCTAAAATCACATGACAATTTGAACTTCTACTTCTCCGCATGTGCCTTATGGATCTTTTTTGCTGGAAATCTGCTCGAAGAAGAATTCCGGTTTGAAAAGAACGACAGGATATCGCAAATATGCTGCCTGCTGCTTTGCTCTCGTTAGTACCTATTGTCCTGTATGACTGTACTTGCATACATACCTGGTTCATTATGTGACAGCAGTATGCATGATAGCTTGCTTATAAATTGTTCGCTCCAAATTATCTGATCTGTATGAATGGTTACATTAGTGTAGAATATATCCAATGCCAATGTTTTTTAGCTCTGCATTGTTCTTGTAAGTACATGATGTCCTTTATCAGTGTACTTATAATGACAGGTAGTTGTTCATGTACCATCACTCTGCAGCTTATTTTCCTTTGCCCTCCATTTTCTACACATCAGATCTATATTTACTCTTACCATAAGGTCGGTACTGAAGAAGTTTAGCTATGCATTGCTCTTGGCTGTACCTTTTTGCCTGTATCGCTGCACTTACATTTATAGCTACTTTGTTATGTAGCATCACTCTTCATCTTATCTTAAATATTCTCCATTTTTCGTATATTATCACAGCTATATTTACTCTTAACAAAATGTAGAATAAAGACAACGCTTATGAAGAAGATTTTGTGGTAAAATTCTTGAATTGCCCCCCCATCAGCACGGACAAGGCCTTTATAGAGCCTGTCTTCACCAATAATGTAAGTTTGTCCATCTCAAGCCTTCGAACTTTGTTGTATATATTTGGTTAGGCATGACTGCAACAGCTGTTTATTTTTGGTGTTTGCATCAAATTGCATGTTTAAAGTTTATTATGTAGTTCATAAACAAAAGTTTGTTCTTTCTCAATTTAAGTTTTCAATTGTACAACCAAGTTCCTTATTCATACCATGTAAATTAAACTATACAAAGCAAGTGATCTTCTTTTGCACTGCAAGTATGCTTCTGTTCTTCATCCATAATCCAGTGGTGTGGTGAACCTACCCACTACAGCACAATGTCATATTCTGCATTTCTGCAATGTCTTAACTATGAACAATGTCATATCATTCTACTACTCCCTCCGTCCGAAAATGCTTGTCACTGAAATAGATGTATCTAGATGTATTTTAGTTCTAGACACATCCATTTTGATGACAAGTAATTCCAGACGGAGGGAGTATTATTTAAACCGTCTCTTTATTTGCCAATCTGAAATGGGATAAATTGACAACACTCTATCCATTGATACTTATGAGTTCTTGATCTGTAATCCAATGGTGTCGTGAAGCTGCCAACTCCTTCACAATGTCATTTCCTGCCGTGTCTTGACCTGAACAATACCATATTGTGTTAATGCAATTTTAAACTATGTCACTTTATTCTTCAGTAAGAAATGTGATGAATTGTCAAGACCTTGATACTTTTATGTGCAAAACCTGTCATACATGCGCTTGTTTATCTTTCAAAGTGAGGAAGATATAAGTGTTGAACAAGCGCAGTCTCATCATCTTGCTCAGCTGCGTACGCTGCAGCTCCCCAGCAGGGCTAACCTTTCTTGAACTCTATTGACGTGCTGTCGGTTTTGTATATTATTTTGCCGGCGTGTTTATTTGCACTGGTGGCGATCTTTGATTGCCAATGTATGTAATCTGCTGTCTACTTGTGCTTTATTATCATAGTGGCAAACTTTGATGCCTAGTGGATGTAATATGCTGTAATTTCTTTATTGTATAGTATAGGTTTTTTCTTATTCACGATGCTGCAGTTATTTTACTGTATATATATCCTGTCTTCATGATAAACCGCCAAACCGTAAAATTACGGTACATAATCGGGCCATCATGCAATCACGATGTAGGTTGGGCACGAAAGCGTGTCGAACAGCTAACGGGCGGGAAGAGCGAAATGAACCCCGGCCCATGATTGTGCGAATCAAATCACGGGCTTTTAACAGGCCAAAATGGTCTTGGTCCTTGTTTGGCCCAATCAGATATCGGCTGCGAGGAGGCCGGATGCAAACCGGGCCGTAGTTAGGCCCAACTATATGACGGGCATTTAACAGGCCAAAATTAATATAGGGCCGAAATGTTAAACGGGCCCTTAAGAGGCCAAAACTAATATCAGGCCGAATTACTTAGTGGGCCTTTAGCAAGTGGGCCCAAAAGCATAGTGCCAAGTTGACGGGCCGAATCTGATATGCGCCATAATTGAGCCCATAGCCTCTTAAAGGGCCGGACCTGATCTGGTCCGTAATTTGGCCCAGAACATGGTAGGCTTTTAACGGGCCAGATCTCATATGGGCCACTATCAGGCCCGGAACGTGGCAGGCCATTAATGGACCGGATCAAATATGGGCCGGCATTTGGCCCAAAACATGGCAGCCAGTTAATGGGCCGGCCTACTAGGGTCCTCAAATTCTTGTGGGCCTACAGCTGGGCCGGCCCATTAATGTCGGCGAAATATCGTGGGCCTTTAGCCGGGCCAACCCATTATGATCTGCAAGAATCTTGTGGGCCTTTACCTGGGCCCGCCCATTATGGCACACAAAAAACTTGTGGGCCTTTACCTGGGCCGGCCCATTATGGCCCGCAAAATCTTGTGGGCCTTTAGCTGGGCCAGCCCATTATGGTCCGCAAAATCTCGTGGGCATTTAGCTGGCCGGCCCATTATGGTCCGCAAAATCTTGTGGGCCTTTAGTTGGGCCGCCCATTTAAACTTGATGGGCGGTCCACGTGTCAACATATAATAGGCACGCCACGCCCATTGGATGAGTGACACTGTGCGGTAGCGGACTGACACGTGTCTCCTCCGGCCAATGATGATTTTACACGTGGAAAATCCCCATTGGTCGGGGGCATTAACGGGTTATCGGATCCAAAAGCCGACCCGGATAGCTTAACGGGCGTTCCGTTACGGTGGATGCCATGTCGGTCACCCTTGACGAAAGCACTTCTGTGATGCGCGATTTATCGTCATGGAAGTGAACACTTCCATGATGATATTTTTGGTAATGTCATGGAACACTTCTACGACGGCACAGGTATGACTATCTTGATTCTGTCATAAATTTGTCATGGATGTACATGCATGACAAAAAACGCGACCTACTGTGACAAACACGTATCATCATGGAAGTGTATTTTTTTGTAGTGATTCTTGGCAACGAATATCTTGCCTTCGGATCTGTGATAGAAGGTGTACCCAATAGTTTTCTTTGGGTATCCTATGAAGACACATTTCTCCGATTTGGGTTCGACTTATCTGGTTGAAGCTTTTTCACATAAGCATCGCAACCCCAAACTTCAAGAAATGATAACTTTGGTTTCTTGCCAAACCACAGTTCATAAGGTGTCGTCTCAATGGATTTCGATGGTGCCCTATTTAACGTGAATGCAGCCGTCTCTAAACCATAACCTCAAAATGATAGCAGTAAATCAGTAAGAGACATCATAGATCGCACCATATCTAGTAAAGTATGATTACGACGTTCGGACACACCATTACGTTGTGGTGTTCCGGGTGGCGTAAGTTGCGAAACTATTCTGCATTGTTTCAAATGTAGACCAAACTTGTAACTCAAATATTCTCCTCCACGATCAGATTGTAGAAACTTTATTTTCTTGTTACGATGATTTTCAACTTCACTCTGAAATTCTTTCAACTTTTCAAATGTTTTAGACTTATGTTTCATTAAGTAGATATACCCATATCTGCTTAAATCATCTGTGAAGGTGAGAAAATAACGATACCCGCCACGAGCCTCGACATTCATTGGACCACATACATCAGTATGTATGATCTCCAAGTGATTCATAATCAAGTTATTCCAAAAGTCCATCAGTATGGAGTTTCTTCATGCTCTTTACACCAATATGACCCAAACGGCAGTGCCACAAATAAGTTGCATTATCATTATCAACTCTGCATCTTTTGGCTCCAACATTATGAATATGTGTATCACTACTATCGAGATTCAACAAAAATAGACAACTCTTCAAGGGTGCATGACCATAAAAGATATTACTCATATAAATAGAACAACCATTATTCTCAGATTTAAATTAATAACCGTCTCGCATTAAACAAGATCCAGATATAATGTTCATGCTCAATGTTGGCACCAAATAACAATTATTTAGGTCTAAAACTAATCCTGAAGGTAGATGTAGAGGTAGCGTGTCGACGGCGATCACGTCGACTTTGGAACCATTTACCACGCGCATCGTCACCTCGTCCTTAGCCAGTCTTCGCTTAATCCGTAGTCCCTATTTCGAGTTGCAAATATTAGCAATGTAACCGATATCAAATACCCAAGTGCTACTGCGAGCTCTGGTAAGGTACACATCAGTAACATGTATATCACATATACCTTTGTTCACCTTGCCATCCTTCTTATCCGCCAAATACTTGGGGCAGTTCCGCTTCCAATTTCCAGTGTGCTTGCAGTAGAAGCACTCAGTCTCAGGCTTAGGTCCAGACTTGGGTTTCTTCTCTTGAGCAGCAACTTGTTTGTTGTTCTTCTTGAAGTTCCCCTTCTTCCCTTTGCCCTTTTTCTTGAAACAGGTGGTCTTATTGACCATCAACACTTGATACTCCTTCTTGATTTCAACCTCCGCAGCCTTTAGCATTGCGAAGAGCTCAGGAATCGTCTTATCCATCCATTGCATATTATAGTTCATCATGAAGCTCTTGTAGCTTGGTGGCAGTGATTGAAGAATTCTGGCAATGACGCTATCATCCGAAAGATTAACTCCCAGTTGAATTGAGTGATTGTTATACCCAGACATTCTGAGTATAAGCTCACTGACAGAACTATTCTCCTCCATCTTGCGGCTGTAGAACTTATTGGAGACTTCATATCTCTCGGCTGTAGAACTTATTGGAGACTTCATATCCGGCAGGTGGAGGCGGCAGTCCCATGCCTTGGCGATGCGGGTGAGCTAGTGGCACTTTCGGGTGATGTGGTTGGACGGCTTCGCGCCGCTGTCGAACTTGGAGGGAGCATCAATGGTTTTCTCGAAGGAGAAGGTGGGCAACCAAGCAGGCTTGCCGCCCTTTTGACGCTTGGGGCCGGGCAGCCCCTCTGGCAGCTGATCTTCAATTGTTGCCACCTGCCAGCTGGTGGAAGCCAGCTGGGGGCCCTTGCGCTTGTTGTTGTTCGACTGGTGGCGCCGACTGGAATCACCAGCCGACGTGTGAGGAGGCAGAGGAAGCACCTTCCCGGACGCGTCCACCCGGAGCTCCAACTTCATGGAGGAGTCGACGGTGGTGTACTTGTCTACTACGACCAGCAGCTCGTCAAGTGTGGCCGGCTCGTCGCAGAGGAGTCGGTGCTTGAGTAGGGTGCCCTCTCGGCACCCGGCAGTGAAGTACTCTATGGCTTGCACCTCGTGCACCCCTTCGCAAGAGTTGCGCAGTTCAGCCCACCGCGTCAAGTAGTCGCGGGTGGACCTGGTCAGGCCTTGGATGCACAGGGAGATCTGGCGGGGCTTGGGAGGCTGCTTGTCGGTGCTGGTGAAGTTGTGGATGAAGGCGTCGGCGAAATCTAGCCAGCTGTTGATGCTGTGAGGTTTCAGGCTGTTCAGCCATATCCGGGTCGTGCCCTGGAGCATGAGTGGAACGTACTTCACGGCAACGCGCTTGTTGCTGTTTGCTATGTTGACGGTCGTGGAGTAGTCCACTAGCCAACCCTCTCGAGCCATTGTACTTGGGTGTATCTCGAGGGAGCAAGAACCCTTTGGGAAAGGGCTCGTCGCGAATGCGGGGGCTGAAACAGGCCGGACCGATTGCATCTTCTTATTCTAACGCCAGGGATCGAGCCAGTCGGTCGATCCGGTGGCGGTCTACTAATCTTGGACGTGATGCCTATATAATGATCATTGCCTGGATATCGTCATAATTATTTGAAGTTCTATCAATTGCCCAATAGTAATTTTTCACCCACCGTTTGCTATTTTTCTCAAGAGAAGCCACTAGTGAAACCTACAGCCCCCGGGTCTTATTTCTCATATATTTGCCTTTGTGATATACTTTTTCCTTGCATTTATTTTTAGATCTATTAAACCAAAAATCCAAACATACTTTGCTGCACTTTATTTTATTTGTGATCTATTATTTCAATCTATTATAATTTACTCCCGTTCACGCACCATTTTTGGCGCCGTTACCCGAAAGGGATTGACAACCCCTTTAACATGTCGGGTTGCGAGGTGTTGTTATTTTTGTGCAGGGGTTGTTTACGTTGTGGTACTTGGTTCTCCTACTGGTTCGATAATCTTGGTTTTATTTCTGAGGGAAATACCTACCGCCGTTGTGCTGCATCATCCCTTCCTCTTTGCGCAAATACAGATGTAGCTTCAATCGACATCAGGCCGCCTGCTAGGAGTTGGCCCGCCCTCGTTGCCGCCTACTTGGGGTTCGCCGCTTGCTGGTGGCTCGCGGACAGGTAGGGCCTGCTGCCTGCGGGCCGTACCGACCGCCCGTCGTGGGAACGTGGCTCCTTCTGACTTCGGTGATGTCACGGGCCGTGTGGCTACAGTGCCGCGTCAGGCGAGGGGTGTGCGCTTGGTACATCGCACTGTGGCCACGCTCCGCCCTAGATTAGGGGGTGGCAGGTCGCACTGTAGCCACGCCCTGTCTCGTCGCGGTTATGTGGGTGCAAACCTTGCGGGGATGAGGGGCCGCCTATTAGGAGTCGGCTCCCTCATGGCCGCCTTCTGGTGTCTTGCCGTCTTCTAGCAGCTGTCCTCCTAGACCAGCCGGCCCAAGAAATCGGTCGTTCGTCCAGGGGTGTGAGGGGCGCAGCTAGCCGCGATGTCTTGAAATACCATAGGGGGCCGATGAGGCTACCCGTGGTCATTGTCTCCGATAGGTGGGCGGCGGGAGGCCGGATCCGCCCACACTAGGGCAACGACGAAGGGATCGTAGGACCACCCGCGCCGGTGCTCGGCCAGAGATAACAGTGCGGCCGGTAGTGGATCTCCTCCCTTGCTGTCGACGACGGCCTAAACGCTGCCCCTCCTCACCTTCACCGGCGGAGGGGGATACGTTCGGATCTGTAACTAGCGGTGAGGATAGAAAGACAGTGTTATGAATGCTATCTTGTTTAGATCTGGAGAGGATGAGAGTGTGCGAATAGAGCAACCCTAGCAAGCAAGCGCGGAGGCTCCAGCCAATATATATACGTAGTGGGGTAGTTTTCCTTTTTCACTCCATCAAAACAATCTTTCAAAATTGTGTACGTGTCACATCGTCATTTTTTTGAGTTGTTGATTTTTTTTGAGATAGCTACCCGCTTATTCCAAGTGGTATTACGGTGTGCCAGATTGCACCCTCCATTAAATGAACAACCACCGCCTCGTAAAATTTGTGAACAAGCCCACGGCTAAAATTATCGGAAACGTGGGCTGCCCCAACATTCATTTTTATTTACATTTTCTATGTGGGAGTATCCTCAAAACAAAATGTGAGCGTAGAATATTTATTGGGCCCCTTTGTAATTGGTGCTAAATTTTGACCAAAGATTTAAATGAAAAAATGTTAGTGCATGTTAACAAAAATTATACTCCTTCTGTCCAGGTGTATAGGTCATCTTAGATTGTGCACTGCGACCAAGGCGCGGGGTGGGGGGGAGATAACATAATGTTTTGTGTTAATTAATAGCATTGCATGCAATGAACTAACCACTGTTTGTCATTTTTGGTAGTCTCAAGTCATTAATAGCATGCGCGACCCACATTTCTTATTGGTTGATATGTCTCGAAACAAGAAACTAGATGGGAGTTAATGTACCGTGCCTAAGTGTTTTGAGATTATATGATTTTCGTAAGGTGACTTATACACCTAGACGGAGGGAGTATCGTTTGATTCGTATTTGAACATAGTTTTCAATGATGTAATTTTTTGTGACATGCATGAACATTTGGTTAGTTAAATTTATAGTCAAAATTTGGCAAGGTGCAATCAGCACATGCAAGTAACAAAAGGAAAGTCACGGCACGCATGCATGCGTTGTAATTAATGCATCGGTAAACGCAAATTATTGAAATATATCGAGTGCAGTGCTTTGATGTGTCGCGTTAACTCGTACAACAACGAGAAGTTTGATTACTACGACGCCCTCTCCCTCGTGGACTGAGCTCATGTGCCTTAACTGCACCTGCCTTTGGCTGTATGACAGGTGGGCCACCCACCTGTTGGGACCACCTATCGTACACGCAAAGGAAGGAGCAGTAAGTCAATGAAGTTGCGTCGCCCCCTCGCCCATGAGCATGGTGGCTGGCAGGACTAGGAGAAGCTTTTGCTACAGGCTCTCCCTCCCGCACACGATGGACATGCAGCAGTTCATTCCGTATCAGATGGCCAGAAGCATACTGTAGTACTCCACTGCAGTAGTACTCCATCATTGTTCGACTTCCCGAAGGGACGAAGAGCCAAGCGCAGCCCGGACGCTCGTGTGGCAGTTTGATGTGTAGAGTAGTCTAGGATAGCGTTTACCATGCCTCTACACTACTAGAAAAACGACTATAGCTAATATGGACATTAATGGCGGACCATGTATGTGGTGCGCCAGCAGTGGCGCACCAGATATAGGTACGTCATTATTGGCCACATTAGTAATGGCGCACCGGTGTGTGGTGCGCCATTACTAGTTTTGAAGAACAATAAAAAAATTGTTAGCAGTGGCGCACCAGCGGATAGTGCACCATTACTAAGTTGACATAGTAATGGCGCACCTTCACAAAGTGCGCCATTACTATGTGTCTGACTGGGTCAAACCTTGGTCAAACTTAGTAATGGCGCACTTTGCATAGGTGCGCCATTACTATGTCGAACTTAGTAATGGCGCACCTATACAAAGTGCGTCATTACTAACTTTGACCAAGGTTTGACCCAGTCATACACAGAGTAATGGCGCACTTTGTGAAGGTGCGCCATTACTAAATGCACCCCCCTTGGACCGCCTTTTTAGTTTTAGAAAAAATAAAAGAAAATGATGAAAATGTCAAAAAAATAAAATAAAATCAGTTTCCCATGTGATATGTTGTCTAGTTGTTGGGAAAATTTTCAAATATGAATTTCGACTTTATTTGCAAAATCTCTCTGGAATTTAGTAAAATGGGCATAACTTTTGCATACGAACTCGGATTAAAAAGTTTTTTATATGAAAAATCATCTACTCGAAAAGTTACATCCAAATTCAACCGAGGGAACCCCGTTGAACATTCTTAGAACCAAACCTAACAGAATAAAAGATACGGGGCATTTAAGATCTAGAGGGGGGGAAATGGAAAAAATTTCAAACTTGGCGCACCATTTGCTAGGTGCGCCACTAGTAAAAGAAAAAAATTGGTTTCGATTTTTTTTGGACAAAATGTTGAAAATATGATACGTAATATGACCGGGAAGTTTGAAATATTTTTTCAAAATTCATCACACTCATGAACATGAACAAAGTCCTAGACATCAATAAGGTTTAATAGGATTGATATGATTGATATATCAACAAGTGCCTGTTAAGTGAGCTGGTGCTGGGGTTGGATAGAACTACGAAGTTAAGCGTGCTTGGGCTGGAGTAGTTTGAGGATGGGTGACCTTCCGGGAAGTTTGACCACGGAGTGCGATTTGACTTGAGATTAAGCATATTGACCCGAAAGCCATAGTGACCCGAGATTAAGAAAAAAACAAAAAAAATTCTGAAATAAAAATTGAAAAAATATTTTCTGAAAAAAATTGAAAAAATTTTGTTAGTAATGGCGCACCAGATATGTGGTGCGCCATTACTAAGTCAGATAGTAATGGCGCACTGTTGGACATAGTAATGGCGCACCACCAGGTGCGCCACTATTATCTGGTGCACCTATAGTGCGCCATTAATGAAAAAAATAGGTGTGCCACTAACAGGCCTTTTTCTAGTAGTGCTAAGCTTAAAATCGTTGCGGTCGGCTCCATGCTATCCCTCCCGCACGATGTGGACGGACATGCAGTAGTGGATTTGATATTGTAGAAGTACTTAGTAGTAACATCATTGTTTGTCTTCTCGAAGAGGCAAAGAGCCAAGCGCATCCCGAACGTGGCAGTTGTGAACGCTCGCGTGGCAGCCTTTGTGTAGCGGTGGGGCGTGGTGCGGAGCCTTGGGGTGTGTTTGGTAGGGTGTATGAAGGGTGCATGAGCCCAAGAGTTCCCTTCTCGACCCACTTCTGGGTGTTTGGTGGAGTGTATGAAGGATGCATGAGTCCACACTAGCTTAGCACAAATACACTAGGAGCATGCATGAAGAGGGGTGTTGAGTTGAGCATGCACGAGGAGGGAACAACTATCCTGAGATAAGAATGCAACCAGCATGCATATAACCATGCTCTTGCATGAGACAAAATTGCTTTGTGAGCCCACTATTTTAGTATATTGCTAGTATAGCCCTGTAAACTGGAAAGGAGTATTTGCCTTTCTAGAGATTTCAACAAGTGACTAGACTACACCCTAAATGAGTAGTAGTACATATAGAGCAAAATGAGTGAATCTATACCCTAAATAAATACGTAGTTCTCTCGTTCTCCTCTCCGCCTTGGTCGGGGTGCACAATATTGAGTACTCCTGTATGACTATCCGCTCTATCTACATGCGGGACATCAAAGCATCCAGGCCCGCATGCCATCCACCAAATCACAGCGAGGTGCTACAGTCGAGACTCACCGGTCACCCTGGTGTGGCCGTCATGACTCGCCATATCACAAAACCCACACCTTTACCAGTAGTGGTAAAGTGGCCTCGATGTTGGACTGGACGAAGCAACCATCATTTCACTGGAACGCTCGTTGAAGCCCTTTCTCCCCTTTATTAAAGAAAACCTCACTCCAGGCTACTCACTTCTACCATTTTTCTTCTGTACCAACGAAGGAAAGGTGGGAGAATCAGTGATGCTACTATATTTTCATTCCAAGAATCTTCTTTTTGTGAAGCATCGACCGATTCTCACAACCTATTATTCTCCCGTTTTCATTGCGATTGTGGTTTCCTTTCGATTGCTTTTTGTTTGTCAGTTCATTGATGGATCCTGGAGCACTAGGCAAAGAGTTGCCGGCGGACAACCCACTGGAGACAGCGATCTCCAGGAAGCGAGCACCGACCAACGAGTTGACCATGTTGACGGGCCAACCCATGGAGACGAAGAACTCCAAGAAAAAAGCACTGGCCAAAGAGTTGACGTTGGCGGACGAACTCCTCAAAGAAAGTTGGAAGAACAGCAAGGGCCCCACCGTTCCGACCCCAAAAACTCTAATGGCCACCTATGTGAGGCTCAAGGCCGAGTTTGAGGAGATAGTCGCCGTTGAGAAGCAGTATTCCCCTGGCAAGGTGATGGCTGATACGTCTCCAACGTGTCTATAATTTTTTATTGCTCCATGCTATAGTATCTTCTGTTTTGGACATTATTGGGCTTTATTATTCACTTTTATATTATTTTTTGGACTAACCTATTAACCGGAGGCCCAGCCCAGAATTGCTGTTTTATGCCTATTTTAGAGTTTCGCAGAAAAAGAATATCAAACGGAGTCCAAACGGAATGAAACCTTCGGGAACGTGATTTTTGGAACGAACATGATCCAGAGGACTTGGACCCTACATCAAGAAATCAACCAGGAGGGAACGAGGTAGGGGGCGCGCCTACCCCCCAGGGCGCGCCCTCCACCCTCGTGGGCCCCCTGTTGCTCCACCAACGTACTCCTTCCTCCTATATATACCTACGTACCCCCAAACGATCAGATACAGAGCCAAAAACCTAATTCCACCGCCGCAACCTTCTCGCACTCTACGAGATCCCATCTTGGGGCTGTTAGGAGCTCCGCCCGTAGAAGGGCATCGATCACGGAGGGCTTCTACATCAACACCACAGCCTCTCGGATGAAGTGTGAGTAGTTTACCTCAGACCTTCGGGTCCATAGTTATTAGCTAGATGGCTTCTTCTCTCTTTTTGGATCTCAATACTATGGTCTAGCACTCTCTTGGGGAGATCCATTCTATGTAATCTTATTTTGCGTTGTGTTTGTTGAGACTGATGAATTGTGGGTTTATGATCAAGTTTATCTATGAACAATATTTGAATCTTCTCTGAATTCTTTTATGTATGATTGGTTATCTTTGCAAGTCTCTTTGAATTATCGGTTTGGTTTGGCCTACTAGATTGATCTTTCTTGCAATGGGAGAAGTGCTTAGCTTTGGGTTTAATCTTGCGGTGTCCTTTCCCCGTGACAGCAGGGGCATCAAGGCATGTATTGTATTGTTGGCATCGAGGATAACAAGATGGGGTTTTTATCATATTGGTTGAATTTATCCCTCTACATCATGTCATCTTGCTTAAGGCGTTACTCTGTTCTTATGAACTTAATACTCTAGATGCATGCTAGATAGCGATCGATGTGTGGAGTAATAGTAGTAGATGCAGGCAGGAGTCGGTCTACTTGTCTCGGACGTGATGCCTATATTCATGATCATACCTAGATATTATCATAACTATGCTCAATTTTGTCAATTACTCAATAGTAATTTGTTCACCCATCGTAAAATACTTATGCTCCCGACAGAAGCCACTAGTGAAACCTATGGCCCCCGGGTCTATCTTCCATCATATTAATCTTCCAACACTTACTTATTTCCATTCCCTTTTATTTTACATTGTATCTTTATCATAGAAATACCAAAAATATTATCTTATCATATCTATCAGATCTCACTCTCGTAAGTGACCGTGTAGGGATTGACAACCCCTTATCGCGTTGGTTGCAAGGATTTATTTGTTTTGTGTAGGTGCGAGGGACTGCACTTTAGCCTCCTCTTGGATTGATACCTTGGTTCTCAAAAAGCGAGGGAAATACTTATGCTACTTTGCTGCATCACCCTTTCCTCTTCAAGGGAAAACCAACGCAGTGCTCAAGAGGTAGCAAGAAGGATTTCTGGCGCCGTTGCCGGGGAGATTCGCGCCAAGTCAAGTCAAGATTTTTTTTCCGTCAACAAGCCATTTCTGGCGCCGTTGCCGGGGAGGTCTACGCAAAAGTTAACATACCAAGTACCCATCACAAACCCTTATCTCCCGCATTACATTATTTGCCATTTGCCTCTCGTTTTCCTCTCCCCCACTTCACCCTTGCCATTTTATTCACCCTCTCTTTTCTGTTTGCCTCTTTTTGCTCGCCTTTCTTTCACCATGTCTGAACCTGGGGAGGTTATCGCTAATGAAGGCAATAATAACAACTAGGCAAATTTTGATGCTTTTGATGATCCTCTTGAGGAACCTACTATCTTTCACACCAAAAAGTTTTGAGTCGGTAGTGGCCATATTATTTGGAAAGGAGTTATTCAAGATTTCTTTACTTGTGCCGGTGCTTTGCCCATTATGGGTGTCTCTATTCTTCATAAAACCAGTAGCCTCGCGGATGCAATATCTTTGCTTGTAGTTGAACTTGAAAGGCAATTTCTTCATATGTGTCGAGTGGTAGGTGCGACCTATGCCAACGGGTGGCTTATCATTGTGGGAGCCAATAAGACATCGCTGGTGCCTGGAAACGGGATGAGGCGAAGACATGCACGCCGGTGGATCTTACCCAGCTTCGGAGCTCTCCGGAGAGATAATACTCCTGCTGCTGCTCTGTGGGGTCTCCGCATGATCACTAGATCAACAAGTGGCTACAAGGGGCTCCTTGAGCTGTTCGGCGAGAGGAAGAAGAAGGGCAAGGCTGGCTCTCTTCTCCCCTCAATATAGTGTCTAGAACTCTAAGAGAACAAACCTTTGCATGCGTGCCCTGGGGGGTTTATATAGGCCTACCCCCCAGGGATACAATGGTAATCCGGCTGGGCGTGGGCCCTAGCTGTCAGTGTCTATGTTCGCCGGCTTCTTCGCCGGCATTGGGCCCGCCTTGTTGGTGGAGTCTGCCCGGCTACCGGCCTCTGGGCTGAAGCAGGTCCCACCGCTTGGGGGTCTTGTCGAGGGCTGGTTACTGTTGCCTTACCCTTGATGACGAGGGCTTTTTCAAGGTAAGCATGGATACAGTGCCGCCACCTGGCGGGCTCTCACTGTAGCCTTACCTCATCTTATCTCCTTAATGAGGCGCCTCCTTCGAGGGAGGGAGAAAGCCGGTTGTTGGGAGCCGGCCACATCCCAGGCCGACTAGGGGAGGCCTGGCCGCCTTCGGGCGTCTCTCGATGAAGGGCCCGCCGCTGCAGGCGTCTTGACAGCTTGTCGTGGGTGACATCATGGTCAACATGGCGACAGTGTCGCGCCGGACGGGTGATGGCTGCCCCGTACGGCGCACTGTGGCCATGCATGCTCCGGGATTCGGGGGTGGTAGGCTTCACTATAGCCACGCCCCGTATCATTGTTGTTATGTGGGTGCAGAGTTTGAGGGTACGATCTTGGCACCGCTTTGGGGCGGCTTCTTGGAGTCGGCCTTCTCGTGGCCGGCTTCTTGGAGTCGGCCCTCTCGTGGCTTTCTTCATGAGGGTTTTAGGGCCGGGCCGCCTCCCGGTAGTCGGCCTGAGAGACAGCCGGCCAGGGGTTGGAGGCCCTACGCCTAGGGTGCTTGAAGGCTCGATCGGCCTGTAATTTTTCTGAAGAGCCAGGGGGAGCCGGCTAGACTACCCGTGGTCATTTACTCCGACAGTAGTCCCCGAAGCTGGTTGGGCTTCGAGGCTGAAGGGAGGACGAGAAGCTCAATCAGCTTCCTATCTCGAGGAGCCGGCAGCTAGGAGCCGGCTTTGATTAGGTGTGCCGTCTTTGCGAGGCTTTGAAGTCTCAAAGGCGGGAGCTACCGTGGCCATGAGCCAGCTGGCCTTGAGCCAGTGTGGCTGACCGCTTGCACTTCTGGCGCCACATGGCAATTTTCGGCTGGAAGGGCCTGCCAGCCTGTGTGACGGACGCCGCCGCAGACCGGGCCCGTCCTCCAGCCTCGGCCCAAGTGTGGATCTTCGTGGCCCGGCGGGGCCGCCGCCTATCGACGGCATTTTTGCACGCCGTTAAGGCGCGATAATTGCGGGGCGTGGGGGAGTTGGCGCAGTTAATCCCACGCCCCCCGCCTCACCTCCTCGGCTTCGCCGCACGAGGCTATAAGTAGGGGGAGGAGGGGGAGCGGCAGACGCTCGCATGCTTGCCCTCGCTCCGCCATTTTCTTCCTCTTCTCTCCTCGCTGTCGTGCTGCCCTTCCGCCAATCTTCTTGGTGCATCGTAGCTTCGCCGCAGCTGAATCACGCGCCCTCCGCCGCCGCGCTTTTCCCGTCGCCTCTCCATCCTTATGGCGCTGTCCAGCTCCTGGTATGGCTCCAATGTCCACGAGGACCACGTCGATTTCCGCCGCAAGACGCGGCGGTTGCCGGGCACGGATTATGTGTGGGTCCGTCTCGTGCCGGAGAAGGAGATCTCGCCCGCGCCGGAGGAGGACGAGCGGGTAATCTTTCGCTCGCACTGCCTGCGCGGCGTGAGCCTGCTGGCGAGCGAATTCTTCCGTGCCTTTCTTGAGTTCTACCATCTCCAGCCGCACCACCTTACTCCAAACACGGTGATGCTGTTGTCAGCCTTCATCACACTGTGTGAAGGCTTCCTTGGCGTCCTCCCCACCCTCGAACTCTGGGGGGAATTCTTCCAGTCCAAGCACGGCACCGTCGTCGCGGGCGTGCCCGCCCCATGCGGTGCCTTCATCGCCGTGCGGAGATCGAGCGGCGACAATCCGTTTCCGCCCATCACGTTGATCAAGTCGGTGAAGCTCTGGCAAAAATCTTACTTCTACGTGAAGAACGTCGCTTCACAAGGCGACTTCGTCAATCTGCCGGCTTACATAGCCGGCCCGCCTGCTGGGAGGCGGCTGTCGGCGTTCTGGGAACGGGAGTCCCCATACTTGCCTGCCTGCGGCCTGCGGCATGGCTCGAAGGAGGCCCAACATGGCCCATCTTCATCAACGCAAGCTAAAGACCCTCGCGAGGGCCAAGCCTCATGGGCGGACGACGAGGAGCTTCCTCGAGCACGGCCTCGTCGGCTGGCTCATGAGGAGGCGGAGAGTTCAAGCAGGTACCTATCGAGGTGCCCATGACGCAAGCCATGGCGACCAAGGGCGCCCGATCGGCGCCAGCCAGCCGTCCTCCTTTCCTCTTTGGTGCAAAGGGAGCAAGCGCGGCGAGAGCATCAAGCAAAGGCATCCGTTTGGTGCAACAAGACCAAGACCAGCCCAGCAGTGGAAGGAGTCATCGTGGAGCCCAAGCGGGCGTCATCACTGTGAGCCTTTGGCAGGCGAGGACCAACTTTAGTCAGGATAAGTGTACCCATTGTTCCCCTTCAAAATGGCCAATTATTGGCGCCCTTCCCGCTCAATATTTGGGAAGAGGCCCAGGGCCTTCGCCTATAAATAGGACTAGCCACCCACAGGGTAGGGCAGCTAGAGATCTGGAAGAAGGAGAGAGGGAGGAGGAGACCGGAATCCTCATCAAGAAACCAGTAGCTAGAGCGACTGAACACCACCTAGCAGTTCATCACACCCGCCAAGAATAGACCCTCGCGAGGCTGCTCTTCCTTGTATTGTTCCTCATCAGCCCAAGAAGCAATCCACCACACCACACACTGGAGTAGGGTATTACACCACAATGGTGACCCGAACCAGTATAAATCTCGTGTCTCTTGTGCTGTTCCGTTTAGTAGTTTAGGTCCCAGCGATTCGGCGAGGTGCGAGACGATGGAAGGTTGGATCTTCGTCGCACCCAGTGTTCGAACCTCAAGGGTCTGCGGAACCCGAAATCCGACATTTGGCGCGCCAGGTAGGAGTGCGCGGAATCTGCTGCTTCGTCGCCTCGTTCTTCCCGACCACCACGCAACCATATACGGCGCCCGTCGGGCTGCGAAGCGCCGAAACGCCCTCGCCTCCCATGTCGCCAGACAGCTCCGTCGTGAGCGCCCTCATCATTCCTCGTCACTGCCGCCACCGGCCCGGGCGAGGAACGAGCAGCAAGCATCGCCCCAAAGACCCGTGCCCATGAGGCGGGACGGCCGCACCACCACGCCTTCTCTCACCCCCGCTGGTTCTTCGTCACGCGTGCCCCGCGCGGCCATGGAGGCTCGAGATGCGCTCATCGCGGCAAACGAGCTCCTGTGCTACCGCCCCGTCGACGACGTCTACGAAGAATGGCTCGACCGAGTCGCCGAGCTCGTCCGTGCTGCAGGAGGCGCCCCCGCATCGTCCGTCTCGCTGCACTGCACCCCGCCCCGCGCGGGCGATGAAGCTCCGGGGCGCCTCAGCCGCCTCCTCCTCAAGAAGGCGGCCTGGCCCCAAGGCGCCGGCGCGGCAAGAGCAGGGCTGCCAAGAAGTTCCTCACCCACAAGAAGCTGCCCGAGCGCTCCCCGCTCCAGCATGTCAAGACCCTGCGCTGCCCCCAGCCGCGGCGCAAGGAGGCCCGCAAGACCAAGCTCTCTGTCGTCCGAGGCCCCCCGCGCCAAGTTCAAGCCGGACCTGCCTCCTCGCTACGACGGCACAGATGACCCTGCGGAGTTCCTCCAGCTCTACGAGCTGGGCATTGAGGCTGCCAACGGGGATGAAAAGGTCATGGCGAACTGGTTTCCCATGGCGCTCAAGGACGGAGCCCGCTTTGGCTCCTGAATCTGGCCCCAGGCACGATCTCTTCCTGGGCCGAGATGCGCACCCGCTTCATCGCCAACTTCCAGGGTACTCGTGACCAGCCACCCACCGTGAGCGACATGCGCTGAATCAAGCAGCAGCCAGGGGAAACCCTGCAAAAGTACATCCAGCACTTCAACAACGCACGCCTCAAGATCCCCAGGGTAACGGAGGAGGCCATCATCTCTGCCTTCTCCGACGGCGTGCGCGACGTCAAGATGAAGGAGGAGCAGGCGATGCATGAAGATCTATGCACCTCCTTGAGCTGTTCAACTTGGCGACCAAGTGCGCCAGGGCTGAGGAGGGGCGCCTCTCCCTTCTCGAGCTGCCTGCCGCGGATCCCGAAGAAAAGAAGTCCAAGGCCAAAGACGTGAAGCGCAAGGGGGCTGCCGTACTCAAGGCCGAACCGGACACCAAGCGAGGCGAGATCTGCCCGAGTCCTCAAGGCGATCGATGCTGCAGCGTACCTCGACCTCCACACCCACAACACCAATGAATGCCAAGAGCTCCGGGCCGTACGCGAAGGAAGGGTCGGCAGACGCCCCGAGCGCAGCGACCGGGGCTACGGCCGAGGAGGAGGAAGGAACGCAGGACGTTGGGAAGACCGCTGCCCGCGCCAAGGGTGGCGCGACCAACCTCGCGAGGACCGTTGGCAAGACCCGCCTCGCGAGGGAGGCTGGAGGGATCAGCCTCGCGAGATCGCCCTTGCAGGGAACGCGAGCCTCCCTCCACTGCCGCCGCAGCCAAGGAGAGAATTGAGGACCGTCATCGGGGCCGAGGGTTGGGGGCTTCCGGAACCGCGTGCGATCGCTTTGCATCCCGGGCGGAGCTCAAGCCCCAGCCTCTCAGTGCATCTTCAAGCAGTTCGCCCGCGAAGTGAATGCAGTCCTCCCCAAGCTCGAGGCCACGCGCCCTCTCAGGTGGTCGGCGTGCGTCATCATGTTTAGCTCAGCGGATCAGCTCAAGTGCGCGGCCCCAGCCGGAGTTCTCCCGATGCTATGTTCCCCAATCACCAGCAACGTGCTGGTCACCAAGACCCTCATCGACGGCGGGGCAGGACTCAACGTTTTGTCCGTGGAAACATTCAACAATCTTCAAGTGCCTTACAGTCAGCTTCAGCCAACCAAGCCTTTCTCCGGAGTCACCGACGGCTCCACGGTCCCGATCGGGCAGGTCCGCCTTCCTGTCACCTTTGGGGCTCGCGACAACTTCAGACCGAAGCTCATCGACTTCGACGTCGCCCACATTCGTCATGCGCAGCATAACGCCATCCTCGGGTACCCGGCGCTGGCCATGTTCATGGTCGTAACCCACCATGGCTACAACGTCCTCAAGATGCCAGGAAGCTGCGGGGTCATCACGGTGCCCTGTGAAGAGAGAGACACAGTGTGCTCCCTGGAGCGAGCCTTTCAGGCCGCATCACTAGAAGACCCAGACCACAGCAGCAGGAGGCCTCCCGAGGCCGCACCCAAGAAGAAGAAGACATCGACCGGCCCGGCTCCTCAAGAGGCAGGCCCCTCAGGGCCCGCGCCTGGCCAAGGGGAGCCTCCTTCCATCACATAGGAAAGCGCGCCCGGCGCCCTCCTCATGCGGGCTCGGGGCTCTCCCCTGGAGGGCCGCCGACCTCGCCAAGGTCACGAGGGAGGCGCTTGGGCCTGCACGTGGGCGTGCTTGAAGCACGTTTCCCGCAAGAAGGAGCAAGGCAAGGAGGGCCAAACCCTAGGGAGTTCGTCGGCAAGGCCATTCAGAGCTACAGTGGAGTCAAGGGTCATGAGGCGGCAGCTGCCTACAGGTGTGGCCCCCCATCCAGGCGAGGATGGTGGGATGCGCGTCTGCATCGACATGCCAGGGCTCAACCGAGCCGCTTCTCTAGAGCGCCTCTGGCCCTCGCGAGTGGGACGTTGCGAGGGCCCGCCCCACAGCTACGTGTGCATGCCTCACGGCACCTTAAGCGTTGCTGCGCAAGACCAGCATCTCATGAGGGCCATCCCGGAGGCTCGAGAGGTCGTGCACGCCTGCAGCCTGGGCGGAGATGGAGATGGCCCGCGAGGAGCCGCCGGCGCCTCCGGATCCTCCCGAGGCCCCCGGGCCTGGGGGCTCGTGAGGATCGGCTCCCGCAGCCCACCGAGTCTGCTACACCAACACCCCTTCGTCCTCAACATCACCAGGTGACATCTTTAAGTTTTATTCCCGGCTGGGAGCGCCTTCAGGGCCGCATTATTCCCAGGCCGCGTGGGTCCGTCCCTGCGGCATGTATCCCTTTTATTTCATGTCATTAGCCTATCCTGTTGGGGGCGCCCCTCGGGCTGCATCATCCCCAAGCCGCTCGGGCCTGTCCCAGCCGGCATGTATCCTTCTTACGCTTTTTCTTAGGATTATGCTCTCGCTCCACCATGCTTGTTATTTGGTGCCTTTTCTGGGTGACGAAATCTTGCGCAGCGTTAAAGGGGGTGCTCGAGCATCGCGACTCGTGGTTCCTACCGGCTCTCCGGCCCTCACCCTCTGGTCTTGTCCATGGCATCGCGACCTGGCTTGCCCGGCGATGGTCGAGACCAGCCCGAGAGCCGGGACCCGAGGACGTAGAATTTCGTCATCTAACCCAGCTTGCACGTTAAAGGGGGGTGCCTGAACATCGCGACTCAGGGCTCCTACCGGCTCTCCGGCCCTCACCCTCTGGTCTTGTCCATGGCATCGCGACCTGGCTTGCCAGCGACGGCTGAGACCAACCCGGGAGTCGGGACCCGAAGACGTAGAGCACCGGCATCTGGCCAAATTTGCAGGAACACATTCGGAGATAAGGCCCAGAGCCAGGCGCAGCCCGCCTTGAGGTAGGGCTCGGTGAGTCCTGCGCTGTCTCACGGGTGCCCCAACACACCTCGCGAGGCCTCTCGCGCCTCTCCCAAGCAACTGACGGCAGAACTAACAATCGCCACGGCGAGCTCTTGTTCCTTTTGTGGTGAACCTGCAGGGTCCCTCCAAGGAGCACGAAGCGACCTCGCCACGCAATCTCTCGTCAGCCAAGGCACGGACCTAGCGCCGCACCGGGAAGCATTGTCCTGACCCTCGAGATAAGTCACCCTCCGGACACACTAGTTATCGCAACACCATCCCCACACTCAATGCAACCCCGTGTTAGCAACGTCGCTCTCATTTCTCACCGAATGATGGCTGCTTGAGTGCCAAGGGGGACCCCCTGAGCATCGCGACTCGGGGCTCTTACGGACCTCGGGCGCTCACCTCTGGCCTTGACCACGGCATCACGACACAGCATACCAGCGACGGCTGAAAGCCGCCTTTGGGACTGGGACCTGTCGTTGTGAGCATCAAGCCCTCACGAAGTTCGAAAGGAGGAAACTAAGCTAACACGGAATAAGCATCTCGCGACCGCTTCACAATAAGGATCATATTGACAAACGGCTACAAACATCTTACAAGCCCCGTGGGTATATTCTTAGCCCTAAGGGGAACAAAAGGTGCGCATCCTAAGGAATCCTAACTACGAGGAGCATCGCGGCAGATGCCATCATCAGCAGTGGGCCACCGGTCGGCGCCAACCCCATCCAGATCGAGGCGGCGGCGACCGACGAGCTCCGCCATACTGCTCCGGGAGCGGCGCGAGCTCGGAGGCTCGTAAGCTGCCGCTCGTCTCCGGCGTCGCGAAGAGCTCGGCGGAGTCACTTGGATCCTCGGCAGCGCTTTGAGGAGGCTGTCAAGGGAGTGGTCGGTCGGCCTCTGTCTCACCGCCGAGGACCCGACCACCTCTCCGGGCAGCGCTCGGCCGGCGACCCTCCGCGTCGAAGACCTTGAAGGACACCACCAAGCGCCATCGTACTCCGGGTGGATCGTGAGGCGCCCTCGTCCTGCAGACTGGCGACCTCGCCCGGCCTCGAGTCATGAAGACCTCGCCAGGGCCTTCGCGACCTCTGCCCGGTCGCGAGGTGCCGCAGCCGGGCGTGCTGCAGCCAGAGTCACAGGGCTCCCCCACGGGACGGCAGGCGAAAGAAAGAAGGAAGACGAATCCAAGATTTAGGAGGCGTGGCGGCGTGAAGCACGAACTCCCGGCAGGAGCCTCGGCGTGGACTCCGGGGAAAGACGCACATTCGTGACCCGCCCGGCGTCACCGGCGCGCTTCGTGGCGCTCGGGCGTTGCCTCGCCGAGCCGCCAATGTGCGCGTACAAAGGGAAGAGGGAACCTGGTGGCGGCCACTCGCACGTGGCAGGCGCCTCGAGCGGCGCTCTTGCCACGACACGGAAAGGCAAGCCGCTTCTTTGGGGGGAGCAGGTCAGGATCCTCTTGAGGAGCCTTTCCCTTCTCTTCCGTGGAGAACTGGCGGATCGGAGCCATGGCAACCAGACAAAACGAGGAGGAGGAGAAGCAGAAGGATAGACTGGAAGGGCGCGCGCCGTTCCGTACTTATAGCCGGCAAAGGCCAATCGTCGGCCTCCACGATCACCAGTAATCATGACTGACTCCGCATACGAGGACTTGTCGAACCTGAGTGGTTACCGAGGCATCGTGGGGAAGCAGTGCGCACGCGTACAATCAACCGCCACGCGCCGCCCAAGGCCGCAGGCTGTTAGGGCCCGCGACGCTTCGCACTTGCCCTTTCGCCTCTCTGCTCGGCCAAGTTCGGGCACGCCGTGGGCAAGGGCTACTGTCGGCGTTCGCAGGGAACGGGGTACCCAGACTTGCTCGCTGCGGCTGCGGCGTGGCTCGAAGGAGGAGGCCCAAGACGGCCCATCTTCATCAACGCAAGCTCAAGACCCTCGCGAGGGGCAAGCCTCATGAGGGTGGACGACGAGCTTCTCAGGCACGGCCTCGTCGGGCTGGCTCATGAGGAGGCGGAGAGTTCAAGGCAGGGTACCTTGCGAGGTGCCCATGGCGCAAAGCCATGACGACCAAAGGGTGCTGGTCGGGCGCTTGACCCCATGACGTCCTCCTTTCCTCTTTGGTGCAAAGGGAGCAAGCGCAGCGAGCATCAAGCAAAGGCATCCGTTTCGGTGCAACAAGACCAAGACCAGCCCAACGGCTGGAAGGAAGTCATCATGGAGCCCAAGCAGGCGTCATCACCAGAGCCTTTGGTAGGCGAGGACCAACTTTAGTCAGGATAAGTGTACCCGCTGTTCCCCTTCAAAATGGCCAATTGTTGGCGCCCTTCCGCTCAATATTTGGGAAGAGGCCGGGGCCTTCGCCTATAAATAGGACTAGCCACCCAGGGTAGGGCAGCTAGAGATCTGGAAGAAGGAGAGAGGGAGGAGGAGACCGGAATCCTCATCAAGAAACCAGTAGCTAGAGCGACTGAACACCACCTAGCAGTTCATCACACCCGCCAAGAACAGACCCTCGCGAGGCTGCTCTTCCTTGTATTGTTCCTCATCAGCCCAAGAGGCAATCCACCACACCACACACTTGAGTAGGGTATTACACCACAATGGTGACCTGAACCAGTATAAATCTCGTCTCTCTTGTGCTGTTTCGTTTAGTAGTTTAGGTCCCAGCGATTCGGCGAGGTGCGAGACGGTGGAAGGTTGGATCTCCGCGTGCACCCCAGTGTTCGAACCTCAAGGGTCTGCCGGAACCCGAAATCCGACAGCGGCCTTCATGGTCCTACCGAGCCAGGTCGTTGCTCCGGCTGGGGCTGCCGCTGTCGCACGGCTCCGGGTGATGGTCCAATCGGAAGGCCTGACCGAGGCCGACCTGATAGCCGCATTTGTGGAGCGCCGGGTGCTCCCACTCCAAGGCCGCCCTCACATGATTTGCCAGATAAGCGGTCGTTTCGGCCCAAGTCGGCTAAGCACCAAGGAGATGCCTCATGACGAGGTATCTTACATGGTGAATTATATCGCCAACTGCAAGCTCACCGAGGAGTGGCGGTTCGGCAAGGAGCCGTACTCTCACACCAATCCTCCGCATTCGGTAAGCCTCCCTTATTTTCTTCTTCTCTTGTTGCCGAGTTCATAATGGCCGACTCTTGATCAGTTAGCTTGTTTTTAGCAGAGCCCCCTCCTTCAACCGGCGGCCGGAGCCGCGGGGGTGGAGCGCCGGTTCGTCCCCGACCACGCGACGGACGACTTGGACGACCCCGAGTTGGGGGCGTCCGCCCTAGACGACGACATCGTAGGGGGAGGCAGTGAGGCAGGCGGCTCTGGGCTCGGGGCCGTCTTCGAGGACTGGTCCGATGACGACGAGGCCGAAGTTATTCCGCGCTGTCACCCGGCGTCCGATCATCAAGGCGCGGGCTCATCTGCCGCGTCGGCTGTTCGTGGTGGCGCGCAGAAACGCCGGGTCACGCCGGCCCTCTTTGGCAGTCGGCCGAAGAGGCCCAAGGGATCTGCGGCGGCGACCAAGCGGGAGGAGGCGGCCGCGAAGGCAGCCCGCTTCCGCAAGGTGGTGAAGCAGCCGCAGGCGGTTTCAGCGTAAGTGTCAATTTTCTCACGCCTTTCTTTTTTCTCTTCAGTTGATATTCTTCTAAGCCTTTTCCTTGACTTATCAAACAGGGCACCGCTTTCTCTCGAGCGGGCCCCTGCCGCCTCCAATAATTGGAGTGGCGGGAGGGTCTGCGAGCGCCTGCCGCGTGGATCCCCGTGCCGATCTCCTAGCGGCGACGGAGCGGAACGCGCGGGAGGCGCGGGAGGAGCGGGAGGCGGAGGAGCAGAGGGCGGCTCAGGAGACGAGGGAGAAGTCGGCGGAGGCGCAAGCCGACGCATCTGTAAGGCTCAAGTGGAGGCAGCGGCCGCGGAGAAGGCGGCAGAGGCCATGCGTAACCAGCCTCCGCAGCTCATCGTCCCCCTTCGCACCGTGGCCCCCGATATTCCGGTGGCCCCGCCGGAGGAAACCGGCCGCGACCGGCCGGTGATGGAGAGGGAGGAGGGCGACGCAGTCGTCCTGGAGGGGGAGGCGGCACCGCCATCGCTGACTGGAATGGGCCAAGGCGGCCCGACGTGCCGCTTCGAAAGCAGCCGGGCCGGAGGCGAGCCGACTGTGAGGGCGGATCTTGTGGTCCTATCGCCGTCTCGTTGGCGCGCGGGGAAGGCGACTTCAGCGCCGGAGCCGCAGAAAGCCGCGGGCTTCAGCTCGTCGGCCCAGGATCTGGAGAGACGGCCGCTACCGCTGGTGGACGCCGAGCGGTGAGACGGCCGTGCTGAACATGGCGGCGCAGCATGTCCGGAACCGGCTTCAGTCCCAGGCCGCCGCGCTGAAGCAGTATACTCAAGAGTTCCTTGTGACGCGGATGGCCATTCGGGTGAGTCCTCCCGCTTTTCGTCGATTGCTCTTGATTTCTTCCATGGGGGCGCGTCAGTGCACCCACTGGGTGTAGTCCCCGAGTTCCAAGTCAGCTGCTGAGCAGGCGGCTTGGAACTTCTTAGTAGACTTCGATTGTTGTCTTGTTCTTATTCGCATCTCCGTCCTATTTGCAGGAATATCACAACCTCCGCGCGGCTGCTTTCAACTCCTGTGCCGGAGATGAACGAAGACCACGATCCGACCGAGAGCCGAGTAAGTGCTTCATTTTTATCTCATGTGGGGCGGCGTACAAGACCCACCGGGTGTAGTCCTCGAGATTCGGGCCGATCACGAGCGAATGGGTCGGATCTTTCCCGACGACTTCTTGCTTATTGCTTTTTTCTTCTTCTTCATATCTGCAGGGGCCAATGCCGACTTGAGGGAGAAGCTAGGTGGGGCCCAGACCGCCCTTGGCGCCAAGGAAGCCGAGTGTAACGCCTTGGCTCAGGAACGTGATCGCTTGGCCAAAAAACTGGCCGGCCAGGAGGAGAGCCATAAGGCAGCCCTGAAGACGGCGCAGGACAGCGATGCCACCCTCAAAGCCGAATATGAGACCGAGGTGGCGAGCTGGGCCGAGGCGAGGCAAGCGCTGAGCGAAGGCTATGGGCGGATTGAAGATTTGATTGACGGTAGGCTGCCTTCTTCTTCGTCCCTTTGCTTGCCCCCTGTCATCTGGTTTGTCTTCTGACTTTGTGCTACTTCTTTCTTCTTTGTGCAGATTACTTTCCTGGTTACTCCGTTGCCGCCAACCAAGCCATCGAGGCCCACCGCGATGCACGACGGCAGGCAGGGGTTGAGATCGCACCGGATGCTGGCCGGTCACTTGAGGAGCAGCTTCTGGCGATTCAAGCCCGTCTGCAGCCGGCTCACCGCATGCTCCGCCGTCTTCAGCGTGCCGGCCGAGGCGCAGTGCCGCCGCCTCGCCCGGGCGAGGTGGTTCCTCACCCCACCGGATCGCCGACTGGCTGGAGGTAGCAGTCGGCCGCTTCGAGGCCTGGAAGGCTTCTGCAGCTCGGTCCGGCGCTAGGCGGGTGCTAGAGTTTGTCCGAGCTTGGTATCCTGGGCTGAACTTTGCCCAGCTGAGCACATGGCGGCAGGAGGCCGACGAGGAGCTGGAGGCGGTGCGGCCGGCTATCATCCAGCGTGCCTCGGCGATCGCCAATTACACTGACACCAGTGCCTTTGCCCCTGAGGTAAATGACGACGGCGTCGCTCAGCCGGAGGAGTGGTTCGGGATGAACACGGCAGAAGGTGAAGACTCGGCGGAGGGGATCGCTTCCAGCGACGAGGGCGAAGAGGAAGAGGGGGAGTATGGTGAAGACATCGTGCCAGACGGTGAAGCGACCAGCCAGTCTCAGCCTGATCGTGCCTCCTGCAACGAGGCGCGTGCAAGCGCTTCGCCTGCAAGAGGTGACGATCATGCCGAGACTCGCCAGCCGGCCACTCCTCCACCCAGCACTGCCGTCTCCACCAACCTGCCTGACTACTTTGTTGCTCCCTTGGCCTGATCCGCCGTCTTTGCTTTCCTGCTCGTTACTCTTTGAACAATTTTTATTAAATTTATGCAGTTCCACCTAATCGAGGGTGTATTCAAACTATATTGAATGCTGGCCTTTCGAAGGCCTTTTGTGTAAATATAATCATGCATGTGCTTGGCTTCCGTTCATATTTGCTTTTCATCCTTTGGTTGTTTCCTTTGCCACCCTCCCTTGTCGCCTTCCCACCGGATGGTGCTCTGCAGTCTGTGGCTGGGGAAGGGCTTGGCCGTTTTGGGAAGACAAGTACTCGAGCTTTCTTAGATTGTAGCAAGGTGAACGGGAAGCCAGCTAGTTGGCTGGTCTGACAGCCGGTCAGCGGGGTGGGAGGTCGGCTTGTGTTATATAAGTTCGTTAGTCCTTAGCCGTTTTTCATGTGGGCATCCTTTCCTGCCTTTGGCTCTTGCCAGCCAGACAGTCGATTCTTCGAGCTGCGACTTTCGACAAGAGAGGGCTTGGGTGTCGGCACACTACTTGTCATTGCGCAGTAGAACTTGGATATAACTCAAGGCGGCAAGGCCCCGGGCCGACTGGTCGAACCCGGTGCCGGACAAGAAAACAAATGTAGTAACATAATCATAGGCATGATACTCATCATTCATAGATAAAACAGGGTAGTCCCCGAGTGTTCCTCGGGGGGCCCGTTGTCTCGTACTTAATACAAAAGGTAGCGTGGTACATACTGCATTTTAACTGTAAAATCTTCGGAGGAGATTGGCGTTCCATGGTCGTTCTGACTCCTTGCCGGAATCATCTCTCTTGCGTGCCTTTGGCTTCTGCGCGTCGATCAGGTAGTAGGAGTTGTTGCCTAAGGCCTTGCTGATGACGAAGGGGCCTTCCCAAGGGGCCAAGAGCTTGTGCTGGACGGCTGTTCGCTGGATCAGCTGGAGCACAAGATCACCCTCTTGGAAGGATCTTGGCTTGACCTTTCGACTGTGGTAGCGGCGTAAAACCTGCTGGAAGATGGCGGACCGGCTGAGGGCTAACAGCCGGCTTTCTTCCAGCAGGTCGACGCCGTCTTCTCGTGCTTCCTTGGCCTCCGCCTCCGTGTACATGGTGACCCGAGGTGAGTCAAACTCAATGTCAGTTGGGATGACAGCCTCGGCACCATATACAAGGAAGAAAGGGGTGAAGCCGGTTGACTTGTTCGGGGTAGTGCGCAGACTCCAGAGGACGGCCGGCAGCTCGTCGAGCCAACAGCCGGCTAAACGCTCGATGCTTACGACCAATCGGGGCTTGATGCGGAGAGGATGAGGTCGTTTGGTTGCTCGACTTGGCCGTTTGATCGCGGGTGGGCAACGGACGCTAGGTCGATCGGATGCCCCGTCGGCGTAAAGCGTGCCGGTGCTCCCTTGGCAAAATTCATGCCATTGTCGGTGATGATCTTTGTGTGGTACGCCGTCGGGTTGTAATATCTGCGATGAATGTCACGGCAGTCGGCCCATTCAGTTTCTTGATCGGCTTCGCTTCAATCCACTTGGTAAATTTGTCCACGGCGACGAGCAGATGTGTCATGCCGCCACGCGCCATCTTGAATGGGCCCACCATGTCTAGTCCCCAGACGGCAAAAGGCCAGGTGAGGGGGATGGTCTTGAGTGCAGAATCCGGCAGGTGTTGCTTGGAGCTGAAGATTTCGTCAGTCGACAGCTCTCTGTTTACCAGGAAGTTGAGGATGGGCTGGGCCCATGATGGAGCTGTGACTTCTTCTATTGCCAATACGGCTACTACGACCAGGGCGGGTGTGCTGAGTGGTGAAGAGTTGGAGTCGCCCACCGCCTGTTGTGTCGATGCAGTCCCCAGGCCGACTGTCGTAGTCCCCGGGTTGGGTTCTGAAGTCCCCGGGCCGGGTGCGACTAAGGCAGTCCCCGGGCCGCCTGTCGAAGTCCCCGAGCCGCCTGCTCAGTTCCCCAAGTCGGACCCGACTGCGTCGAGGTAAATGATACGAAGATGGAATCAGATTCAGAGATGGCTTGACAGATGGCTTGAGGAGGCGTTGGAGAGAGACGCTTGATTGGTATAGCTTGTCGGTGGAGCCTATTCGTGCGGGGCATCCGCTGTTTCGTTGTCGGCCCGTGGCACGTGGAGGAACTCGCATCCTTCAAAATATCCTATGATTTGCTGAACGAGGAAGCGGTAGTTCGCCATGTTTGCGTCCTTGGCGTCCCAGTCGCCAGATGATTGCTGGACTACCAAATCTGAGTCACCATAGCACAGGATCCGGCGGATGCCGAAGTTCTTTAGCTGGCGAGCCCGTGTATGAGCGCCTCATACTCGGCCACATTGTTGGAGGCGGCAAAATGAATTTTCAATGTGTATCTGAGCTTGTCGCCTTTGGGAGAGGTGAGGACGATGTCGGCTCCCAAGCCGGTGCGCATCTTGGACCCATCGAAGTGCATCCGCCAATGAGTGGAGTCGGGGCGGTCAGTCTTCGGGTCTCGGCCCAGTCGACAAGGAAGTCGGCCAATGCCTGGGACTTGATGGCAGTGCGAGGTTGGTAGAAGATTGTGTAAGGAGCCAGCGCAATGGCCCATTTTGCCACCCGGCCGGATGCATCCCGGCTGCCCATGATCTCGGTGAGCGGGGTAGTACATACGACCGTGATGGGGTGCTCTTGAATAGGGCTTGAGCTTCTTGGCGACGAAGTATACACCATAGCACATCTTCTGGTAGTGCGGGTAGTTCTACTTCGAGGTGGACAGTACTTCACTCAAGTAATACACCGCCTTTGGACTAGCTGAGCTCGGCCTTCTTCTCGGGCTGAACCACGATAACGGTGCTGACCACCTGGCTAGTAGCGGCAATGTAAAGGAGCATGGGCTCTTTCTCAGTCGGTGCCGCCAAGACAGGCGGCGTGGCCAGCATCTTCTTTAGCTCGTGGACAGCTTGGTCCGCTTGGTCGTTCCACTCGAAGTGAGTGGACTTCTTCATGAGTCGGTAGAGGGGGAGAGCTTTCTCTCCGAGCCGGCTAATGAAGCGGTTCAGGGAGGCCAGGCATCCGGTAACTTTTGGACGTCTCGTAGCTTGGTAGGAATCTCCATTCTCTCTATGGCCTTGATCTTCACTGGGTTGCATTCGATGCCGCGTTCGGAGACCAGGAAGCCTAGAAGCTGGCCGGCTGGTACTCCGAACACACATTTCTCGGGGTTGAGCTTGATCTGAAACCGGCGCAAGTTTTCAAATGTCTCTTTGAGGTCTTCCAGCAAGGTGCCGCGCTTCTCCGTCTTCACCACAATATCGTCTACATAGACGTGGGCATTTCTGCCGAGTTGCTTGAGGAGGCATTTCTGCATGCAACGCTGAAAAGTGGCACCGACATTTCTCAAGCCGAATGTCATAGTCAGGTAGCAGAAAGCTCCGAATGGTGTGATGAAGGCGGTCTTCAGGCAGTCAGCCGGATCCAACTTTATCTGGTGGTAGCCTGGATAAGCATCCAAGAAGCTCAACAACTCGCATCTGGCTGTGGAGTCTATTACTTGGTCGATTCAAGGTAAGGCAAACGGATCCTTGGGGCAGGCTTTGTTGAGGCTGGTGTAATCTATACACATGCTCCACTTTTTATTCTTCTTCAACACGAGGACCGGGTTAGCAAGCCACTCTGGAAAGAACACCTCAATGATGAAGCCGGCTGCCAGAAGCCAGGCTATCTCTTCTCCTACAATGCTTCTCTTCTCCTCCGACAGTCGGTGGAGGGGCTGCTTGACTGGTTTTGCATCTGCTCGGACGTGTAACTTGTGCTCGGCGAAATCCTTCGGAACACCCGACATGTCCTTGGGGGACCATGCGAAGATGTTCTGATTCTCACGGAGGAAATCGACGAGCTCGCCTTCCTATTTGATGTCCAGGTTTACCCCAATGACGGCAAACCTTTCTGGGTTCTCCGGGTCCAGAGCTATCTTCTTAGTTTCTTTGGCCGGCTGGAAAGAACCTTGGGCATCATATTACTTGGGGTCAGGGGACAGGGCCAGCTGCTTGCCGGCCATGGCCACGACTCGATCCAGCATCTTCTTCTCTTCAGCGATCACGAGGGACTCGGCCAGCCGGCTGCTAGCTGCCGCACACTCGGAGGATTTCTTGTAGTCTCCGGCTATGGTGATGATGCCCTTGGAACTCGGTATCTTCATCTTGAGGTAGGCGTAGTGGGGTATAGCCATGAACTTGGCCAGAGCAGGTCGGCCAAGCAACGCGTGGTAAGGGCTCTCCAAATCCACTACTTCAAACCATACTGCTTCTTGGCGGAAATGATCCTTGTCCCCAAAGAGAACATCTATCTTGATCTTGCCGATTGGTGGCGGGACGGGCCTGAATGCGATGCCATGGAACACAGTCCGACTAGGCATGAGCTACTTCGTCTTGATGTTCAGCATCACCATGGTGTCATCCAGACGGTATGTTGATGCTTGCTCTGCCATCTATCACGCGGGAGAAATGGGCAGCTCGCCTTTACATTGCGAGGTGGCGTCCAAAACCAATGCGTAAGAGCCGGGAGACGCCATCACCTCTGGGTGGTCGGCCCGGCTCCAGCTGATAGGCCTTTCCGACCAGTGCATGAACTCGGGGTTGTTGGAGGCGACCGCGTTGACTTCTTGGTGCTGTCGGCGCCGGCTGCGCCGGTCTTCGGGCTGGCTTGTAAAGACGTCGTAGGCGGCATGCTCGTCGGGGAACTCGTCTTGAACAGCCCCGACTGCTGGTCGAGCGGCTGGCTGCTGAGGGGCCGGAGGTGGCTGACCAGCAGGCAGAGGCGGCACCAGCCCTTCGCCTTTGGAGATTCGTGCGAGCCAGTGGCATTTCCGAGTCGTGTGGTTGGACGGCTTCGTGCCACCGGTGGAACTGCGAGGGGCATCAAGGGCTTGCTCATGGAGAAAGTCGGCTGCCAAGCCAGCCTGCCGCCCTTCTGCTTCTTGGGCGCGGCCGCCCTTCGGGTTGTTCGTCTTCGACTGTGGCCACCTGCCGACTGGTGGAAGGCGGCATAGGGGCCTTTGCGCTTGTTGTCGCTTCAATGCAGGCGTCGGCTGGAGTCTCCGGCCGGTGTCTTCAGGGAGCGGAGTGAGCACCTTCGAGAGGCATCTACTCGAGCTCGGTCTTCATCGAAGAGTCGGCCGTGGCGTGCTTATGCTATGATCAGCAGCTCATCGTGGGTAGTCGGCTCGTCGCAGAGGAGTCGGTGCTTGAGGAGGGTGCCTTCTCGGCATCCGGCGGTGAAGTACTCTATGGCTTGAACCTCGTGCACCCCTTCGCAGGAGTTGCGGAGCTCGGATCAACGCGTGAGGTAGTCGCGAGTTGATTCATTAGGCCCTTGAACACACAAGGAGAGCTGTCGGGGCTTGGGAGCCCGTTTATAGGTGTTGGTGAAGTTGTGGATGAAGGCTTCCCTGAAGTCTAACCAGTTGTTGACGCTGTAAGGCTTGAGGCTGTTGAGCCAGGTGCGCGCTGTGACTTGGAGCATGAGGGGGACGTATTTCATGGCAACACGCCTGTTGCCGTTCGCTATGCGAACCGCGGTGGAGTAATCGATCAACCAATCTTCCGGCTTCACGGAGCCATTGTACTTGGGCGTGTCTCTTGGGAGTGAGAACCCTTTGGGGAAGGGCTCGTCGCAGATGCGGGGGCCAAAGCAAGGCGGGCCGACATCGTCTTCTTATTCTAGCACCAGGGATCGCGCTAGACGGTCGATCGGATGGCGGGCGTCATTCTCGCCGACTCCTTCGCGGTGGCCTAGTCGGCCCCTGAGAGTCGGATGCGTGACAGGCGGCGGGGTGGGATATCTCACCCCACGAGGCGGAGGAGGAGGTGGGTTGCCTCGCCGTTCCACAGCTCGAGGGCGGCCTTCCGCGTCGCGCTCGATGGAGATTCGAGTCCGGCTGCGGCCGGCAGCCGGCTCCTTTTCTTGCCTTGCGCGGGTGTTGCCCGCAGTCGGCGTCCGTGACGTCGCACTGTGGTCTCGGCGTAGGGGAGGACTTTCAGCGCGGACGCCGGCTTTATGCCGCTCTGCGGCCGCGTCGATCAACTGCTGGATGCGTCTGGTCATGTAGGGGAGCTCGTCGGCCCTCAGTCCATTCAGCTTGTCCACGGCCGACTGGGCGGCGCGTAGGTTCTCGAGGGGCGTGGCATAGACTGGGCGGTCTGCTCCCAGCATGTTGGCGATGGCCGCGCCATGCTTCTTGACGACGCCGACTCGGCTTGGCCCGTCAGGAGGCGGCGTGCCAAAGGCGGCGCTGTCGACTTCGCGCTAGTGAGCCTCAGTGAGGCGTCTCATGGAGGCTATCTTATGGCCCTCCACAATGAGGGCGAGGCGGCGTGCCTCCAGTGTCTCGGCGTCGGCGTCGGCCGGAATGGGGACGGACAAGTCGTGCAGCGCCTCTTGCAGGGCGTCGTGGGTGTTCTCGCCAAAGGCGACGCCGTGGCTGATGACCAGTACCTCGGTGATGGCGCTGCCGCCGCTGTCGGCTCGAGGAAGAGGGTCGTCGAAGATCACTACGTTGGTGGGGAAAGCGTCAAGCGATGCCGTGTCGGAGTCGACAAGCATCGGGTCGGTGGAGCCAACCGACTCCAAGTCCGCAGCAGGCTCGCTGGAGACGTGGAGTTGGTCGAGGAGGCTGACGAGGCGGCTCTCGGGGCAGCCTGTGCCCGCGTCGGATGCGGGCTCGTCGGAGATGCGGGCCTCGCCAAGAAGATCGGCGAGGCAGCTCACCGCGCAGGCGTCGGCGACGCCTTTGCCTTGTCAGAACGCAAGCGCCATCAGGGCGTGCCGGGCTGGCTACGCTTCGGCTGGGAAGGAAAAAGGTTCCCGTCCGAGGCAGGTCTACGGGCGACGGTGCACAGCCCCACGGTGGGCGCCAAATGTCGGGTGGTAGGTGCGACATATGCCAACGGGTGGCTTATCATTGTGGGAGCCAATAAGACATCACCGGTGCCTGGAAACGGGACGAGGCGAAGACATGCACGCCGACGGATCTTACCCAGCTTCGGAGCTCTCCGGAGAGATAATACTCCTACTGCTGCTCTGCAGGGTCTCCGCATGATCACTAGATCAACAAGTGGCTACAAGGGGCTCCTTGAGCTGTTCGGCGAGAGGAAGAAGAAGGGAAAGGCTGGCTCTCTTCTCCCCTCAATATAGTCTCTAGAACTCTAAGAGATCAACCCTTTGCATGGGTGCCTTGGGGGGTTTATATAGGCCTACCCCCAGGGGTACAATGGTAATCCGGCTGGGCGTGGGCCCTAGCCGTCAGTGTCTATGTTCGCCGGCTTCTTCACCGGCCGCTGTGGCCCGCCGACTGGTGGGTCCTGCCGGCTGTCGGCTTCCTGGCAGACAAGCAGGTCCCACCGCTTGGGGGTCTTGTCGGGGGCTGGTTACTGTTGCCTCATCCTTGATGACGAGGGCTTTGTCGAGGTAAGCATGGCTACAGTGCCGCCGCCTGGCGGGCTCTCACTGTAGCCTTACCTCGTCTTGTCTCCTTAATGAGGCGTCTCGTTCGAGGGAGGGAGCAAGCCGGCTGTCGGGAGCCGGCCACATCCCAGGCCGACTAGGGGAGGCATGGCCGCCTTCGGGAGTCTCTCTGACTGAAGGGGCCCGCCGCCTGCGGGCCGTACTGACAGCTTGTCGTGGGTGACGTCATGGTCAACATGGCGACAGTGTCGCGCCGGACGGGTGATGGCTGCCCCGTACGGCGCACTGTGGCCATGCATGCTCCGGGATTCGGGGGTGGTAGGCTTCACTGTAGCCACGCCCCGTATCATTGTTGTTATGTGGGTGCAGAGTTTGAGGGTACGATCTTGGCCGCCTGCTGGGGGCCGGCTTCTTCGAGTCGGCCTTCTCATGGCCGGCTTCTTGGAGTCGGCCCTCTCATGGCTTTCTTCATGAGGGTTTTAGGGCCGGGCCGCCTCCCGGTAGTCGGCCTGAGAGATGCCAGGGGGTAGGCGGCCCTACGCCTAGGGTGCTTGAAGGCTCGATCGGCCTGTAATTTTTCTGAAGAGCCAGGGGGAGCCGGCTAGGCTACCCGTGGTCATTTACTCCGACAATATGCATCCTTGCATACAAAGAATTTTCTTAGAATTTTCTAATATTGTGCATTCTTCTGTTAAGCGTGCCGCCACTATCTTTTTGGCTCATGAGTTTAGATTCATAATGAAAGAGGCTAGAGAAATCTTTGCGCATTATAGGGTAGATGGTAGCCATCCTCCCATAGAAGCTATCTTTTTTAATCAAGAAGACATGATGCGTTTACAATCTTTGGATCATGTTGCTTATAATGAAAATCTTACGAAAAAGGTTCCAGCCGATGTTCTAGTTGATAGAATTTCCGAGCTTAATGATGATTTTTCTATTCAGAATAATGGATTAGGTTTTTCTCTTGAACGAAGGCTTGTGACTTTTTGCCAAAAGAATGCTTGTAATGATGAATTGGTTGTGCAATACAAAGGGCCAAGGGAGGAACCCATACCTCCCGAGATTGATCTTGGGGACTTTTGTCCCATTAAATTTAGCCCTTTTGATTATTTTTGCTTGCCTCAAAGAAACCTTGCTGCTGAACGTAGAGAATATGAGAAAAGTTTTCATGACTTACCATACCATTATTATGGCAATACATAGATCTATCCTTACTTTTATGCCTAGCTAGCGGCGTTAAACGATAGCGCTTGTTGGGAAGCAACCCAATTTTATTTTTAGTTTTTTGTTTTTTGCTTATGTTTAGGAATAAATACTTGTTATAGCCTCTGGTTAGATGTGTTTTTATGTTCTAATTAGTATTTGTGCCAAGTTAAACCTATAGGATCTTCTTGGATGATAGTTATTTGATCTTGCAGAAATTTCCAGAAACTTTCGGTTCACGAAAATAATTGTTACAAATCACAAGAACGTGATAAAATATTGATTCCAATTGCTTCTGATCTATAAACAAATTTCCTAGGTCTTCCTATTTTTGCTGATTTTTTGGAGTTCCAGAAGTTTGCGTTAGTTACAGATTACTACAGACTGTTCTGTTTTTGACAGATTCTGTTTTCCGTGTGTTGTTTGCTTATTTTGATGAATCTATGGCTAGTAAATTAGTTTATAAACCATAGAGAAGTTGTAATACATAAATTTTAACACCAATATAAATAAATAATGAGTTCATTATGGTACCTTGAAGTGGTCTTTTGTTTTCTTTCGCTAACAGAGCTCACGAGATTTTCTGCTAAGTTTTGTGTTCTAAAGTTTTCAAGTTTTGGGTGAAAGATTTGATGGATTATGGAACAAGGAGTGGCAAGAGCCTAAGATTGGGGATGCCCATGGCACCCCCAAGATAATCTAAGGACACCATAAAGAAAAAGCTTGGGGATGCCCCGGAAGGCATCCCCTCTTTCGTCTACTTCCATCGGTAACTTTACTTGGAGCTATATTTTTATTCACCACATGATATGTGTTTTGCTTGGAGCGTCTTGTATGATTTGAGTCTTTGTTTGTTAGTTTACCACAATCATCCTTGCTGTACACACCTTTTCAGAGAGTCACACATGATGAATACTCTATGTGCTTCACTTATATCCTTTGAGCTATATAGTTTTGCTCTAGTGCTTCACTTATATCTTTTAGAGCACGGTGGTGGATTTGTTTTGTAGAAACTATTGATCTCTCATGCTTCACTTAGATTATTTTGAGAGTCTTAAATAGCATGGTAATTTGCTTAAATAATCCTAATATGCTAGGTATTCAAGATTAGTAAAAACTTTCTTATGAGTGTGTTGAATACTAAGAAAAGTTTGATGCTTGATAATTGTTTTGAGACATGGAGGTAGTGATATTAGAGTCATGCTAGTTGAGTAGTTTTGAATTTGAGAAATACTTGTGTTAAAGTTTGTGATTCCCGTAGCATGCACGTATCGTGAACCGTTATGTGATGAAGTCGGAGCATGATTTATTTATTGATTGTCTTCCTTATGAGTGGCGGTCGGGGACAAGCGATGGTCTTTTCCTACCAATCTATCCCCCTAGTAGCATGTGCGTAATACTTTGTTTTGATAACTTATAGATTTTTGCAATAAGTATATGAGTTCTTTATGACTAATGTTGAGTCCATGGATTATACGCACTTTTCTTCCTTCCACCATTGCTAGCCTCTCTAATACCGCGCACTTTTCGCCGGTATCATACACCCACCATATACCTTCCTCAAAACAGCCACCATACCTACCTATCATGGCATTTCCATAGCCATTCCGAGATATATTGCCATGCAACTTACCACAGTTCCCTTTACTATGACACGCTCCATCATTGTCATATTGCTTTGCATGATCATGTAGTTGACATTCCATTTGTGGCAAAGCCACCGTTCATAATTATTTCATACATGTCACTCTTGATTCATTGCATATCCCGGTACACCGCCGGAGGCATTCACATAGAGTCGTATATTGTTCTAAGTATTGAGTTGTAATTGTTGAGTTGTAAGTAAATAAAAGTGTGATGACCATTTTTAGAGCATTGTCCCAAGTGAGGAAAGGATGATGGAGACTATGATTCCCCCACAAGTCGGGATGAGACTCCGGACGAAAAAAAGAGGCCATAAAGAAAAGGCTCAAACAAAAAAATGAGAGAAAAAGAGAGAAGGGACAATGTTACTATCCTTTTACTACACTTGTGCTTCAAAGTAGCACCATAATCTTCATGATAGAGAGTCTCTTGTTTTGTCACTTTCATATACTAGTGGGAATTTTTCATTATAGAACTTGGCTTATATATTCCAATGATGGGCTTCCTCAAAAATGCCCTAGGTCTTCGTGAGCAAGCGAGTTGGATGAACACCCACTTAGTTTCTTTTGTTGAGCTTTCATATACTTATAGCTCTAGTGCATTTGTTGCATGGCAATCCCTACTCACTCACATTGATATCTATTAATGGGCATCTCCATAGCCCGTTGATACGCCTAGTTGATGTGAGACTAGCTTCTCCTTTTTGTCTTCTCCACAACCACCATTCTATTCCACATATAGTGCTATGTCCATGACTCACGCTCATGTATTGCGTGAAGATTGAAAAAGTTTGAGAATGTCAAAAGTATGAAACAATTGCTTGGCTTGTCATCGGGGTTGTGCATGATTTAAATATTTTGTGTGGTGAAGATAGAGCATAGCCAGACTATATGATTTTGTAGGGCTAACTTTCTTTGGCCGTGTTATTTTGAGAAGACATGATTGCATAGTTAGTATGCTTGAAGTATTATTATTTTTATGTCAATATGAACTTTTATCTTGAATCTTTTGGATCTGAATATTCATACCACAATTAAGAAGAATTACATTGAAATTATACCAAGTAGCATTCCACATCAAAAATTCTGTTTTTATCATTTACCTACTCGAGGACGAGCAAGAATTAAGCTTGGGGATGCTTGATACGTCTCCAACGTATCTATAATTTTTGATTGCTCCATGTTATATTATCTACTGTTTTGGAAATTATTGGGCTTTATTATTCACTTTTATATTATTTTTGGGACTAACCTATTAACCGGAGGCCCAGCCCAGAATTGCTGTTTTTTGCCTATTTCAGAGTTTCCCACAAAAAGAATATCAAACGGAGTCCAAACGGAATGAAACCTTCGGGAACGTGATTTTCGGAACGAACGTGATCCGGAGGACTTGGACCCTACGTCAAGAAATCAACTAGGAGGGCACGAGGTAGGGGGGCGCGCCTACCCCCTCAGCGCCGCCTCCACCTCGTGGGCCCCCTGTTGCTCCACCGACGTACTCCTTCCTCCTATATATACCTATGTACCCCCAAACGATCAGATATGGAGCCAAAAACCTAATTCCACTGCCGCAACCTTCTGTACCCACGAGATCCCATCTTGGGGTCTTTTCCGGTGCTCCGCCGGAAGGGGCATCGATCACGGAGGGCTTCTACATCAACACCATAGCCTCTCAGATGAAGTGTGAGTAGTTTACCTCAGACCTTCGGGTCCATAGTTATTAGCTAGATGGCTTCTTCTCTCTTTTTGGATCTCAATACAATGTTCTCCCCTCTCGTGGAGATCTATTCGATGTAATCTTCTTTTGCGGTGTGTTTGTTGAGACCGATGAATTGTGGGTTTATGATCAAGTTTATCTATGAACAATATTTGAATCTTCTCTGAATTCTTTTATGTATGATTGGTTATCTTTGCAAGTCTCTTTGAATTATCAGTTTGGTTTGGCCTACTAGATTAATCTTTCTTGCAATGGGAGAAGTGCTTAGCTTTGGGTTCAATCTTGCGGTGTCCTTTCCCAAAGGATGTTAGGGGCAGCAAGGCACGTATTGTATAGTTGCCATCGAGGATAACAAGATGGGTTTTTTATCATATTGCATGAATTTATCCCTCTACATCATGTCATCTTGCTTAAGGCGTTATTCTGTTCTTATGAACTTAATACTCTAGATGCATATTGGATAGCGGTCGATGTGTGGAGTAATAGTAGTAGATGCAGGCAGGAGTCGGTCTACTTGTCTCGGACGTGATGCCTATATTCATGATCATGCCTAGATGTTCTCATAAATATGCTCAATTCTGTCAATTGCTCAACAGTAATTTGTTCACCCACCGTAAAATACTTATGCTCTTGAGAGAAGCCACTAGTGAAACCAATGGCCCCCGGGTCTATCTTCCATCATATTATTCTTCCAACACTTAGTTATTTCTGTTGCCTTTTATTTTACTTTGCATCTTTATCATAAAAATACCAAAAATATTATCTTATCATATCTATCATATCTCACTGTCGTAAGTGACCGTGTAGGGATTGACAACCCCTTATCACGTTGGTTGCGAGGATTTATTTGTTTTGTGTAGGTGCGAGGGACTCGCGCGTAGCCTCCTACTGTATTGATACCTTGGTTCTCAAAAACTGAGGGAAATACTTATGCTACTTTGCTGCATCACCCTTTCCTCTTGAAGGGAAAACCAACGCAGTGCTCAAGAGGTAGCAATGGCCCCCATCGAGGACGAGGAGATGGCCCCCGGAGGGATGGGATCCCCCGGTGAGCTGCACAGGGTAAAAAATAATGGCTTACCATAGTTGTGGATTTTTATTATTTGCAATGTGCTTACTAATATGTTAGGGTTTTGCAGGTGCTGGTGGATGTCCTTGATGATTCCGATGTTGCGGCTTGTCCTGCGGACAACACCCCAGAGATCGTTTTCGATGTCGCGGTCCGTCCTGTGGACATTGCCCCAGAGATCGATTCCGATGCCGATGTCCATCCTGTGGACATCACCCCAGAAATCGATTCCGATGTCGCGGTCCGTCCTGTGGACATCGCCCCAGAGATTGGTTCCCATGCCGTTGTCCGTGCTGTGGTCATTGCCCGAGAGATCGATGACAAGAAATAGTTGGTCACGCTAATCCTTCAGGGTAGTTTGCATTATGTTTAATTACTAGAATGATGCGTGTTATCAAACCATCTTAGGGCTAGTGTATTGTCTTGTGTGGGCGGTACTTGCTACTTTTGTTTGATAGTGAATCATGCGAACCCTCTTCGAGTTATGGAAACAGATGTATCCTCACCAGCTTTTGATGTAATATATGGCATGCTTAGATGTAAGTTTGAACTGTTTATCATATCAGCAGGGCTTGTTTGATGATTCTTGGTGTTAGTAGGCTAGCTACTATGCAAGCTATAGTACTTGCAAAACACTCACCGAAGAGACACGTTGGCGCTGATGAGCTCGTGGTATGCTTATAGGTCTGATCCGTCGTCTATCGGCCAATAGCCCAAGCTCCTAAAATTGTAGGCTTAGCGATCGATCAGACGATAGTTGACACAGATACATTCAGGCCTCATTTGGTTCATAGGGTAAGAAAATCGTAGCAAAAGTACAGAGACGTACAACACAGAATCATAGCAGTACAAAGACGTACTCCCTCCGTTCCAAAGTAGATGACTCAACTTTGTACTAGTACTAACTTCGAAACGGAGGGAGGACAAATCCTAGGGGGGCTAGTTTGGCCTAGTGGGTTTCAGTGATATGAGGTAGTACAGTGCCGTCCAGTCTTCGCGTGTGGTAGCAGTATTGCGGGTACAGTAAGTCTTCTTGAAGAAGCGGAATTCAACGAAGTCATGATGGTTCCTTCATCCGACCAACTTACAGTGGGAAAGGATGGGCCTGCGCTACGGCTGGGGTGGACCAAGATAATTTTGTGCATGGCAGGTGGACCAGGATGGTCGACGTCCCACATGTCGGCGAATGAAAGTATTCTTTCCGATATATAGGACGAGCAACGAGTATAAATTGTTTATTTTTTATGAAAGCTATTGTCTCCGCTGTTAAGACAGAGGAGTGTGAAACACGGCAGTCCAGTGAACTTGGCATGTGCACCACTCCCTCCTTCCTCATGTAATGCAACCATAGTGTTGACTATAAGGTTGTCTATAAGGTTACAACTTCTTCTCACTTTCTCTCTATCTATTTCCTCTCAAATGTTTTTTACCTTTCTTTTTTTTAAACACAATTGTTTTATGCCTCTTATTTTAGAATTAGTTTTTTATACCTAGGAGCAGGTGTAGAGATGAGCTCTTGTAGAGCCCACATAAGCGGGCTTATAGCCCACTATTTTACTAGTACTACTTGCTATGAATGCGGGCAGCTGGCGTCTGAGGGGGGAGCGTGCGCGGGAGGTGGGGGGATTTTCTGGTGGGCCAGGGCGGTCAAAAGTGGGCTTGGAAGCGGTCTGGACTCCCGCATGGCCCACCTCACAGTATCACCATATATTTCTTGGAGTCCGTGCGCGGCGGGCGAGCGATCTCTTCTCCCTCCCCCGTCTCTTTCTTCTCACCCGACGCCCGCCGAGCGATTAGATTTCGGCTATCCAAGGTTTATTCAATTGCAGTCCCACCTGTCAGTGAAAATGCAAGACAACGTGTGTCCCCTCTGGTGAGCGGCGTGCGAGCAGGACTGTCGGGGGTGCGACGTGAATGCGACGCGTACGAGTCGTACGTGTGACGCCTTTTCCTTTTGAACTTGCAAAGCATAACATTTTCGTGCGATCGATCGATAGAATTCCTGAACAAAATGACGAGGGCGGTGCTTTCCCGTGCATTAGGCAGGCTAGTTTGTGTGTTATTACGTGCTACAGTGTCGTCCACTTCCTCCATTTTTATGTAAGCAAGAGTCTACACTCTTACGTGGGAGGAGTGTGAAACACGACGGATCTGATTTTGATGAGGGATAACTGTTTCCTATGAAATAATGGAGCACTGTTAGCGATTATAGCATCATAGTTAGGACATCTCCAGCGTTGGACCACAAATTTACACCGGCATCTGTACGAGGACACTAATGCGAGAGGATGCCATCCAATGCTGCCCGCATACCTTTCGACAACTATATGAACTAACCGGACGAAATTCGTGCAAACAAAGCAAATTTCAAATTAACCGGATGAAATGCATTACATTTTGAAAACTTTCCCTATAAACTGGACGAAATTCATTACATATTTCGCACAAACCATACTAAAACCTACTGTAAACCTAATCTAAACGATCGCCGGCGCCCGACCACCATGTCCGGCCATGAACCCGAGAAAGTTGGCCATTGCCTTTGCCTCCTCCTCATCCGTCTCGATAACCTCCTCCTCCGGAGCACAAGGTTATGAAGATTTCCTCCTCCACGCCGCCGTCAAGCGGCAAATCAGCCGCCGATGTTTATCCCACCAAGCTTGGCGTCGACTGAGTGGAGGAGCGGTGGCCTTCCTGAGACCAGAGCGGCGGCGACATACCGTGTACTACTCTTCCTCGCTGCCGACTGCTCCCATGCACGCGCGCCGGCTTCATGGTCGTGGCGGAGGAGGGCGGCCGAGGGGGGAGCCGGTGATCTCCTTCGTCTGCTCCTATGATAGTACGTCCATGAGAGCTTTGGAGCATGCCCGGAGTGGAGCCACCGATGTCCTTCGTCTGCTCCTGTGATAGTATGTCCAAGAGAGTTTTGGAGCGCCAGGAGGCCATGGTTGGAGTGGTGCCGACAGAAGGAAGGCACCGGAGTAGAATGAGTGTGGGTCTTTGGCTATGGCTGGGAGCTGGGGCTCAAATTAATATAGCGGGCGAATGGCAATGAGCCGCGGCAGACAGATGGGCGGCTGGCGCCAGAGTAGGTTCGTCGGCTGCTGCGTGTCATTAATGTGGGCGGCAGACGGAAGGATGGCCGTGGTGTCGTTAACGCAGAGCAGTCGCTTGCATCGGGATGTCGCACGGGTGGCGCTCTCTCAGCTGTCGCGCTGCTGCAATACCGGCGCCAGTGAGAGGTCGCGTCAGACGTGAATGCAGAAACTCCTTCAGTGACTTAACTGCGGGTGCAGTTGGGTCACTGACATGTGGGCCCAACAGGCATCTGGCCTGCATGTTAGTGACACACCAACTTCACCTGCAGTTAATTCCGGTGAATGCGGCATTGACATTCTGGAGAGACGGTGATCGTTTCAGGCGGGAAGCGCGCGCTAGCAATGGAAGGGTTTTCGGTAGGCCAGGGCGGTCAGACGCTGTCGTGGTGGTAAAATGTGAACTCATGGATGACGAGCCTTTGAAGCGTATGTGGCACGTATTGACAACCAGGCGTCCATGCAACCGCTCTTGTCGCCAGCTAGCCTTCGATGACCACCATCAGACACCACAAAGCCATGCATAACTTACGAATAATGGACAAATCGATCAGACACACACTCGTGTGCAGTGGCACTATGATCGGCCGCTCATGATAGTACATATATAGGTACCATAGTACGCTCTCTAGCTAGGCTGTTTTATAGATTGTCGTTGAGATGGATGATATACATGAGCAAGGTGCCGAGTCACGAGTTTGGTCGTTGCTGTTGAGCCAGGTGAATACATGGTCGGCGTTCGCGGAGGCCTCCAGCAAACGTCTAAATAGTAATGTCAGGCACCGCCAGGGCGCGCAGGTGACGGGCTCGCCGTTTGCGTTGCGCCATGAGCAGGACTTTGATTGAGAGGGTGACGTGCATGCATTAGCATGGTTTGACAGCGTGAGCGTGAGTGTCTGCACGCGTACATACTACTGGCCTCCATGGACGGTGTGCGCTAATGTGTGCATCACGTATAGTATAAAAAATCGGTTTGTGCATTTAACGCAAAGTATTTCATTTTCATTTGGCTGACAAGTGTGTGTTGCAGCGACGAGTCCGTGGGCTGATTCCTCACATATGCATAATTTTGGTTTTTATTTCTTTCTCCACTCACAGGTAGGCCCGCATAGATAGATAGATAAAGAACACGAGCTGATGAGGCGCATGCGGACTGTTTGACCGGTCAACCGGACAAATACGGAGCTATACGCCGAGCCGTTGATCAGATAATCACCATATCTCGTATACAATGATCAAAGTGAGCTATCAAGACAAGTTTGATGACCGCTAATGCATTGTACTCGGTAATACATGACCAAGATTGAAGGGGAATCCAAATTTCCTTCGTCTTCTGTCCTTGAGCTCTTGACAAACCAATGCACTATACGGTTGTCCGGCCACTCCACCCCAGAGCTCTCACCAAACGTCGTTCATGCCACCGCGCCGCACACTAACCGGTAAGGAAGCGATGGCATCCCACCGCAGCCGAGTTCCTCGCCGCCCACGACCGCACACAAAATGGTAGGGAAGCAATGGCATCCTTCCGTGTCGAGTTCATCGCCGCTCGCGACCTCACGCCTATGTGGGCGGAATTTGATGCTGCCAAGGCCGAATGGGCGGTAGAGCAAGAGGCGGCCAAAGCCACACAGAGGGAGCGCAAAAGTCAGAAAGCACTCAAGAAAAGAGAGGCCCGCCACTGCAGGAAAGAAGAGGACGCACGCGCTGCTGCGGAGAGGTCAGCGAAGATCCAAGCACGGTGGGGTGTCGCCGACAAAGTCGGGAAGGAGAACGACGACATCTGGCCAGCATGTGAGAAGTAGTAGTACTAGTAGTTAGTGTGTGTGTCTATGTCGCCCGTATGTTAATTTAATTAATTACGAGCATGTACCAGTACTAGTTACTACTGTAGTTTTTAGAGCAAATTACCAGTACATTAGCCTAGACTCAATGGAAAAATTCCTATCCTATGCATCAAATGGCATATCTTTCTCTATATGAATTGAGATGCATGTCATCTCACTTCCTACTATTTTCATATTCCTATAAAATTCCTATCCTATGAACCAAAGGAGGCCTCTGTTGGAGTAACTACTATAGCTAGAAGTACTGCTGGTACAATAGTTTTCTTCAAGAAGCGGAATTCAACAAAGTCATGATGGTTCCTTCGTCTGAGCAACTTCACAATGGGAAAGGTTGGGCCTCTGATTTGATGGCTCATTAGTTATTATTACTGCCGCATGACGACTGGGGTGACTCTCCCTTGGAGTTCTGTGTGCATGGCAAGTGGACCAGGATGGTCGACGTCCCACATGCCGGTGAACAGAAGTATTCTTTTCGATATCGAGGAGCAAGGAAACCGCATGGTATAGTATCACTGCTGATTTATATTTATTTTTTATTTTTGATGAATGCTAGCGTTCAACTCTTACGACGAAGGAGTGCCAAACACGCAAGACGGCCGGATGTCCCACACGTCAGCGAAAGGAGTGGGACATGAACAGCGTGGTAGAGCGTCTCCACTTTTTCCACTTCTGGGTCGGAGACCAGACGTAGTAGCACTAGTGGTATGAACGATACAAAGTGCGACCCAGAGAGAAAGGCACGTCTAGTTGGAAGGTCTCGGGGCATACACGTAAACAAATATAAAACCTAATATGTGCCTCCAATTAATATAGTACTAGTAGAGTACTTAGGCACGCATCTATAACATCACCGTGCATTGCACGTACAATATTTAGTGGTAGTAAGAGACAAATGCCTATATGCCATGCATGTTCATACTATTTGTGCCTTTCTACTTCACTTACTGCGCTACATTATTCTGGTTCGTACATCCACTCCTTGGTACATGTCCGTCTCATAGACTCAGTCCCACGTGTTCTTCATAGATGGAACAATCCATAACTGTGGGCAACGGGAGTCCATATCATTACAGTTAGTGTGCCTCCCACCGATGGAGACTCATCCAAACTATGGCCAGCCTCGACGCGGAGCAGTCGCGTGCACCGGGAAGCGGCGCTCTCTCGACCGTCGTGCTGCTTCAAAGCCAGCGTCAGTGAGAGGTCGCCTCCGCTCTGGCCGGGCATTAATGCGGCACTGACGCTCCGGAGCGACGCTGACCATTTCACGCGGGAAGCACGCGCCGGCAAGGGAGGGGGTTGGGTCGGCCAGGGCGGTTAGACGCGGGCGTGGTAGTGGTATTGGTTTTGAACCGTTTTAGGTGTAGTACTGGTAGTTTGCAAAACTAATCAATTATTGCACTCAGTTTCCTAAGAAATTGTGGTAAAAAAATGTTACTCCACAACCCGCTTCCCTTCTCCTTCCTCTTCCACCGCCCGGGCAGGTCCGCAGGAAGCAACCGGTCAACCCTTATATAGGAGTGCTAGCACAAAAAGTTGCATGCATGACCACTAAAATTTCCAGATTAAAGGGCCGCTCCAGTGGGAGTATGGCGTATGTCGTTACCTTCGGCCGGGCCATGGCTACCGGGTGACGGCGACCAGAGAAGAGGCAGCGGGAGGGGAATGAATGCAGCTACTGTTTGGGTTCGCCGCCCGGCTTAAATAAATGTGCACCATCACGTGTACCCGCGGGTGCACAAATTGTAACATACGTGTCTGATTAAGGGGGCGTCACATAACGTGTGTGTGTGTGTGTGTGTGTGTGTGTGTGTGTGAGGTTCTGAGAGACGGAGTGCATGTGTGCGACTCTACTCTTCGGACATGTACTCAACCTTTTGCATCGGGATATAAGTATAATGGTATTACACTTTAGCTAGTGATTTACGTGGCCATGTTAACGTGGTTGTGTAATAAAAAATATCACTTCCTGATCGTGATTTGCGTTATATAATTACTAGCAAGATGCCCGTGCATTGCATGGAACATCAAGATGCATTTTTTTACAAAACACCTATTGTGATTGACCCATGCAGGAGTAATCCCATGTATAAAAACTAATGATATCTCGCGAATTTTATCGAAAAAATGGCATCTCAAGAATTTGATCGAAAAAATGAAAGATGAGAGATAAGGTAAGGAGGAGTGGAGTGTGGTGGTGACTGGTGGTCGGACTAGGCGGAGGTATGGGGATGGACGACACCGGCAGGTGGCAGCGGCCACCATGCTAGATTGTTCCAGAGACCTCCTTTTTTAATCGCTAAGTAATGAGGTTGTGGGAGATAAGGATGAACGAGGCAAGGCCTTATCTGTAAATGTGGAGAGAGGTGCGGGTATCTTTTGTAAAATTGTCATAGTTTGCTTTCTATCCGTCAGATATAGATCGGACGGTCTATATTACAAGATGGCAGGCACACCATCATCACCAACTCGGTTTTTTATAAGAGTAGAGATGATAAGTTTGCTAACTACTAAAGTAAAGTGGAATTTGTCCATGTTATACAAGTAAATTAAGGTGATTGTTTATCATACGGGTAAGGTTGGAAGAAGGGTGGTAGGAACAAATGCTCCACCTAGAGCTTGTGTGTGTGAGATGGAGTCTTAGTGTGTGTGTGTGTGGGTGGGTGAGTGTGTGGGTGCGTGTGTGTGTGTGTGACGCGGGGTCCTTTGTGGCGAATGTAATTCAAGTGTGTGTGGCTTCATCGTATAGAGGTGATGTGTATGGGAGAGGCCACCAACGAGGGGGTGCGAGAGAGAAAAGGCCCGTAGAGAGGGAAGAGAAGGCGTGTGCGCATGAGAGGAGTCGACATCGAGAGAACGTGTTTGTTCGAGAGACACCGAGGAAGACTACTATATATCGATGGTGCATGTAGGCGGGAATTAAACGAAGGGATGGTCTTATTGGTTTCGGGGATATAGGGGAAGAGTGAGAGAGAGGGGGGTAGCTAGAAGGAGATTCTGAAGTGTGAGTGTGTGTTTTACCCATCCAGGTGGAAGTTATGTGCACACAAGAAGAGGACGATTCAATGTGGCGTTGGGGCTGAGGGTAATTAACTACGTATGGAGACATAGGAGACCTTGAACGTGCATGTGCGTGAGGTATACATGTATACTGGGATGTGTGTGTGCGCGCGCGCATGATCGAGATAAAAGAAAGAAGACATAAGTCATAAGATCAACGACATGGGAGAGACGGATCGGTATGACAATATGCATGCATGTGAGAGTGTAGGGAAGAAGGCCCGATAATTGAGCATGTGTTTTTGTCTTTAAGAGATAGTGGTGTGGGCTCGAGCATGCATCTATGGCGAGCAGAGGGAGCGAGACACAACGATTGTGCAAAAGAGATCAACCTATAGATGCATGTATGGAGAGACATATATAGTGTGTGTGATAGGAAGCAAGAGTGCGTGCGAGAAAGAAATGTTGACGGAGAAACTACAGATAGATACAGAGATAGAGATGCTAGCTAGAGGGACATGGCCAGTTTGAGTGTTGAAGATGACTGCCGGGTTGTTCAGAGGGTGAAGTTATGTGTGTGTGTGAGAAAGATAAAAAGAGGGCACATGACTACATGTAGAGAGAAACATATATAGTGTGCGTGATAGGAAGCAAGAGTGAGGGTGAGAAAGAAGGTTGATGGAGAAACAGATAAATAGAAAGATAAAGATGCTAGCTAGTGTGTGTTAGAGATAGGAGTCGAGTGGATCAGAAGGCTGATTTATGTGTGTGGGTGTGAGAGAGATAGAGAGAGGGTGCATGTGAGTCACATACAAACAAATATCAGAGAGAAATGAGATCCTGAGAGACAGAGTTTTTTCTCTGCGAGAGAGGAAGATATTTCACAACGAGAGTGATTGCTAGAGAGACATATGAGGGAACGCAAGATATCTCTAGGGAGAAAGAGTGTGTGTGAGCGACATACAAGAGAATGGTGGAGAGATATGAGACCGTGGGAGACAGAGTTTGTGTTTGTATGTGAGAAAGAGATATTTAAGAGGAAGAGTCGTAGCTTCTCATACCTAAGGAGCGAAAGACATCTCTGTGTGAGAGGGTGTGTGCGAGTGGGTGGCACACACGGGAATAGTAGAGAGAAATGAGACCCCGGGAGAGGAACTTTTTGTTTGTGTGAGAGAAAGAGGTTTCACATGGAGAATCATAGTTAGAGACACATAGCAAGGAGCGAGATATACTTAGAGAGAGATAGAGTGATGAAGGTCGAGGGAGAGAGTACCGTCAGCGTGTTATGAAGATAAAAGATCATTGTCAACATACATGTAGCACGAGAGATACCTGAGAGATGATGAACGCGTATAGGTCTAGAGAGATACTCCTATATAAGCATGAGTGATAGCTATATGAGACGAATATCTGGATTAAAGGGGATTCAAATATTTAAACTAGAGATCACGACATCGATAATATCATAACGCAAATTGGTGTATCAAACATGCATATTCATTTGAATTTGGGGACACGTGTAATGTTATATAATTTATCAATGTTAGTGATCCATAAATTCTTTAATTAGAGACAATGCATGGTTTATACGCAATTAATGTCTAAACGGGATTAGACTATATGTTGCGTGTGTGAAACACATTATACATGTTTGAGAAGTAAAAAAACGCATGAAACACACATTAATTGGAGACAGTTAGCAGGGAATGCATATACATTGGATTTCAACCTAAAGTGGTTTTAAATATTTGAAAATCCAAATTAAGATGGATACATCCTTATGAATCTAAGATCACGCCATTTGTAAACCATATTAAAGGGTGTTGTGCTTTTGAAAGTATATATAAAAATGATGTATTAGAATTTTATTCCAATCGAAAGTGGATCCTGCCCGAACAAAAATAGAATACAAACTGGATTCGAATTGAGTTGGCACGGTAAACGTGCACTCTTGCTCTGCAAAAATTTGAACGATGCGGGGGAAAGTCGCAGCAACCGCCCAAAACCAAAATCTGTGAGATGGAAATTACTGCCTATCCCTGACACGCAAAGCCTATCAGCTTAATTTCTATAGGTTTCGATAGGAATATGTTTGTAATTTCACTCAAATGTGGCATAACCGCCTCTCACCTAGATTCATACACGGTGGGCGCCAAAACACAGTGTCTCCTCGGCCGAAATCGACTCCCTCCCCGATTCATACATGGTGGGCGCCAAAACAAACTCTCGTCGGCAAATATTCGGTGTATGTGAGATTACCGTCCTATCCCCAATCGACTAATATTGTTGTGATGTAGGAAATTTTAAACGGGGGCTAAGTTTGTAAATTTCCTCGCATTTGAGACAAGCGCTACCAAGACATGGTTCCCCTTCCTCTCTCCTCCATTTCCCCATTCGTACTCCATGGGCGCCAAAACACCCTCTCCACCCCGGCCTCCTCCGTCCGCCACCCCATCCACCGTCGTCCTCCTCCACCATGTCGGAGCCGATACCTCACGCCGTCGCCCATTACAAGAGATCGACCTCTCTCATCCACGGCTTCGACCAGGATCCTTGCATCCCGTTCTCTCACTTCATCCCCGCTGCCGCCCACCTTGCCGGGCCGCCTCACGACTGCCTGCCCACCGCCCCACCGCCACCGTCTACCGTCCTAGATCTGCTTCCACGCCGCCGATAGCCATCGCTACCGCAGCACCGTCAAATTGTCAGCAGATGCATACACGGCACCGCACCAGAGGCGGTACTCTTTCATATCTACTCAACTTATTTATCGCAGCAAAAAATAGGTCGCCACTACTTTACTCTGATTTCTTGTCCATCACTTGTCCATCACTTACTTGTTAGTTGAAAGCAAACATTGGTTGTGAAGTTGCCTTTGTCCGGTTTGCACCTTCAGATCCGTCATGGCACGCTCAACACTATACTCGCAATGCTTATGGTTTTCCCCTTTTATATTCCACACTGGTTAAATAATAGTAGAGTAAATTTCAAAATTGGGTCAGTCGATTTTTGAGAGCTCGCCGGAGTTCACCGGTGCAAAGGAAGGGGCTCGGGTGGGGATGATGGGTGTGGGGGCGGTGGTGGGGCCTCACCAAACAAAGAAAACTCGACGCGGGTGGGGCGGGGATGGGGTGGGGGTGGCGGAGGAACACAAGAGGTGGGGCGGTTCAGGGGAGGGCCGGGGGGGTCGGGGCTGGTGGTTCAGCCGGCGGCCCGTGCGGTGTTCTGTATGGGAAGAATCAGAGACGAGGAAGAAGAAGGGTTAGGGGACGTAGGATCTTCATCCAACCACCTGAAATGGTCGACTCACCAAAATGACAAAAGTCACGCGACTTGCATGCAGACATGCCTTTATATTCAGTACCATCATCGTAGTCGCTTAGCAATCGCCCTGAATCCATCAAGCTAAACAACGTGCCACTCATAATTCCAAACTTGTTGCTCAAATATGAATCTGATATGATGCTGATATTACTAAAACAGATAATGTTTAACAGGTCAGCTAATGTTCCTACTTTACTTTCGAAAAGCACGTGCACCAGATATAGAGAGACAGCAGGGAGTTGCATTCTTAATGCGCTCTGGTTCATCATGTGTGGGCACTGTGCAACGAACATTTTATTATCCAAAATTTGCTTGCTCTTCTTTAGCATGTTCCTCTTCCATTCTTCTTTAATAAGTACTCTATCCGTTCCTAAATACAAGTCTTTGTATAGATCCCACCATGGACTACATATGGAGCAAAATGAGTGAATCTACACTCTAAAATGTATTTGTATACATCTGTATGTGATCCATAGTGGAAATCTCTACAAAGACTTATGTATTTTGGAACGGAGGGAGTATGATAGTAGTACAATATGTGTGAAGATGAGCATGGACATTTGCAGTGTAGAGGTCTATACGGTCGGTTGTGATGGACACTTTGAACTCTTCGGACCTCTTTGATTCGTAGGATTTTGTAAACATAGGAATAGGAATTGTAGTGGCCTGCCCACTTGAATCCTATAAGATTAGAAAGGAAATGCGGGGAGCTGTGTCGCCTTTGAGAGTTACACTGATATTAACAGTACCGCACCTTCAGTTGAAGAGAGCTGGTATCCGAAGCCTTTCTAGCCGTACCGGAAATACTAGCACATATATTCCGGCAAGTTCCACTTTGTTGATTTTACTCCTGATGCTTAGGGTTTTCCCATTATATCTACACTAGATCTGCGTAGGTGCTTTGTGTCCTACTAGCAGTTGTTCACCCTTTAAAGCTAAATAACACACCAATCATACGTCCTAAGGTTCTTCAAATACGAATGTGATATGATACTGACATTAGCTAACAGACACACAATTAATTGGTTAGCTAATGCTCCCAATTGAGTTTCCAAATGCATGTGGCCACATATAGAGAGACATTATCGAATTGCATTTATTTGGGCACTCTAATTCATCATGGGTGGGCAACCAGCATTGTATAGAAAGAAGGGGAATCTCAATTATATGCTTCCTCTTCTGTTCTTTAACACGCTCCTCTTCTGTTCTTCTTTAGTAAGCACAGTATGTTCCTTATCAGGAAGGGGAGCAGGGAAATCTACAGTCGACAGCTCTATTGGGCCGGTTCTGCTAAATGATTTCGCACTTCAAGTTGGTCTGACATAATACCTCGGAAATGATGGGAGCCGGGCGAACTTTGATAAGCTAAACTGATAGTAATAGATGTGCGCCTTCAAATGAATAGAGCTGGCATGTAGGTGATCGGTAGGCTACATATTAGTAGCGGCAAAACCCCGTGTTTTCCAGCCAGTTCCCCTTTCCCGATTTATTTATGGTGGTTATGGTGTACCCCTATTATCTACACTATGATCTGCCTACTAGCACTTCGCTCTCGTTATCATGTTTTGTCAATAAACTTTCTATACGGTATATTATGAACCTATCATCTGCCAACTATCCTTACATCTGGGGCCCCCAACAGGGAGCCGATTTTTTGTGTTGTTGTGCCAGATTATATTAATCTACTCACCATATTACAGCACACATGGGCTCTCTCATCAGAATCTAGTGATAGCACACAAGGGTTTACAGGGAGCCTCTATTATATTACAATATCCTCTGCATTACAAAGATAATCTCACTACTATTTGTGTTTTCATGCTTTACAGATATTGTATGTAATCACAATGAATATAAGAATGCGCACATTAGAAGAATATTGCGGAACAATTCAATGGGTAACAAACTTGGCATCAAGGGACTGAGGTCCATTGTGGATGCAATGAAACGCACATGCTCCCGACCTATAGATTCATATTCAGAATATGATCCTAATGACTATTCTAAGCTCAAGGAGTCAAAGGCAGATGGCCTATCCTGTTCACCCAATAAGGTGCTTGTTCTAATTTGGCAAGGTTTTATTGGATGCACATATCTTGCATAAGGTGTCTTGCATTTCTTTTGCTTCGTTTCACCGCCATCTGCTTAGTTTACTCATGATATATGTGAAGGTGCCCTGCCCATCTATTATCACAACCTATTCCATTTGTTGTCATACCATGTTTTTCCATTCAAATGATGTTCTTGTGTTTCAGACATCCAAAAGGAAGAGGGCGATTGCAGAACCTGAAGGAGTACAAGCAAAGTCCTTGAAAAAGGTGGTGCTACGGAGAAATCACATAGCACCCGAGGTATATTGGCAATAGAACCAGCCAAGAAAACCTAGGATATCGCAACTATGCCGGTCGCCGCTTTTGCTCTTGTGAGTTCCTATTGTCCTATCGTCGTCCTTACATTCATACCTGGTGGATTATGTGACATCATTGTGCATTATAGCTTGCTTATCCACTGTTCACTCCAAATTATCAGATATATGTTAATGCTTAAATTAATGTAGAATAAACCCAATGCTTATGAAGAAATTTAGTTATGCATTGTTCTTGTAAGTATATGTTGTCCTTCATCACTGTACTTATATTTGTCACCTAGTTCTTCATGAACACTTTGCAACTTATTTTCCCTTGTCCTCCATTTTTCTACACATCAGATCTACATTTACTCTTGCCAAAATATTGAATAAAACCAATGTTACAGAAGAAGTTTACCTCCGCATTGCTCTTGTTAGTGCCTTCTGCCTATATGCTGTATTTACATTTGTACTCTGCATATTAAGTTAAATAATCGCCATTTGTTCCTATATTTTCACATCTATATTTACTCTAAACAAAATGTAGAATAAAGGCAATGCTCTTGAAGAAGAGTGTGCGGTAAACTTATTGAATAGCACCCCCCCCCCATCAATATGGACAAGGGCTTTATAGAGCCTGTCTTCATTACTAATATAAGTTTGTCCTCCTCGAGCCTACAAACTATGAACAATGGTTTGGTGAAGCTGGCCGCTCCTGCACAATGCCATTTCCTGCCGTCTTAACTATGAACAATTCCTATTATGTTAATGCTAGTTTAAACCGTGTCTCTTTATTTCTGACAAATAAATGAGATGAATTGACAGCGATGATGCTTATACGTGCAAAACCTTTTATCTACCTACTTGTTTCTCTTTTCGTGGTGACAACACTCATCGCTAGGAAGAACTGCCACAATGATAGTGAGACGAACCCATTGTTTGTCCCTCTAACACATATTCTAGAGGAGAAGGCAACACATCTTGAGGGTAGGGATACAACCATGAAGTCACATCTTGATGTAGTGTCAAACTTACTCATTGACACAAGCTCGATGAAGTCGCCTTTGAACTGTTTCGACTTCTTCGCCTGAAATTCAAGCGAAGTACACGCTTCCGCCAAATCCGATCGAACTCCAATCTCTATGCAAGATTAACTGTAAGTACAGGATGTTTATTGATGCTATGCAGCTTAAGTTGGTGGATATAAGCGCCAAAGAAGCGCAGTCTCATCAGTTTGTTAAGCTGCTTGCGCTGCAGCTCCTGGGCCGGGCTAACCTTTCTTGAACTGTTTTGAAGTGTCACGGTTACATCTATTATTTTGTCCGCCTGTTAACTTCCACTGGTGGCGACCTGCCCAGTTTATGTAATCTGCTGTCTGGTTGCCCTTTATTATCACTGGCGGCGAACTTTGATGCCGAGGGGATGTAATATGTTGTAATTTCTTTGTTGTATAGTCTAGGTTTATTCTTTGTCACGATGTTGTAATTTATTTGCTGTTTCTGTTGTCGTTACTCTAAGAAAAGGTCGTAATATTCGATCGGTGTGCAATGAGCCAATAGGTTAGGTTTATAAAATAATAATTTCTATACTAAAACTGGTCGGTCGCCAATCGCTAATATGGGCCGAACCGTGGGGCTACAATCATCTTGGGCCATTAGTTTGGTCTAGTCTTAATCTGGCCCACTATTAGTTTCGGGCCTTTAGAAGGCCGAGTAAACCGCTTGCCTTAATTGGGCAAGAAAATTAAATAGGATTTTAACAGATTGAAATGTTTTTGGGCCTTGGCTCACCCAATTACATGACGGGCAGGAAGCAGGCCGGATGTATAACGGGCCTAAATTAGGCCCAACACTCTCAAGGGCCTTTAACGGGCCTATAGGCAGTTTGGGCTAGAAAGTATCCACGAAGAGTACGGGTCGTTAAGAGGCCGAAAGTAACTACGGACCATAATTAGGCCCAGGTACAACTCGGGCCTTTAAATGGCCGAAAGTGAAACCGGGCCAAAAGAGGCCCATATATAGACAGGGCCGCTGGCAGGCCGAAACTAGTATCGGGTTGAACTGTTAAATGGGCCATTAAGAGGCCGAAGAGCAAATCAGGCCGCCAATGGGCCCAATGGCACAATAGTTGTTAAAAGGGCCGCATCTGTTATGGGCCGTAATTTGGCCCAAGAAATAAAAGTCAGTTAACACCCGGATCAGGGGTGGACCGTAGTTTGGCCCAAACTATTGCAGGCTTTAACGGGCCGGATCTGACATGGGCCGTAAACTGGGCCCAGAATATTACAGTCATTTAACGACCCGTATCTGATGTGGGCTATAATTTGGTCCAGAAAATGTTAGGTTGTTAACGGGCCGGCCCATTAGATCTGACGAAATCTTGTGGGCCTGTTCCTAGGCCGGCTTTTAGACCTATATGGGCCTCTATTGGGCCGTCCCACGTGTCAACGTTTCATTGGCGATTCTTGTCAAATGGACGGTTGACATCTGTCCCAACGCTGAGCCGACACGTGGTTCATCAGTGAATGAGAATTTACACGTGGAAAATCGCCATTGGTCGGGGCTGTTAACGGGTTATCATATCCAAACTGGAACTCGATAGCTTAACGGTGACCCGTTACGGTGGATGCCACGTGTCGGTCACCATTGACGAAAGCACTTCTATGACGCTACGATTTATCGTCATGGAAGTGGACACTTCCGTGATGATAATTTTGGTAATGTCATGGAACACTTCTACGACAAAGACAGTATGACTATCTTGATTCTGTCATAAAATCGTCATGGATGTACATGCATGACAGAAAACGTGAGCTACTGTGATAAACACGTATCATCACGGAAGTGTATTTTTTTGTAGTGTGTTAGAGGTGTGGGTAAGCATGCTTCTATGGTTCAAACTCTGTTAGAACAAGTTGCTAAATCTCAAAGAGAGTTGCTAGATGAAATGAATAATAATATCATTGATCATGCTGTTAGATTAATGACTAGAGGAGGTAAAAATGACTCAGGAACCACTTTATCCCGAGGGACACCAAAAAAGAATTGAACAAGATTCTCAAAGAGTTAACACTAATGCACGTAGTCCTTCTAAAAAGAAAAACAAGAAGAAAAATGATAGGACTTTGCATGCCTCTAGTGAACTCAAGTAGAAAAACCTCCTGATAATGATAATGAAGTTTCTATCTCTGATGCTGAAACTCAGTCTGGCAATGAACATTCACCTTCTGATAATGAAAAATATAATGATGAGGTTCACAAAAATACTCAAACAAATAATAAAAAACCAGACAATGATGTTGAGATAGAACCTGCAATTGATCTTGATAACCCACAACCTAAGAATAAGAGATATGATAAAAGTAAGAATATGAGATATTATAAAAGAGACTCTGTTGCTAGAAAACACGGTAAGGAAAGAGAACCATGGGTTTAAAAACCTATGCCCTTTCCACCTAAGTCAACTACAAAGAAAGATGAAGAAGGATTTGAACGCTTGTCGAAATGTCGAGGCCAGCCTTTTTTTATGCATCGCTTGACTGATATCTTGAAAATGCCTCCTTATGCTAAGTACATGAAGGACATCATCACCAATAAGGGAAAAATACCGGAAGTTGAAATCTCCACCATGCTTGCTAATTATACTTTTAAAGTTGGAGTACCTAAAAAACTTGGAGATCAAGGAATAACAACTATATCTTGCTCCATCAAAAGAAACTATGTGAAAACTGCTTTATGTGGTTTGTGAGCTAGAGTTTGTGTTATGCCTTTCTCTTTATATAAAAGACTTGATTTCAATAAGCTCACACCTACTGAAATATCTTTGCAAATGGCTGATAAATCAACTACCTTACCTATCGGTATTTGTGAGGATGTGCCTGTTGTTGTTGCTAATGTTACTATTTTGAATGACTTTCTTATACTTGAGATGCCCGAGGACAACAACATGTCGATTATCCTTGGTAGACCCTTCTTGAATACTGCAGGGGCTGTTATTGATTGCAATAAAATCAAGGTCACTTTTCATATCAATGGTAATGAGCATACGGTGCACTTCTTCCAAGAAACAATTCCAAGTGAATGATATTAATGTTATTGAAAAATATCCGACAATCACTATTGGAAGTTTTCAACTACCTCTACCTACAGTTAAAAAGAAATATGAAATGCTTATTGTTGGGGACATTCATATCCCCATTGAGGTAACCTAGTGATTTACGATAGTTCTTCGGCTTCATGCTAATCGAAAGTGGTTGTTAATAAGACTTGATCAACCTTATTAATGGATCATTTTTTAGAGGTATGGAGTTGATGAATTTAGTAAGCACTACCTTCTGTCACTACCTTTTGTTTTCTATTTTTATTAATTAAATTAAATAAAATGACATGTTTTGTCTGTTTCCTGAATTTCTCGTGCAATAAAAAATGACCCAAAAAAATTCTCAGAATACTCTAAAAATTTAATATGATTTTTTCTGAATATTTAAGAATTTTTTGTGCAAATAACATCAGAGGGAGGTGCACCAGGTGGGCACAATCCACCTGGGTACGCCAGGACCCCGAGGCACGCCCTGGTGGGTTGTGGTCCCCACGTGGGCCCCCTCACTTATCCCTTCATACCACTTCATCATCTACCTCCAGAAAAAAATCACCATTGCTCTCTCTCTCTCTCTCTCGCGCGTTCTTGCTCTCAAACCCGCAGATTTCGATCTCTTTGCTCGAAGCTCCATTTCCGAAACTGTTCCGGGTGATTGCTGCTTGGTATGTGACTCCTCCGTTTGTCCAATTAGTTTTTTGCTTTAGTGGTTTATATTTTTAATAATTAGCTAATCTTGATGATGCTACAGATGAGCTTGCATGTTTAATTCTTAGAGTTCTAAGTAGTTTGAATGCTTGCTATGGCCTTTATACATCCCTATGAGTAGTTGCTATCAATCTTGTAAAGTTTTGTTGATAAATTTTTGTCACCCAAAATTTTTCAGAAAATTGTACGCGAATATGATGAACCTTTTCGAAAGGAGTTCTTCGAGGAGGAGATCCTCGGAGGCATCTTCTAGTGACAGCTCCGTTCGTCGGTCTTATGTTGAACCAAGTGAAAGTTCCATACGAGATGCCACCACAAAAACATGCCTATGGCCATGCGATGATTATATGGTGAGTGTGGGCATTAAGGAGGAATTTGAGCAATATGTTCACAATGCCGGTCTCGATCCCTACATTTCAGGGCAGGCTGAGGCATCCGCACCGAGAGCCTTCGTGAGCTATCACCCTGGTCATTATCCAAAGCATTATCGATAACCAAGTTTGGCCAAAAGCCTAAGCTTGGGGAGTAATATTTCCAACAAAATTACATTCATGATTCACACATTCCCTTCCATTTGTCGGTGTCCACACTTTTTCATTGTATTATCCATGCTAAATTTATTTTCACGCTTTCTTCCCGTGTGTTTGAAAAACTTCGAGAAAATACAAAAATATTTCCTGCTTCTTTTTTATTTTTCTTTCTGGAGTAGTTAGATGTGGTATCTAAAAAGAAAACCAAAAAAGATTTCCTTGTTCTTCTTGTGCTTGTTGGGAGCTTTCCTGCAAATAGTTTTTCGCTTTTCCCCCTTTTATTTGCTTGTTCAAGAAAACCAAAAACTCCAAAAATATTTTAGTGTGTTTCTCTGAATTTCTTTTCTTTTTATTTGAGTCATACCGAGGAGAAGACCACGCTGAAAATGTTGAGTGGCTCTCATCTGCATTATTGTTGATCTAACAAAGAGCCCATATTACCTTGTCTTCTCTTATTGAATAAAATGTTTGCAGATTCCAGCTTAGTCCACGTCACTCTTGCACTATTATTATTTCCATATCGTTCGGTCGTGCATGTGAAAGGCAATAATGACGATATTAGATGAACTGGCCGTGGCAGAGAGAAACGGGTATGAACTCGACTTGTTCTGTTTTTGTAAATATGTTTAACCTAGTACCCATGATTCAGCTCCTTAAGATTGAACATGTTTGCAATGACAATTACGGATTATAGTTTCTCATGTCATGCATAAGTAGCTAGGAGTGAATAATGATTTATCTTGGATGTCAACATTGCATTAAAATGATTTTGATGTAGTATGATGATATGGTATTCTCCTATGAATGTTCGAGTGGCTTGACTTGGCACATGTTCATGCATGTAGTTGAATCAAAACCAACATAGCCTATATGATATTTATGTTCATGGTGTTCATATCCTACTCATGCTAGTGTCCAATGTTACTTATGCATAATGCATGTTCATGACCGTTGTTGCTCTCTAGCTGGTCGCTTCTCAACCTATTTGCTAGCCTTCGCCTGTACTCAGTGGGAATTCTGCTTGTACATAAGACCTTGAACCCAAGTTATTCCAGATGAGTCCAACATACCTACCTATATGCGGTATTACCCTGCCGTCCTATGTAAATTTGCATGTGCCATCTCTAAAAAAAACTTCAAATAAATATCCCTTTTGTGTGCCTGGATCGTTCATGGAACGCAGGAGGTAGTCGGTATCTTCCATGCTAAACGGGTTATTCTCAGGTCGAGTGTTTATTCATTTTCCACTGCACAAGAAAAGGGCGGTAATAGGGATTCCCAGTCCCAAACTGCAAACAGAAAAGAGCTTACAAATAATCAAACAAAAACTCCTACGGAGTCATAACGTTTACTTTATCGCCTGGGAACCGCCACTAACGTGTTTAGCATGGAAGATATTGATAACTGATGGTCATGAAGTAAACAAGAAGGGTGCATTTTTCAAAATATCATTTACCTCTGTTTTAAAAACTTGAGCTCTGGCACCACTGCAAATCACCGCTTCCCTCTGCGAAGGGACTATCTATTTACTTTTATTTTGTGTCATCACCTTCTAAAATAAGCGCCAAAACCTGAGAGCACTGCTGTCATGCTTATGCATTGCGTGTAGCTAATGTTGGGTGCATCATGAATGGATCTTTTCTATCATGAATTATAATGTTTAGTCGCTGCTTGAACTTTGGAGGTGCTCTGCATTTATGTTTTGCGGTCTTAGAAAGGGCTAGCGAGATACCACTATCATAATATTATATCATGGTTTTTTTGATAACGTGTTGCTGTTTGAGATATCTTATTATTGCTCGCTAGCTGATTATGTCATCGATATGAGTTAATATAATTTTTAAGAGTTATGGTCGGCATGGTTAGTTATAATATTGGCTGAAAACCTGGGTGATGTTTAAGATTATTTATGCAAATAAGAGCAAAAGAGTTCGTAAAAGTTTTTCTTTTTCACTTTCAGTTTATCAATGTAATTGCTTGAGGACAAGCAATGGTTTAAGCTTGGGGGAGTTGATACGTCTTTGTCGTATTTACTTTTCCTAACGCTTTTCCTCTTGTTTTGGACTCTAATTTGCATGATTTGAATGAAACTAACCCGGACTGACGGTGTTTTTAGCAGAACTATCATGGTGTTGTTTTCTGCAGAAATAAAAGTTCTCGGAATGGAAGGAAACTTTGCGAGGATTTTTTATATAATAAAAGAGAATTTCTGGAGCCAAGAACCACCGAAGGGGGGCACCTGGGTGGGCACAACCCACTGTGGCGCCTCGCTTCTGTGCACGCCTGTGGGTTGTCCCCACAGATGCTGAAACCGATGCTATACAATCACATATTTCCAGAAAAAAAATCAGGGGAGAAAGAATTATCGCGATCCACAAGATGGAGCCGCCGCCGTCTCCTATTCTTCATCGGGAGGCCAGATCTGGAGTCCGTTTTGGGCTCTGGAGAGGGGGATCTTCGATCTTCGTCATCACCAACCCTTCGCCATTGCCAATTCCATGATGCTCCCCACCGGGAGTGAGTAATTCCTTCGTAGGCTCGCTGGTCGGTGAGGAGTTGGATGAGATTCATCATGTAATCGAGTTAGTTTTGTTAGGGCCTGATCCCTAGTATCCACTATGTTCTGAGATTGATGTTGTTATGACTTTGCCATACTTAATGCTTCTCACTTTGGGCCCGGGTGTCATGATTTCAGATCGGAACCGTTTATGTTATCACCATTATATCCATGTTCTAGATCCGATCTTGCACGTTATAGTCACCTACTATGTGTTATGATTCGGCAACTCCGGAGTGACAATAGTCGGACCAGTCCCGGTGATGATTGTAGTTTGAGGACTTCATGTATACACCGTGTGTTAATGCTTTGTTTCGGTTCTTTATTAAAAGGAGGCCTTAATATACCTTAGTTTCCTTATGGACCCCGCTGCCATGGGAGGGTAGGACAAAAGATGGCATGCAAGTTCTTTCCATAAGAATGTATATGACTATTTACGGAATACATGCCTAAATTATATTTATGAACTGGAGCTAGTGCCATATCGCCCTAGGTTATGACTGTCACATGATGAATATCATCCAACAAATCATCGATCCAATGCCTACGATTTTCCTATATATTGATCTTGCTAAGTTACTACTGCTGATGTTACTGTTGTACTTGCTATAAAACTACTGCTATCATCAAGTATCACATTATTGTTGCTGCTACTACTATCAAAACTATCATAATACTTTGCTACTGATCACTTTGCTACAGATAATTAATCTCCAGGTGTGGTTTAATTGACAACTCAGCTGCTAATACTTGCAAATATTCTTTGCCTCCCCTTGTGTCGAATCTATAAATTTGGGTTGAATACTCTACCCTCGAAAACTGTTGCGATCCCCTATACTTGTGGGTTATCACTTTGCCACATGCCGACGACCCTCATGTATATATTCCATAGAAACATGCCTTGCTCTACTGCCCTAGCTCCCCACGTGGTTGTGTGTGGATCTTTTTCTACTTCAGTTGGCTGTTCCAAAGCCACCTAGACTTTTACTATTATTAGAGGTAAAGCTAGTTCATACAGTGAAATCTAAGAGTTGGTTCAAGTAGGGAAGAAAGTGGGAAAGTTGTAGCATGAATCTAGGACTTGGTTCTAAGAGGAAACGGGGGAAAGTAGTAGATACTGGCTATCCAACCGGTCTCTTGGTTGAAAAGGCAAAGAAATCATGGTCGATGGCGAAGGGTGGGGGAAGTGGACCTGTCTCTTGGTAGAAAAAGGAAAGAAAGTGAGGGGTGTTGGGGGACAACACAAATGAGAACGAGCAGGTCTAGATTTCCTGTGCTCACATAGGAAAATGTCGCCGAGGAGATAAAAAATGGGACAAATACAGACATGTCAGCTCGAGTGTTTGCCGCCTCAAAGAACCACATCTGCCTCACCACTTTATGCCCCTTCTGTCCCTATGCCCATATCGCTACCGTTAATGTAAAATCCCAGGAATCATTAAGCAATGCCACCTAATGTCACTATTAAGTAATGGTCTAGTGTCGTCGATAAATTGAAGCAATGCCACCTAATGTGACTATTAAGTAATGGTCTAGTGCCATCGATAAATTGAAGCAATGCCACAACCATTTTATGAAGTGCTTCCGTCTTGCTTTATTTCCCATGAATTGTGTTTTTGCAGTTACATTTAAATCTCACACCGCTAACATTGCTTCATCCCAGTGGAACTGCACAAATTTGATTGCACATTTACTAACCATCTGCTACTCTCATGATAGTAATACTAATGCTATTGTTCTGCATGTTAATCTAGTGGCGGTGTTGATGTGATGTGATGCTACTTCTTACTTAAGGGCACTTTCATATTGTCAATGTAGTGCCAATTATAACACAATAGATGTTGTTGTTAATCATATGCCACTGCAAATAACTGTCACTTTTTAAATAACCGTATTTCATATTTGTGCAAACAGGGATGTCTGTCTCCATATCGTTTCTATCTGCGCAATCAAAAGTACACACCTCAGTTTTAGTAGAACTGCACAAAATGAGATGGCTATTCCTAGTTGCCGTCGTCTAACCACCTGTATCTAGGTATTCCTACATTGGTTGTAACTAGGTAGAATGACCAACGAAATCTAAAAGAAGTTGATCCGTACGTTTTACTTCCTGATTGCAGTGCACGGACGAACAAAAACAATTGCATCCTAGTCGGGAATGCACTTTCTCCCAGTTCATCCATGGACAGAGGACTAGCTGGCACGGCTGCACAAAGGTTTTGGGACATGTGCACGGACAAGAGGCATTGTGGTTTGCTTATATCTGCAAATAGCGATGCTTAAATTTTGCAGAACTGCACAAGAAGTTCAGCTGGTCAGTAGACTACATGGTTCAGTTCAGCATTCGGACTGAGAACACAATTATAATTGGTTATTCTGGAATGAGAGAACCTAACCCTGGATGGTTGCAACAAGAAAAACCAGAGTGAACTCCAAGAATTAAAGCCTGCCTAGGGAGGCCCTTTGCTTAGAGAAGCTGATATGTCTCCAACGCATCTATAATTTATGAAGTATTCATGTTGTTTTATTATCATTCTTGGATGTTTTACAATCATTTTATAGCAACTTTATATCATTTTTGGGACTAACCTATTGACCCAAAGGCTCAAAGTGCGATTCTTGTTTTTGCTTATTTTTACATCGCAGAAATCAATATCAAACGGAGTCCAAACACCGCTAAACTTTTGTGGATTTTTATGGACCGTAAGACTCGATGGGCCGAGCAAAGCACTGGGGGGTGCCCGAGGAGGGCACAACCCACTGTATGCGCGCCTCTTTACCCTATAAATTCCCAAATATTCCCAAAACCCTCTGGATTAACCTAGATCAGAATTTCCGCCACCGCAAGGCTCTGTAGCCACCGAAAAACAATCTAGACCCCGTTCCGGCACCCTGCCGGAATCATCTCCGGTGGCCATCTTCGTCATCCCGGCGGCCACCATGATGAGGAGGGAGTAGCCCACCCTCATGGTTGAGGGTTTGTATCAGTAGCTATGTGTTTAATCTCTCTCTCTCTCTCTCTCTCTCTCTCTCTCTCGTGTTCTTGAGATTGCACGATCTTGATGTATCGCGGGCACTTGCCTAAGGTCATCATAAGGCCAATCGTCTTGTCAGGTTCCAATCAATCCCAATCTTTTTAGCATGTCCAAAGTAGCTCCCTGCTCAATCCATCCTGAACGACCCCCACCCAGGAAAGCGATCAACCACCAGATCCGGAGTATGACTCCAGACTCCCGCAACATGAGTTCGACTCTGAGTTTTGCGCCACCGAGAAGTATGAAAATATGAGTTGTGTGCACGAACACACGCCTGCTCGACGTGTATGCACGGAGGGATTTGACATTGGCAGACGGTTTCTCAGTTGCCCCTTAGAGGTTAGTGCTATGAGGCTTGCGCCCTTGTTAACGCCCCCACTCATCCTGAGTACTATTTAAGTTGAGTTAATGCCCCCACTCATCCTGAATACTATTTAAGATTGGCAGTGATATGAGGCTTGCGCCCTTGTTAACTAGGTGGTTGGTTGATGAATGGCATGGCACGGCTCGGAGTATTATCACCAAGCTTACAGAAGATAACATAAAGCTGAAGAAGAAACTGACTGATATGGAGTGCACAGTCAGTACGATGAAAAAAGAAAGAATCAATCATAGGCAACATATGAAAGCAAGAGACAAGAAGGAACTAGCATGTGTAGTTGTATTCATCGCATTAGCCATCTTCTATGCGCTATTTGCAATGATGAATGGGAGTTTTTTATTGTTATTATTGGCTACATCAATAAGCATAGCTCATCTATTATTTGGCAACTGTCCTATGAAAATGTTTGTTTCACATTTGGAGGTACCAACCCATGTGCGTAATTATCACATTTAGAACTACGCAACCGCGGGAATTTGGAATGACTGGGTACTGATAATTGTGGTTGATTATATCAGGATTCTAATCGCCTACCATGGCGCCAATATAATCTGTCAATCCCCCGCTTCAATTGCCATTCCCCTTTTCTTCATACCCCACTTCAGTCTCCACCATATTCATCGTTCTCGCTGGCCGCACTACACATTCACACACACTCTGCAATCTTGCTTTCTCGCGGTTTGTGTACGTACCGCAGCCATGTCGAGCGGCAGCAAGGATGACAGTTCCGTCATCAGTCTGGCGCCCGTTCATAGGTCAACCTCGTAATCATCCCGCTCCTCTTCCATGAGTCTGGCGTCGAGCCCTGACCTCGATTTTATTCAGATCATGGAAGGGACGCCGCCGCCCGAGTCGTCGGACGACGACCAGACAGACGAGGAGCCGTCAGAGGACGAAGAAGACGACGACGATGATGATGATGAGGAGGACTGGTCGAACGAGGAGGACGACGATGACGACAACGACGGCGATGAAAAGCCAACGGTCAGCAGCAAGAAGCGTCATCACCAAGACGATGTCGCGGGGTCATCCAACAACAACAACAAGAATGACTAAATTAAGCAGATTGTATATCTTTGCTGTCGTTCACTCATATTAATTCGCTATCTCTGTTTCCCCTGTTAATCTCATCGCAGACGATTAACAATACGCATTCGACTGGGATCTTTTACATTATCGCCTACAGTTGGTTTCTTGAATTGTGTGCCCTGTCGAGCACACAATTCACAACAAAAAATCGTATGCGTTGTCTATAATTATCGGATCCAATTCTGATTACCAACCTGTTTGTCGGATATCACACACATCTTGTTACGACGAATCGTTTGTGTTCTTCAGGATTATGTCAAAAAGTTCATCTGAGTGAATTGTATTCCGTCAATCGCACACACCTTGATATGGCCGACCTTTTGTGTTTTTTCGCTCATCGCAGATAGTTCGTAAGGATCAACTGTATGCCAATATTCGCACACGCAACTCTAATCTGAACTGTGCTAGATGGATCCACCATCGCACAAAGCCCGTCTTATTGGTGACATTTTTATTTCGATATATATCGTTTGCGATTCATGCATCACACACAGTTTGGTCGAAGGGTCTCTCATTCATGTGTCGCATTAGCAGTATCCTGCATTAGTGATTTCTTAGTTGCGCCACTTCCCACACGAGTGTGTTTTCAGTCACTTCGCCTCCTATGTGTCTGCCATATCGTTGCAAAGCTCTGGGTTGCTTAAATCTTTCCTACCTCTCTTCTCAGCATGCACCACAAGTGAGGTATCAGGCCTTCAGAACCCCACCTTTTGTGACCCTTTACGAAAGAGGGACGATCAGGTTTTTATAGAGCGCTCTAGTGCAACTGATGGATTCTTCCCTGTCGTGGTTGCGCACGGCGAATTCTTCCTCGACGTCAACGACCTCTTCACCAACATGTCTTTCGCTGGTGATGGTACCACAACTGTGAATGCTTGTTCATCCACTGGGCCGCATGTGCCCTCATCCCTTTTGTTAGGGATTGCTTCTGGATTAGTAGTACACCAGTTGATCTGGACATGTTGTTTTCATCGTATCTACCTGATTACATGTCTACTATGTGCATGGCTATTGTTGGTTTGATCACCATGTTTATTCTGTTGGTCATGATTTAGCTATCGTGTTTTTGGATTAAATTATATGGGAAATTGCTCCAACATTCAACACAGGGAGCCCCACAACGTTCTTTAGGCATCCCCGATTCGACTCGCCACCGTTATAACTACTCCCTCCGTTCCTAAATATAAGTCTTTGTAGAGATTTCATTATGTGGACTACATACGGAGTAAAATGAATGAATCTAAACTTAAAATGCATCTATATACATCCATATGTGGTTTATAGTGGAATCTCTATAAAAACTTACATTTAGGAACGGAGGGAGTAGGTCTCAATCCCTCTACCTTCGCCTCCCGACGCCCTACACTGTCCACGTGAGCGGCGAGCCAGATATGTCGAACTCTAATACTATGTAGTCAATTTTGGGGTGGAGCTTAGGTGGAAACCAAAGTCACCGATAGGACAGAAGAAGATTTTTCTGAAAAGCTCACCCTCCTTCGTTTCTTTAGTCTAGATATACACATGCATCTCTTACATTTCAACCCCTCTACAACTTATAAACAACAACTCATGACTTCCAACACCGACGTGTTAGCACTAACAAAGTTGTACTTGTTGCCACCTCAAAATTCTTGAGGCTCACAGCTACCACAAGTACGTGCTCTTGCCTTGCTAGGCTAAAGCCTGTAAAGCTACCGTTAACCACTTGCAGTAGGAGTAGTGCTGTAGGGATGTATGCACAATAGTGTGCTGCCACTGCTTATTCCATCTCCCCAGCAAAGCACTCGTCCATGGGGACTCCATAGCAGGGGGAGAAGTTAAGCGAGAAGGTGGCTGCATCATGAGATTCAGAACATGCACTCATCTCCCGCAGGCCAGAAGTAGTTACCGTAGCAGCTTAAAGTTACAGTACAGCACAGACAAGAGATTCCATGTGGAAGCCAATCAGAGAGGCGAAGACGGAGGGGCAATCATGGTCCTCCCTCTTTCTGGCATCTGTCACAAAGTGCTGCATCAGTGAGTGCAAAGCCAAGGCCTGGCACAAGGTAAAATGGTTAAAAGAGCTTGTACCGTGCCACTGACTCGCTGATGGCGCATGTAAGACAGGCAGATGGCAGAGTAGTACTAATGACACACACACACACACACACACACACACACACACACACACACACACACACACACACAGCCTTTTCCTTGTGACAATCTTTGCCTTGCGCAGTGATAGGTAGATACAGACGGCTAGGAAAGCTGCATCTGCTGCTGCTGCCATGCATGCTGCCTCCTCCTGCCCTGGCTTGCTGCTGCAGCGGCAGGGACGAAAGAGACCCAACAGATCACATGGATAGGGCTAGGAGAGAATGGATGTACTGTAGTGAACTATAGAGTGAGGCCATGGCCATCCCATCCATGCCATGCGAGCTTGCGGTTGTATAGGAGTATTTTTGAAGCTTAAAAGTTTGCATTAAATAAATCCCTTTTGGTTGTTTTGAGCAAGTTCTTTCTCAGCTCCAATCAAGTCTTTTAAAAAGAGAGAATGGATAAAAATAAGAAGCTTGGATTTGGTTGCACGGCATAATGTAATATGAATAAACAAAAAATGTTAAGGGAAGATACTCCACGACAGGCACCAATCAACATCTGCTTATAGTAGTGACAGTAAAGAAAGGAAGAGCGAACAATGGAAAGATGATGTTGTGACCAAAAAGGATGGAAAGATAAAGATGGAGTGATAGACTCCTCTCCCCATCCAACATCCATTTATAAGTTTGAGAATAACATCTAGTAGTAGCATACAGCAACAAGTGAAAGAAAGAAAGCAATCGAGCTTGACCTACAGCAAACTACAACATCAACTACACCTAATGCAATGCCACAAAGAGGCTGGCTCACCAGCTTGCTGTGTCGCTGCACTCTCACAAGCCTAATTCTAAGAAGCTCCGGGTGATCTTGAAGCAAAGCCAATGACACACGTAGCAGAAGAGATGGAAAACCAACCAACCAACCAGACGTAGAACCAGCTCCGAATTTTGCTCCTCCTAGTTGCAATGCAATCGCCAGCTCCTATGAATGATGAAGCGGAATCAAATTAGCACCCTGCAAGAGGATGAAGAACCAATCAGGAATCGCGTTCAAGGAAGGGTCGACGGCAATGCAGTAATGGAGAACAGGCAGAATTATAGTACAACAGTACAAGTCAGTTAGGACATAGTAAGAATTCTCACAGTGATGCAAGTGGAGGAGCTGATGGCCGATGTCGTTGCTGGTACACTGTGGAGGTTGGTGGTGAAGTCATCTGTCATCCACCGCTGCTGTCAGTGGTGGGAAGCCGAGGAGACGGACGGCGGCTTGTCGCCATTGCCGCCGTTGTGCTCCTCGTTGCCCTGCATCCTCGCGGGGACGCGGAATCCGGAGAAGCTGACGCCGGGACCGAACCCGATTGCCGACACGGAAGGGTTCAAGCCCCCTTGGTGCTGCTGCTGCTGCTGCATCGGGTTGTTGTCGTCAGCTTCGACGGTCTCCGTCCATCCTCGGTCGGAGGGCTGGTTACTGGACTGAAGGGGACCCCTCTGGAAGAAGAACTGGCTCTGGCCACTCAGCGCCGCCTGCATATGCGCCGCCTGCTGCGACACGTTGAACAAGTAGCCGCCAGTGCTCCCGCCGCCTGGGTCGGGCACGTTCCACGGCATCATGCGCTGGCTCGCCGCCTGCTCGCCCCACATGGCGCCGCCACCGCCGAATGAGTAACTGGCCGCGCCGGGGAATAGTGTCTGCTGGGCGGTGCCGTTGCCGTCTTGGCCATCCGACCGGTGCTGCTCCTGCTGCTGGTGGTGGTGGTGAAACATGGGGTCTGGTAAAGGCTGCAGCGACAGCCGGAGTTCTTGGCTCTGGCTGCCGGTTCGCGACAGGAGGTCCGGTGTGTAGCCTTGAAAACCCATGGCCGACGAGTGCGCAGCCACAGTGGACGACGACGGCTCCCCGCCTGCGGTCCCGCCCATGGGGAAGAACGACTTGATCGTGTCCGCGATGGAGTCCGGAGTCGAGCGACGGCGGGAGGAAGCTGATGCCGCCCGTGGCTCCTCCGGCGCCACCAGAGCCGGCGAAGTCGAACGACGAGTGCGCGATGGTGATGGCCTGCGCCTGGTCGTCTGAGTTGTCGGCGGAGTCAGGCTGGGTCGAGGAGGACGGCGGCGCGGCAGCATTGCTGGCGGCAGGGGCGACGGCCGTGGGCTGCCAAGCGGGAAGGGTGTCGAGGTTGTCGATGGCGTCCTTGGCGTTCTTGATGAGCCAATCGACGGCCTTGCTGGGGCGGTCGTAGCCTAGCCGGTCTTGCACGTCGTAGAACTGGATGGCCGTGTGTGCCGACAGCCGGACGCGCCGGTCGCGAGGCCCGCGCGCCGTGCAGACCTTGCTGTGCCGGTCTTTCCGCCCCGTGGAGCGCACAATGTGCCCTCCCTGCACTGCCACGATCTCCCCGCCTCCGCCGCCCCTCACCCGCGCAGGCGTCGCCGGCACCATCTCGCCGCCTCGTCCTCCTCGCGCCCGCGTCTGGGATGCCGCGGGCGGCTGCGCCTGCGCCGTGAATTGATGCATGTGATGGTGGTGGCTCCCGGCGCCTCCGAAAGACAGGAGCTGCGTCTGGAGCCCGTGGTGATGATGGGACTGGCCGGCGTCGCCCATGGGCGCGAGAAGGGCATACTCGGCGGACGAGCCCGGTTGCCTCACGGACGCGGCCTGGAGGTGCGAGAGCTGGAAGACGGGGGCGGGCGGAGGTTCTTGGTCCTGCTGCACTTGTTGGTGCAGCTGCAGCAGCCGGTAGTGGTGGTGCTGTTGCTGCTGCTGCTGCTGCTCGTCATCCGCAGCCTCCTGCTGCCCGCCGCCGCCACCTCCACCTCCACCTCCTCTTCCTCCTGCGCCGTCGCCTCCGTGAGGACCCCGGTGGTGGTGCCTCGGATCCAGATCCCCCGGCTGCGGCTTCGCCCCCGCTACTGCTGCTGCTCCAATGCGCGTCCATCCAGCTCGCCGGATCCCATAACTAGGAGGAAAAAGAAGCAGGAAAAAACATGAGAAGAATCAAGGAGGAGGGTGCATGAGAAAGGGAGGGGGAACAGCGGTGGGCAAGGGACTGACCCAGGAGAGGAGTGGGGGACTGAACTAGAAGCAATCTGATGGATTGGACATCACATTTTAGCAGGGGGGACGGCGGCGGGGGGGAGGGAGGCAAAAGCTTTTGCTGCTGGCTTCCTCTCTCCTCTTGGGTGTGGTGTGGTGTGGGAGCTTTGGAGAGCAGGAGGCAGCAGAAGGGAGGCAGGAAAACAGGATGATAAGAGCAGGATTTGGGATTTAGTGAGGAGAGAGAGTTTGTTTCACTCCTTGCTGCTGCCGCTCCCTGTCAATGTGCGTATGAGTGTAGGTGCAGGGCAGAAAAGAGAGAGCCTTTTTTTTAGGGAGGAGAGAGACTGCTTGCTCGCTTGCTCAGCGGTCTGGGAACATCCGAGCTGAGCCGAGTGAGGGCTGCTGGCAGGAGGCTGGAGCCCAAGCAGTGATTGAAAGCCAATTTGGGGGGTGCTGCTCCAGTTGAGTGTGCAGGTTTTGCATGTGTAGCTGGTTACTTTTCTAGTTTTGGAAAATGATGATGTGTTCATGTGGTGAAAAATTTACATCCTGTTCTTTGTGTGTGTTGCTGATGTGGCACGGCTGGTTCTAAAATCCATGTAACCAATGCTCGAATTGGAGGGCTAAATAAACTGTTGGAAACTGCAACTGCGAAACCGCATATATGCGATTGTGCATTTGGCTCTTTTTTAGAACGTTGATTGAGAGTTGCGGCTGTTTTGAAATGCTTGTGTTCTTAGAAATAGGTGGTTCCTCTTGTTTCTAGCCCCACCTTGCTAAAAGTGTTGTTACCAAGATTTTGATCCCTCCTTTCCCAGCAAAAATAATGGCATTTTCTCTTTTGACGATAAAATAATAATGACATTCTTGCTGGGCATGATATGTGGAAAAATCTAGTTGTTCCAAGTTTAGTTCCATGCAGGAGCATATTCATCGGCCCCTTTTCTTTAAATCTATTTTTCTTAGACGTTACCAAAATAGCCCTCGGGCAGTTCCTTCTCTCCCTTGGCAAATTGAACATAGGGGCGTGGAGTTTTTACATCTGAGCTCGTTCCCGGTGTGAAGAGTAAAATAAATAAAATAGAAAAACATTTCAAAAAATTCTAAAATTTATTTGGGGCATACTTTAAGAAATATTTGTTATACATGCAAAATTTCGTCACGGAACGACATTGGTGAAAGGCGTGGTAAAAAAACAAAACCGATGCTCTCAAAATGTTACTTTAGAACACATTTTGAAGCTCTGATTTTTTTTGCCACGACTTCCACCAATGTGATTTTGTGATGAAATTTTACATGCACAACAAACATTTACAAAAGTATGCCACAAAATATTCAAAAAATTTAAATATTTTTCTATTTTATTGTTTACACCAGGAGCATTTGAGCTCAGGTGTAGAAAGGTACTTTCGGACCATGGGCTCATTCTTAAAGAAAAAATGAACGTTGGCAAAATTGGAGCGTGCAATTATATGGAGGGCAGGCAACAACACTTACAAGAACACTTGGCGTGACCCATAGATTCCATGGAACCCCTCGTTTCGACCAATGACACTGAGGGGAACATTGTCCTTAACCGTGTCTTGGCATTTTTTTTAGAAAACTTATGGTCTATTCATTTTCAATCATGACAGTATAACAAACACTAGAAATAATAGGAATTGCATCCAGATCTATTGACCACCTAACGATGACAACAAGCACTGAGGCAAGCGAACGGCGTGCTACCGTCATCGCCCCTTCGTCAGAGCTAGGGAAAACTTATTGTAGTAGACAGCCGGGAAGTCATCGTGCCAAGGCCCCAAGGATAAGTGCAACAGAATAGCAACTGCCACCAATGAAGAATAACGTAGAACGGAAGCGTCCAACCTGAAGACACACAAACATAGATGAACTACGAACAGATCTGAGCATATCCATCGAAGATCGATACGTTGGAGAAACACCTTCACACACCCACCAGCGATGCTAGACTCGTCACCGGCGGTTCTATTAGGAGAATCTTATTCCATATTTAGGGAGCCGCTACCATCTCGCCTTCCTGAGCAGGACACGTATCCTAACAAAACTCGAAGGAACATATAAAAACAGAGCCCACCAGCCGGCAAGGGTCGGGATCAACCACGCCCCCATGGCCCTAAGGCCACCGGAGACGAGACAGACCGGCGGTTGCGCCAGCGGGAGGCAGAGGAACCCTAGTCATTTTTTAGAGCTGAGGCGGTTGTGTGTCTCTCGGCATTCTTAGACACGTACGATGCTTGGAATGTCCCTCCTTTGCATGAACATTTCTGGAGAGCCGATGGAGAGTATTTAAAAAAATCGGTGTCCCCTTGGCAACAACAAGAATTTTTATCATGGCAGCTGGAGTCGCTTCCCCACTTCACGGTGTGCAGTGCCTATAGGCCTGTGCGGCCATGCACGATCACTAGTTCACCAAAAGCACGACCAACAACGGCCATTTTGGTGTTTTGACCCTTTGGCAAAGTTTAGCCCAATCTGACCCGGTTTAAAAATATTTCATGATTTGACCCTTTTTTCAACCGCCGGGGAGGCTAGCGGTAGGGCTGTATAGGCTACCTCCCATCACCTTGGCGATAGCCCACTCAGCCATGTTAGCTCTAGTAAATGGCAACAGTCTCCTCCCGTCCACCCTACCGCCGTGGACCCTGGAGGTAGGCTATACAACCCTACCGCCTGAGACCCCAGCGATAGGTGTTGAGCAGTTATAAACCCGCGAGGGCCGGGTCACAGGGCCCATCCACGAACCCAACCCCCATCTTCTTCCCTGCAGGGCCGCAAGAATAGAGAGGGGCTCCCTCTCTCATCCTCTCCACTCCCCTCCTCCGATCTCCATTGTTTCTCCACCATTTTTCTGGATCGAGATTCCTCCGGAACGAGTGAAGTAGGCTCTATCAATCCCTCCAATTCGTTTTATTTAAAAAGCTTTCGATTCGATGCATTATTTGGCACACGATGAACCCTTTTTCATCTAGTAGATTTTGATTTTTGTTGTTGTTAGGTTTGTTTAGTTAGGAGTAATATGATGTATGTGGTTGGAGATGAACCCTAGTTCATGTTTCTATATAGTTTCAACATGAATCCTAGTTCATGTTCACTGAAAGTGCGTTATATCGACTAGAGGGGGGGTGAATAGGCGATTTTTATTAATTCTTCACTGAGGAATTTGCCGGTGAGGAAATTCCTTAGCGAAGAACTACTTGCAATGAATAAGTACTCAAGTAAGCATAAGAGAATGCGGGCATGGTCATCATGATGAAATGAAGACAATCAGAGAGTATGTAAAGCGTAAACACAGGGATAGCACAAGATGAAGACAGACATGATCAAGAAATTGAACCGAGGAAATTGAGAAAGTCTTCAACCAAAGTCTTCAAACACAGATATGAACAAACACTCAACACAAGAATGAGGAAATGAAAGGGTTGAGGAAATAGAACCAGTTAGGTTGGTGAAGACAATGATTTGGTAGACCAGTTTCAACTGTTGTCTCGCTTGTACGTCTGTTGGAGCGGCCGAGTATTTAAACTCGAGGACACACAGCCCGGACACCCAAATACCGAAAGCACGCAGCCTCAGGACACCAAGTCCTCACCAGATTCTCCTTGAACTAAGGTCACATGCACCTCGCCCAATCACTCGTGGTAAGTCTTCAGCGACTTCCAAACCTTCACAGACTTGGTCACTCGGCGATCCACAATTCCTCTTGGATGCTTCTAGACCATGACGCCTAACCGTCTGGAAGAAGCACGCCTTCAAAGGTAACAAGCGCCGGATCCACGCAGGATCAATTTCTTCAAAGATGATGCTCAATCACTTTGGGTTTGTAGGGTTTGGTTTTTGGGTTTTCCTCACTTGATGATTTTCACTCAAAGTCCTCGAGAGGATGGGATGCTCTCAAATGACAAGTGTTAAGTTCTTCTCGAGCAGCCAACCAACTAGTGGTTGTAGGGGCGGCTATTTATAGCCTAGGGAGCAGCCCGACATGATAAGACATAAATGCCCTTCAATGATATGACCGTTAGGTGGATAAGATATTTTGGGACATTTGGCGCCAAGAAGATAACAACGGTCGGAAATTTGACTCTCAAATTCCTCGTGGCTATCATGTTCCTCATTGTGTAGGCAATCCGACCGGCGAATTCCTAATCAAGACAACAGATAAATTCCTCAAATGACTGTAAGAACTTCGTCTCACATCAAGAAATTCATTAACTGTATGAGATTTCCAAAGGCTTCACTCAAGGGATTGGTAGGTGTAGGATTTTGAGTTGAGCATCACATGGAAATTTTTCCTTACTATTTCCTCGACCCCTTTAACAAAGACGGGTGATTCCTATGACTCAAGAAAGAGAAAATGAAACTACGAAAACAAAAGTCTTCACGCTTCATGTTCCTCGAATGAATACCGAGTCTTCAAGGTCACACCAATTTCTTCACTTTCAAAGTCTTCGTAAAGTCTTCAAAATATCAAAGTCTTCGTCAAGAACTTCATTTTTAGGGTCGACTTTCTCTGTAAATATCAAACTCCTCATAGACTTATAGACCTGTGTACACTCACAAACGCATTAGTCCCTTAACCTATAAGTCTTCAATCCACCAAAATCACTAAGGGGCACTAGATGCACTTACAATCTCCCCCTTTTTGGTGATTGATGACAATATAGGTTAAGTTTTCAACGGGGATAAACATATGAAGTGTAAATCGATAATGAGGAATTTGATTGCAAGATATAGAAGAACTCCCCACGAAGATGTGCATAGTGAGGAATTTGCTTTTGAGGCAATGCACATTTGAAGAGTTGAATCATGGAGATCTCCCCCTATATCTTGCAATTCATACACGCATTTGACATATAATATGAAGAATTTGAAATGCATGATGAAATATGGTGCTTGATGAAATTCAGCATGAGGAATCAGAGCACAAAAAGTATCAGAGCACAAGTAGATTTGCTATGAAGCATAGTGCAAAATCATAATGCATCAAAAGTATCAAAGCACCATCGGGTTTAAGATTACAACTCGATCCAATAAAAGTTTCAAGAACGAGAGTTGTAACTTAACAAAAATAAATTATCAGATATAGGCAATAAACTAGACCCGCTTGAAGAGTAACTCAAATTTCTCCCCTTTGTCATCAAATGATCAAAAGGATCGAAACCGAGGACTAACGCCCGTAAGAATTTCAAGTTGAAGAAGGAGCGCCGTTGTTGGGGTCGGTTGTTGTAGTAGGACCCGCCGGTGTCATCCAAGTCTTCATTTTCATCGGTGTCGCACGATGAAGAATAGGAGCCGCCACCAAGGAAGGAACTTTGACCTTCTTGTATTTCTTCTGAGGAGGTGCAGACTACCAAATTCTTCCTTGAGTCCCATTGACTTCAGTTCTTCCGCATCAGAGACATGTGAAAGAACAGCCTGTGTGCGCTTGAAGGTTTCATGGAGGTAGTAGTGGTTTTTCTTCACCGCATTGTGTGTTGAGGTCATGTTGTGAAGAATTGAACCAAACCGACGCTTGACCCATTTGTGATTGCGATCAACCTTCCGATGAAGATCGAGGAGTAACTCACGATCACCATCACCGGTGCGCTTGCTTGAGGATTTTGCTTCGATCAAGTATTTGCGGCAGAGTCATGAGTGGCGTAGTCATCATTGGTGGAGTAGGATGTCGCTTAAACTGTCCATCCAATGGACGAATGCCTTCATCGATCACAGCAGTAGCCTTGCCCTTGTCATCATCTCGAGGTAAATGTCCGCTTGAGGACTTCAATCGGGGCAAGTAGTCGCAGTGGTTCGTAGTATCGCCTTGTAATTGAGTGAAGACCTTGTCCCGATGAATCTCATTATCCAAGGTGCATAAGGCTTCAGCTCAGATGGTGACATAGCGATGTTAGCCGAGTCCTCATGAAGAAATCATGGAAGTTGACGGAACGCCATGGATGATGTAGAAAATCATGTTCTTCATGATGCCAACGACTTCTTCATCACTCGAGTCGTGGCCTTTGATAGGACTCATTGTCTTTGTCAGAATCCGATAGACAGTCCGAGGCACATACAATAATTCCTTGACGAGGAATTTGGTCCTTGGGGCCTGCCTTGGCTTCAAAGGCTTCATCAGCACTTGCATATAGTGATTTGAAAGTTCTGGATCATTGTAGATACACCGTGCACCACCAAGTGGAGGACTGAGTGGTAGGGCACGAAGCAATTGATTCTTTGGTGCCTTGTAGTGAGTATTTTCAGACATCCAAATAATACCCAAGAGTTCACGTCTTCAGCGTCTCCGGTGATGAGCATCGTTCCATAAATAGAAGAATTAGTTCTTCATTCCACCACATATATTAGTGCAGAAATTGAAGTCCCGCATCGTGAAGAACACCGAGAACCGGCTCAAAGCTCCGGCAGAGACTCCATGTCCACATGAGGAATATGAGCATGATCGAAGATTTTGTCCTTGTTGAAGAGCACTGTGGAATAGAAGTTGGCTTGGCTGCAGTCCAGAAACGCCTCTTCCTAATGCGAGCAGAGTCATATGGGTTGTAATCTGTGAAGAAAACGTGCTCGCCAAAGAAATCTTCAGCCTTGAACTTTTGCTTCACGAGAAAGGATTCTTTTGCTTGGGCAGAGGGGTGTCGATGAGTTGCATCACCACCTCGTGAATCGCAAGTTCAGGTTCTTCAGTCGAGGAATTTCTTGTTCCTCAACAAAAGGGCCCGAGGATTAGTAGCAGGTTCATTAGCACTAGTGGCTGGAATTTCTTCATGCACAGAGCCGGTGGGTTGATTTTCTTCAGAGTCCATTTGGACTGTGTGTGCTGGAGACTGAGGAATATGTTGAAGCGGGGTGAAGAGAGGAGTATTGGGATGCTGACTTTCCCAAAATCATCATTCATCACTGGTGTGGTGCACCCAATATCCACATCTTCATCTTGAATTTCCTCAACACCAGCCTCTTCAGCTGTGAACTAAGGCATAGGTGAGGAAATGACTGGGGTTGAAGGGATTGCGTCCACTTCAATTTCTTCATCAATCTTCTCCGTCAAGCGGCAGAATGATGTTCTTCATCGATCCGATTGGGATCTCATAGTCTTCTCCAAAAGGAACAAGGTCCTTTGATGGCTTGGAGGAAATCGAACAGCATCAATTGGATTTTCGAATGAGCTGGTCATTGGCTTCATTTTCTTCGCAAATTAAGAATCTGACGCACTGATGCTTTCCTTTTCTTCACAAAGCAGCTCGTTTCGCAGCCTTTGGTTTTCTTCACATCGAGGCAGATGGAAGAATTGGAGTTGGAGTTGGCGCAGGAGGAGCCGAGGAATTTGGTTGATTTTCTTCGTGCACAACCGATGCAGCTGTTCTGATTTCTTCTGGGCCATCAGCGCACCACTTGCAGATGCCCCGCAATTTCTTCTGGGCTGGAATTGAGTCATCAGCCTCGAACTTGTATTTTCATCAGCAGGCTGGAAATCATCACCGTGGCATGTTCTTCAAATAGTCGAGCAGAGGCTGCACCGAGGTATTTCCTGCTATGCGTTGGGGTTGCAACATTTGTGAGATTCTTCGTCAGTTGATTTAATCGACCTTGGCTCCTTGCCAATCAGCATAGTAAGAATTGAAGTTTTGCCGAGGTCTTGAATTTCACCGATCTTGAGAAGTTCCTCGGTGTCATTTTGACAACATTTTTCTTCAGAAACTTCTCCTTTCTGTATTGAGCCTTCTTGATTTCTCTTGCCTTTTCAAACTTCCATTTCTCTTCAGCGATGAAATGGGTCCGCATATGACTTTGTCCAAGGGTCAGATGAAAGTCGGGCATAGGAGTATTGGGATCTTTGTGCCAGAGGTCAATATAGTCGAGGATTTTCTTCGGATCCAACAACAGTGGCACAAAAGTGCCTTTGGCTCTAGCGGCCCTTTCTTGGCGATTTCGATGATTTCCGCAAGTTCTTCATCGAAGCTTCATCATCGAAGGCACATGGAATGCAACTTGTTTCTTCTTTGGACTTGGCCGAGGACCACGCCCACCGTTGTTTTGATCTTCAGCATAGTCGGGCCAGATGATGAAATTGGTGCGGCTGAGGAACTTGCAGAAACGCCTGAGGCAATTGAGAAGCCAGCAGTCCTTTGACATGTAGCCAGATGCACAGGGGCAGAGGACTTTGACGGAGCTGTTGAGGACTTTGGTGGAGCTGGAGCAGTGTGAGGAATTTGCCGTGAGGGCGCTGCTGGTGAAGCACTTGGCTTATGAGCAGCTTCTTTGGCATGGATTTCCTCGGTTCGACCGAGGCCTCAAAGAGCGTGAGCAGTGGCATAATCCTCATTGAATTTATTCACTGCATCCTTGGCTTGTCTTGCCAATTTAGCTTGGCGCTTAGCCCATTCTTCAGGAAAGTCCTCACCATGTTTGATGCTAGTGGGATCAGCTACTTGCCCAGGTGCCAATGGAGCTCTTGGGCATGGAGGATTGAGAGCGAATTTCTTCATATATTTGGAGTCACATATCTGTATTCCCTCCATTCCCTTGCCCATCTCCGTTCAATCTTCTCGAATGCGCACCTTTGCGCTGATTTTTGCTTTCTTCATCGTGTGCAATAGTCAAAGATAGATTTCCTCGTGGATTTCAAACGCAGTCATAACCTCGTGTTTTCTTCCTCCTCTCTGTTGCTTCTTTTCGCCCCGCCATTTTCTTCTTGAGGAAATTGAACAATTGAGTTCTCTCAAGAAGTATGCAGTTTTTCTTCGAGGAACGCCGCAAATGAGTTAAGTTGATGAGAACCTAGTGATTCAAAGAATGACATGTGTACCGTGAACAGAGTATAGTTGCGAGGAATTTGGAGAGGTCATATGCGTTCTCGTAAGGTTTTCAAAAGAACAAGTTTTGAGGATATTGACCAGATGAGTTTTGAGGAATTTCACTAAGCGTTCCTTTTCTTAGGTTCCAGAGTTGTACAGATCGAGGATCCATACAATTGAGGAATCTTGAAGAAAATCATTGCTTAGAGAAACGAATCAAGAGCATATTTTGTTTGAGGTGTTTATCTGTGTGAAGATTTGAAGAATAAACACCTTTGAAGATTTTCAGGAAGGTTTGAGAATCAAAGCGAGTAATAAAAGTAACTTTTAATTACTCAAGTGAAGAACACTTTAACTAGGGAAGAACAGTTGGGAAGTTCGTCAGTTCAGATCTTCCACGCCCTAACTTGGCGGAGGAAGACAGCTACTACGGCGGGCGGAGTGAGGATTTCCGCTGTCGGGCGCAAGTACGTCGGCGACGAGGTCGAGGCAAGAAAGCTTTTCCTCACCGGGCATTTATGGAGTAGCGGCGCGCTTAGGGCTTGAAGAGCTCGGCGGGAGAGAGAGGTCGAGCGGAGTAAAAGAAGTGAGGAAGGGAGAGGGTATTTATAGAGGCGGTGAAAACCGTCGCTCAAGATTTAGGGACTTAACGTGCTCGACCATTCTCCTTCTCACGACATGTGTCACTCACGCATCAGGTAGTTGAGATCGTGTACGATCGTGGGTGAGTAAGATAATGCATCGTGGGATGCGGAACGGTTTGAGCGGCAAAACCGAAAGATCAGTTTTAAAGTTCCGTTCACAATTTCTTCAGCTGTCAAGGACACGGTGAAGATTTTGAACGAGTTTCAAAATAGAACGCACATGAAGAATTTGTGAATGGATTGGGTTGAGTATAGCATAGAGGGGGAAGGGTCCGATCACATTCACTTAGCAGAAAAAACGACTTGAAGAAATAGCCATAAGTGAATGTTGTAGAGGACATAAACCCATATATATATATATATATATATATATATATATATATATATATATATATATATATAGCCAATGAAGAAAGACGACGGAACCATTGAAGATTTTGCAAAGTTGAAGAATTTGAAAACTCAAGAATTTCAAAACTGAGGAAAAACTCAAATTGAAGATTTTCAACTTTGGTGGTGGCGTGACCCAATCAGATAAGAATGATGATTTCAGATACCGCGTACAATTGTCGAGGGTTTTGAGAATCAAATTCTTCATTAATTTCTTCACACTTAGAGTGTTATTCTTCATTGATTGAAGAAAACGCTTTCTTCATGTGTTGCACATCTAAGTCATCAATTTTGCATAAGTGTCGGATGTGTGTCCTTTTCAAAGAACGCTCAAGATTCTAAGATATTTAGCTCACACCGCAACTTGCTAAATCTCTTCTCATCCAAGGGCTTAGTGAAGATATCAGCTAGCTGTTCTTCGCCTTCACGCGTTCGATGGAGATGTCGCCTTCAACACATGATCACGAAGAAAATGATGACGAATTTGAATGTGCTTTGTCTTCGAAAGTGCTGAATCGGGTTGTGAGCAATCTTGATGGCACTCTCATTGTCACAAAGAGAGAGGCACATTCTTCACGTTGATGCCATAGTCCTTGAGAGTTTGCTTCATCCACAGCAATTGAGCACAACACGAGCCAAAGAAGAATGTATTCAGCTTCCGCAGAGACAAAGGATACGCAGCTCGCTTTCTTCGAGGACCAATGGACCAAAGATCGTCCGAGGAAATGACAAGTGCGAGAAGTTGACTTGCGATCCACACGATCACCAACATAGTCGAGTCGTAATATCCAATGAGATCAAAAGTAGAGCCCTTGGGGTACCATAATCCTAGTGTTGGTGTGTGAGCTAGATATCGAAGAATATGCTTCACGCCTTTATGGTGTGATTCCTTCGTGTAGCTTGAAATCGGGCACACATGCAAACACTAAGCATTATATCTGGCCTAGATGCACATAAGTACAATAAAGAACCAATCATGGAGCGGTATACCTTGTGATCAAGTCAATACCATTTTCATCAAGGCAAAGATGGCCATTTGTGGGCATAGGAATTTTGACGCCTTTGCAATCTTGCATGCCAATTTCTTCAGGACATCTTTGAGGTATTTCTCCCGAGATATGAATATGCCATTGTGTTGTTGATTTAATTTGAAGACCTAAGAAGAATTTCAACTCCCCATCATAGACATTTGATATTCTTCACTCATCATATAGGCAAATTCATCACTATAACGTTGGTCAGTACAACCAAAGATAATATCATCAACATATATTTGGCACACAAACAGTTCACCATCATAAGATTTAGTAAAGAGAGTAGGGTCGAGTGAACCGTGTGTGAAGCCATTCTTCACGAAGAATTCCTTCAAAGTATCATACCACGCCCGTGGGGGCTTGTTTGAGACCATAGAGGGCCTTGTTGAGTCTCAAGACTTTGTCGATTCTTTGGATCTTCAAAACACAGGGGTTGAGCAACATATACTTCTTCCTCAAGCTTACCATTGAGGAATGCACTTTTCACATCCATTTGATATAAAGTGATATTGTGATGGTTAGCATAGGCGTAGTAATATGCGAATAGACTCAAGTCTAGCAACAGTGCAAAAGTTTCATCGAAATCGATTCCTTCAACTCCGTGTGTAGCCTTGAGCTACTAGTCGCGGCTCTTATTCCTCACCACAAGGCCATTTTCATCTTGCTTGTTGCGGTAGATCCACTTTGTGCCAATGATATTATGCTTACGAGGATCCGGACGTTTGACCAGTTCCTGCACATTGTTGAGCTCGAATCGATGTAATTCTTCTTGCATAGCCTTGAATCCACTCCGGCTCAGAAATGCTTCATCTACCTTAGTGGGCTCTGTGATAGAGACAAAAGCATAGTGCCCACAAAAGTTAGATAAATGTGAAGCTTTTGAGCGAGTGAGAGGACTGGCGCTTTAATGTCATCGATGATCTTCTCCACTTGTACTTCTTTTGCAACGCGAGGATGTGCTGGTTGTCGTCGAGGAATTTGATCATTTTCCTCAAAGCACCATTGTCTTCAAAGATTATCTTCAGTGTGCATCACCGACGTTCTTCGCATGTGAGGAATAAATTCTTCAGCAGTTTCTTCAGTAGGAATGACATCCTCATTTGCCTTGAACTTGATGGATTCCTCGGGTGCTGGTTCATCTAACACAGAAGGTAGGTGCTCTCTTTGCGAGCCATTAGTTTCATCGAACCGCACATCTACAAAGGTCAACAATCTTGTGAAGAGCGATGTTGAAGACTCAGAGGTGTGCGAGTCCTTTCCGTAACCAAGCATAAAACCTTCATGTGCTTTGCAAATTTAGAATTGTGATGAGGATCTCTAATCCAAAGCATTTAGCAATCAAGACTTTGAAATAACTTACATTGGGTTTCTTGTCGTTGAGGAGTTCATAGGTAGTCTTTTGAAGAATTTGTGAAGATATACTCTGTTGATAATGTGGCACGCCAGATCAATTGCATCAATCCAAAACGACTAGGCGTTTTGTATTCATCAAGCATAGTGCAAGCCATCTCAACAAGAGTTCTCGTTCTTACGCCCACGACGCCATTTTGCCGAGGAGTATAAGGAGCAGATAACTCATGAGTAATACCAAGTTCATCAAGATAGTCATCAAGACCAGAATTCTTGAACTTCGGCCCATTGTCACTCCCGATGTGCTTGATCTTCACACCAAAGTTAGTTGAAGCCCTCGAGGAAAATTGTTTGAAGACTTCACGCACTTGATTTTTGTAAGTAACAATGTGTACCCATGTGTAGCGAGAGTAATCATCAACAATAACAAAGCCATATATAGATGCATCATTAGTGACTGCTGAGTAATGATTAGGACCAAAGAGGTCCATGTGAAGCAATTCAATGGGACGAGTAGTGGTCATGATAGTCTTTGCTGGATGCTTGGCCTTGGTCATTTTTCCAGCTTCACAGGCTCCACACAAGTGATCCTTGAGGAACTTGACATTTTCAATGCCAATGACATGCTTCTTCTTTGCTAGCGTGTTTAAATTTCTCATGCCTGCGTGACCAAGTCGTCGATGCCATAGCCAGCCTTCTGAAGCTTTTGCAAGTAAACACACGGCTGGTTGTGTCCCTGTAGAGAAGTCAACAATATACAAGTCTCCTCTCCTAAAGCCTTCAAAGACTTTGGAATTGTCGCCTTCCATAATCACAACACAACGATACTTGCCAAAGATCACAACCATATCAAGATCACAAAGCATTGAGATCGACATGAGGTTGTATCCTAAGGACTCAACAAGCATGACTTTGTCCATGTGTTTATCCTTAGAGATTGCAACCTTACCAAGACCCAATACCGACTTTCACCTTTGTCAAAGAAAGATGATATGCTTCAGATGTGATGGTGATAAGGGAGCATCCATCAATAGATTCTTGTCACCGGTCATGTGATTTGTACAACCACTATCGAGAACCCACTCGGTGGCTTTTGGGTTGATCATCCTGCAGATGAATTAGTACAACTTACGATCTCATATACTTCATCGGTGAAGAATATGATATCAAGTTCATCGGATGAATTTCATCACCAAGATTAATCGATAAGCAAGATGAGGACGTGTGAAATGAAAGTTCATTTCATCATGATTAGCCCAAGGCCCTTTCAGTGCAATTTCACAGTCCCCAAAGAAATTCTTCAGACGTTAAGGTACGTCCGGAGACCTGACCCTGCAGAAAAGTTTAGTTCTTTTTCTTCACCACCGACATCTGAAGTGGTGGTAAAGAGTTCATCACTCTGCGAGCACCATACGAGAATGGTGGCATAGAAGCCAATCCATTTCGTTTCACATAAGAGGGGTTAGGGTAAGCATATGAATAAGCAGAGAAATTCTTCGAGGACTTATGAATATATTGGTTTGAAGAATAATGAACATATTCATAGCCCTTAGCTCTACCTCACAACAGAGTTGTTAGCACGATGATAATCATATGAGGATTTTGATCCATGTGAGGAATTTGGTCCGTATGAGGACTTGGATCCATATGAAGAATTTGGTCCATATGAAGACTTTGATCTGGGGTTCCTATTCTTCACAGGTGGTGTCATGAGGACATTCACACGAAGACTTTCAAGGCACTTCTTGGGAACCCAGATTTTCTTCATAGGGAAACGTTCTCGCAGTTAGTGCCAACATATCTAGCAAATACTTCACCATTCTGATTTTTGAACAGTTTATAGTTGGAGTCAAATGACTCATCAGAAGAATGAGGAGATTCGCATGTAAAGCCAGATAAGTTAGATGGATGAACAATTTATAGTTGGAGTCAAATGACTCATCAACTGGAGGTCCCTTTGCAGCAACCCATGAGGTTTTGGGATACTGCTCAGGCTTCCAATATGTTCCATCAGCATTGAGTTTCCTCTCAAAGGCAATACCCTCTTTCCTAGGGTTCCTGTTGAGGATCCGCTTTTAAGCACATCACAAAGAGTCGATGCCCTTTGAGGCTTTTGTACATGCCTGTCATGTACAATTCCTTCAGCCATGCATCGTCAGTGATACTAGCAATGTCCTCGGATGAGGATTTAGTGATAGCAGAGGCAGGTGAAGAATTTGTAACAGTTGAAGCATTTGAACATTCAGTGAAGAATTAGCGATTCACGCTCAATGCACTTTAAGCATGGAGGAACAAATTCTTCACCGAGAAGTGCTGATTTGTTGAGCAAGTAATGAATCGCGCTCCTTCGAAGATCTTCATAACTCACTCTTAGCTTCTCAAGATCTTGCTTTCTTTGAAGAAATTCATAAGAAAGTTTCTCATGATCGATAAGAGAGTGTTATGATGACCTTGAAAATTTATCAAGCCTAGACCTGAAGTCTCTCAAGATTTTCAAATAGGCTTTAGTGCGATCCATTTCTTCACCTAACATATCATCACTCTTGTCTAGCATGTTTTGAACCTTTTCCAAAGCCCTTTGTTGTTTTACAACAATTTCAGCAAGTTTTGAGTAACTGGGCTTTAGATCTTCATCAGATTCATTTTCACTAGATTCGGAGGAGGTATAGTTGAGTACCTTGGCACCCTTTGCCATGAAGCAATAGGTGGGAGTGTAGTCATCACTATCTTCATCAAGATTGTTGATGAGGTAATTTTCTTCAGAGTTGAAGATGGACTTGTCGACGAAAGCAAGAGCGAGAGCTAGACTTGCCACACCGTGACTCAGATTCTTCCGATGCCTCCTCTTCCTCTTGTTCCTCGATTCAGCTTCAGAGTCCATTTCCTTGCCAATGAATGCCCGAGCCTTTCTGGAGCTGTCCTTCTTGTGAGAAGAAGGTTTTGAGGATTTTGATGATGAAGATTTCGATGATTTCTTCTTCTTCTTTGCGTCATCAGAACTGTAATCCTTGTGTTTCTTCTTCTTTAATTCCTTTTCCCACTGAGGACAATCTTGGATGTAGTGACCAGGTTTCTTGCATTTGTGACAAAGTCTTCTCTTATAGTCATTGGATGAGGAATCACCGCTTCTTGAGGATTTTCCAAAGCGACCACGCCTTGTGAACTTCGGAATTTCTTCACGAAAGGTTAGCTCCTCGCCTAATTCTTCAGATCTCCAAGGCTACTACCGTAGTCTTCACACTCAGATTCGCATACGCCTTGGCCTTCGTGGCACGTGTTTTTCCATAGCTAGAACCATAGAGATCTCTTTTCAAAGAAGTCGAACTCATGAGTATTTAGCCTCTCGAGGATGTAATTTGGATCAAGTGACTTGTAGTCAAGACGCTCTCGTATCATCGCGCCGTGAGTATCAAATGAGGAATCAAGTTTATCTTAACAATTTCTTCACCACCTCATGGTCGGAGAGGTCAGGGGCGCCAAGAGCTTGAAGCTCATTTGAGATGTCAGTGAGGCGATCGAAGGTTTGTTGAACATTTTCGTTGTCGAGTCTTTTGAAGCGGTTGAAGAGATTCCGAAGAACATCAACTCGAGAGTCACGCTGAGTTGAGACTCCTTCATTCACTTTGGACAGCCTTTCCCAGATGAGCTTGGCAGATTCCAAAGCACTCACTCTTCCATATTGACCTTTGCTCAGATGGCCGCATATGATATTCTTCGCTTGAGAATCGAGTTTCTTGAATCTCTTCACATCAAAGATTCAGAGAAGGTGTGACCGAGGAACACCATTTTCCACAACATACCGTAGATCATTGTCAATTGCTTCAAGATGCATTCGCATCTTATTCTTCCAAGAGGGGTAGTCCGTCCCATCAAAGGTAGGACACCCTGCCGAGACCTTGATCATACCTCATGGCCGACATAACTAAAACTCCGGTGGTTAAACCAAAATCACACGGAACAAGGGAGTACCTTGCTCTGATACCAATTGAAAGTGCGTTATATCGACTAGAGGGGGGGGTGAATAGGCGATTTTTATGAATTCTTCACTGAGGAATTTGCCGGTGAGGAAATTCCTTAGTGAAGAACTACTTGCAGCGGAATAAGTACTCAGAAGTAAGCATAAGAGAATGCGGGCATGATCATCATGATGAAATGAAGACAATCAGAGAGTACAGAAAGCGTAAACACAGGATAGCACAAGATGAAGACAAACAGACTGAAGAAATTGAACTGAGGAAATTGAGAAAGTCTTCACCAAAGTCTTCAAACACAGATATGAACAAACACTCAACACAAGAATGAGGAAATGAAAGGGTTGAGGAAATAGAACCAGTTAGGTTGGTGAAGACAATGATTTGGTAGACCAGTTCCAACCGCTGCCTCGGTTGTACGTCTGTTGGAGCGGCCGAGTATTTAAACTAGAGGACACACAGTCCCGGACACCCAGCCGAGCACGCAGCTCAGGACACCAAGTCCTCACCGTATTCTCCTTGAACTAAGGTCACATGCACTCGCCCAATCACTCGTGGTAAGTCTTCAGCGACTTCCAAACCTTCACAGACTTGGTCACTCGGCGATCCACAATTCCTCTTGGATGCTCTAGACCATGACGCCTAACCGTCTGGAAGAAGCACAGTCTTCAAAGGTAACAAGCGCCGGATCCACGCAGGATCAATTTCTTGATGATGCTCAATCACTTTGGGTTTGTAGGGGTTTGGTTTTTGGGTTTTCCTCACTTGATGATTTTCACTCAAAGTCCTCGAGGATGGGATGCTCTCAAATGACAAGTGTTAAGTTCTCTCGAGTAGCCAACCAACTAGTGGTTGTAGGGGCGGCTATTTATAGCCTAGGGAGCAGCCCGACATGATAAGACATAAATGCCCTTCAATGATATGACCGTTAGGTGGATAAGATATTTTGGGACAGGTGGCCAAGAAGACAACAACGGTCGGAAATTTGACTCTCAAATTCCTCGGGGCTATCATGTTCCTCATCGTAGGCAATCCGCGACCGGGCGAATTCCTAATCAAGACAACAGATAAATTCCTCAATGACCGTAAGAACTTCGTCTCACATCAAGAAATTCATTAACTGTATGAGATTTCCAAAGGCTTCACTCAAGGGATTGGTAGGTGTAGGATTTTGAGTTGAGCATCACATGGAAATTTTTCCTTACTATTTCCTAATTCTTTAACAAAGACGGTGATTCCTATGACTCAAGAAAGAGAAAATGAAACTACGAAAACAAAAGTCTTCACGCTTCATGTTCCTCGAAATACCGAGTCTTCAAGGTCACACCAATTTCTTCACTTTCAAAGTCTTCAGAAAGTCTTCAAAATATCAAAGTCTTGATCAAGAACTTCATTTTTAGGGTCGACTTTCTCTGTAAATATCAAACTCCTCATAGACTTATAGACCTGTGTACACTCACAAACACATTAGTCCCTTAACCTATAAGTCTTCAATCCACCAAAATCACTAAGGGGCACTAGATGCACTTACATTCACAAACTTTTTTTGGAATTGTTCATTGATGTTTGACATGATTGAATATGATTGATGTCGTGATGTGGTTGATGTGGTTGAATATGATTGGTTAATGTGATATGATGGATAAATGCGATTGGTTATAGATACGATGGATATATATGATTGTTGATTCAATATGATATTTTTAGTTTGATTAAATATGATCCGTTCACATTGATATAGTAACTAGGTTTTTAGTTTGATTAACATGAATCATTTGCATATTGTTTTATTGATTGATGTTAGTTGAATGATCTACAATGCTTGACCATGTGTTTACTAGTTCATATGGTTGAATATGATATATTGATTGATTGATGTTAGTTGAATGATCTACAATTGATGAATATGATATGATGCTTGTTGATTGAATATAACATGATTCATTTGCAATTGTTTTAGGAGCCCCCCTCCCCCTTGCGCCCAGCATCGGCACTAAGTACACCATGCTTGACCATGCGTTCGACAACGGTCATGGCAACCATTTTATGGAGAATGGATTGGTAATATGATCAACCCGTTGCACCAAAAATTTGTTATTATGAGAAATGAAGTTACTAACTATTTCCGTTCAAATTTTGACAGATGCTACCGCCGTTGCACATGAGGGGCCACACCAGGGCCGTTCAGATGTAGTATGACGAACGCTACACGTTAGGAGAGCAAGGTTGTTGGGTTTCGTGCTTCAGTTTAAGAGGAAGCCGCCGACGCTCATCCACTCAGCTCTCACAGCATTGGTCGACTGGTTGCATAGTTTCCATCTCCCATGTGGTGAGATGACGGTGACACTCGAGGACTTCACCATGATCACGGCCCTACCGATCCAGGGCAAGGCTCTCACTGGGCGAGTGGACAAGAACAACTAGCGGGAGAGGGTTATCGGCCTCATCAGCGACCGCCCCGCCACCAGAGATAGCCGCACATCTGGTGTACGGCTCATGTGGATCCAGAACAACTGGGCCATATGCCAGAAAGATGCCGATGCACGTACCGTGGAGCAGTACGCGAGGGCCTACTTGTGGTACCTTTTGACGGAGGTCGTGTTTCCAGACTCCTAGGGGACACCGCCCTATAGATGTATCTGGACTTCCTGGTCGACTAGGATGCAGGGTGCAGCTAGGAATCCGCCGGCCTCGCGTACCTACACCGCTCAATAAGATAAATATCTTAATATGTATGCTGCTTTAGATTGTGTTATCAGATCGTCAATTAGTGTTTGTAGCTTGAGGACGCAACGAAGAGGACAGAAGAGAAGTTTGACATGTGTGGATTCATCTGGGCCCTCTCTATCTGGATGTGGGAGCGGTTGCCAGTGGACCGTCCTGATAAAGATACCCGACATCCATGGATAGAGTATGGCGAAGAAGGTGACAATGCTCGATAATCGATCGCCGCGTATGCTTGGGACAAGGTGAAGGTCTACACGGGCAAGGCCAGTGTGTTGTACTAGGTCTTCACCAACGAGCTGGACAATCTGATAGCTAACCAGGTATACTAACTAGCTTAGCAATCGTTTTTTTGCCACTTTCACGGTTCTTACCAATCCTTTTGTACGACAACTGGTGGTCGTACCGCGACCTACAATGGGGGTTCGAGCTCAACGCGATGTGCTACAAGGACATGCTTGTCTGGCGGTGCATTGTGCCAATGATATGAGTGTACGCCATCGAGTGGCACTTACCACAACGTGTGGCCACGCAATTCGGTATGTTACAAAATACCCCACCGGCACGCCCCACTGACACCGGTGGCTTCAACCTTCACTGTTGAGGGCATTGTTCTCTATTGCCATGTTTTCCTTCTGTTCCACGTTACATGATGTTTTATGTTTTATTGTTTCTTATGCCCTGCAGGGAGAGTAGGCAGCCATGTCAGTCGATCAAAGACTGGGGGCACGAGCACGCGGAGCACATGAAAGCATGGGATGAGAGGAGGTGTCGTAAAGACGGCGAGAGGAGAGTGGTTGACTGGGACGTGTACAATGAACACATGAAGTGGTATAATGATGGCGTGAAGTACCGTTTGCGCCTAAGGCCATAGTGGACATCAGCCGATATCGCATCACCGGAGGAGGATGACTGCGAGGATGAAGCCTACCATGACCGTCGCAATAAATAGAACCAGGGTTATGACAATCGGGTACAATGGGCCTTAACAACAAATCTGGCCTTGTGCCTCCGTGTAAGGAAGGGGCGTCAGGGAGGAACCCCTCAACATCCAGTTAACTTTGCCCCGCACCTAGGGCACCCAGGAAGGTAATGAAGGTTGGGTCCCTACACGTCCTTCGTGGAGCCGCTCTGTGAAGGGTGCTTCAGTGCGCCCAGGAAGGACCCCAAGGCAGATGGGTGACGTCCCCCATCCCCTAAGGACGGCTATAGAGACTAGTGACAGGATGAGGTGTGTATAATAGGGCCTCCCTCGTATTTTTCCAAGGAATCCGTGTGAGTCAAGGCATTCATTAACACCTCTGGGAGATTCGCCTGTTGTCCGCTGCGCTACAGTGGCAGTACGCCACCACCGCCCAACAAATACCGAAGGAGATAGGTAAGTATCCGGGGGATAACACGCGACCCTGGAAGAATGTCATTATCGATCGTACGAAAGCGTGTCATAGGCGACCATGCCACCGCGGTACATACTACGGAAACCGACTCCAATGTAAATTCGACCAATTGGTGCCTCCCGTAAGGCCTCCCTAGACCATATATATAGGGGAGACCAAGGCCTCACCGCGGGGCGATCTTTTGGCTTCAGAAGGAAGAGAGGCCAATCCTTTCATATCGTAACACACATATTGTAGCTCCATACCATTGCAATACAAAACAAAACAGGAGTAGGGTATTACACCAAGATGGTGGCCCGAACCTCGGTAGCTCCTGTTGTGGCTTAGATCTGCATTGGTACTTCCCCAAAGAGGAAGGGATGATGCAGCACAACTATGCAAGTATTTCCCTTAGTTATGAAACAAAGGTCATCAATCCAGTAGGAGAACTAAGCAACACTGTGTAAATGGTACCTGCACACAAAGAAGAAATCCTCGCAACCCAACGCATAAGAGGGGTTGTCAATCCCTCGGTAAAAAAATAGATTAAATTGTATGAGATTGGATAAATAGATCTGAATAAAATACTAAATAAAATAAGTAAAGAAAAAGTGCAGCAAGGTATTTTTGGGTTTTTGGAATAATAGATTTGAAAACAATATGATAAAAGATAGACCCGGGGGGGGGGGGGCGTAGATTTAACTAGTGGCTGCACTCGAGAAAAAAGCAAATGTTGGGGGAGGGAGTCCTGGACTAAGGGGTCCACGGGTGTGAGGTCCGGTATCCATGGGGTGATGAAAATGTGAAGACACGAAGGTCAAGACTGCATCTGTCCGGATAGGACTCTCCTTGGCGTGGAAGGCAAGCTTGGCGATCAACTATGAAGATTCTTTTCTATGTAACCGACTCCATGTAACCCTAGACCCCCCCAGTGTCTATATAAACCGGAGGGTTTAGTCCGGAAAAGATAGGTATTCATTACCATAGTCATACAGGCTAGACCTCTAGGGTTTAGCCATTATGATCTCGTGGTAGATCAACTCTTGTAATACTCATATTCATAAAGATCAATCAAGCATGAAGTAGGGTATTACCTCCATAGAGAGGGCCCGAACCTGGGTAAACATCGTGTTCCCTGTCTCTTGTTACCATCGACCTTAGATGCACAGTTCAGGACCACCTACCTGAGATCCGCCGGTTTTGACACCGACATTACTGCTTTCATTGAGAGTTCCACTGTGTCGTCCTCAATAGGTCGGATGGCTCCTTCTATCGTCCATAGTGACGCTGTCCAAGAGGAGACCTTCCTCCCCGGACAGGTCTTCGTGTTTGGGGGCTTCGGACTACGGGCCAACTCGCTTGGCCATCTGGAGCAGATCGGCAGCTACGCCCCTGGCCATCAGGTCAGATTCGGAAGCTTGAACTATGTCGCGGACATCCGTGGAGACTTGATCTTCGACGGATTTGAGACCACGACGATCGCTCCCCTCGCTCCGATGAACATGACTTAAATCTGTCGTCGGACCACAGTTAGGAGATGATTCCTGCAACTACTATGTCCTTAGATCTGGAGCAGATTGCGCCATCCGAGGCCACAGAGTCCGCGGCGTTGGAGCCACACACAGACTCGACACCTTGCAATATTTGCGTCAACAGAACTCTGGATTCGTCTCCGGCTATAAGTTCTGAACCACGAACGCCTGCGGACACCGAGCTGGATCGGTTATCGATTTTCGAATTCAGCGCCGCAGACATCTTCCAACACCCGCCCCTAGGCGATGTGCTAAAGTCGTTAAAAAACCTGTCCTTGGCGGGGGATTCACAACCGAGCTCTGTCCGGTTCGAACTAGGGGCTGACGACGGAGAATTTTGCTTCCCACCCGCCACCCACTTCATAGCCACTGTCGAGGACTTAACTGACATGCTTGATTACGGCTCCCAAGACATCGACGACATGGATGACGATGACAATGAGGAGCAGGGTCAAAACCCGCCATTTACTGGGCGATGGACGACCACTTCCTCATATGATGTGTACATGGTTGATACACCTAAAAAAGCTGATGGCGATGACAAAGAAGATCCAGTTGATAATAAACCTCCTGAGACACAGTCCAAGCGTCGGCGTCCTAAACGCCGTTCTAAGTCACGTCGCTCAAAAGACAGCAACACTGGCACCGGAGAAAATAATACTCCGGATGACGCCGAAAACAACGAAGACCCTATTGGAGCAACATCCGAACAGGAGGAACAAGGAAACGGGCAAGTTAACCCTGATGAACGGGCCATGCCCGACAACTCGGAGGACGATATTTATCGTCCACCCTCCGAGGATGAGGAGAGCCTCGACAACGAGGATTTCATTGTGCTTGAGGCACCCCTCGAGCAGGAGCGCTTCAACCGCCAGCTAATAGCCACTGCAAGAAGCCTGAAGAAGAAATAGCAGCAGCTCCAAGCTGATCAAGATCTACTCATTGACAGATGGGCTGATGTCTTGGCAGCCGAAGAATACGGCCTCAAGCGCCCAGCCAAGAGTTACCCGAAGCGCAGACTGCTACCCCAATTCGATGAGGAGGCGCCGGAGCCCATACCTCCCTCGCGCAATGAGTACTGACCACCCCCGGTCGGGGCAGTGCGGCGGACCGACCACCACGCGATCGGGACAGTGCGGCGGACCGACCACCCCACGGTCGGGATAAAGCGGCAACTCAGGCCCAATAGCAACCCGCCCCACCGCCACGTAAAAACACAGACAAAACATCTCGGGATTATACATACAACCTTCGGCAGGACCTGGACAGTAGAGCATGACACACCAGATCAATCTACGGATCACGAGGACGTTCTTCGACTCGCGACGATGGCTACCTATTCGGACGAGACAAACCTAGTCACGCCCGGGCCGATAACCGCAGGCGGACTCCATTGGAGGTGCGCCGCGACATGATCCGATATAGAGGCGCCGCACACCCTCTTTGGTTCACTGATGAAGTAATGGATCATGAATTCCCCGAAGGATTCAAACCCGTCAATATCGAATCATGCGACGGAACAACCGATCCCGCAGTATGGATAGAGGATTTTATTCTCCACATCCATATGGGCCGTGGAGACGACCTCCATGCCATCAAATACCTCACACTAAAACTCAAAGGGCCAGCTCGACACTGGTTAAACAACCTGCCTGAAAACTCCATCGGCAGATGGGAGGACTTGGAAGAGGCTTTTCTTGACAACTTCCAAGGCTCTTATGTCTGGCCACCTGACGCCGATGACTTAAGTCACATAGTTCAACAACCTGGAGAGTCCGCCAGAAAATTCTGGACTAGGTTCCTAACCAAAAAGAACCAGATTGTTGACTGTCCGGTGCCGAAGCCCTAGCGGCCTTTAAACATAGCATCCGTGACGAATGGCTCGCACGCCACCTCGGCCAAGAAAAGTCGAAGTCTATGGTAGCCCTTACAGCACTCACGACCCGCTTTTGCGCGGGCGAGGATAGTTGGCTGGCTCGTAGTAAAAACACAACCAGCGAGGCAGGCCCCTCCGAGGCCAAAAACAGCACCGGCAAGCTCCGGCGCAATAGACACAAACGCCGAAGCAATGGTATAACACCGATGACACTACAGTTAACGCCGAATTCAGTGGCTCCAAGTCCGGCCAGCGGAAGAAGCCATATAAAAGGAACAGCGAGGGACCATCCAGCTTGGACATCATTCTCGATCGTCCGTGCCAGATACATGGCACCCCAGACAAACAAGCGAATCATACCAACAAAGATTGTTGGGTTTTCAAACAGGCTGGCAAGCTAAACACCGAGAATAAGGAAAAGGGATCATAAAGTGAGGACGATGACAAAGAGCTCCGGCGGCCGATGTCGGTGTTAAAACCGACAGATCTCGGGTAGGGGGTCCCAAGCTGTGGATCATGGATCGATGGGTAACAGGAGACAGGGGACACGATTTTTACCCAAGTTCGGGCCCTCTCTATCAAGGTAATACCCTACTTCCTGCTTGATTGATCTTGATGAATATAGGGTTACAAGAGTTGATCTACCTCGAGATCATATGTTGTGGTCTAAGACCTAAGGGTATGACGAGTAATGTCATAATGATCTATCGACTAGCCTGGCCTTGGCTTATATAATGTACCAGAGGCCTAGGATTACAAGAGTCCTAGTCGAATATGCCGGTGGAGAGGAGTCCTTGTCTTGATCACCAAGTCTTGTGGAATCTTCCTCATGCATGTCATCGGCTGTCCGAACTGGCCCATGAGTATACGGCCATGGCGGTCCTCAGCCCAATCTAACTGATCGGGAGACAACGTGGTGAGTACCCCCTAATCCAGGACACCGTCAGTAGCCCCCTGAACCGGTCTTCAAGTTGGGGACGCTCCTCGATTCTTCCGAACTGTGCTTCATCTTCGGTCATCGGTCTTGAAAACTGGTTCAACAAATCATCTCATCTTCAATATTGAGGATCGCCGAAATGAATCCGGAGAGTTTACACGTCGGGTATCTGAGGAGCCCCTTTAAGTTATCGGCCTTTATCAATGCCCTGTTATTTTTATGCCACGCCTCGGGTTTGAAGTGTTCCCGTGCGGCGGTGTCCTCTTGCATCTAAGCTCCAACGCCGGACCGCATTTGAAGTATTTTTTGCAGCCGAGCACCAACGCTGGACCGCTTCAGAGCCCCAACGCCGGAATGTATCCGAGCTCCAACGCCGGACTGTATCCGAGGTGTCATAGATCACCCTGGTTCAAAAATTTTTAGCCGAGCTTAATGCCGGAATGCCCTATAAGGAGCCAGCCACTTGCATCCGAGCTATATGCCGAACTGCTACCGAGGTGGCTCAGCACCTCGGTCATGGGCTGATTGTTTGCGGATTTTGTTTCTGATGCGTATAAATTTATTTGCTGACGAGATGTATTGCCAGTAGCCCTCAAGGTGTCTGTTGGCCTAAAATCTGAGATCCACCTGAAGGAAAATATGAAACCGCTGATCCTAGTAGCTTCTGAAACTCAGGTCATGAAATCGGCCTGAGGAGCAACTCCTAGCTCGACAGCATACATAGGAATAGGAACACAGTGTAATATATTAGCGGTAATAGTGATCGGCGGACGGGCCCCTGAGAGAGGGTCGTGAGAAGTCGCCGTGATATATCAGCTTGATGCCGGATAATTCCCATATGGTTCTTATTGTCGTCCGAAGACGCACTTGTCATAGTTCGGTTATGCCAACATCGAGCACTTTGAATTTTCTCGCATTGAATAGGCAATGCAAGAGCCCTCGAGCCACCGGGTCGGGTGGCAACACCTGCATCAGGATCGATGTGCCCCTTTAATATTTGTAAATAATGAGTTAAAGCCCAAGAGCCACCGAGCCTTAATGTGGGCACGGGTGGTCAATTAAGCATCGATATCCGTTTGATGTAAAATTTTGTTGTGTTTAACACAAACTTCTACGAAAGAGAATAAAGATCTCTTAAAAGAGTTTAGAGCTGGTCGAAATCCGAGCTCGCCAAGGTAGGCCCCAAGGGGTTTAAAAGATGGATTGCGATAAATGGATTTTACTACTTAATTTTTATGTGTAATGATTCTATGTATCCAAGTACTTTTCATCATTAATGCTCAAATCCGCATCGTACAAAACTTTGTTGACCGACCATCGGCTTCAACCTCCTCGGCCAGTAGCTGGGGAGTATTTGTCCTACTTTATAAAGCCGTTATAAGGGCAAAGTTTTACGGCAAACAAAGCAATCAGGTCATACGGTTTTATAAACAAAGATACACGGAGAGATATGGTATATTACGTTTTAACGTAAGAAATATCTTCCAAAGAAAATAGTCCCGCTATTGGTTCCTTTCTTTGGGTCGTCATGCTTATCATCATCATGAAAACTCACCTCTGATCAATGTGGGAGTAAAATATTGAGGATTTAGTTCGGCGAAAGTTCCCGAACTCTACGGTATTAATGAACCAAAATTTTTACTTCCAGCATTGCCGACAAATGTGATCCTTTAAGATTGCTAGCTTTCGGCTTCACCCAGTCTGAGTTACTTACTCGGATGACCCGATAGTAACAATCACAGATGTGCTCCCTTTACCACCTAGCCGAACAATCGGGAACGTAGGGGTAAGCACAGGAGCCAGGCAACCCAGCTTGGCCAAAATCTTAAGTCAAATTGATGCATATGTATGGCTTTATAACGATGATTACGGAAGGCATCCTTTGTATATTAAATACAAATGCCAATGATATGTTTATTTTGACTCCGTTGCGACCGTTTATCAGTTGAAAGTGGCCCATCGTCGGCTTCTACCCCTTTGTAGATACTGTGCAGGGTGTTTCCGCAATAACAAGACAACCCTTAGCCGACGTCTCGGTGCCCGAAGACGGTTGTGTTAGCGGAAACGAGGCAATCAGATATGCGGGTTTTATAACTTTCACTTAGTCATAGGAGCTTTAAACTGGGGAAGCTAACTACGAGCCTTCGGTTAGTGTTCGGCGACAGCCAAGGTTAAGCCGTAAACACTTCGGCCGATGTTATGAACGGCCCTTCATTTAACATAGTCAACGGATCGTTGACCAGTTTACGCTTATTGTGACAGTCAGTTTTCGGCTTTCTCCACTGAGGTGCTTAACCATGCGAGCTGGAAGCACAATCGCAGTGGTTCTCCCTTTGCACACCTAGCCGAACAAAGCGGAACGTAGGAGGCAAGAACAGGAGCCGGGCAACCCAACTATTGACCGAAGAAACAATTCGAAACCGATGCATATATAGCAATGTCCGAGAATGTTTTTGCCGAATCTCAAAAGGTGTCCGGCGTTGCACTGCGAGACTAATGCTGGAAACACAGAAATAGTTTAAAAGTGCCATAGGCTTGGAAAACCAAAAACTTCAGTAAAAAATGGACGTCCGAACAAGATCAAGTGTTCGGTGCCAAATTGAAAATTGGTCTTAGAAAAAAAGGTGCTTATGTCGTGCTTTAACATGACACATCCTATCTCAAGATTTCAAGCGGGTCAGCCTTCGGCCTCAACCTCCCTATCCCAATGGTGGAGTGTTTCTCGTTAGGCCATTTTAGCGAACTAAAACTCAAGCGGCTTGAGAGAGAAATCGGGCTACCCGGCTATTGACCACACACTCGCGTCAAAAAAGGAGTGATAGAAAAAGACTTTGCGACGACTAAGAAGAAAAAATTATTGTAAAACGGCTCATGCAAATTTAAGAGCCCCCAAGTGACTTGGGAAAAAGAATTTTATGTATAATGATTGTATGTACCGAAGTACTTATATCATATCTATGTTCACCCGAACTTTAAACGCATCTTAACCGACCGTCGGCTTCTCTTCGGTCAAGGGACGAAAAGTGTTTTGTACTCCACCTGTCGAGAATATCAACGGTGTTTCCGATAACCAGGCAATCAGGCCATAAGGCTGTAACAGACAAAGTGCGCTCAGGGAACTTATGCTATATTACTGACGAAGTGTAAAAAGCATCTTCGAAGAAAATAGTACCTCCACCGATACCTTTCTTTGGTTGCTCATTGTTACTATGAGACTTGTGCAATAGATTTTTTGTACTCATGAGTTCCGTTGTGTGCCGACCATGATTGAAAACAATAAGATCGCTAGCTTTCGGCTTCACCCAGTTTGAGGTCCGAGCTCGGATGACCCGATCGTGACAATCGCAGAGGTACTCCCTTTACTCCCTAGCCGAACAATCGAGAACGTAGGGGTAAACACAGGAGCAAAGCAACCCAGCTTGCGGAACACTTAAGTCAACATGGTGCATATTGTGGCGTAATACACGAACAAGGAACGAAGCCATACAAGTATAATCATTTGCAAGAGGAAATGCCTCATAAAGGAAGCCCCCAAGTAAACGGGGTATTTGAATTTGTGTGTCACAAACAAAGTTATGACAAGGAAGTTTTTCACAAACAACTTTTTGTCAAAAAAGTATAGAGCTTGGTCGAGCCGAACAAAATTTAAAACTGAAAGTTTTTGAGCATGAGAGCGACTTAACTGGTTAATGTGCTCGGTTAGCGGTCCGAGCTTACGGCGGGACAAGGTCCCAGCCCTCAAGCCGGTCCCGAGGTGGCGGAGCGAAGAGCTCGGCACTCCGAAGTGGCGACATAACACGGCCAATGTGGCGAGGTGGGACCTCCAGTCCGTCTGAGGCGACGGAGCAGGCCGGCAGTGTGACGCCGAAGTTCCCGATGTGGGTTAATGAAGTGATGACGAAGACCCTGATCCAGCTGAGGTGACGTGGTACGTCAGTACGCCGAGGTGACAGCGCTGCCCAACCCAGATAATCTACCTGTGCACAAAAAATAGTGCAAGAAGGAGATAATAATAATAATAATAAATGAAAAATGTAGCATAATAAATAATTTATGCAAAGTGAATAATTAAAGGAATATGGCCCATGCGTCGAACACCCGATGAGGTAGAACCCTCTCTATGATGCCGAAGTCCCCGAGGCAACCGAACATGTCTGTATGGCGATTCGACCAACGAGGTGATCATGCAAGCCGATTTATGCCGATTGGGACGACGACATCGGCTTGCCGAAGTGACCGCATGACGCAGTCAAAGTCGATTACCTACACACATAAAATAGTGCGGTACAAAAAATAATGATATAAATATATATAAAATCCTTGCATAATTGCTTTACACAAAAATTATTTATTTAAAGAGATGTGGCCTGGCGCGGAAGTCAATGTCGATGCAGGGCATTAGTGTGATGCGGTAAAGGCGTGGCAAAGCCCAAATTCATAGGTAGGTCCGAGTTCCGGGTGCGGCATTCACCGAACTATGTACGAAAACTGACCGAACCACCACGCGACCGTCGTTAATGCGGCCACCAATTGATAGCCCTGTGTATAGATGATGGAAAAAACCAAAGTAATAATTCCTCAGGAAAACTAAACCAAAACAAGCAAAAATTACTAGGATTAATAGCACCTGATTTATTTGTTGTAGCAATCCGAGGAAAAGTGACTCCCAAAATTGGGACTCGATCCGCACAACCATTGCCTGATGGGCGATGAAGTGACGGCATGGCGATGCTTGCAAAGGTTGGCTCGCCGAGGCAAAGCCCCCGGCCCAGATAACGTGACGAAGCTGGCCGGCTAGTGACGCCAAAGTCTCCGGTGTAGGTTGACGAAGAGATGGCGAAGCCCCCGGTCTAACCGAGGTGACGGAGCAGGTCGGTAAGGAGACATTGCAGTTGCCATGTCAGCCAAGGTGTTGAAGCAGTTCGGCGTGATGGGCATCGACTTGAAGAAGCAACAGTGCGGCCATGCCGACGTAGGTCGTAACTTGTGACGCGGTCAATGCCGACTTGATGAAGTGTCCATGCGGCGATGCCGGTGTGCCCGCTCTGTGTAATGCCGATTTATCCCTTGGCGATACCAAACTCTTGTTTGGCTCTCCGAGATGACGATTCGGAGAAGTTGAGCTCGGCTCAAAAAGCAATGACGCGTCTAGCGCAGGTCGGCAGTCGAGGAGCAATATTGCCGGACTGGTTTGACACCAGCGTGATGGTGAAGATTACCTCAGAGGAGGCTTAAAATTTTATGGGCACATGTTTAAAAACAACGCACAATACCCTAGAATAAAATTCCTTTAAAAAGGTTGTCCAATATCCTGTTCATAAAGAAACATGAACTCAGGTCGGATTCGTGTTCACGCAGAAAACAGATCCGAAAATTGGTCCACTCATCGGAAGGTTCCCGGAGATTGAACCGTCGGATCGAGCAGAAGTTTGGAGGAGTGGTAGATATGGGAATTCCGCAGCAGATGAATGGTTGGATCTTCCACAGGACCTCTGAGCCGGGCTCTAAAGACCACGCCCTAAACTCGTCCGGATTCCTATCCAGATTTGACAGGGCTCCGGTGTATCGTAGATTGCCAGAGATTCCTCCATCGAAAATCGACGAAATTTGGCATGGTTATTGTAGACTTAATTCCACACAATTCCACTGAAGGAATTGTCAAAGCGTTGTTCGAGGAGGTGGTGGACGCGGATACAATTTGCTGTCCAGAAAAATAGCACGGTCACGCGAGGGCAATATTGAAGTTGAGCCCCCGGACTCCATGGATGATTCCTCCATGATCTTGAGAGGGATCGGAGTTGATGTTGATGAAGGTCATCGTCCGAACATGACGATCTGACGTGGGGTGCAGTCCTCGGTCGAACCAAGGCGACCAGTCGAGCCGGTGACGAGGATGCCGATGTCGCAGTTAATCTGCAGACGAGCCATTGATCCTTTGCCGATCACACAGCAGAACTCTCAATGAAAGCATCATTGTCGGTGTCAAAACCGGCAGATCTCGGGTAGGGGGTCCCAAGCTGTGGATCATGGATCGATGGGTAACAGGAGACAGGGGACATGATTTTTACCCAGGTTTGGGCCCTCTCTATCGAGGTAATACCCTACTTCCTGCTTGATTGATCTTGATGAATATAGGGTTACAAGAGTTGATCTACCTCGAGATCATATGTTGTGGTCTAAGACCTAAGGGTATGATGAGTAATGTCATAATGATCTATCGACTAGCCTGGCCTTGGCTTATATAATGTACCAGAGGCCTAGGATTACAAGAGTCCTAGTCGAATACGCCGGTGGAGAGGAGTCCTTGTCTTGATCACCAAGTCTTGTGGAATCTTCATCATGCATGTCATCGGCTGTCCGAACTGGCCCATTTGTATGCGGCCATGGGGGTCCTCAACCCAATCTAACTGATCGGGAGACGACGTGGTGAGTACCCCCTAGTCCAGGACACTATCAGCCGAACACTGTGGGCAGAAGAAGTTTCCCCCTCAAGTCAAAACGGTGAACATGATATATGCTACGCACATCCCCAAAAGGGAACGCAAACGTGCACTCAGGGACGTCTATGCGGTAGAGCCAGTCGTCCCAAAATTCAATCCACGTCATTCCCGATCACCTTCGATCGTCGAGATCATCCAACTAGCATCTGTCATGGCGATTCAATCTTGAAGCTTGAGCCTCAACCTGCTCTATCAGGATACAGTGCGCAATATAGGCATTAATCCCTCCCGAATCAAACCCACAAAGACTACCTTTAAAGGAGTCATACCAGGCGTATAGGCCCGTTGTACACGCTCAATCACACTGGAGGTTGTCTTCAGTTTCCCGGACAACTTCCAAAGTGAAGAGCTGATCTTTGATATTGTCCCCTTCCACAGCGGCTACCATGCACTGCTCGGACGAACCGCATTCGCTACATTCAACGCGGTGCCACAATATGCTTATCTCAAGCTCAAGATGCCCGGTCCACGCGGCGTCATAGCAGTCAATGGAAACACAGAACACTCTCTCCGTACAGAAGAGCACACCGCCGCCCTGGCAGCAGAGGTACAGAGCGGCCTTCTCAAGCAGAACCATAATCTGGCTGCCGAGCCCCTGGACATCATTAAGAGGGTCCGGACCACACTACAACAGGTTAGCTCGGCTCGTCATGAGCTCGATTAGCAATTCGGCCTCTGTCCCAGTCCCGATGAGGAAGTGGCATTCGTACCACGCGTACATAATTACGCACTCAAAATTCCATGGGCATTGACAGAGGCACAACTAGCTGGTGATCCACAGTTCGGCTAGACCAATCCCGGACTCACATACACCCACACTATTTCCTTTTCCCTTTTTAGGTTTTACACAGGCCTCCTTCTAAGGGCCTGATTGTTGGTCCTGTCCAAGGATAAGTACACCAGAATGGCACGAAGCACAAGCGTACAGGAGAAGCCCTAGTGGTCAATTTAAGTACTCTACATGTTTTCAGGACTCACACGCAGCTTGCCTCACTACAAAAAAAATACACTTCCGTGATGATACCTGTTTGTCACAGTAGGTCGCGTTTTTTGTCATGCATGTACATCCATGACAAATTTATGACAGAATCAAGATAGTCATACCGTGGCGTCAGAGAAGTGTTCCATGACATTACGAAAATTATCATCACGGAAGTGTCCACTTCCATGACGATAAATCGCGCATCACGTAAGTGCTTTCGTCAAGGGTGACCGACATGTGGCATCCACCGTAACGAACGCCGTTAAGCTATTGGGTCGGGTTTTGGATCCGATAACCTGTTATGACCCGACCAATGGGAAATTTCCACGTGTAAAATTCTTATTGGCCGGACGAACCACGTGTTAGCTCGTCAGTGGGTCAGAGAGGCGCCTATGATATGTCGTCAAGTGCCACGGCCACCATCGCCCATTTAGCTTACAAAGCGGCCCGTTTGACTTGGTCAAAAGTTAACGGCTGGCCCATGAAAAGCCCGTTAACGGTCTCTTCGCAAGAATAGCCCATTTTACGGCTGTTAACTCACGGCCCGTTAGGGCCCTAAAGGAAATCGGCCCAACAACGTCATGTGGGCCGTCGAATATAACACCAAATTTCATTTCATTTTCGGCCCATGTATGGCCCACAATGTCTTTCGGCCCATATGAGACCTTCGTATCTTTTGGCCCTTTACAGGCCCACGGTGACTCTAGCCCATAATGAACAGTAATTTTCTTTGTACCCGTTAACGGCCCATGATTTACATGGGCTGTTTCCAGCCCGTGTAATTTCGGCCTATTATTGACCCATACGTTCTTGGGCTCCTTTTCGCCCTCGATTACTTTCCCGTTCTTGGCTTTGTTCCTCTATTGGGCCAAATTCGGCCCATGGCAAGAGTCGGCCCGTTACTGGCATGTTCCCCAAATGGGCCAAATTCGGCCCATGGCAAGAGTCGGCCCGTTACTGGCCTCTTACCCTAATGGGACAAATTCGGCCCATGGCAAGAGTCGGCCCGTTTCTGGCCTGTTAACCCGTTGCGCATTATCCAGCCTGTCCTATATTCTGGCCCATAAACGACCCGTTATGCCCGTGTGATGTAATTAAGTTTTGATCCTACGGCATTAACCGTTAAATACCGTCTTTGCGGCCGGGCCGATACCAATTACGCGACACGGCCCATGTAGACTCATTTATCCGACGGCCCAAGGCCCACCGATTGCAGGCCCATTTATCGACGGTCCGAGGCCCACCGATTATAGGCCCATTTATCGACGGCCCGTAGGAGACCCATGGATTCTACGGCCCGTATATTACTAAACAGTATAATGCAGCTAGCTACGGACTTCCTCAGCGATTTCACGTTTTTTGCCGTTGGATCATGGTACTGGACGTTCCAGATCACAGTAGTCGGGCTGCTGCTCATGTGGTGACCTAGGGGTCCTCTCATTAATTGGGCCGTTTGACCATGTTATCCGCATGAAGGGCCCAAAGGAGAATCGCTCAGCATGGATTCCCTGCCTCTCTCCATTGCTCACGAAACCGTGTTCCTCTCCGTCGCCGTTGCTGTCGTTGTACGCCGGAGAAGGAAGCCAAGCTTGTGGGGGCACAAGGAGAGGTGTGAGTTTGTTTGCTCTCTTCGTGGCCTGAGGCTTCAACAAAAGTCCCACGCATGGAGCTCCTCCTCGACCCCTCGCTGCTGGTACAGTGGTACCATCTCCCCCACCACGAACCACGATCTTCCCCATCTTCCGTTCGACTCTCCCTGCTCGTGGGAGATTCTTTCCCATGCCATCCTGGATAGCATATGCATCGTCGTTGAATTGATTGATACGCAAACACACCATCTTCTAACTAACGGTTGGTCCATTAGTTTGATTAGGAGTTGATAATAGTTTGGATTTGAGATTACTCCACCTCTTCTAAAAAACCTAATTTTCCTAATGTTTATGCATCATCAAGTGGGTAAGTTGGCGTGGATTTGACACGGGTTGCGAAAGTTAATATGCATATAACAAAAAATATAAAAGGTGCAGGAAAGATTACACAATGCACCATGTGTTATCAGTGATAACATCTATTTATTAACAGAAAATATTTTCCTTTTAGATATTAGATAGTGGAGGAATTGTGGACACCACAGCAGCAATGACATTCTCCATATATTTTAGATAGTGTTAATGATGTCCATGTGCTCTATAGTTGACCATGTATTTAGTTGTTGATTTATGTAGCATATAGATTGTGATGGCAAGTTTGCAGTGCAGTTTCTAAATTCCATGTGGCACATAAAAATGATAACGCATAACTGCAAAGGCTGAAACGAGGTATACTTTCCTATCACATGTCTTTCTTCTTTGCGAGGCCGGGGGCTTTCCTCCTTTTCAATAAAAAATATATATCTTTCTTCTCACAAAAATCATGTGCTCTCTTCTACACTAAGTTGCACTTGCCATCATCGGAAAATCATTATACACTTCAGCAATATATCACCTGACGTTGAAATCTATAATAGCTTATTGACCGGATCTGCCATTTACGGACTTGCCTTCTACCAAAAGTGATTATGTTTCCGCACTTTGTAAATCATTTGTGTCCTTGTGAGTTCCTTTGTTTGTAGGTGAATACAACAGCTATAGCTGGTGAGCTCCTGCACGTGGGTTCTGACACTCCTCAACCCCCTTCCTGGCTGGTTGCTTCGGGATGAAAGGATTACTATAGTCGCGACTCAATAGACCGCAGCAGCGAGAATACCTTCTCATCTTAAAGTTTTGGAACTTTGTTTTGAATTTGAACGTGTGGAATGGGCCGAAAAAATGGTATAAGAATGTACTTTATCAAATTCTATGGCAACTTCATTGAGGGAAAAAAGCTTATGAACTTATAACTTTTTTTATTGAGCTGGTGTAGTTAGATGTTCTATGGGATAATAGCACCGTGTTAATAATCAGTATAATATATACTATTGCTTTCTTTGTTATTACATTGTTGTCTATATTTATGAAAACTATCAAAGTACATGCTTTTTATTTCGAAGTGGATCTGATCACCATAATCGGGTCCCAAACTTTGCTGATTTTGTGTCAATCATTCAGAAATTTGTTGATAGAGCTATGTTCTACACATGTGTATCTTTGGTTTGAAAAATGATTAGAATTCCCAATTTTATTGTTGACAAATTTATACCAAAGAAGTTTGTAAAGTTTAATTATTATATTATGCGTCTTCATTTGTTAATGGAAATTCCAATCTCCTGTAAAGAAATATAAGACCGTTTAGATCATGATCTAAACAATTATATATTTCTTTACAGAGGGAGAATTTATTAACGGTAATTCTCATCTATTTTTCATACAAATGGGAGGGCGCGACAACGTGCGCTTTCATGATCTAGTGGCACATGGTAGTTGCGGCCACTAGCAAACCCGGGAAAAAGAAGACTAGGAAATAAATACGGCCGAAACTAACGCTAGGCTATTAAGGCGATTGCACAAATTACATCCACTCGGCATCAAAGATCGCCACCAGTGCAAATATAGGGAACACCCTAAACTATACAAAAATGGCTTGCTGTTTTCTTCAACCTGTGGCTGCACATTAAGAATAAATTGTGTATCGCACCAAAACAAATTACAACTATATAACAAAAGGAAGGTTGGCATAAAACTTAACAGTCTAGCAGATAAATGAACCACCAGAAGTTCAGAAGCTCAGTTCATTTGACCTGACTGTTACGTTTTCATGCAGTATTGTCCGGTGGAGCATCATAACATCGCCTTCATTTCCCCTAGGCTCCTGAACAACATAGCAATTGTCTGATAGTCTGGTTTCAAAACCATGCATATCTTGACGACATTGAGCAATATTTCTCCTTGTTTCACAAAGGGCCTCTGTTAGGGAATGGACATGTGTCTGGAGCGCAGATACAACATTGCTTTGAGCTTGCATATCTTGATCATGAGGCAGTTTGGATGATATTTCCTTAACAACCAACCCAGTATTACGCAGGAACGTGCTTTTGGCACTTTGTTAGTGGACAGATCTTGACCCACCGCAGCAAGAGCTGAGATTGCGGTTATAGTTGCCTCGCCACCTTCGTAAGGTGGCGGTTCCACCATTTTTCCATAGCTCATTGAAAAGTTGAGGTTTTACATTAGTTGTACGAGCAGTAAGATATTAAGGAGGCAGCAAAACCAAACAAAATAGCTTTGGTCTATATCTGAGAACCTATTACGGTGAACCCATGTAAAATATTAGTTGTATTTTATTGCAAAGTACATAAAAACCAGGTTCCAAACATATGACCATGTACCATCGCTAATGTATTGTCTATTTCTTCACATTGTATTGAGGGCTAAGGATAAAGAGACGAAGTTTATAATACGATGACATCATTCATATCACAAAACAACTGAGAACAGACAAACATGCAATTGTAACGTTGTGTGGGCAAGTCCAGCACAGAACTAGATTATGGGTCAAGATCAAAGGAACATCGCTCCTCTCTTTTAAACCTTGTAAGGTGCAATGATACGCTAAGACAATTGTGTATAAAATTGAAAAGAGTAATAGACATTGGCTGCAAACCATGCAGTTCAAGGCACAAGTAAGAGTAAGTAGTAGTTAAAAGGCATGAGGATCAAGGACTTACAACAGGGCTTTGGTGGTGTAGTCATGCCCTTCTTCTTCTTGGTGTGACGGTCCATGAAGATTTCCACAACATTTGGTTCAGGTACTTTTTGGTCCTTGCGGGATTTCCTCTGCATTTTGAACAAGTCAATATAGATCTGATAATATGGTACAACGAAAAGAGTGAAACAGCAGCTAATTACAAGAGCCTCGCAGTGTGCAATATATCTACGAGATCCTATCGTCTGTTGGAATTTCACTTTTGTACGGTGCCATGTTAAGTCAAGCCGACAAGAAAAACAAATAACAACTTAGTTCTTCAGAACAAATTGATGCGTGATGCAGACGAACTGAACTTTGATGTTAGACAACCACATGATAGGAGGATGTAATATGTATGAAAAACAGGACGGAAGAGATAACTTAACTATGATGTGTAAACTAAGAAGAAGACATTTCACCAAATTAGAAGCAATGCAATGGAAGGTAGACACCATATGAAAGATGCTACAAATATCGCTCGCCAAGTTAAGTTAAAGGTGTCTCATCATAAATGGCGTTTAAACAAATGTGAAGCAAGACAAGAAATAAATCATATGCAAGATGCAAACAACATCACACTACCATGTTAGAGGTCTCTCGTCATTAGTGCCATTGCATATTCACAAAGCATTGCATATTCACGACTTACGATGTGTAAACTAAGGAGAAGGCATTTCAACAAATTAGAAGCAATGAAAGCTAGACACCATATGAAAGATGCAACGAATATCACTCTACCAAGTTAAAACTGTCTCGTCATAAGTGCCATTTCAACAAATTAGTAGTACAAGCTAGAAAAGAATGTGAGATGTAACCTATATCACACTCTGAAGTCAAATGTGTCTTATGATAAGTGATTGTTGCAGGTTACACAACAGTAGTAATTTGATATAAGAACATGGTGTGATAGACAGATATTCTATGTTCTAGAAACAGGAACACATGTCTTATTCAAGTATAATGTGTAAAGTAAGCAGATGGAATTCAACAAAATTAGAAGCAATACAAGCTAGACATCACACATAACATGCAACCACATATAACAGTGCCAAGTTAGAGGGAGCACTAGTGATCTTTGCACTAAGGGAGACGTGCTCATCATAAACACAGCTTTGTTGAGTGTCTATGCATGTGTTGTCTTGGAAATCATCTTGGGGGTGTGGAGGAGTAGAAAGCTGTAGAGGCCCTCCGCTCGGAAGGAGCACCTTTATCCGCTGCCTTGCTAACTTCCTTCTGCTTTATTGATTTTTAATTGTCAAGTAAAACCGACAAGAAAAAGCAATAAAATTCTCTCTTCAGAACTCATTCATGCATGATACTGACAATCACTACTTTGGTGTAAGGCAAACACATGATACCAGGATGGAATATGTACAAAAAACAGGACGGCATGGCATGTTCACAACTGTTTGTGTAAACTAAGCATAAACCATTCCAGCAAGTAAGAAGCAATGCAAGCTAAACACCACATGAAAGATGCAACCAATATGACTCTGCCAAGTTAAAAGCGTCCCATCATAAATGGAATTTCAACAAATTAGAAGCAGCGCATGCTATAAATCATATGAAAGATGCAACTAATATCGACCTTTGCATATACTAAAGGTGTCTCGTCATATTGATTGATGCGGGATACAAAAAAACAATAGTTTTATGTAAGGACATGCTTAATAGACAGATGTACTATGTACTAAATACAGGAAGGCATGTCACATTAACAGGTATAATGTATTATAAGCTAAGCAGACTAGCACATGCAGTTTAACCAGATTGGAAGAATTACAATCTAGACACCATATGTGAAAGGGATCGAGAAGAGGTGTCTAGAGGGGGGGGGATTGATTAGACACTAAGTACCAAAAGTTGCAGTTTTTAACTTCTTTAAGTTTAAGTGGAGTTTAGGCACAAGTTTAACAATCTCAATACATAACAAGCAAGCATGCAAAGTGTATATGAGCAGCGGAAAGTAAAGCATGCAACTTGCAAGAATGTAAAGGGAAGGGTTTGGAGGATTCAAACGCTATTTGGAGACATGGTGATTTTTGAGCCGTGGTTCCGATAGGTGGTGCTATCATACATCCACGTTGATGGAGACTTCAACCCACGAAGGGTAACGGTTGCGCGAGTCCACGGAGGGCTCCACCCACGAAGGGTCCACGAAGAAGCAACCTTGTCTATCCCACCATGGTGGTCGCCCACGAAGGACTTGCCTCACTAGCGGTAGATCTTCACGAAGTAGGCGATCTCCTTGCCCTTACAAACTCCTTTGTTCAACTCCACAATCTTGTCGGAGGCTCCCAAGTGACACCTAGCCAATCTAGGAGACACCACTCTCCAAGAAGTAACAAATGGTGTGTTGATGATGAACTCCTTGCTCTTGTGCTTCAAATGATAAGGATACCGAGTTTTGTTTCTTGGAAGACCAAGACACAAGAGATCTACCAAGAAATTGACAAGTACCTGAAGTGGACTTTCTATCAACCTTGTCACCGGCATAGTCCGAGTCGGAGTAGCCAACAAGATCAAAAGAGGCCCTCTTAGGATACCAAATGCCAAAATTTGGTGTATGGATTAAGTATCTCACTATCCTTTTCACGGCCTTAAGATGACATTCTTTAGGAGCAGCTTGATATCGTGCACACATGCACACACTTAGCATGATATCGGGACGTGAAGCACATAGATATAACAATGAACCAATCATAGAGCAATAAACCTTTTGATCGACCGATTCACCATCTTTGGTCAAATCAAGATGTCCACTAGTAGGCATGGGTGTAGTCATACCTTTGCATTCTTGCATATTGAACTTCTTGAATAAGTCCTTGGTGTACTTTGTTTGAGAGACAAAGTTACCTTCCTTAGTTTGCTTGGTTTGCAAACCAAGAAAGAATTTGAGTTCACTCATCATAGACATCTCAAACTTCTCCGACATTAGCTTTCCAAACTTTTCACTAAAATGAGGGTTAGTAGAACCAAATATAATATCATCAACATAGATTTGGCACACAAATAGTTCTCCGTTGACCCTTTTAGTAAAAAGAGTAGAATCAATTTTTCTGATTTCAAAGCCTTTTTCAATAAGGAACTTGGTCAAGCATTTATACCACGCTCTAGGAGCTTGTTTAAGACCATAAAGAGCTTTGTGAAGTTTGTAAACATGATCAGGTTTCTTAGGATTAACAAAGTCGGGAGGTTGTTTAACATAAACTTACTCCTCTATTTTTTCATTTAGAAAAGCACTTTTAATGTCCATTTGGTACAAGGTGATATCATGGTGATTATCATAGGCAAGTAAGATGCTAATGGACTCAAGTCTAGCAACAGGAGCATAAGTCTCACCATAGTCCATACCTTCGACTTGTGTGTAGCCTTGGCGGCATTTAGATGTGCTTTGTTGCTAACTACTGTCCATCTTCATCTTGCTTGTTGCGAAACACCCATTTTGTACCGATGATGTTGTGGTTGTTGTCGGCTTCTCAACCAATGTCCAAACTTGATTTCTCTCAAAGTTGTGTAGCTCTTCGTGCATGGCGTTTATCCAATCCGGATCTTCCAATGCTTCTTCAACCTTCATAGGTTCAATGCTAGAGATGAATGAATAGTGTTCACAAAAGTTAGCTAAACGAGTTTTAGAGTGAGTGATTCTCCCGGTTTGGATATCATTGTAGATTTGCTCGACGGGATGATCTTTAGCAATTCTTACTCGAACTCGTGAAAGCTTTTGCTTGGGTCTTGGTTGAACATCTTCTTCATCTTGTTCTTCTTCTTGGCCTTCTTCATTGTTGGCGTTGGCGTTCTCTTGTTGTGGTGGAGAAGGAGGTCGTTGACATTCATCTTGGTGCACTTCCTCGTTTTCTTCATCTTGGTGTGTCCCACTTGTGGATGCTTCCGTATCAACTCTTGGTTCACCTTGTCGTGAGGTAGAAGCTTCCACTTGGACGGATGAGGTACTCTCCTTCATCTACGTTTGTCGAATCTTGCCAATAGACAAGTCTTGAATTGCTTCCGAGGGGTCTTTGTCTCCTACATCAATTGGCAATTTCTCTACTTGCGAGCTGTTAGATTCATCAAACTTCACATCTACCGTTTCTTCAACCTTTCGGGTGAAATTGTTGTAGACACGGTATGTGTGAGAGTCTGAGCCATAACCAAGTAGGAAACCTTCATGAAACTTAGGAGCAAATTTAGAACGGCGATGCTTATCAAGAATGTAGCACTTTGAGCCGAATACTCGAAAGTATCCAACTTGGGGTTTGTTACGGTGAGAAGCTCAGATGCCGTCTTGCCGAGTAGCTTGTGAAGATACAAGCGATTTGTTGCATGACAAGTCTGTCTCAATCGCTTCCGCCTAAAAGTGCTTGACGTCTTGTACTCATCAAGCATCGTTCTCGCCATTTCGATGAGCATCCTGTTCTTCCTCTCAACTACTCCATTTTGTTGAGGTGTATACGTAGCCGAGAACTCGTGTGAAATCCCTTCTTCGTCAAGAAAGGTGTCCACATTTGCGTTCTTGAACTCCGTTCCGTTGTCGCTGCGAACCTTCTTGATCTTCACTTCAAATTGATTTTGGGCCTTCCTAGCGAAGTTTTTGAGGATCTTTTGGACCTGCGATTTATCATCGAGAAAGAACACCCACATAAATCTTGAAAAATCATCAACTATAACTAGACCAAAAGAATTTCCACCGAGACTTTTGTAGGCATTGGGACCAAAGAGATCCATATGAAGTAGCTCGAGTGGCCTCCTTGTGGTCATGATGTTCTTCATGGGATGCCTTCCTCCAACCTGTTTACCTGCCTGACAAGCGCTGCAAAGTCTATCCTTATCAAATATGACATCGTTAACTCCAAGGATATGATTTCCTTTAATAAGCTTGTCAAGGTTTCGCATGCCAACATGACCTAATCGTCTATGCCACAACCAGCCTTTAGAAGATTTAGCAATAAACAAGTTCTAGGTTGAGCCTTTTTAGTGAAATCAACAATGTATAGATCACCTCTACGTACACCAGTAAAGACCATTTCATGATTATCTCTATGAAACACTTGGCAATCTACTTCAGTAAATAGGACATTGAAACCGAAATCAGCAAGTCTAGATACTGAAAGTAAGTTGTATCCAAGAGATTCAACGAGCATGACATTTTGTATGGAGCTATCATGTGATATGGCCACCTTACCGAGGCCAACCACCTTACCCTTTGAGTTGTCACCAAAAGTGACATACTTTCGAGGACCATCGTTTTCAGCAAGCTCACGAAACATGTCCTTATCTCCGGTCATGTGATCGGAACATCCACTATCAAGAACCCATTCCTTTCCTCCTGCCATATATCCCCGAAGATTTGCCATAAGACCAAAGTGTCTCATTGCATCATCAAGATCGAAGTCACTATCATCATCCTCATCATAGTATCATGTTCAACATCGTCATGTGGTGGATCCAATCCTAGAGAGGGTGATTCGTTAGAGTGAGTTTGACAATGATCTTGCTTATGAATTTTTATAGCTTCGGAAATAATACCACTAATAATTCCAACATCTCCTTTGGCACGCATAAGGTTTGTAAGCTCAAACAAACAATCACCAAACATAGGATCACTAGAATTCATCTTTCTCAAGGCAATAGACTTATGGAGAATTTCATCTAGATTTTTCAAGGAATAATTTGGAAAGCGTTCCTCAAGAAATTTCCATATAGTATAAGCACAATCAAGAGTAGGCAAACATCCTATCAAGTTTCTAGGCAAGCCTCTAATGATAAGTTTGGCAGTTCTAAGATTGCGGATCATGTCAATTGACACATCAAGGGTGGGATGCATAGGATCAACATCAGGTGCACAAGGGCTAGCAATGTACTTGTTCAAATGATATTGATTGAAAATCACAAGCATCTCATTTTTCCACTCATGAAAATACTCTCCATCAAGTATAGGCACTCTATGTCTAAGACTCCCAATAGTAGACTCATCCATCTTCCTCCAATGGTGTTTAAACCAAAGCAATGGAGACCAAAAATCTAATACCAATTGAAAGGGATCGAGAAGAGGTGTCTAGAGGGGGGGGGGGGGTGATTAGACGCTAAGTACCAAAAGTTGTAGTTTTTAACTTCTTTAAGTTTAAGTGGAGTTTAGGCACAAGTTTATCAATCTCAGTACATAACAAGCAAGCATGCAAAGAGTATATGAGCAGCGGAAAGTAAAGCATGCAACTTGCAAGAATGTAAAGGGAAGGGTTTGGAGGATTCAAACGCTATTTGGAGACACGGTGATTTTTGAGCCGTGGTTCCAATAGGTGGTGCTATCGTACATCCACGTTGATGGAGACTTCAACCCACGAAGGGTAACGGTTGCGTGAGTCCACGGAGGGCTCCACCCACGAAGGGTCCACGAAGAAGCAACCTTGTCTATCCCACCATGGCCGTCGCCCATGAAGGACTTGCCTCACTAGCGGTAGATCTTCACGAAGTAGGCGATCTCCTTGCCCTTACAAACTCCTTGGTTCAAATCCACAATTTTTTCGGAGGCTCCCAAGTGACACCTAGCCAATCTAGGAGACACCACTCTCCAAGAAGTAACAAATGGGGTGTTGATGATGAACTCCTTGCTCTTGTGCTTCAAATGATAGTCTCCCCAACACTCAACTCTCTCTCACAGGATTTGGATTTGGTGGAAAGAAGATTTGAGTGGAAAGCAACTTGGGGAATGCTAGAGATCAAGATTCATATGGTAGGAATGGAATATCTTGGCCTCAACACATGAGTAGGTGGTTATCTCTCAAAAAATGGATGCTTGAAGTGTAGGTTCGTTCTGATGGCTCTCTCCACGAATGAAGAGTGGGTGGAGGGGTATTTATAGCCTCCACACAAAATCTAACCGTTACACACAACTTGCCAAACTCGGTGGGACCGAATTAATAAACTCGGTCGAACCGATTCAGCAAATCTAGTGACCGTTAGGATTTTCGACGGCACCGACATGCAACTTGGTAGGACCGATATGGTTAGGGTTAGGGCATAACTAATCTCGGTGAGACCGATTACACAAACTCGGTGGGACCGATTTTGGTAATAAGCTAACTAGAGAGTTGGTCAGGCAAACTCGGTGAGACCGATTACACAAACCCGGTGGGACCGATTTTGGTAATAAGTTAACCAGAGAGTTTGCATTGTAATCTCGGTAGTACCGATTACTTAAGCTCGGTGAGACCGAATTTGGTAATGGACATACACAGAGAGATTACAATCCCATCTCTTTGAGACCGAGATCCCTATGGGTGAGACCGATTTGCCTAAGGTTTGTGGCAGTGGCTAAGACATCTGAACTCGGTGGCGCCGGATAGAAAGAATCGGTGGGGCCGAGTTTGACTTTTGGTTTAGGACATATGTGGATGTGAGAAGGTAGTTGAGGGCTTTGGAGCATATCACTAAGCAATCAGAGAGCAAGAAACTCATTAAGCAACACCTCATCCCCTCTTGATAGTATTCGCTTTTCCTATAGACTCAATGTGATCTTGGATCACTAAAATAGAAAATGTAGAGTCTTGATCTTGAAGCTTGAGCCAATCCTTTGTCCTTAGCATCTTGAAGGGGTTCCACATCCTCTAGTCCATGCCACTCCATTATTGAACTTGTCTGAAACATACTAGGTAAAAGTGTTAGTCCAACAAGAAATATGTTGACATTAATTACCAAAATCACCCAGGGAGCACTTGTGCTTTCAATATGCAACATGCAACCACATATCACGCTGCCAAGTTAGATCAAGCACCTGCGATGCTAGTGTCGGGGAAATGTTGTAATCAACTACAGAGCTATGTTCACTATCTTCATCTAGCATTCATGTTTCTTGAGAATCATGTCGGGACGCTGACATTGCATTCTTTAAATGAGTAGTCCCCTTGCCTGCCTGCCTCGTCATAAGTGATTGATGAGGGATACACAAGAACGTTAGTTTGATGTAAGAACATGGTTAATACACAGATGTACTAGTATGTACCAAAAACAGAAAGGCATGTCATATTCAAAGGAGATGCAATTTAACCAAATTGGAAGCAATACAAGCTAGACATCCGGCTGGAGTGGTGAGCATGATCATCTAGGACCTGAGAGCCTGGTGGGAGGCGGGCTGCTTCGCCACCGTCGCAGCTTTTTAGTTGGCTTGTAGGTGATGCCTATCTTCTTTGGGCTTGTCACTTGCTCGGCCGATTACTCGACTAGCTATTTGTCTTCCGGTGCTCCCGGGATGGTGGTTCATGTAAAAAATATCTTTCCTTATCTTTATAAAGACCGACTTGACCTTTCGAATACAAGCTAGACACCATATGCAACATGCAACCACATATGACACCGTGAAGTTAAAGCAAGCACACAGGATGGTGGTTCACGGCGAAGCGAGATCATCAACTCGAGCTACGTTCCCTGCCTCCATGTCTTGACACTACACCCTTTAAAGTCTTGAAACGATGTCCGGCCTAGCTGCGTACCACCTGGAGCGACTTCTCTCTTCTCTTTCGCTTCGTGAAGGCAGTGGTCTGAAATACCCTTGCATAAAAACACAATAGTGAGAGTATGGGTGAAGTGTGTGCGTAAGTAGTGCCTTTGTAAAAGTAGCAGTATAGCGGTGGCTGAAAAATAAATGACATGAGACATATGATAGCTTTACAATATTGCATGGCAAACAAAATTAGATTCTACTCCGTATGATTTTGTAATATATGAGCATAGGAAATGCAGTACTCCTCCAAAGACACCACCACATGTGGTCCTATCAAGATAACGATCGACTAAAAATAAATAGGTCGATCGATTTTTTTATGAACCGTCTGATCTATAAGGAACAGGCAGATGGCCTTTGTCTACCTCCCGCTTGATCCTTTGTTGACGATCTTTCCCGAACACTTGGCGACCACCGGTGAGACCCACCTCGCCGCCCGCCTCCCATCGACCTCACACCACCGCCGTGCTTGGCAGCGCCCCCAGGCCATCCCTTTAATCCCGGCCGACCTCCAGATCGGGCGCCAGTAGCTCTAGGTCGCACACGCCCCTAAGATAAACACCAAGGCGATGCTTCCCCGGCGTAATAGTCGTACTAGCGCTTATTACGCCGGGGAATGCTTCCATTAATTGGGAATCAACTGGCCAGAAATTGAAATTCAGGGGGGCGACGGACCTCTAGCTAAGGTGAAATAGTATATGTGGAGAAACCTTGTGCATCGCGAGTTACTAGGAACATCTAGTATCAAGAAGAAGCGGTCAACTAGTGTCTTCTGTGGGATGAATACCGTGCAAGCAGAGATGTAGGATTTGCACGAATAAGAGAAGAGGAGTACCTTCTTCGGTTGCCGGTGTGGTCACCTCCACATGTCGCGCCGATCTTCTTCTTTTTACCGGGGAAACCGATGTTCGAGGGTGCAGGCTTGGACGAACCCATGGCCAAATTGTTGACTGTGTTGCCGTGGCCGTATGTCGGCGGAGGGGAAGCAGATCCGAGGCGGCGAAGGACGGCGTAGCAGGAACAACTCCAGTGCGGTGGAGGGTGGCGAAGTTGGAGCGGCAGCGGTGAGGCACAAGACGACATGGTTGAACTGGCTCGGGTACGGACGGCTCGGCCTCGGCTTCAACTACTAGCCGTGGAGGGCGTTGCGGTTGAGGTTGCGGTGGACGACGACGTCGGGGTATCGGCTCCGGCGTGATGGAGGAGGGCGGCGGTTGATGGGTGGGATGGGGTGGCGGACAGAGGACGCCGGGGTTTCGCGGCTGGTGGAGAGGTAGTTTTGGCGCCCACGGAGTATGAATGGGGAATCGGACGGGTGGGGGGGAACCATGTTTTGGTCTGGGACGCGCTTGTTTTTGGCTTTTTTGAACAGAAGATGGGACGCGCTTGTTTGAAATTTGGGGAAAGTACAACTTTGCCCCCTCTTAAATTTCAGACCCATCGGGTCGGGGGTAGGATGGTAATCCTGTGTGTCCCAAATAGTGGGGAGGCGATTTCGGCAGCGCATGTGTGCTTAGGCGGCCATTGTGTATGAATGTTTTCTGAGGCGGTTATGCGTGGCGTCTAGATGAAGCTACAAACCTACACCGGTTTAGACCTTTGGACGTCGGGCCGGCGGGTTTCACGGGTCGGAGTTATTAGAAAAGTAATTTCCTTGTACTACCAAACATTGGTCTCATGCGGTTTCAAGTAGTAGAGGCTCTTTTGGCACTTCGTTCAAATTTTGAAACACAAGCATTCACGTTTAGAGTACTCTTGAACTATGAGGATTGACCTAAATAGACAACGTTATATTTGACCTTGTATGTTTGAAAACCTCATTAAATTATCCACTTCTTTTTGAAATTTTGACACTTGAAAATCCTATAACTATGATTATTTTGGAATGGAGGAGCTAAATTCGAATCTATTTTGTACACGACTACATATGCTATTATGTACAAAATCAGAGCAAAGATTGGTGCCCCCATAATTTAGGTATGGTTTACAAATACCATGATATCAAATTCAAATAATTGAATGGACTTCATGTTGAATTCAATTTTTTAAACCACCTTAAGTTGAATTCAAATGTATGCTAGTTCATATGTAGCTATTTACAATGTCCATTGTGTAACTTTCGTATGTATAATGTGCTTTACACACACAACATGAACTATACTCACGTTTATATTCGATTGCTAAAGCGATGCATTGTCTGGAGTTCAAAATACTAACTATGTGGATCAATTGTGTCGAATAATAACATAGACATGCTCAAATTCGATAGAATCTGGACATCTGATGGATCAATGGCTGCTCCTTACGTGAATTGCAAATATCATGATCCCATCCTAATATTTGGATACAGTTTATATCTTTAATCAATGTGTAAAGCAGTCTTTTACGTGTAGTTTCACTCTCCATCGGTGGTCTCTCACACATGCTCAAACAATCTCTCCCAAGGTGTCTTTCTCACACACATGCTCTAGATATAACCCTCCCTCCCTCTCGTAACCATTTACAACTATTTTCACTAACCTTTATCACAAGCACTCTTCCTCTCGCAAACATACACACGCACAATCCTCATCGACCCTTTCTATATACATGGACCTGCCTACGTGTCTCATGTATGCACATTATCTTTACGCCTGTCTCTCACGCATTATCTCACACCTCTCTTCCTAATTGAAGAGTATGATTCTAGCAGAGCATTATGTAGGATGCCCCTTAAAGTTAGGTTGGATGAATAGTAATATCAGAGATAAAGGGGTTACCTTAGTCCGAGAACCTAGGGTTACAAATCCTAGACGGCTTTGTCAGTGGACACAGAGTCCTTCACAATTCTGCTATCTTTGTCTTGTACGACTAGTCATCCATGGGTCTTCCTAAATGTGTCATGGGCCGACCAATGTGGCGCAGGACGAAACCGAATGAAGGGCCTCACCTCGACCCACCGGACCTAACATGGTGACACACCCTCTGCCCCCACGTCTCATTATCTTCTCACACCCACACATACCAACACAAACACCACACACACAGAAAATTTATCCTGGTGCCTCTATTCCCTCCCCCTTGCATATACACACTCAAGGGAATGGAATCTCTTGTCGTGACGTCATATTCGTCTCTCTCTCTAGACCACTCTCATTTCTCGTGCTATCTCTCCAACGCCCCCCTGTCGGCCCCTCTATCCATGCCTCTCTCGAATACGTAATACACACACATACCTCTCTAGGCCCCGCCAAATGCATCAACTACACATTCACACATGTTACATAACGTACCCCATTGATCTAAAGAGCCCTCTATTCACGTTTATTTTGCATACACCATTCCTTTTGAATAAAGTGTGGCCAAAAAATTATTTTAGAGTTTCTACATATATACAACATTACAAAGTTATATGGAGGAGTACGAACGCTAATTTGCATTGCATGGTGCCCACAATGATATTTATTCAAGACCGTGAATTTGTATATTTATATATTATATACAAAGTTAGTCATAATAAAGAGAAACGAAGAGCATCTCTCTCTCCATCGCATACACCCCCTATACACCCCTTTCACGTATGCAGACAAAACTATCTCCAGATCCTCTAAAAGTAAGCCCCCAGAAAATTCACGCGTGTTTCATCTTTCTCTCGCGATATATTCAATGAAGATCATTGTATTTGAAGCGAAAGCATGATACATACATTGGACTTCATAATCCACTCATTATGGTCACCGTTTACGTTTAGTAGTTATTATACAGTCACGGGCTCACCGTACAACTCTGTATTTGCTCATGACATGACTAGTTGACCGATTAAACGCGCTCCACGTGGCACCTCTAGTGTTGCATCACATTATCTCACTACCATCATGCCCACCGCCGACTTGTATCTACTCTACATCTACAGTCTTATAAAATACATAAAATACACTCTTATAAAAACAGAGTTGGTGATGATGGTGTGCCTGCCATCCTGCAATATAGGTCGTCCGATTTATATCTGACGGATAGGAAAGAAACTATGTCAATTTTGCAAAAAGGTACCCACACACCTCTCCACATTTGTAAATAAGGCCTTCCCTCGTCCATACTTTTCTCTCACAAGATAAAAAAGTCATACAAATGCATCTTGATGTTACGTACAACGCACGGGCATCTTGCTAGTAAGAATGAAAACAAACGACAAAAATATATTTTGACGGTGGTTCGAAGTCATGACCGCGGGCACAACGGACAAGGTGGCCTTGTATTGGTATGCTGAGCCGTCTGTTTTAACACACAGGAGTTGGTGTGGTGATTATACACACACGCACGCATGCACACGAACTGCATCCACGCAACACTCACACAAACACATGCACCCACGCACGCACGCAGCACTCACACGTACACACGCATCCACGCACGCACGCAACACTCACATGCACACACGCACGCATGCATGCACACATCAGTACACCACACAACCAACACACACTCTCACGCTCAAGTGCTCAACCTACACATGCATGCGCACACATCAGGCCCTGACAGACACATACACAACCAGGTGATTCCCGCACACGGGTTGGAGCCTTGTCGCGCGTGCATAAATTTGTGTTTATCTGACCATTTCCCTATGTGAACTAACAGGTGGGACCCACAAGGAACGTGGTCAATTTAACTAGTCAACATGGCGCCACGCAGACTATTTGGCCGGTCAACAGAGTGCAATCCGATGCTGAACTGTGAGCAAGTGACCGGATAAGCACCACAAAACGTATATAGTGACCATAATCAGCTTATTCTGAAGTTCGGTGACCGTATTACGCTTTTCTCTCTGTAGGCCCTCCAAAACTACATCTCTACACGTTCTCGCATGTTACATCTAACAACTATGCAATACAACACTACTACTACACTCTAACACAATAAATCATATGTGTTTTTTAGTTTTACTAGATATCATATTGTTACTTATAATTATTCAGTTTGCATACATTAAAATTGCCTTTGAAATGTATGGCTAGTATCATCTACCGAGCGGGAAAAATCGCGCCCTTTCTGTTTAATCGGGTTTGTATCGATGGATCGTGCGAAACAACAAAACTATAGTACTATACAGTACAAGTGACAGTTCATTGGGCCGTCGTGTCGTCTACTCCTCTGTCGTAAGGGTGGAGCGCTCGCTTTCATAAATCTTCTAGTCCCTTTCGCCGACATGTGGGACATCAAGCTACCGGGTCTATGTGCCATACCGAATACAAGCAGGAGCAGCCGGGTGAAGCACCCAGTCCATGGCGCCGCGTAGTAATGAGCAATGAGGCGTCAAATCACAAAGTTGCACCTTTCCGCAGTTAAGTTGGAGGGACGAAATAATAATGCTAAAAAAGAAGTTGGAGGGACGAAGCAACCATCATTTCACTCGTTGCTGAATCTGCTTCTCCCTCATCTTCTTCAACTTAACCACGTGTTGCTTCTGCAGTTGTTCTGCCTCATGTGGGACGCGGATCGGCTTGGTAAAGCACTGACACATGGAACCGCATGTTAGCAAACTGCCATCCGCGCGGCAAAATCATCTCCTTTTTACTAATCTTGATTCTATAAATTTTTAGATCAATATAATTGAGATTTGTATAGATAGCACACAGGAGCAAAACCAAGTGGTACGGTTAAGGGCATCCACAATGTGTACCCAAATGTGAAAATAGCTTTTGGCATCGTGGGAACCATTGTGGGCGGTGTTATAAAAGCCAAAAGATGGAACCGAAGCTCCACGATTGATTGATTGATTGAAGGAATAGAAAATGCAACATCTCTCCTCTTTCTCCCATGCTTGGACGCATGTAGTACAGTATAGAGCACAGAGTCTACTCCCCTGTCCCTTCTATCACAAATCACAAAGCAGTGAGGCGTCAAATCACAAAGCAAGGACGAAGCAACCATCATTTCACTCTTCGCTGACTCCGCTTGTCCATCGTCTTCTTCGAGAAACCATCTAACCGCACTAGTACTCCTAGTAGTAGTACTAGTAAAGGACTTCCTAGATGCAAATAAGGCGGTTGTCTCAGCTTGCAGGCGGCACTTGCGAACGACTTACCGTGGTCTCCCTCAATGGTGTTCTCCGTCGAACGCACTTCGCCAAACCACAAAAAAAATCGTCGACGTCACCGCAATGGGGAAGGAAGTCAAATATAGTTACTACCTCCATTTTTTTGTACACAAGGCCAGTATTATCAAAATTACAATTTGCAAAGGGCTACTAACACTAATCGAGGCAAAATTGATGGGGTTAGCAACCAAGGACATTAATATGCCCTGCATGCATGCGGAAGTGAGAAGGTTGGTTTGCATGGCGCTGCATTAATCAAGTGATGAGGAGTGAGTTGGTTAGCTTTTTGGTCTTTCGAAAAAGATACGCATTAATTGACACGTGAAACGAGGATTTGTATCGATTAAATCCCGCGAAGGAAAACCTTGCGTTTGTTTTTTAACACTAGTACTCCTAGTACGTACGTACATATCCTGTTTGGGTCTAGGCCTTGCATTGCCAAACTTCGCCACACATTTTTGCCAAGCTTGCCTAAACTTTTCAAAATGAGGAGGTACACTTGCGCACGGCTGTCGCGGTCGCACCGCACCCTCACACGGTCGCTCCTCCACGCCGTGGTCGCACCGCACCCTCAGACAGTCGCTCCTGCACGCCGCAAACCTAACCAAGGGAACGCACCCTCACTGACACGTGCTGTCGCATGTGAACAAACCAAACTCAGCCATCCTATCGCTGACACATAATTTTCGTTCATAGAGTATGTTTATCCAACCGCATGTTTGGGAGTATCCTAAGGCCCGTGCGGTGGTCTGTTTGGGAAGAAGAAGAGGTGAGGAAGAAGGAAAGAAGGGTTAGGAGACGTAGGATATTCATCCAACCGCCTGAAATGGTAGACTGACCCAAGTCAGGCGACTTGCATAACATATATAGTACAAATGTGAAACTGGGTGGTGGGTGGGCAACAAATTTCTTCGTCGCCTGCTTCCCACTCGGGAGTGCCATCATGAGCACGGATACGTATGACAAAGAGACAACTGAAATGTATGCTAACATAACAGACATTGTTCAGTTGCAGTATATCTCCAGTTTCGAGGATCATCGGTGTGTGGTTATGTTGTGTTGTCGTTGGTATAACCTATTTTCCAGGATCGCAAAACCCAGAGCTGATGATTATTTCAAATCCATCAATGTCAAGGCGTGCCGGACCAACGAGCCTTTTATTTTGGCTAATCAAGCAACACAGATATTTTTCTTGGAAGACACATTTGCACGTAGCGATGATCGGAGAGTATTGCAAAGGTTTGAGCAGAGGAATTCATTTAATGAAGTTGCACAACAAGATGATGCTTACACTGCTCCCGATGTACAAGATAACACAGATGTTCCTAATATCTTTGAGAACCATCACGTCAATGACGCCGACGAAAAGATTGCATGTCGTGCTGGGGACATACAAGAGTTGATCAAGAAGAAGCCAACGTTCGAGGACGTTGAGGACGAAGAAGAAGATGACACTGTGGGGAATTACGATTCAGACTGATACACATGGCGAAGATGTTGACCCTGTTGCTGCGGATGATGATTACATTGCTTTTGTCGTATTTGCACGTCGAAGACGTTTTTATCTACTATGTGAAATTGTGTTTGCTATGACAACTGAAACCTAATGAACATGTTGTTTAGTATTTTGCTGTGAGAACATCACTTGTTATGTATGTTGATTTGTGTTTGGTGATTGTATGACAACTAAAACATGATGCCATTGTTGTTTACTTGTACTCATATTTAGCTGTGAAACTTGAATTTGATGACATAGTTTGCTGTTGGACTGCAATTTGCTCGACGTCTTCGAATGAGAACAAAGCTGACCCGACAGGGCCTCTGCTATTTATTTATTTATATGAGCAAAAGGGGGCACCCCTGATTTCCGTTAATAGAAATCATTAGATGTTCACAACACTACTCCCACTGCTACATGGGTTTCATTCATTACTAGTTTGACAAAAGTGCTCATGTCGTAGCCAATTGAATACATCACGAGTGCTACATACACTTCAAATAAAGAGACAATCATCCTACAGAGCACATCGACTTTGCCCATTATCTTCACAAGCTCTTTCATCTCCTCATTGTTGTCATGGCCGTTCAACATCTATTGCTTGGCTATGATCAGAGGAACTGTATCTTTAACCTTCTGCTCTACATCTTCCTCTTCTGCTGTTCCTTCAGTTACTTGTCCAACACCCCAACCTGCTGGTATTGGGATTCCTCAGCTAACCAAATAATCAGCGTAGTTGCATTCCCCCACATCAGCAACTTCCCAGAAATACAAATCACACGAATCTTCCCTTTTCCGCACGAATCAAATTGGAAGATCATCAACCAAACTATTAAAAAAAACCAGCAACTAAAAGCAGCAGAACAACACTTACACATATTATTACCCCATGATTCGGGCATTTGTAGAAGACTCGGCGGGGTTGCAGATTGTGGTTGAGACGCGACGGATGACTTCTGCGTGATTTGCAGCGGTGGCACCACATCAACGGCAGCGGGTTGCAATGAGCAATCGGCTGCGGTGCGCGTCTTGGCGGGGTGTGATGAGACCCACAGCGATGGTACGGGTGGCGACTTGGCGCATATCTGGTTGTTACTGCTTTGAAGAGCGGTGGACAAGCAGCCAGCGGACATGGTTGCTGCGGCCAGAGCTTCTGATGCTAGGCAGGGTAAGTAGAGAAGAGGAGAAGCGAACGTTGGATATGTCAGTTTCATTACTTGGAGAGTTGCATAGCACCATATATAGTCATAGTCTAGGTTTGGATTCGAACCAGCTACAGGAGCACGTCTTTCTTTTTTCTAAAACTCGGCGACGTCTCTTTACTGCACTTGTAGAAAAAGGGTCAAACGTGAAGCACATTAGTGCCGGTTTGAATTTGAGCCGGCACTAATGTATACATTAGTGCCGGTTCCAACGGCTAGCCGGGCCGCTTTCATTAGTACCAGTTCGTGGCGAGCCTTTAGCACCGGTTCGTGCCATGAACCGGTACTAATGAGAGTGGTGGCAGGATGTTGTCAGACTGGGGCCCCTCCAGGCCCTTTAGTACCGGTTCTAGGCACGAACCGGTACTAAAGGTCTTCTTACATAAACCCTTCGTCCACCCGAGCTCGCTCTGTTCTTCCCCTTCCCCTCTCCTCTCTGTTCTTCCCCTCTTCCTCTCGAGCTCATCACACATTTTGCCCAAAATTTGTCAAGATTTGAAGGCCCCCATCCATTCAAATGATCACAAAGGTTAGCAACTTTGTCCTTTCATCTCTCATTGCTAGATTAGCTCTTGCAATGCTTTATATAGTGATTAATTTGTGAGTTTAGTAATTTGGGAGGAAATATATATATGTGCTAGTATTTGATTTATATGCAATTTGAGGTCAAATATAACACTTAGTTTGCATATGTAGGTGTGGTTTACTTAGTGCCTTCTAAATCTCCGTCAGAACCACCGTCGCTCGCCTCGCACGTCTCTGTCACGCACCACCTTGTGGTGAGCCTCTTGTTCATGAAATTTTATATAAAAATTTATGTTTGTGTGATTTGGATATATAGTTACTCAGATAATTATCTTACCAGACGTTGTTTGTTATACATATAGTGCCATGGTTTTGATATCCGTCCCCGTCCGGCCCTCGTCCTTATTATGATTCGGATGTGGTATATATATTCTCTTTTAAAACTAGTTGCATTTCGTGTTTATGACAAATTATGCCCATAAAGTTGACATAGAATTTTTTTCTAGGAGGTATGTGAACCGAAATTCCAACCGACCCTATTGTCGAGAGGTTAAATTTAGTTGAAAGAGAAAATGAGTACTTGAAAGAAAAATTGAAAAGAATTGAGGGGAGAAGATGGAATTGGAGTTGCATGTTGCCGATGTCGCCGATGATCACAAGATCAAGATGGAGAAAATGCGCTTGAAGATTAGAAAGATTAGAAAATATGCCATCGATAGTGAGGCTTGGTATCATTATGTGTTGGATCAATTGTTACCTTAGTTGCGATCTTGATCGCATTTGTTGTTGCATTTAAATGCTTTAGCTAGAGAGTTATTTGTTTGTTGCATTTAAGTGTTGTATGAACTTTATGTATGAACTTGTATTAATTTGGTCTATTCGGTGTTGTGCAATGAAGATGAGCCGGCAATGGATGTACGATGACCGATGCTCTCCCCATTTCGTTGAGGGCGTGCATACTTTTCTGCTTGTGGCTGAGGCAAACAAGCGGGCGGATGGTTTTATGCCTTGTCCATGTGCTGGCTGTAAGAATGGTCACAATTACTCTACGTCAAGAACCATTCACGTCCACTTGTTTGAGTCCGGTTTCATGCCCCACTATAATGTTTGGACCAAGCACGGAGAAAGAGGGGTTATGATGGAAGACAATGAAGAAGAAGAGGATGATGACAGCTATCCTGGCCATGGGTTCCCTGAATACGATGATACAACAATGGGAAGAAGCTGAGCCGGTAATGCGGGAAGAAGCTGAGCCGGCAATGCAGGAAGAAGCTGAAGAAGAGGCATCAGATGAGCCCGTTGATGATCTAGGTCGGGCCATTGCCGATGCAAAGAGAAACTGCGCAAGTGATTTGGAGAAGAAGAAGTTACAGCGCATGTTAGAGGATCACAAAAATTGTTGTACCCGAATTGCGTGAGGTGACAAGAAAAAGTTGGGCACCACCTGGAATTGCTGCAATGGAAGGCGAGAATGGTGTATCCGACAAGGGATTTGGAAAGTTCCGGTAATGATAAAGGATATGCTTCCAAAGGACAACGAATTGCCCGAGAGTACGTCTGAAGCAAAGAAGGCTGTCTCGCCCTCTAGGGTTAGAGGTGCGTAAGATACATGCATGCCCTAATGATTGCATCCTCTACCGCGGTGAGTACGAGGATTTGAACGCTTGCCGGTATGTGGTGCATTGCGCTATAAGATCAGCCGCGATGACCCCGGTGATGTCGAGGCCGAGCGCCTGTGAAGAAGATTCCTGCCAAGGTGATGTGGTATTCTCCTATAATACCACGGTTGAAACGCTTTGTTCCAAAACAAAGAGCATGCCAAGGCGAGGCGATGGCACGTAGAAGACCGTAAGAAAGACGAAAAGTTGAGAGTACCACGACGGGTCGCAGTGGAGAAAAATCGAAAGAAAGTATGGGAAGGAGTTTGCGATGACGCAAGGAGCGTATGGTTTGGGCTAAGCGCAGATGGCATTAATCCTTTTGGGGAGCAGAGCAGCAACCATAGCACCTGGCCTGTGACTCTATGTTTGTATAACCTTCCTCCTTGGTTGTGCATGAAGCGGAAGTTCATTATGATGCCAGTGCTCATCCAAGGCCCTAAGAAACCCGACAACGACATTGATGTGTACCTAAGGCCATTAGTTGAAGAACTCTTACAACTGTGGAATGGAACAGGTGTACGTGCGTGGGATGAGCACATGGGGGAAGAATTTGACCTAAAGGCGTTGCTGTTCGTGACCATCAATGATTGGCCTGCTCTCAAGAACCTTTCGTGATAGACAAACAAGGGATACCGCGGATGCACGCATCGTTTGGATGATACCGACAAGATATATTTGAATAGTTGTAAGAAGAATGTGTACCGGACATCGCCGATTTCTTCCGAGCAGCATCCCGTGAAGAAAGAAAGGCAAGCATTTCAAAGGTGAGGCGGATCATCGAACGAAGCCTCACCACCGCATCGGGTGCTGATGTACATGATATGGTAAAGGATTTGAAGGTGATATTTGGAAAGGGTCTGGCGGACAACCTGTTCGAAGAAGGACGCCGACGGACGCGCACTCCATGTGGAAGAAGAAATCTATATTTTGGGACCTGCCATATTGGAAAGACCTAGAGGTCCGCTCCGCAATCGACGTGATGCACGTGACGAAGAATCTTTGCGTGACCCTGCTTGGCTTCTTGGGCGTGTATGGGAAGACAAAAGATACACACGAGGCACGGGAGGACCAGCAACGTATGCACGGAGAAGACGACATACATCGTGGTCATGCAAGCTACGCCTTACCAAAGAAGAGAAGGAAATCTTCATTGAATGCCCGCTCGGTATTAAGGTACCGTCTGCTTCATCGAATATAAAGGGAATAATAAACATGGCGTAGAAAAAGTTCCGTAACCTACGGTCTCATGATCGCCACGTGATTATGACGCAATCGCTTCGGTTGCATTGAGGGGGCTTCTACCGGAAAACGCTCGATTAGCCATTGTGAAGTTATGTGCATTTCTCAATGCAATCTCTCGAAGGTAATCGATCCGAAATCATACCAAGGTTCTGTAATGATTTGGTGCAATGTCTTGTCGATTTTGAGTTGGTGTTCCCACCATCCTTCTTCAACATCATGACGACGTCCTAGTTCACCTGTCTTGAAGAGATTATCGCTTTTGGGTCCTGTATTTCTACGTAATATGTTCCCCTTTGAGAAGTTCATGGGAGTCTTAAAGAAATATGTTCATAACCGTGCTAGGCGGAAGGAAGCATCTCCAAGGGCCATCAAAATGAGGAGGTCATTGAGTTTTGTATTGACTTTATTCCTGACCTTAAGCCGATTGGTGTTCTGAATCGCGGCATAAGGGCGCATCGGATGGAAAAGGCAAGCTAGGAGGAACAAATAATATGTATGGACGTACATTCTCTCAATCAAGCACACTACAGTTCTTACGTAACTCCGCCTTTGGTGGCTCCGTATATGGATGAACACAAGAATTTTCTACGCTCCAAACACGGAGCGGTCTCGATGACCGGATTACACGTGAACAAACCAGAGTTTCGCCACTGGTTGCGCATATACATACCATGCATGACACCTCTATTGAAGATAACCTGTACTTGCTGTCCCAGTTACCATCTTCGAATATAATGACTTTCAAAGGGTACGAGATAAATGGTAATATATTTTACACGATCGCCCAAGATAAGAAGAGCACTAACCAAAACAGTGGTGTCCGCTTTGATGCGTAAAACCAAGACGGAAAGGAAACATATTATGGTTATATACAGGACATATGGGAAATTGACTATCGACGTGGTTTAAAGGTCCCTTTGTTTCGTGCAAATGGGTCAATATGACACGAGGCGGGTAACGGAAGACCCGCAAGATGGAATGACAACGGTGGATCTCAACAATCTTATGTATGCAGACGAACCATTCGTCCTAGCCAATGATGTGGCACAGGTTTTCTATGTGAAGGACATGTCTACCAAGCCAAGAAAAAGAAAAGATAAGGAAGCGAATGCATCGCATTTACGAGCCAAAGCGGCACATAGTTCTTTATGGGAAGAGAAACATCGTGGGAGTGGATGACAAGACAGACAAGTCAGAAGATTATGAAATGTTTGATGAAATTGCTCCATTCACAGTGAATATTGACCCGAGCATCCCGTTAAATGATGAAGATTTTCCATGGTTACTGGCGCAAAGGGACACACGCTGAAGAAAAAGTTTCACACCCAAATATCCGGGATGTGATCCGCTTCACTATCATCACTTTCTTCTCGTGTTTCACACCCGAGGGGAATCTCTGTAATAGTTAGGGTAGTCATGTGTTTTGGCATTTGAAACGCGAAGAAATTTTATGTGCAAACAAATTCTTTCATGCCTTTACTGATTTTTAAAGTTAAGTTATTCACAAACTAGTGATTCACACTAATTTCAAATAATTCAAAATTTAAACTATTCAAATTTGAAAACAACGGGCACTAACAGAAAGTTTGTAATATTTTGTACCTAAAGCAAAAATATTCACAAAGAAACTCTAAATACACAAAAACAACAACACAAAAATAAATAAAGCAAAAAAATAAATAAATAAAGCCCGCCTACTAGGCCAGACCGGCCTGCATACGACTAGAAACCCAACCTGTTGTTGGGCCAGGATGCAGAGCCCAAGAAGGCCAGTGGGCCTGTGGCAGACAGTAACATGTAGGCCACAGAGGCCTGCTTTGGAGAGGAGCTCGAGAGAGCTACCGCACGGGATTTATAAACCAGTCGCGGTCGCTCCTCGGCTAGCGAGGTGGGACTAAACTTGTCAAGACGCACTGCTAATCAAGACTTCTTTAGTACCGGGTCGTGGCACCAACCGGTACTAAAGGGGGGCCTTTAATACCGTTTGTGCCACCACCCGGTACTAAAGGGCGCCGCTTCCCGCCGCTTGGGCTGGTTGAAAACTGGCCTTTAGTACCGGTTGGTGGCTGCAACCGTACTAAAGGCCCCACCTATATAAACAACACTTACGAAAATTTCAGTTTCTCATCCGCTTCTTCTCCTCTCGCACTGCCGCCACGCCGCTTCAGACGTCTCCATCCTCGCCGCCGCCCCTATCGCCGCCTGCCCCTCGTTGCCGCCGCTTCGTGCCCCTGGCCCCTGCTGCCCCTGCTGCCCCGTTGCCACCGCCGCCTGCCCTGCCTGGCCCCTGCGTCGTCCCTGCCGCCCCATCGTCCCTGCCCCTGCTGCCCGTCATCACCGCCGCCCCTGCCCGCTCCCTGCTGTGCCGTCCCGCTGCCGGGCGCCGCCAGTATGTCTCGCTGCTGCCGCCGCCTGCCCGTCTGCCCGCCCCGCTGCCGCCGCCTGCCCCTCGCCCCGTCGCTGCTATCCTCTGCTGTCGCCTGCCACTGCCCCTGCCGACGCGCTGCCGCCGTTGTCCCTCTCCTCGCCGGTGAGCGCACACACACACACATACATTTTTTTTAGTTATACAAATAGTTAGAAATTTTTCTGTTTTTTAGAAATTGTTAGAAATTTTTGTGTTTTTCAGAAATAGTTAGAAATGTTAGAATTGTTAGAATAGTTAGAAATGTTAGAATTGTTAGAATAGTTAGAAATGTTAGAATTGTTAGAAAATTTTCTGTTTTTAGTTATAGAAATAGTTATAAAAAGTTAGAATTGTTAGAAATTTTTTCTGTTTTTTAGTTATAGAAATAGTTATAAAAAGTTAGAAATTTTTCTTTTTTAGTTCTAGAAATATTAGAAATGTTATACAAATGTTAGTTATATATATAGAAATGTTATAATTTTTTCTGTTTTTTAGTTATAGAAATATTAGAAATGTTATAGATATGTTAGTTATATATAGCATTGTTAGAAATGTTATAGAAATGTTAGTTATATAGAAATGTTAGAAATTTTAGTTATCAAAATCCAATCGTTAAAAAAGTTACTTTTTGCGGGCATATAGCTAGTATTTGTTCTCGACGATGCCCGACCCGCATCCTCGCCGTCGACACGTCATGACGACGTCCGGCTGACCCATGTCCGGATCTGGCTCCGCCGGCTGGCACTGGGAGGTGCTGCTCGAGGGGCGCGCCGCAGTGAGGAACCCGGCCCCGGGTCCCGTCGTCGACCCCGATCTCGTTTGGTGGCGTTCGCGTGGGCCAGTTTCGGTGCGGAGGAGCCGGCCCGCCGGAGGTGGTACGTCATTGTGTCGTGGAGGAGGACGAGCACGTCCATCGCTACATGGTTGCGTTAGAGGGTGGCAGGTTCTCCAATACCGGCAGCTTTCTTCAGTGGATCTCACTTCAGCTATGATCTGTGAGGGTTCCATCTCTTTGGGTGTCCACCGCGCCGCGCAGAACCGCGAGTGTCCTAGATTCTTCTCGTAGTATTAGATCTTTATTAGCTACCTAGCCAGTGATGTATTCGATATTATATCTATTATTCGAGACGATGTATTCGAGATTATATCTATTATTCGAGACGATGTTTTCGAGATTATATCTATTATTCGAGACGATGTATTCGAGACGATGTAATTTGAATACTAAATTGTTTTATATTTCTTTTGGATTAGTTAAATAAAAGCTATGGCGGACAATACCGGCAAAGAGGGAGAACAGGCCATATTCGATATGATACGCCATCCTCACGGGCCAGATGATGATCAGAATGAAGAAGATTATGACGGCTCCGAATTTCTAAACAACACTGGAGAGGGTGATTTGATATTCGATCGCGACGGCCGAATTGATGAAGTCATGAACTATGATTATGATGATGACGAAGAAAATGTTGATCTTGAAACAACAAAGACCGGCGAGGTATATATATTTATATAAACAGGCATCTGGTGATCATCACATGTTTTAAATGACTTGAAGATATATTAACGAATCGATCTTTGTTCTTTCAGCCATCCGGATCGAGCAAATCTTCAGGCAACAGGACGAAACGAGGCCCGAACAAAAGGTTGAAGGAGGGCGTAAAGTACAATATCGAGGCAATCCGACCTAATGGCGAACCATTAGCGCCTAAGAAGATTGCGGGCAAGTTCGTTCGTCAGTGCGGAGTTCTTGTGAAGGACCAACTCCCGATCTCCCTTCAAGAATGGAGAGAGCCAGCAAAGCCACATCCAGATGTTACTTTTGTCGACAACAGACAAAAAGGTCTGCTTTGGGATACTCTCATGGAACATTTCAACCTACCAGATCATTTCACAGAAGCAGATGTGCAGAAAGTCAAGGACGCTGCTCTTAGGAAGATGGCGGTTGCATTCAAGAACCACAAGAATCGTGAATGGGACAAGTACGTCAAGGGAGGAAGGAAGACTCCAGATTCGAGGGAACACTAGAGAACCAACGTGCTCATTGGGACGATTTCGTGAAATTCAAGGATTCGGAATTAGCTAAGGAACGGTCGAGAATAAACAAGAAGAATGCGAAAAAAGGATAAGTTCCATAAGCCGGGCCGGTGGCTATGCGGTGGAAATGCCTAAGTGGGATAAGTCTGAGAAAGAGATGGAGGATGCAGGTGTCACTCCGGATACTAAGAGCTGGCCCCCCAGGTGCAGGACTTGGTTCTATGCGCATGGGGGGGAGTTGGATCCGAAGACAGGCAAAGTTTCGACGAAGGCATGTCTGAAAAGGGGTGTTCCAGCCCAACAGAGAGAACGACGAGCTTATGCATGCCCTGGGAAATCCTGAACACCCGGGAAGAACACGAGGCAAGGGCGCTTATTCCGTGGTATGAGGGGTTTTGATGGAACACCGACTACGTAACCCGTGCGAGAAACAAGATTGCGGAGGAGAAGAAGAGGAAGGCGAAGGAGGAGCAGAGGAAGTGGGACTATGAACGCCTTCAAGGCCTAGAAGCAAGTCAAGCGGAATTGGCGGTCAAATTCCGGTGGCAGCGAGCAGATCGACTCACTTAGCCAGCAAAGGGGGTCTCGGCAGTGCAGCAGGCTAGCGGATGATCCAAAGATTGGATAGCACCGCCCCATCCATGCCGAGAAGCGGCGTGGGTTCCGCCCAGACGACGCAATGCTGGATAGATACCCGTGGATGACATCACAGAGAACACTAACGCGAGCTACACTTCAAAATGAAGAACATATCCATGAAGGTGGCGGACGCCGTTGCTTTTACAAATCCCCCCGAGGCAACCTTCCATTTCAACCCGATTCCAGCGGGCTATGCTCGTGTCTTGGTTGATGAGGTGGTGGACCCATATTCGAAGCTACAGCTTGACATTCACGGAGGTGACGACGAGCACTTTCTCGGAGAGGCCAAACATTGTATCATCCTATGGAGAAAGGATTGCATCATATTTGAAGGCCACCGACACCGCGTGGCCGACTCCTCGTCGAAGTCCGCCACCGAGTCGGCAGACTCCCGCTCCTGCAAGTTCACCAAGTCCGCAAAGTGTCAGCCACCTCCTCCTCCAAGTCCGCCACAGCGTCAGACGTCCACTCCTCCTCCAAGTCCGGCACAACCTCGGGCCCTCCTCCTCCAAGTCCGCAAGACTTCAGGCCACTCCTCCTCGTCCAACTCAGCCCCGTCGGCCGTCTCCGCCGCCTCGGCAATCGCAGAAGAGACACCCTGCAGCTGGTGCGTGTGATGCAGTCGAGGTAGTCTGAAGTACAGCGGAGGCAAGCGATATAAATATGGTCCAAGCCTCACGCCTCTTCCGCAGAGGCCTTATGACAAGTCCGAGGAGGAAAACGCAGCCATATCGAAGGCCGAGGTGGAAACCCATTTTGCACTGAAACCGCCACCGCCGCCAAGGGAGAAAGTGCCTGAGGAAACGATTGACCACTTCATTCGTATGGCTCAACCACCAGCTCCCAAGCTTGTTGACACAGACTATGAGCGCCACATCGTGAAGTTAAATCGAGCACGCCTACGTAAGGAGGCGAGCTCGGGATCGAAAGCAAACAACAAGCAGCTGTCAAAAATGCGGGAAAACCATTCCCACCTGGGAGAACAGCGGCGCAATCGATCCTCGCTTGTTGTGCCAACAACACGTGGATAAAGACGCGCCAATATTATTGTGGGCAAACAGTTTACGTTCCCGAGGTGGGCAATGTGGTAATAACCAAGGACCATATAATGCAGGCTGAAGTTCTCAACATCATTGTTGGACAACTCCTCGAGATCGAGCCCATGCACGTGCTTACAGAGGATGAAATAAAGCGGAAATATGTCCGGGCAAACCTTTGGTCAAGCTTACGAGGTCAAGAAGCTCCCAACGAGAATGTATGAATTGCATCAATGGTACATGGACATTACCAAGAGATCCAATCGAGAGTCCCTCATGGTGCAAGTCAAGAAGGATCATTACTACCATCGAGAAAGATGTGACCGTTGAGTATTACGAACTGTTTCAGTTATACAATCAAGACGCCTTTTCGACAAATCTATCGTCGATTGCTATTATGCGTAAGTGATTTCTTTACGTAATTTAAGTCTCAAGCTAGCTGTAGTGATCCTTTTGATCAATCATTACCTGTAATTATCCTCACAATATTCTTTTCTGTGGTATTATGCAGGATGAAGATGTATGAAATGAGAAAAGGTGACGCTATGGCATTGGGTTCATTGACCCAAACACCATTAATGAATACACATGGCAAATAAATCCACATCACGAAAAGGCCGTAGAGGACAACATGCTAGAGTTCTTGAAGCGCCTCAAATACAATGAAGATATACTACTTCCTTACAACTTCCAGTGAGTCACACTGTCTTGTACTACAAATTCTCTGTTTTTGCGTACTAGATAGCTACATGTTTTTGCTTACATATGCCCGCTTAATTACGACATGCAAACGTGTGTGCATGCAGATTTCACTGGATCTTGTGTATCATTAAAGTTGACGCCGGAACAGTCGAAATCTTGGACTCACTACTCAAAGCAAATATTGACTATAACATCTTGTTTGGGATAGTCAGCAGGTAATTTCAATCATTATTAACTATATATCTCGGCCTATTTAGTTCGTCATTTCATGATATGAACTATTTAATAACCCCTTTATTCATTTTCTTTGTCGGCGGGCAGGGCTTGGGCAAGGTTCATCGTCATTACTAAGGCGTAATGGAAAAAAGCTTAAATGGTTTCGACCCAAGGTAAGTAATTATAGTACTAGCTAGCTAACTAGCTGCCATCTCTTTAATTATCATGCTTGATTAATTATTATCTGATCAAATTCCATTCTCGTAAAGGCCACGAAGCGGTAGGGGACTGATCTGTGCATTCTGCGTTTAGAACATTCGCATGATGGCGTCCGAAAGGAGCAGATCTCAAAGACAGGAATGGGTACGCTTGTCGTAACACTATTCACAATTTTTACACCATTATCGATATCTAGTCACACAACTAATACACATGCATATTGATCTCCTTCTTAACAGTTCACAGAGGTGCGGGACAAGCTCCTAGAAACGGAGCGTGAGAAGCACTTCAAGAGGAAATAGCAGGATTTTTGCTCGACCAGGTCATAAATCCGAAGGGAGAATACTATTACCCGCTACCGCCCCCATGAACCACTTCCGATTGTCATCGTGCTCCGAAGGCACCAATTAGGCTAATGGCACTGGCTCCGAAGGCAACATGCATATGTAGGAGAAATTGTATATAGCAATACATGTGTGTATGTGTGAATTAATTAATATGGTGGTTTTTGAGACATTGATGATATATATATGCATGATTGGTTCTACTAGAAATTCTATTTATATATATATATATACACACACATATATATATATATATATATATATATATATATATATATATGAATAAAGTGTACAATGTGTATTATAATAAAATACCAGCACACGAAAAAGAATTAAAATGGAAACACAAAATTAAATGAAAAGAAATCATAAAACTAAAACCCCCAAACCTTATAGTACCGGTTGGTGTTACCAACGGTACTAAAGGGCTCCAGTGCCCCGAGCTGGCTCGTACACGTGGTTGCTCATAGCACCGGGTTCGTCTGAACCGGTACTAAGGGGGGGGGGGGCTTTAGTGCCCACACTTCAGTGCCGATTATGGAACCGCCACTAAAGGTCCTTACGAACCGGTGCTATTGCCCGGTTCTGCACTAGTGCTGGTACACTAGCTTGTTCTGTACGCCTTCCCAAGTCTTTGATTTTCTTTTCCTTTTTTTGCGAGGAAGGAAGGAGGACAAAATTGAGAGTTCCTCGGACTCGAACACAAGACCTCTTGGTTGAAAACCAAGGGTGCTAGTCACTTATGTGGCGAACGTTCCCTGTGAGGAGGACGGCAGACGAACGCATTTTCCTCGCGGTTTTCTTCCTATATATAAAAAAGTATGCTACTTGGTGTCCGCTTAGTCAAAAAACGATTGCGCCAACCTTGACCATTGGATTGACATTCAATGTCTGTTGCGTTTCTTCAATCTCTTCTTCCTCGAGCCGCCAAAGCCAAACCAGCGTCGGCGGGCCCGCCTGCTCCCGCCTCCCACGGCTGGCTGTGATCTTCCCCGGCTCCTGTTCGTTCCCAACCGAGGCCTCACTATCATCATCCGCCTTGGTTCGCTCGCCGCGGCGCCGCCCTCCGGTGTTGTCAACATGGTCAACAACCGGGAGGAATAAGGAGATGACTGTACATGGTGAGGATGACAGGAGGGACCCAAATGCCTTGTGATAATTTTGTTTTTTCAGATCGAAGAAGGGTATCAACTGGGTTGTGCGGGACCCGTGGCTGCCTAGCCTGTGCTTTTATTTCATATGTTTAGCACATGACCAACCTAGTTTTCTTTCCTTTCTGAAAAATGGCTAGCCAGCTATTTTGTTTTTTGCAGAATAACCAACATAGGCCTACTTGCTTTTCTACCCTGCTGGGCCGGAAATCTTTCAAGACGAGGAGGGATGCATTTTGCCCAGAAAATGGGCTATAAGTAATAAGAAATGGGCTATAAGTAATAAGAAATAGGCTATAAGTAATAATAAATGGGCCGTAAAATGAAAGAAATACAACAAACAAGCAATTAGTTCCAAAATACTGTTTTCTTTCGGATTTTGATATTTTAAATTTCATTGTTTTTGTGTAGGTAAAATTTCGTTGAATTTAAATTAAGGTGTATTTAGAATTAAAATTAATTTGAATCTGGCTAGAAATTTCGGGCTGTATGCTGTTTGGGACAGATTTGGAGGCTGACTTGTGGGTCCACTAGGTTGACGTGTACTTTGGCTTTGTCAACTTAGTCCACAAACGATTCTAGCAGCAGTGACTATGTAACATCCCAAATTTTCAATTTGGAATGTTATACATTAAGTCATCATGCATTTCATATTTTCTTGCATTTTGCCGATCCTAGAAATTTCACGCAACTCAAGGACCCTCGGAGAGAGTTGGAGGTTTCGAAATTTTCATATTTGAGCTTTCTCAAATCTTGAAAATAGGTTCATTTGGATTTATTTATTTTTATCTTCAAATATTTTTCCAATAAAAAATAAGAGAGGGAATAATATGAATTTCCCAAAATTTAGGAAAAATGAAGATTTAATAAATAAATCAAATTTTGGATTTTCGGAGTTTATTTGCTTTAGGGAAAAAGATGAGTATTTTAAAAATTTGCATTTTGGCCCCGTATTAAAGTTCATTTTGTTCGACTCATTTTAGGAGTCGGGAAAATTTACTTTATTAATTTTAGAGTACGTTTAGATTTTATTTTATTGCTTTTCTCATGAGATTTTATTAAAAAATGTCATACTGGCCAAGGGCCCAGCTGGCCCAGCCGCCTCCTCACAAGACCAGGCCAGCCGCCGCCGGGCGAGGTGAGTCCGAGGACTCCTCCTCCTCCTCCCCGCTTGCCCCCTCCCCAAGCAACCCCCTTATATACTCCCCACCCCCTCTCCTCCCCAACCAGCGCCGCCGCCCCCCAACCAGCCGCCCGTGCCCCGCCGAGCCCCGCCGCCGCCCGATGCCCGCCGCCCCTTTAGTCGCCGACCTCAGCCGGAGCCGGTGCCCTGGCGACCTCATGGAGGTAGCCGCGCCACCCTCCCCTATTCGGTTTTGTTTTAAAAACCGTTCCGGTTTTCTTTTTGTTGTTCGGTTTTTTTCTAAAAACCCAAGATCGGTTTTATTTTTTTTGGTTTTGTTGATTAGTGAACGTTCACCGATCCGTTCGTTTTAACGAATGTGTTCACCGGTTAGTTTCTGTTAACGAACGTCCGTTCATTTAAACGTTCGTCGTTTTTCTTTTAATCAGATTTAATCCGTTAATTTCCGATCTCGATTTCAGATCCAATCTTCGATCTAGTTTTTTTTCTCCCTCGTTTATCGGAATCAGGTGATTCAAGCGCCTGGAGTTTCGTTTCAAAACCGCCGTTCGGACTAATCAACTTAAACAAAATTTTGCTACTGTAAAATTTGACCTAGTTTCAAATTGCTAGAACTGAGCTGTTTTCTTCCGCCGGATGTTTTCCGTTGTTTTGTTTGATTCGTATTCTTTTGCAACCAGGGTTCTTAAGTTGAACAATATGGTTAGATCTTTTATTCGAGATTTACCTGTGCATTAGATGAGTACTTATTGTATGCTTGTTGTTTGTCTGCGATAGATCACCCAGAGTGCGCCGCTTGTTACTTCGAGTCTCTAGGTTTCGCGGATCGTCAGCAAGGCAAGTAACACTTGATCATACCTTTTCTACTACCCAGTTTTTATGCATTAGATCAATCCTCAAACACTTGCATGATTAGGATCTAATTAAATTGTGGGATGGGAAGTAGATGAGGTAGTACCTATTACTGTTTACTTATGAAACCTTGGGAGTTACTTCACGTTTGCTTATTATGCCATGCTATGCTAGTAGACGTGGATTGGGTGAGTGATATCCATGACGGATGTGAGATTGTTAATTTAATGGTTTATTTAAGGTGGAAACTTAAACAAACTTCTGTGTGGATTGAGGCACATGGTTTCTATCAGGACTTGCCTGTTTTTCTTCGGACCGCCACCCAGGCTCAAAGGGATCATAAGATCATTCATGCTAGAAACTTCCGTGTGCAGCCACAAGCCATTATGGGCTCTGGCATAGTTGAGTAAGTCGTGCGAACTCTTATAGTGGTGGACTAGCAGATGTAGGGGATGTAGGTGTACCGGTCCACCCATCGTAAGGTGCTAGCGCTTCTGAAAGATTGTGTCTCGGTCATCCGTCTCTCAAACACCATGTAGTGCGAGAAACCAAACGGAGGCGATCGAGTCTTGTGGGGAAAAGTCGCAAACCTCTGCAGAGTGTATAAACTAATCATGATTAGCCGTGTCCCCGGTTATGGACAACTTGAGTATCTAGTACTTGAATATCATGTGAATCTCAACATGTTACTTTAATTAATGTTATTGGGTTTTAATGAGTACTTTTAATTGGGATTGAGGATGCTGTCAACCATTCTCAATGTTTAACAACCACCATGATAGTTAAACAAATTTATTCTTTTGTAGTAGGGAAAAACTAGCTTTATGCAAAACTGTAACCGTAGAGCTTTACCACCAGCTATATATGCATGTAGTATAGGCTTATTCCTTCATTACTCTCTATGTGTTACATTGCCAGCATATTCCATGCGCTGACCCGTTTTCGGGCTGCAACTTTCATGTCTGAGACTTTTCGGAACTGACGAGTAAGGTGTTTTAGGTCGTGGTTCTATACTCGGTGATGCCGATGGAGTTGATGGACTCACTTATCTTCCAAGTCTTCATTTGTTATCATTATTAGATGGCCTTAAGCCATATTTATTGTAATAAGTCCTCTTTTGGACAACGCTATAATAAGTGTGTGATTGCTACTCATGTTATAAATCCTTCAAGTAATCTTGTGTGGTGTCAAGACATTCTTTGCTCAGGGATGACGCCTTTGAGCACGAGACTTGATCCATTCGGGTCGGGTCGCTATAGAGATGGTATCAGAGCACACGCTGACTGTAGGACACGACCACTAAGTTAAAGCCATAGATCACTACTCTCTTCTCACTTTCTAACTCCTCATCTTTTCCACTCTTTTAGGATGAAGGACGTGAAGATCAAGTACACCCAACCGGATGAAGGCACACCTTTTGGATTACACTTGAAGGAAGTCACTAAGTACCTGAACATTGGACTACCAAGTTTCACCGGGACTTTCAACGCCACTCTGCTCAAGAGGAGCTGGAAGATTCAAGCTCATGTACCAGGAAGGACACTCGCCCCAATCACCAAGCCTATAGATAGTGTTTTCAGTGCACCAACCTGGAGACTGGGAAAGAGCATGGCAGCTCATATCACCATGGGACGCATTGGAGAAGTTTATCAAGAAGACCTCAAGGACACCATCTATCAGATTTGCGGACGCCGAGATGAACAATGGGAGATAGTCAGCACCAAGAAAGATAGATCCATTGCAGCTTTCATCCAGGAGTTAAACCAGCACATTCAACGCCAGGAGAACCAGATGTGCAATGATATGCTCGAATTGAAGAATGCGAAGGGAAGGATCATTGAACTTGAAGGAGAACTGAAGTCTACACGCAAGGACTACATGGACGATATCGTAGCTCTAGCAAGGCACAATAACGATCTTAAGTATGAGATTGAAGAACTCAAGAAGAAATTGGCGCTCAAGAATGAAGACCGATACGTCGGTTGTCCAAGCGACTACATCTACATCGACAACACCGATTCGGATCCAAGTGAACCCGACTTTGAAGATGAAGCAGGAGCAGACATCATGGAGTCTTCCACCGGTTCAAATTAATAGATGACCCCCACATATTAGTAGTATTCCTCCACGTAACATTTTAGTTCACGCACTTTTGCGATAGTTAGATCGTTGTAAGCCTTTGTTTGAATTGAATGAAGTGATTTTGTGTTCATTTGCTCATATACATTTGGGTAGTGTTTCTTCTTAGACCCCACTCTATTCTTAATTTCTCATCTTTTCTAAACCCATCAGATGCCTCCGAGACGCGACCCCGGATTTGTTTTCCTGCCAGAGATCAGCCAGTTGATCCAGAAGCAGAACACTTTGATCCAAACATTGGTACAAAATCAAGGCAACAACAACAACAACAACCCACCGCCACCACCCCCACCTGCGGATCACTTGACACGTTTTTTAAGGCTGAATCCGCCGGTGTTTTCCAGTAGCACCGAGCCGATAGTAGCAGATGATTGGCTCCGTAAGGTAGGGAGGGAGTTGATCACTGCAGGATGTACTGATGGAGAGAAGGTGAAGTTTGCTGCACACCAGCTTGAAGGACCCGCAGAGCATGGTGGGAGAATTTATGACCACTTACCTGTAGACACCTTTGTCACATGGGATCGATTCCAAGAAGCTTTCCGCCTTGCCCATGTCTCAGCAGGAGCTATGGCCATGAAGAAGCGTGAGTTTTCGCAATTTACGCCAAGGCGGAAGGATTTGTTGGCTAGTATGTGGATGATTTTAGTAAGTTAGCACGTTATGCCCCGGATGACGCGTTACTCTGAGATGCAGCTAAGCAGGAGAAGTTTCGGAAGGACTGAATGATGAGTTAAGCATGCAGTTGATGGTAGCAAGTTTCAATAACTACCGGGAGTTGGTAGATCGTGCCCTCATGATTGAAGGAAAGCAACAAAGAAATTGAGAATCACAAGAGGAAGTATGGACAGGGAAGTATAACTCGAGCCCAAAGCAGAAGCCTCGTTATACCCCTAAACAAGGAGTTCAGTTCAACATACCCACGGAGGAAGTAATTCGCACAACCATAATGGCACCAAGAATGGGAACAGGAATGGAGGAAGCAATGGACAGAACCGCACCACACCATCAACCCCAACCAAGAAAGACCTAAGCCATGTCACCTGTTTCAAGTGTTCCAAGACCGGACATTATGCAAACGAATGTCCAGAAGGCCAGAATGGAAATGGCAATGGAAGCTCTGGAGAGAAGCCAAACCCTTTCAACAGGGGACAGGTGAACCACATTGATGTGGAGGAGGTTGAAGATCAGCCCGATGCAAAGAATCGGTAAGTTTTTGGTTAAGTCATTTATCGCACTAGTTCTTTGTGATACCGGTGCATCGCATTCATACATATCAAGGGGATTTGTAGAGAAGTATAGTCTACCTACTCGGATTCTTAAAACCCCTATGCTAGTAAGCTCACCAGGAGCGGAGTATATGGCCAGACAAGGATGTTTTCAAGTGCCATTAAGTATAGGAAGGCATGTGTTCCCGACGGATTTGATCATTTTGGAATCCCAAGGATTTGATGTGATTCTCGGTATGGATTGGCTGTCGATGTATGGAGGGAACATCGATTGCGCAAGTAAGACGATTTTGCTCACAACCCCAAAACGAAGAAGGATTAAGTATGTATCACGGCATGAGCCGAGGAGAGCTCATGTAAATTGCTTATCAGGAGTTGTGCAGGAAGAAGTGCCAGTAGTGAAGGATTTCCCTGATGTATTTCCTGAGGAGTTGCCAGGAATGCCATCGGATAGAGACATTGAGTTTTCAATTGAACTTTTGCCAGGAACAGGCCCAATATCGAAGCGACCATACAGGATGCCCGCACAGGATTTGGCGGAAATCAAGAAGAAGATAAAGGAGCTATTGGATAAAGGTTTTATACGCCCAAGTTCTTCGCCTTGGGGATCACCTGCATCGTTAGTGGAGAAGAAGGATGGATCGTTAAGGATGGTTGTAGATTATCGTGGATTGAATGAAGTAAGATTCAAGAACAAGTACCCACTACCAATGATAAATGATCTGTTTGATCGTTTGCGAGGAGCTAAAGTATTTTCCAAGATCGATTTGCGATCAGGGTACCATCAGTTGAAGATTCGAGAGCAGGACATACCTAAGACAGCATTTACCACGAGATATGGACTATATGAGTACACCGTTATGTCATTTGGACCGACTAACGACTTTTGCCTATTTCATGAACGTGATGAACAAAGTGTTTATCGAGTTTTTGGATAAGTTCGTTGTGGTGTTCATAGATGATATTTTGATTTTCTCGAAGAATGAAGAGGAACATAAGGAACATTTGCGATTGGTTTTGGAGAATCTAAGGGAACATCAGTTATATGCCAAGTTCAGCAAATGTGAGTTTTGGCTAAAGGAAGTTGGATTTCTTGGACATGTTATATCCGGAGAAGGGATAGCGATTGACCCCACAAAGGTTGAGACCGTAACCAAATGGGAAGCACCAACGACAGTTGGAGAGATTCGAGTTTCCTTGGACTCGCGAGGATACTACCGAAGATTCATCGAGAATTTCTCAAGGATTGCAAAGCCTATGACAGAATTGTTGAAGAAGGATACCAAGTTCATATGGACTGAGGATTGTGAGGCAAGTTTTCAGGAGTTGAAGAAAAGATTGGTTACCTCACCAGTGTTAATTTTGCCAGATCAGACCAAGGATTATGAGGTGTATTGCGACGCTTCACGTCGAGGACTTGGGGCAGTGCTTATGCAGGAAGGGAGAGTTGTTTCGTATGCTTCACGACAGCTTAAGCCTCATGAGATGAATTATGCCACACATGATTTGGAGTTAGCAGCCGTTGTGCATGCATTGAAGACCTGGAGACATTTTCTCATAGGAAATCATTGTGAGGTGTACACGGATCACAAGAGTTTGAAATATATCTTCACGTTGAAGGAGTTAAACCTTAGGCGAGAGGAGATGGCTGGAGCTTATTAAGGATTATGATATGAGATTGCATTATCACCTGTGGAAGGCTAACGTTGTAGAAAGGCACGGATTGAGACGTAAGAGCCACATCAATACCCTAATGATGGGAGGAATACCCAAGGAGTTAGCCGAGGACCTTCGAGAGCTATGTTTAGAAATAGTTCCGAGAGGCTATGTAGCAGCATTGGAGATTCAGTCTACGTTGATGGACAAAATCAGAGAAGCTCAAAAGGCGGATAAGGAAGTTGCCTCTATAAAGGAGAAAATGAGCGAAGGAAAAGCTAAGGGATTTCGTGGAGGATGAGCACGATACCCTATGGTTTGAGGACCGTGTTTATGTGCCAAATGACACGGAGATCGGGAAGTTGATTACGCAAGAGGCACATGATTCACCATATTCGATTCACCACGGAAATACCAAGATGTATTTGGATTTGAAGAATACTTTACGGTGGACCGGAATGAAGAAGGATATTGCAGAGTATGTAGCGATTTGCGATGTATGTCGAGAGTGAAGGCGAGCATCGAAGCCCGAGGATTGTTACAACCATTGCCAATACCGAATGGAAGTGGGATAAACTAGGCATGGATTTCATCACAGGTTTGCCAAAAGACTTCGTTCAGGCTATGACTCGATTTGGGTTATAGTCGACCGCCTAACGAAGGTAGCTCATTTCATTCGATCAAGACTACCTATAGCGATTGCTAAGTTGGCAAAGATATACATGACCAGAATTGTGTGTTTACACGGAGTTCCGAGGAGTATCAGATCGGATAGAGGAACCCAATTTACCTCAAAGTTTGGGAATCGGTTGCACGAAACATTGGGAACCGGGCTAGAATTCAAGATCTGACTTTTCACCCACAGACGGATGGGATGACCGAGAGAGTCAATCAGATTTTGGAGGATATGCTGAGAGCTTGTGCACTAGATTATGGATCTAGTTGGGATGATAACTTGCCGTATGCAGAATTTTCCTATAACAACAGTTACCAAACCAGCTTGAAGATGGCACCTTTCGAGGCTTTGTATGGAAGGAGGTGCAGGACACCGTTATCATGGGACAAAGCTGGAGACCGTCAGTTGTTTGGACCAGATTTGATTAAGGAGTCTAAACAGAAGGTTAAGTTGATTCGCGATAGGCTCAAAGTAGCCCAGTCCAGACAGAAAAGCTATGCGGACTCAAAACACAAGGCGACAGAATATGAAGTTGGAGACAGAGTTTATCTTAGAGTATCCCCGCTTCGAGGAGTTAAGCGTTTTGGAGTTAAAGGAAAATTAGCACCACGTTTCGTTGGACCTTATAAGATTTTGCAACGCATGGGAGAAGTTGCTTATAAGCTGGAATTGCGGAGGGACTGTCAGGAGTTCATGATGTATTCCATGTTTCTCGGTGAAGAAATGTCACGCGAAATGGCGGAAGTGCCGCTAAGAGATACAAAGGCCACTTGAAGCGATTGATTGTAGGATGATTTGACATATGAGGAGAAACCGGTCAAGATTCTCGATTATGCCAGCAGAGTTACTCATGACAAGGTTATCAAGTTTTGCAAAGTTCGGTGGAGCCACCACATCGAGGATGAAGCCACCGGGAAAGAGAAGAAGATTTGCTCAAGGATCACCCTCACCTATTTTCCAGCCAACCCGAATCTCGAGGGCGAGATTCATCTTAAGGGGGGTAGGTTTGTAACATCCCAAATTTTCAATTTGGAATGTTATACATTAAGTCATCATGCATTTCATATTTTCTTGCATTTTGCCGATCCTAAAAATTTCACGCAACTCAAGGACCCTCGGAGAGAGTTGGAGGTTTCGAAATTTTCATATTTGAGCTTTCTCAAATCTTGAAAATAGGATCATTTGGATTTATTTATTTTTATCTTCAAATATTTTTCCAATAAAAAAATAAGAGAGGGAATAATATGACTTTCCCAAAATTTAGGAAAAATGAAGATTTAATAAATAAATCAAATTTTGGATTTTCGGAGTTTATTTGCTTTAGGGAAAAAGATGAGTATTTTAAAAATTTGCATTTTGGCCCCGTATTAAAGTTCATTTTGTTCGACTCATTTTTAGGAGTCGGGGAAAATTTACTTTATTAATTTTAGAGTACTTTTAGATTTTATTTTATTCGTTTTTCACATGAGATTTTATAAAAAATGCAGCGCGTGGCCAAGGGCCCGGCCCAGCCGCCCTCCCTCATGGCGCACCAGCTGTGGCCAGCCGCGAGGTGAGTCCGAGGAGGACTCCTCCTCCTCCTCCTGCTTGCCCTCCCCAATCAACCCCCTTTATATACTCCCCACCCCCTCTCCTCCCAACCAGCCGCGCCGCCCCAACCCGCAGCCGCCGCCCATAGCCGCTTGCCGGTGCCCTTGCCGGAGCCCAGCTGCCGCCCGGGTGCCCGCCGCCTTTAGTCGCGACCTTGGAGCCCGGTGCCCCGCCGGCGACCTCGCCGGAGGTAGTCGCCGCGCCACCCTCCCCGGTTCGGTTTTGTTTTAAAAACCGTTCCGGTTTTCTTTTTGTTGTTCGTTTTTTTTCTAAAAACCCTAGATCGGTTTTATTTTTCTTGGTTTTGTTGATTAGTGAACGTTCACCGATCCGTTCGTTTTAACGAACGTGTTCACCGGTTAGTTTCTGTTAACGAACGTCCGTTCGTTTAACCGTTCGTCGTTTTTCTTTTAATCGGATTTAATCCGTTAATTTCCGATCTCGATTTCAGATCCAATCTTCGATCTAGTTTATTTTCTCGCTCGTTTATCGGAATCAGGTGATTCAAGCGCCTGGAGTTTCGTTTCGAAACCGCCGTTCCGACTAATCAACTTAAACAAAGTTTTGCTACTGTAAAATTTGACCTAGTTTCAAATTGCTAGAACTGAGCTGTTTTCTTCCGCCGGATGTTTTCCGTTGTTTTGTTTGATTCGTTTTCTTTTGCAACCAGGGTTCTTAAGTTGAACAATCTGGTTAGATCTTTTATTCGGGATTTACCTGTGCATTAGATGAGTACTTATTGTATGCTTGTTGTTTGTCTGCGATAGATCACCCGGAGTGTGCCGCTTGTTACTTAGAGTCTTTAGGTTTCATGGATCGTCAGCAAGGCAAGTAACACTTGATCATACCTTTTCTACTACCCAGTTTTTATGCATTAGATCAATCCTCAAACACTTGCATGATTAGGATCTAATTAAATTGTGGGATGGGAAATAGATGAGGTAGTACCTATTACCTGTTTTACTTATGAAACCTTGGGAGTTACTTCTACGTTTGCTTATTATGCCATGCTATGCTAGTACACGTGGATTCGGTGAGTGATATCCATGACAGATGTGAGATTGTTAATTTAATGGTTTATTTAAGGTGGCAACTTAAACACACATCTGGGTGGATTGAGGCACCTGGTTTCTATCAGGACTTGCCTGTTTTCTTGGACCGCCACCCGGGCTCAAAGGGATCATAAGATCATTCATGCTAGAAACTTCCGTGTGCAGCCACAAGCCATTATGGGCTCTGGCATAGTTGAGTAAGTCGTATGCGAACTCTTATAGTGGTGGACTAGCAGATGTAGGGGATGTAGGTGTACCGGTCCACCCATCGTAAGGTGCTAGCGCTTCTGAAAGATTGTGTCTCGGTCATCCGTCTCTCAAACACCATGTAGTGCGAGAAACCAAACGGAGGCGATCGAGTCTTGTGGGGAAAAGTGCGCAAACCTCTGCAGAGTGTATAAACTAATCATGATTAGCCGTGTCCCCGGTTATGGACAACTTGAGTATCTAGTACTTGAATATCATGTGAATCTCAACATGTTACTTTAATTAATGTTATTGGGTTTTAATGAGTACTTTTAATTGGGATTGAGGATGTCATCAACCATTCTCAATGTTTAACAACCGCCATGATAGTTAAACAAATTTATTCCTTTTGATGAGGGAAAAACTAGCTTTATGCAAAATCAGAATCAGTAGAGCTTTACCACCAGCCATATATGCATGTAGTATAGGCTTATTCCTTCATTACTCTCTATGTGTTACATTGCCATGATATTCCATGTCTTGACCCGTTTTGGCTGCAACTTTCATGTTGCAGACTTTTAGGACGACAGTAAGGTGTTTTAGGTCGTGGTTCTATACTCAGTGATGCCGCTGGAGTTGATGGACTCACTTATCTTCCAAGTCTTCCATTGTTATCGTTATTAGATGGCCTTAAGCCATATTTATTGTAATAAGTCCTCTTTTGGACAACACTGTAATAAGTGTGTGATTGCTACTCTGTTATAAATCCTTCAAGTCTTGTGTGGTGTCGACATTCTTGATCCAGTGGATGACGCCTTTGAGCATAGAGACTTGATCCATTCGGTCGGGTCGCCATGCACCATTGGATGTTAATCCAACGGCCGTACGCTTCTTCAATATCTCGATCTTATTGCTCCAAATTACCAAACCAGCTTCGTGGACTGCTGCTCCCGCCTCCGTGGCTTGGCCGCACAGCCGCACCGCCCCACCCTACTTAATTGCTGGCCATGCCATTCCTCTAATCACCCACACCTCTTGTTATTTTCCGCGCCGTGCGGACCAAGAACCTCGTACTCCCCACCGCGTGGGCAACCATTGCCGAGTCTTCCCCGGCTCCGTGTCGTTCCCTTCCTAGGCCTCGCCGTCATCCACCGCCATGGTGCTCTCAGCGCGGCCTGGTCAACATGGTCAACGAACGACATCCATCGGCCGTGGACTGTCTGTATAAAATAATGATTCCTCCACCGGCAGATGGGACCCACCGGAAGGGCCTCAGATTTCTCAAAAACGTTCCACCCACGACATGTCGGACCCGCCCGGCTATATCATCGCACGCAAGGAAGTGCCTCCTTATTACGCACAAAAAATGAATACCCACCACGCTTAGCTGGGACCCACCATAGTGGGAGGATGACTTAGGGCCAACTAAGTTGACGGGACGGAGGGCTTTGTCAACTTAGTCAATATGAACGATTCTAGCTCCAAAGTGACCGTCACGATGTCCATCCAACGGCCGTAGTGCTTCTTCAACCTCTGGTCTTCTTACTCTAGCTGCTCAAAGCAAAGACCGGTCGTGTCAAGATGCTCCTTCTTCCGGTGGCGGTTTGCCGCCATGGAGGCCTCACCGCCCCTACTATTCCCACCGGCGGTGCCTCATGGCGATGATGACCTCACACCACGAACCGGTGAACCCTCAGATTCTCTCCGCGGGCTTCCGCTGCCGCGTCTTTCCCGGCTCCGCGTCGTCCCCTTCCTAGGCCTCGCCATTGTCCACCGCCATGGTGCTCTCGGCTCGGCCTGGTCAACGTGGTCAAGGAACGACTTCCATCGGACGTGGACTGTACGTGGAGAGGCTGACAGCTGGGTCCACGGCCGCAGCAAGGAAGTGCCTCCTTATTACTCGGAAAATAATTATTCCTCCACCTGACAGCTGGGACCCACCGGACGGGCCACTGTATTTCATGGCAAAAACGTTTCCCCCTGACTGCTAGGACCCACCACCTACACCTTCGCACGCAAGGAAGTGCGTCCGAGCAAAAAAAACAAAACGATTCACCCCCCTGATTGCTGGGACCCACCAGCTACATCTTCGCCGGCAAGGAAGTTCCTGACAGTCGGGACCCACCTGGTCGAAGCGTACATAGAGTTGTTATCCTGGTCGCGAATGTGTACGTACATACTGGTCGATGTAGATGCGCGCACGTGTCGTAGTAGAGGCGCACACGTGTCGTAGTAGAGGCGCGCACGTAGCATGTACACGTACGTACAGCGGCCATGGTGCAAGAAAGAAAATACGGCCACGTATATGTACATACGGGCGGGGTCTCGAACGCCTACTCGCGCATACGTACATGGCTGGGTCGGAACGGAGAAACAGCATCGTCGTCGTGTTCATGGAGAGCAACCCGGCTGGGTCGGAACGGAATGCGTTGTCGTGTTCATCGGGAGGGCTTGGACGGAACAGGCGATGGAAACAAGGCCTGGCGTACCGCACAACGTAGGAAACGGACCTCCTACGTTCGGAACGGGGTCCTTTTGATCGGGAGGGGTCTGACATACCGCAAAACGGAGGAAATGGACCTCCTACGGTCGAAACGGGGGTCCTGTTGATCGGGAGGGGTGTGGCGTACCGCAAAACGGACGAAACGGACCTCCTACGGTCGAAACGGGGATCCTGTTGATCGGGTGGGGTGTGGCGTACTGCAAAACGGATGAAACGGACCTCCTACGGTCGAAACGGGGGTCCTGTTGATCGGGACGGGTGTGGCATACCGCAAAACGGATGAAACGGACTTGTGTTGGAGCGCTACGGTCGAACGTGGGTCCTGTTCATCGGGAGGGGTGTGGCGTACCGCAAAACGGGACTCCACGGGATACTGTTCATCTCCATCGTCGATCTCCTCCAGCCTCCACGGGCTACCGTCGACCTCCTCCAACCTCCACGGGCTTCGGTTCATCCGGCCTCCACCGCGCTACTCCACCGGTTCTGTTCAACCACCCCTCCACGGGCACCCCTCCACCGCTCATCTGTTCATCCAGCCCTCCACACCACGGGTCCTGTTCAACCACCCTCCACGGGAACCCCTCCACCGCTCATCGCTCATCCAAATTGGCCCACACCACGGGGTCCTGTTTCATCTAGAGGCAACACAACCGCCACTGCTCATCCAACCCCGTAACACTCATCGCTCATCCCAGAGGCAGCATCGACCGGCAGTTAGCGGCGATAGCGAAGGAATCGCTTCGATCGGGTTCGATTAACGACCATCGATCGATCGCTCGAGTTCGATGTAGCGTAACTGCGGTGCAATCGCACCGGGTTCGCGGAGCCCAACGCCTCGCTCGGGTTCAGTTAGAGCCAACGCCTCGCACACACGCGCGTACGTGTACGAGAGAAACGCACATCGCTCGGCCCCCGACCTCCCACCGTAACCGGCAACTCCCCGAAATTTTCCTCGCCCTCGCTTCTACCATGGTTTTTTCCGTCATGGACGGCCCAAAGAATGTCATGCAGCTGCGTCTCCGGCCCGCCTGTGACGAAAAGCCCATTTTCTGTCATGATTTTTTGTCATAGAAGTAGGAGCCGACCACATCTATGATGATACCGGGTTTTGTCACAATTATCGTCATAGAAGTGTCATATATATGACAGAAAAAAATTACGTTCGGCCCAAAATGTCACGGGTGTGTCTTTTTTTTGTAGTGCCTTCGGTGGTGGCATGTTAAATAGTCGGTTGCTTATCGCACTATTTGTATCGATGCGCTTTAACGCATTCGTCCAATTATAATGGAAGCTATTAAAGGGCCCCAGATATTACGTCTGCTCTCTTTCTGTTTTCCTTTTCCCATTAATTACTTATTTTCTAGCACATGTACACTTTGGTACGTTTCATATTTGCCAGGGGCTCCTCACCCCCCACCTATAATACGGCAACAAAGTCCGACCACTTCTTATAGATAAGTTCGGCACCCCAAATTTAGCATTATATGCATCGGCTCTGAATCATGTCTTTGGTCAATAGTTGGGTTGCCCGGCTCCTATGCTTGCTACCCTATGTTCCGCTACATCGGCTAGGCTAGTAAAGGGAGAACTACTGCGATTGTGCCCCGGTTTACCCGGACGAGCACCTCAGTAGAGAAAGCCGAAAACTGACTGTCATGATGTGGCGAGAGCCGGGCAGCTGTTCGAGAGGTTCAAAATCACTGGAGATGTTTTCCGCGTGACGCGAAGGATCGGTACTTCGATTGGCCGACGCCGACAAAGACTGTTCAGATATACGAGGCTGCGCCCATGTTTTATTATAAAACTCCTATGGCTAAGTGAGGGCGTTTAAGCCGCATAGTCCGATTGTCTGGTTCGTTGCGCTAAAAAACTCCTTCAAGGACCATATAATTGGATCAAGATTGTTTAGATTCCATCCCGAACACCTCCGTACTACCTACGTGAGGGCAGAAGCCGATGACTGGCCAACCCTCAGATTCCATACTACACGGCCGCATAGGAGGAAACAATTAAACAATAACAAATAGTATATTACAAACCAGCTTTGTTTTCATACAAGGCAAAGACAACACGAATGTTGTCATTCAAATATGATGTCTTGCGAACATTGCGTTGTTGCCAGGCGAGACCCCTCTAGGACATCCGCAAAATACCGCTCGGGTGTGCGGTGCTCCTTGCCCTCTGGCGGCCCTCTAGTCACTTCGACGGCGTCCATCTTCTCCCACAACATCTTGCACCGAGCGATGGCCATGCGTGCACCCTCAATACAGGCCGATCGCTTGATGACGTCCAGCCGAGGACAAGCGCTCACCAGCCGCTTCACGAATCTGAAGTAGCTTCCGGGCATAGCTTCGGCTGGCCACAGCCGGATTATCAAATCCTTCATGGCTAGTTCGGCCGCCCTATGCAGCTCCACGAGTTGTTTCAGCTGATCGATGAAGGGCACCGGATGTTCGGACGCAGCATACTGCGACCAGAACAGCTTCTCCGTGGAGCTCCCTTCTTTGGCTCGAAAGAACTCTGCAGCATCGGACACGTTGCATGGTAGATCCGCAAAAGCCCCTAGGCAACTCTGAATCCGGGTTAGTAAAAGGTACTTCGTTTCTGCATACTTGCTTTGCATGTTAAATGCCTTACCCGCGGTGATCTTCTTGGCCTCTTGGATTTCCTGGAGGGCGCCCTGGTCCTCATTTCACGCGGCCTCCGCACTCTGATGAGCCTTGGCAAGTTCGATCCCTTGAACCGGCGCATCATGTTCCAAGGCCTCGCACTTCCTCACCGCATCCTGGAGCTCCTGCCGGACCTCGTTGACCCGAGCCAAGAGCTTCTTACGGGTGGCTTGCTGCTAGATAGCCTTCTCTTCGGCTTCAGCCACGGCCTTTTTCAGGGCCTCGACCTCGGACGCCACCCCTACACATATTATGACACTCCGATCAATACACACCACTTATTCTTCTGGAGCCGGACCTTCACCTTGTCAAGCTTGTTCTTGGTCCGCTCGAGCCTCTGCTTCAGTTCAGAGACTTCGGCAGAATGCGAGGTCCCGGCCAACAGCGACGCCTGCTTATTCATACACATTAAGTTAGTCTCCTACAAACAAATGATTGATCCTCCGTCCGGTCTCTCTTTCCGAACACCGGACAGTGTCTCAGGGGCTACTGTCTACATGAGGTCGTTCTCTTTCTATGAGGCTTAGCTCAAAACTTGTTAACAGGTTGCTGCAGGCTTCATCTAGTCCACTCTTGACGGACTGAACCTTCTCGATCACCGTACCCATAACGACATGGTGCTCGTCCACAATGGAGGCACCTCGTAGATCCTCCATCAGGTTATCTGGTGCCCCTGGTTGGACAGGGGCCACCGGTGGAATCGGCACACACCCCTCCTTCGAAGGAGGCTGCTCACCCGATTCTGGAGCCATATGGGTCTCCGGAATCATATTCGGCTGAGGGCCGAACTGAATACAGCCCTCTTCGCCAGTCCCCATGGGGATCTTCTCCCCCATGTGTCCGGCAGTAGAGGTCTCGCCTTATGGCGCCTCTCAGAAAACGTCCTGGGCTCCTCCCCGGCTGGGAGCGGTCCTCCGGGACAACACTTCGGTGTCATCCTGGGCCTCGGGGGAGTGAGCGATTGGCAGTGACGCGCTTGCCATTTTCGCCGGATCCAACGAACCTCCAGATGAGTTTCACGGGATGCTGTCGCGGGCCGGACTGCAATAGCACAATTAACCATATCAAGACGATAAAGAGGAAAGGCCGGATATACGGGTATGTACGAGTCATAGTACTTACGATGTGGCACGAGGCTTAGTGCGGGGGCGTCGCTCCGGACTGCTGTCAACGTCCCATGCGGTGTTGTCCGCTGGGGTGCCCTTCCCCTTCTTGGGCGTTCCCGCCTCCAGATGCGCAGAAGCCGCCCTCTTCTTCTTTCCCCTCTTAGGGGGAGATTTGTTCTCCTCCTCCTCCTCCTCCTCCTCCTCGTCGTCGTCGTCATCGTCTTCCTCAGGGATGGAGGAATGGGCCTCTTCATCTCCAGACGTCACGTCCGAAGTACCCTTGCGGCGGGGGCCTCTTCTGGCCCCCTTGGCCTTCTTCTTGTCCTTATTCTCCGGCGCTTTATAGGGCGCCGACACCAGCATCTTCGCTAAATGTGGGACGACTGGTTCTTCTGGCAGCGGAGCCGGACCCTTGATCAGCTTCGCCCTCTCCATCCAGTCCTGAAGAAGCAATTATACAAGCTCAGACATCATCCTCGAAACAAACAAATAGGGGATACATTAAAAATAACATACCTCACTGGCGAGGTGTTTAATGTCGTGCCCACGGTCTGAATCTGTGGCCGGCGGTTTCTCGTTGCCCTTAAAGAGCAACCTCCAGGCACCATCGTGAGTGGTTTCAAAGAGCCTCACCAGGGATTGGTGCTTCTTTGGATTGAACTCCCACAGAGGGCGACTTCGGCGCTGGCACGGGTGAATCTGGCGAACTAGCATCACCTGGATTACATCGATGAGTTTGACATTCTTGGCTATCATGCTTTGAACGCGCGTCTGCAGCGCTCACAGTTCGCCGGGTGAACACCAGTTCGGACTCTTCTCGACCTAGGAGGTGAGTTGCATGGGAGCTCCGGAGCGGAATTCACACACTACAAAAAAAATACACTTCCATGATGATACGTGTTTGTCACAGTAGGTCACGTTTTTCGTCATGCATGTACATCCATGACAAATTTATGACAGAATCAAGATAGTCATACCGTCTTTGTCAGAGAAGTGTTCCATGACATTACGAAAATTATCATCACGGAAGTGTCCACTTCCATGACGATAAATCGCGGCGTCACGAAGTTCTTTCTTCAAGGGTGACCAACACGTGGCATCCACCGTGAACGGAATTTGTTAAGCTATCGGGTCGGGTTTTGGATCCAATAACCCGTTAACAGCCCCGACCAATGGGAAATTTCCACGTGTAAAATTCTTATTGGCCGGACGAAACACGTGTCAGCTCGTCAGTGGGTCAGATAGGCGCCTATGATATGTCGACACGTGCCACGGCCCACCACTGGCCCATTTAGCTTACAAAGCCGGCCCGTTTGACTTGGTCAAAAGTTAACGGGTTGGCCCATGAAAAGCCTGTTAATGGTCTCTTCGCAAATAGCCCATTTTACGGCCCGTTAGGCCCTAAAGGAAATCGGTCCAAGAACGTCATGTGGGCCGTCGAATATAACACCAGCCCATTTCACTTTCGGCCCATGTATGGCCCACGACGTCTTACGGCCCATATGAGGCCTTTCAGATCTTTCGACCCCTTTACAGGCCCACGGTGACTCTAGCCCATAATGAACAAGAATATTCTTTGTACCGTTAACGGCTGTGATTTACATGGGCCGTTTCCAGCCGTGTTAGTTGTCGGCCTATCGACGGCCCATACGTTCTGGGCTCCTTTTCGACCCTCGATTACTTAGGCCCGTTCTTGGCTCGTTCCCCTAATGGGCCAAATTCGCCCATGGCAAGAGTCGGCCACATCTTGGCATGTTTCCCAAATGGGCCAAATTCGCCCATGGCAAGAGTCAGCCCGTTCTTGGCCTGTTACCCTAATGGGCCAAATTCGCCCATGGCAAGAGTCGGCCCGCTTACGCCTGTTAACCCGTTGCGCATTATCCAGCCCGTCCTATATTCTGGCCCATAAACGACCCGTTATGCCTGTGAAAGAATTAAGCCTTTACAGTCCTACGGCCTGTTAACGGCCCGTTACCGTGCTGGGCAGATACCAATTACGCCCGATTATGGCCCATGTAGACTCATTTATCCGACGGCCCGAGGCCCACCGATTGCAGGCCCATTTATCGACGGCCCGAGGCCCACCCATTATAGGCCCATTTATCGACGGCCCGTAGGAGACCCATGGATCCTACGGCCCGTATATGGCCCATGGTAATTCTTGACCACTAGCAAACCCGGAAAAAGAAGACTAGGAAATAAATAAGGCTGAAACTAACGCTAGGCTATTAAGGCGATTGCAGAGATTACATCCACTCGACGTCAAAGATCGCCACCAGTGCAAATTTAGGGAACACCCTACACTATACAAAAATGGCTTGCTGTTTTCTTCAACCGGTGGCTGCACGTTAAGAATAAATTTTGTATCGCACCAAAAGAAATTACAATTATATAAAAAAGGAAGGTTGGCATAAAACTTAACAGTCTAGCAGATAAGTGCACCACCAAAAGTTCAAAAGCTCAGTTCATTTGACCTGACTGTTACATTTTCATGCAGTATTGTCCGATGGAGCACCATAACCGTCCCCTTCATTTCCCCTAGGCTCCTGAACAACATAGCAATTGTCTGATAGTCTGGTTTCAAAACCATGCATATCTTGACAACATTGAGCAATGTTTCTCCTTGTTTCACAAAGGGCCTCTGTTAGGGAATGGACTTGTGTCTGGAGCGCAGATACAACATTGATTTGAGCTTGCATATCTTGATCATGAGGCAGTTTGGACGATATTGCCTTAAAAACCAACCCAGTATTATGCAGGAACGTACTTTTGGCACTATTAGTGGACAGTATCGACCCACCGCAAGAAGAGTCGACATTGCGGTTATAGTTGCCTCGCCACCTTGAGAAAGTGGCGGTTCCACCATTTTTCCATAGCTCATTGAAAGGTTGAGGTTTTACATTAGTAGTACGAGCGAGAAGATATTAAGGAGGTAGCAAAACCAAACAAAATAGCTTTGGTCTATATCTGAGAACTTATTCGGTGAACCCATGTAAAATATTAGTTGTATTTTATTGCAAAGTACATAATAAAACCAGGTTCCAAACATATGACCATGTACCATCGCTAATGTATTGTCTATTTCTTCACATTGTATTGAGGGCTAAGGATAAAGAGGCGAAGTTTATAATACTGGTAAGCATAGTATGACATCATTCATATCACAAAACAACTAAGAACAGACAAGCGAGGCAATTGTAACGTTGTGTGGGCAAGTCCAAAGACGGAACTAGATTACGGATCAAGATCAAAGGAACATCACTCCTCCCTTTTAAACCTTGTAAGGTGCAATGATACGCTAAGACAATTGTGTATAAAATTGAAAAGAGTAATAGACATTGGCTGCAAACCATGTACTTCAAGGCACAAGTAAGAGTAAGTAGTAGTTAAAAGGCATGAGGATTAAGTACTTAGCAATGACTTTGACTGGTGTAGTCATGCCCATACGCTTCTTTGGTGTGACAGTCCTTGAAGATTTCCACAGCATTTGGTTCAGGTACTTTTTGGTCCTTGTGGGCTTTTCTCTGCATTTTGAACAAGTCAATATAGATCTGATAATATGGTACAACGAAAAGAGTGAAACAGCAACTAATTACAAGAGCCTCGCAGTGTGCAATATAGCTACGAGATCTTGTCGTCTGTTGGAATTTCACTTTTGTACGGTGCCATGTTAAGTCAAGCCGACAAGAAAAACGAATAACAATTTAGTTCTTCAGAACAAATTGACGCGTGATCTTGCATTTAACTGAACTTTGATGTTAGACAACCACATGATAGGAGGATGTAATATGTATGAAAAACAGGACGGAAGAGATAACCAGAACTATGATGTGTAAACTAAGAAGAAGACATTTCACCAAATTAGAAGCAATGCAATGGAAGGTAGACACCATATGAAAGATGCTACAAATATTGCTCAGCCAAGTTAATGTTGTCTCATCATAAATGGCGTTTAAACAAATGTGAAGCAGTACAAGAAATAAATCATATGCAAGATGCAAACAACATCACACTACCATGTTAGAGGTCTCTCGTCCTTAGTGCCATTGGATATTCACAGCATTGCATATTCACAGCTTATGATGTGTAAACTAAGGAGAAGGCATTTCAACAAATTAGAAGCAATGAAAGCTAGACACCACATGAAAGATGCAACGAATATCACTCTACCAAGTTAAAATTATCTCGTCATAAGTGCCATTTCAACAAATTAGTAGTACAAGCTAGAAAAGAATGTGAGATGTAACCTATATCACACTCTGAAGTCAAACGTGTCTTATGATAAGTGATTGTTGCAGGTTACACAACAGTAGTAATTTGATGTAAGAACATGGTGTGATAGACAGATATTGTATTTTCTAGAAACAGGAACATGTGTCTTATTCAAGTATAATGTGTAAAGTAAGCAGATGGAATTCAACAAAATTAGAAGCAATACAAGCTAGACATCACACATAACATGCAACCACATATAACGGTGCCAAGTTAGAGCGGGCACCAGTGATGCTGCACTAGGGGAGACGTGCTCATCATAAACACAGCTTTGTTGAGTGTCTATGCATGTGTTGTCTTGGAAATCATCTTGGGGGTGTGGAGGAGTAGAAACTGTAGAGGCCCTCCCTTCGAAAAGAGCACCTTTATCGGCTGCCTTGCTAACTTCCTTCCTCTTTATTGATTTTGAATTGTCAAGTAAAACCGACAAGAAAAAGCAATTAAATTCTCTCTTCAGAACTCATTCGTGCATGATACTGACAATCACTACTTTGATGTAAGGCAAACACATGATACCAGGATGGAATATGTACGAAAAATAGGACGACATGGCATGTTCACAACTGTTTGTGTAAACTAAGCAGAAACCATTCCAGCAAATAAGAAGCAATGCAAGCTAGACACCACATGAAAGATGCAACCAATATGACTCTGCCAAGTTAAAAGCGTCCCATCATAAATGGAATTTCAACAAATTAGAAGCAGCGCATGCTATAAATCATACGAAAGATGCAACTAATATCACACTGCATATACTAAAGGTGTTTCGTCATATTGATTGATGCAGGATACAAAAAACAATAGTTTTATGTAAGGACATGCTTAATAGACAGATGTACTATGTACTAAATACAGGAAGGCATGTCACATTAACAGGTACAATGTACTATAAGCTAAGCAGACTAGCACATGAAGTTTAGCCAGATTGGAAGAATTACAGTCTAGACATCATATGCAACATGCAACCACATATCACGCTGCCTAGTTAGAGCAAGCACCTGCGATGCTATTGTAGGGGAAATGCTGTAATCAACTACAGAGCTACGTTCACTATCTTCATCTAGCATTTCTGTTTCTTGAGAATCATGTCGGGAGACTGACGCTGCATTCTTTAAATGAGTAGTCCCCTAGCCTGCCTGCCTCGTCATAAGTGATTGATAAGGGATACACAAGAACATTAGTTTGATGTAAGTACATGGTTAATACACAGATATACTAGTATGTACCAAAAACAGAAAGGCATGTCATATTCAAAGGTATAATGTGTAAGCTAAGAAGATGCAATTTAGGGCCAGTTCTTTTGGGCAGTTCAAAAAATAAGCTGCCTGTCCCCAGCTTAAAAAATAAGCCGGTCCATAAGTTTGCCGAGACTTCTAAATTAGTTGTTTCATCATTAACTTAGAAGCCTCGATAAATAAAAAAGACGGCTTATAAAATAAGCTGGAGAGGAGGCGGCTTATTTTTTAAGTTGCCAAAAGAACTGGCCCTTAACCAAATTGGAAGCAATACAAGCTAGACATTCGGCTGGAGTGGTGAGCATGATCATCTAGGACCTGAGAGCCTAGTGGGAGGTGGGTTGCTTCGCCACCATCGCAGCTTTTTAGTTGGCTTCCAGGTGATGCCTATCTTTGCTAGGCTTGTCACTGGCTCGGCCAAAGGCTACGACTAGCTATTTGTCTTCCGTGCTCCCGGATGGTGGTTCATGTAAAAATATCTTTCCTTATCTTGATAAAGACTGACTTGACCTTTCGAATACATGCTAGACACCATATGCAACATGCAACCACATATGACACCGTGAAGTTAAAGCAAGCACACAGGATGGTGGTTCACGGCGAGCGAGATCATCAACTCGAGCTACGTTCCCCGTCTCCATGTGCTGACACTACACCCTTTAAAGTCTTGAAACGTGTCTGGCCTAGCCGCGTACCACGCTGGAGCGACTTCTCTCTTCTCTTTCCTGCTTCTGTGAAGGCAGGGTCTGAAATACCCTTGCATAAAAACACAATAGTGAGAGTATGGGTGAAGTGTGTGCAGAAGTAGTGCACTGTAAAAGTAGCAGATAGCAGGTGGCTGAAAAATAAATGACAGGAGACATATGATAGCTTTACAATATTGCATGGCAAACAAAATTAGATTCTACTCCGTATGATTTTGTAATATATGAGCACAGGAAATGCAGGTACTCCTCCAGCACACCACCACATGTGGTCCTATCAAGATAACAGTCGACTAAAAATAAAAACGTTAGTCGAGTTTTTTTATGAACCGTCCGATCTATAAGGAACGGGCAAATGGCCTTCGTCTACCTCCCGCCAGTCACCGTTGATGATCTTTCTCGAACCGCCAGCGACCACCGGCCCAGACCCCTGCCTCTGTCGCCCCGCCCTCCCATCGACCTCACACCACCGCCGTGCTTGGCAGCGCCCCCAGGCCATCCCTTTAATCCCGGCCGACCTCCAGATCGGGCGCCAGTAGCTCTAGGCTGCACACGCCCCTAAGATAAAAACCAAGGCGTTGCTTCCCCGGCGTAATAGTTGTACTAGCGCCTGTTACGCCGGGGAATGCTTCCGTTAATTGGGAATCAACTGGCCAGAAATTGAAATTCAGGGGGGGGGGGCGACGGACCTCTAGCTAAGGTGAAATAGTATATGAGGAGAAACCTTGTGCATCACGAGTTACTAGGAATATCTAGTATCAAGAAGAAGTGGTCAACTAGTGTCTTCTGTGGGATGAATACCGTGCAAGCAGAGACGTAAGATTTGCACGAATAAGGGAAGAGGAGTACCTTCTTCGGTTGCCGGTATGGTCACCTCCACATGTCGCGCCGATCTTCTTATTTTTACCGGGGAAACCGATGTTCTGGAGGGTGCAGGCTTGGACGAACCCATGGCCAAATAGTTGACTGTGTTGCCGTGGCCGTATGTCGGTGGAGGGGAAGCAGATCCGAGGCGGCGAAGGACGGCGTAGCAGGAACAGCTCCGGTGCGGTGGAGGGTGGCGAAGTTGGAACGACAGCGGTGAGGCGCAGGACAGAGTGGTTGAACGACAGTGGAGGGCGTTGTGTTCGACAACGACGTCGGGGTATTGGCTCCGGCGTGATGGAGGAGGGCGGCGGTTGATGGGTGGGATGGGGTGGCGGACGGAGGACGCAGGGGTTTCGCGGCTGGTGGAGAGGTAGTTTTGGCGCCCACGAGTCTGAAAGGGAATCGGGCGGGTGGGGGAACCATGTTTGATGCAGGGGACGCTTGTTTTTGGCTCTTTTGAACAGAAGATGGGACGCGCTTGTTTGAAATTTGGGGAAAGTACAAACTTTGCCCCCCTCTTAAATTTCGGACCTACTGCCGGTCGGGGGTAGGATGGTAATCCCAGGTGTCCCAAATAGTGGGCGGGAGCGATTTCGCCCGCGCGCATGTGTGCTTAGGCGGCCATTGTGTATGAATGTTTTTCGGAGGCGGTTGTGTGGCGTCTAGATGAAGCTACAAGCCTACCCCGGTTTAGACCTTTGGTCATCGGGCCGGCGGGTTTCACGGGTCGGAGTTTTTAGAAAAGTAATTTCCTTGTACTACCAAACATTGCTCTCATGCGGTTTCGGGCGAGTAGAGGCTCTTTTGGCGCTTCGTTCGAAATTTTGAAACACAAGCATTCACGTTTTGAGTACTCTTGAACTATGAGGATTGACCTAAATAGACAACGTTATATTTGACCTTGTATGTTTAAAAACCTCATTAAATTATCCGCTTATTTTTGAAATTTTGACACTTGAAAATCCTATAACTACGATTATTTTGGAATGGAGGAGCTAAATTTGAATCTATTTTGTACAGGACTACATATGCTATTATGTACAAAATCAGAGCAAAGATTGGTGCCCCCATAATTTAGGTATGGTTTACAAATGCCATGTTATCAAATTCAAATAATTGAATGGACTTCATGTTCAATTCAATTTTTTTAAACCACCTTAAGTTGAATTCAAATGTATGCTAGTTCATATGCAGCTATTTATAATGTCCATTGTGTAACTTTCGTATGTATAATGTGCTTTACACACACAACATGAACTATACTCACGTTTATATTCGATTGCTAAAGCGATGCATTGTCTGGAGTTCAAAATACTAACTAGGTGGATCAATTGTGTTGAATAATAACATAGACATGCTCAAATTCGATAGAATCTAGATGTCTGATGGATCAATGACCGCTCCTTCCGCGAATTGCAAATATTATCATCCCATCCTAATATTTGGATACAATTTATATCTTTAATCAATGTGTAGAGCAGTCTTTTGCGTGTAGTTTCACTCTCCATCGGTGGTCTCTCACACATGCTCAAACACTCTCTCCCGAGGTGTCTTTCTCGCACACATGCTCTAGATATAACCCTCCCTCCCTCTCGTAACCATATAGAACTGTTTTCACTAACCTTTATCACAAGCACTCTTCCTCTCGCAAAGATACACACGCACAATCCTCATCGACCCTTTCTATATACATGGACGTGCCTACGTGTCTCATGTACGCACATTATCTTTACGCGTGTCTCTCACGCATTGTCTCACACCTCTCTTCCTAATCGACGAGTATGATTCTAGCAGAGCATTATGTAGGATGCCCCTTAAAGTTAGGTTGGATGAATAGTAATATCAGAGATAAAGGGGTTATCTTAGTCCGAGAACCTAGGGTTACAAATCCTAGACGACTTTGTCACTGGACACATAGTCCTTCACAATTCTGCTATCTTTGTCTTGTACGACTAGTCATCCATGGGTCTTCCTAAATGTGTCATGGGCCGACCAATGTGGCGCAGGACGGAACCGAATGAAGGGCCTCACCTCGACCCACCGGACCTCACGCGGTGACACACCTTCTGCCCCCACATCTCATTATCTTCTCACACCCACACATACCATTACAAACACCACACACACAGAAAATTTCTCCTGGTGCCTCTATTCCGCCCCCCCTTGCATATACACACTCAAGGGAATGGAATCTCTTGTCGTGATGTCTTATTCGTCTCTCTCTCTAGACCACTCTCATTTCTCGTGCTATCTCTCCCACGCCCCCCTGTCGGCCCCTCTATCCATGCCTCTCTCGAATACGTATACACACACATACCTCTCTAGGCCCCGCCAAATGCATCAACTACACATTCACACATGTTACATCACGTACCCCATTGATCTAAAGAGCCCTCTCTTCACGTTTATTTCGCATACAACATTCCTTTTGAATAAAGTGTGGCCAAAAAATTATTTTAGAGTTTCTACATATTTACAACATTACAAAGTTATATGGAGGAGTACGAACGCTAATTTGCATTGCATGGTGTCCACAATGATATTTATTCCGCACTATGAATTTGTATATTTTTATATTATATACAAAGTTAGTCATAATAAAAAGAAACGAAGAGCATCTCTCTCTCCATCGCACACACCCCCCCTGTACGCCCCTTTCACGTATGCACACAAAACTATCTCCAGGTCCTCTAAAAGTAAGCCCCCAGAAAATTCACGCGTGTTTCATCTTTCTCTCGCGATATGTGCAATGATGATCATTGTATTTGAAGCGAAAGCATGATACATACATTGGACTTCATAATCCACTCATTACGGTCCTTTGTTTACGTTTAGTGGTTATTATATGATCCACGGGCTCACCGTACAACTCTGTATTTGCTCATGACATGACTAGTTGACCAGTTAAACGCGCTCCACGTGGCACCTCTAGTGTTGCATCACATTATCTCACTACCATCGTGCCCACACAGCCGACTTGTATCTACTCTACATCTACACTCTTATAAAATACATAAAATACACTCTTATAAAAAACAGAGTTGGTGATGATGGTGTGCCTACCATCCTGCAATATAGGCCGTCCGATTTATGTCTGACGGATAGGAAAGAAACTATGGCAATTTTGCGAAAAGGTACCCACACACCTCTCCACATTTGCAAATAAGGCCTTCCCTCATTCATCCTTTTCTCTCACAAGATAAACAAGTCTTACAAATGCATTTTGATGTTGCGTGCAACTCGCGGCCAATTGCTCGTAAGAATGAAAACAAACGACAAAAAAATATTTTGACGGTGGTTCGAAGTCATGACCGCGGGCACAGCGGACAAGGTGGCCTTGTATTAGTATGATGAGCCATCTGTTTTAACACACAGGAGCTGGTGTGGTGATTATACACACACGCACGCATGCACACGAACTGCATCCACGCAATACTCACACAAACACATGCACCCACGCATGCACGCAACACTCACACGTACACACGCAGCCACGCACGCACGCAACACTCACACGCACACACTCATGCACACACCAGTACACCACACGACCAACACACACTCTCACGCTCAAGTTCTCAACCTACACGTGCATGCACACACATCAGGCCCTGACAGACACATACACAACCAGGTGATTCCCGCGCACGGGTTGGAGCCTTGTCGCGGCTGCGTAAATTTGTTTTTATCTGACCTTTTCCCTATGCGAACTGACAGGTGGGACCCACAAGGAATGTGGTCAATTTAACTAGTCAACATGGCGCCACGCGGACTATTTGGCCGGTCAACAGAGTGCAATCCGATGCTGAACTGTGAGCAAGTGACCGGATAATCACCGCAAAACTTATATAGTGACCGTAATCAGCTTATTCTGAAGTTCGGTGACCGTATTACGCTTTTCTCTCTGTAGGCCCTCCAAAACTACATCTCTACACGTTCTCGCATGTTACATCTAACAACTATGCAATACAGCACTACTACTACACTCTAACACAATAAATCATATGTGTTTTCAGTTTTACTAGATATCATATTGTTACTTATAATTATTCAGTTTGCATACATTAAAATTGCCTTTGAAATGTATGGCTAGTATCATCTACCGCGCGAGAAAAATCCCGCCCTTTCCTGTTTAGTCGGGTTTGTATCGATGGATCGTGCGAAACAGCAAAACTATAGTACTATACAGTACAAGTGACCGTTCACGGGGTCGTCGTGTCGTTTACTCCTCCGTCGTAACAGTGGAGCGCTCACTTTCATAAATCTTCTAGTCCCTTTCGCCGACATGTGGGACATCAAGCTACCGGGTCCGCATGGCATACCGAAATACAGTTCAGAGCAGCCGGGGTGAAGCACCCCAGTCATGGTGCCGGCGTAGTAATAAGCAATGAGGCGTCAAATCACAAAGCTGCACCTTTCCCGCAGTTAAGTTGGAGGGACGAAGTAATAATGCTAAAAAAAGAAGTTGGAGGGACGAAGCAACCATAATTTCACTCGTTGCCGAATCCGCTTCTCCCTCATCTTCTTCAACTTAACCACGTGTTGCTTCTGCCATTGTTTTGCCTCTTGTGGGACGCGGATCGGCTTGGTAAAGCACTGACACGTGGGACCGCATGTTAGCAAACCGCCATCCGCGCGGCAAAATCACCTCCGTTTTACTAATCTTGATTCTATAATTTTTTAGATCAATATAATTGAGATTTGTATAGATAGCACACAGGAGCAAAACCAAGTGGTACGGTTAAGGGCATCAACAGTGTGTGGCCAAATGTGAAAATGGCTTTTGGCATCGTGGGAACCATTGTGGACGGTGTTGCCAAAGCCAAAAAGATGGAACCGAAGCTCCCTGATTGATTGATTGATTGAAGGAATAGAAAAATGCAACGTCTCTCCTCTTTCTGCCATGCTTGGACGCATGTAGTACAGTATAGAGCATAGAGTCTAATCCCCTGTCCCTTCTATCACAAATCACAAAGCAGTGAGGCGTCAAATCACAAAGCACGGACGAAGCAACCATCATTTCACTCTTCGCTGACTCCGCTTCTCCATCGTCTTCTTCGAGAAACCATCTCACCGCACTAGTACTCCTAGTAGTAGTACTAGTAAAGGACTTCCTGGATGCAAATAAGGCGGTTATCTCGGCTTGCAGGCGGCACTTGCGAACGACTTACCGTGGTCTCCCTCAATGGTGTTCTCCGTCGAACGCACTTCGCCAAACCACAAAAAAAATCGTCGACGTCACCGCAATGGGGAAGGAAGTCAAATATAGTTACTACCTCCATTTTTTTGTACATAAGGCCAGTATTATCAAAATTACAATTTGCAAAGAGCCACTAACACTAATCGAGGCAAAATTGATGGGGTTAGCAACCAAGGACATTAATATCCCCTGCATGCATGCGGAAGTGAGAAGGTTTGTTTGCATGGCACTACATTAATCAAGCGATGAGGAGTGAGATGGTTAGCTATTTGGTCTTTCGAAAAAAATACGCATTAATTGACACGTGAAACGAGGATTTGTATCGATTAAATCCCGCGAAGGAAAACCTTGCCTTTCTTTTTTAACACTACTACTCCTAGTACGTACGTACTTATCCTGTTTGGGTCTAGGCCTTGCATTGCCAAACTTCACCACACATATTTGCCAAGCTTGCCTAAAGTTTTCAAAATGAGGAGGTACACTTGCGCACGCCTGTTGCGGTCGCACCGTACCCTCATACGGTCGCTCCTGCACGCTGCGGTAGCACCGCACCCTCACACAGTCGCTCCTGCACGCCGCAAACCCAACCAAGGGAACGCACCCTCACTGACACGTGCTCTCTCATGTGAACAAACCAAACTCAGCCATCCTATCGCTAACACATAATTTTCGTTCATAGAGTATGTTTATCCAACCGCATGTTTGGGAGTATCCGTAAGGCCCGTGCGGTGGTCTGTTGGGGAAGAAGAAGAGGTGAGGAAGAAGGAAAGAAGGGTTAGGAGACGTAGGATATTCATCCAACCGCATGAAATGCTAGACTGACCCAAGTCAGGCGACTTGCATAACAAATATAGTACAGTATGTTTTTACACAGCAAAATATCCATGAAAACAACAACATAAAGAAAAACTATCACTGCTCGCGGAAAGAGACGGCCTCGTCGTCTTTGGCTGTCGGCGCGAACCCGCTGTTGCTGCCGACGTGTGTGTCCGCACCGTGGTTGTCCTCGGCCTCCAGCTACTCGTTCAAGCGGAGCATGCGGGCTCTCCGCACGAACGAGAGCACAGCCCGGTTCAAGTCGAGGATGTCCGGTTCCACCTGCTGGAGGGCATCGATGAGAGCGGCATCTGCGCGCTCTACGTCGAGTTGAGCCTCTGCCACCCGGTTCATGTCCAGGACGTCTGGTTCCGCCTGCAGGAGGGCCTCGATGGCAGCGGCATCCGCGCGCTCCGCCTCAAGTTGATCCTCCGCCGCCGGGTTCACATCCACGACATCCGGTTCCGCCTGTAGGAGAGCCTCGATGGCAGCGGCATGCGCGCGCTCCGCGTCGAGTTGAGCCTCTGCCTCCCGGTCCTCCTTTAGTATCGCCATGTTGAACCGCTGGTCCGCCTGCACCATGGGGGACTCGGACGCCGGCACGAAGTCGACGTCCATCGTCTCATACCCATCGGGGGCCTTCTGCGCCGCGACCTCCGCCATGAACATTGGATCGGCTTCCTCCTCCTCGTAGCTTGGCTCCAGAGAACTCGGGGATTGGCCCGCCGCAAAGCAAGCTTGGGAACGGAGGTCTGTGGCGCCGAACGCCGCCGCGATTTTTGTGCGGCGCTCCGGCATCAGCATCTTGTAGTAAGTGATATTGTGGCGCACCATTGCTTTCCGGCGAACTAGGGGACGCTTGATGCGGGCTAGGGGATCGAAAGGTGGGGGAATGGGCTGGAGATTTGGTGTGGTTTTAGGGCAGTGGCTAGCGTAGGCCGAGCAGCGAAGGTTCTGGTGTGAATAGTGGTTCCGGTGATGACCGGTCAATCGATTTTGACTGTACATCGCTCTTGTCACGTTCGCGTTGCAGCCCGGCACGCTAGACCCTCCACGTCGCTCACCCGAATGGAGCGGCAACCGTCTTGCGTTTTCGCTCGCTTGTGGGACCGTAGTTGAGAGCAAACCGACGTCCCTCCCCGTCCCCCGCCCGCGTCTTTTATTATACCACCACTCCCTCTGTTTTATGTGGAGTAAATAAAAACAGAGGGAGTATACTACGGATGAGGATCCCCTGACGTGGCCGAACCCATTGAGTAACTGACATACGGGGCCTAGCAAGCATGGGGTCCGCCAGTAAGTGACCGAAAGGGAGGGTAAGGCAGGGATACCTACGTCAGAGGATCCACTTCCACTATACTACTTTGACCAAATTTTAGAGTAATAATATATGACATGCAACTTTCACAAATGTTAGAGTAATTATATATGAGATGCAACTTACACAACGCATACAGGGTCTAATGCGTTTTTCGAGGCTAACTTTGACCAAATGTTAGAGTAATAATATATGACATGCAACTTACACAAAGCATACGGTCAATTTTGTATGTGAAAGGAGTTTCCAATGATATAATTTTCACATTATACATCTCATGTACTATTAATCTTGTCAATAGTCAAATTGGAAACCATCTCGGGTACAAATCTAGGAGTACGCATTTGAATCTAACAATATTGATTGGGCGTTGTTGAATGTTCATATGTTTTCGATCATAGTAGAGATACTTTGACTACACATAAAACTTATATGTAAAGTAGAAAGGATAGGAGGGAGTATATTGTACGTTCAAAAACGAAACGAACATTGAATACCCTTTATATATGATTTGTGGATGCTATGATCACCGGTTCAAAATTTTGAATCCACCTTAGGTATCACGTGCCGCCACTCATTCCCTGTCGATTTCATCACGGGGTCCGGAGATCTATTGAAAGAGGACTAGGGTGGGTACATGCAAATGATACTCGACGGAATGTTCAAATGAGGCATGGAGGAGGATGGACTCGACTGGAGGGCGACATGATCGATGGAGAAGAGGGTTGGAGAGGAATGATAAATAAGCAAACACCACATGATTACACTTGAATGGCTCAAATAAACAATAAGTTGTCTCGCTTGGCCTACATATGAAAGGCCTAATGCGCAACGCGAGCACCGACGTCGAATATGGCCGGAAAACAGGGAAACCGACATGTGGGCACACCCGTCGGGATGACGAGCGTAGACTAGTCCAATGGAGGGCTGGCCCACGACCTCCTCGCCACCGACAACCCGTTCATGTGGGTCGTTGGGGCCAACAACGCAGGCGCAGCTCCAGCACCGCCGGACACGCGGCGATCATGCGGTGAGAGACACACTCAGATCTTCGCTAGACACGGTCGGTTTCAGTGTGCCGAGGGTGGCGTTAGTGTTGTGGCACGACCAACGGTATGTTTGGTTTGTGCCCAAGTTGCCCCATCAAAGCATTGGGTAGCCAAAGTTTTGGTTGAGGTTCTGGTTGCCCATGATTTGGCCTACATTGGCAAGAAAAATGAACTAGAGTTGGCTAGAGTTCATTGGCATGCCAAAGAAATGGCAACCATCCAAACAAAGTCCAATCATTGGCTCATGACCAAAATTTTGGTTGAGGTATTGGTTGCCCATGATTTGGCCGACATTGTCAAGAAAAATGAACTAGAGTTGGCTAGAGTTCATTGGCATGCCAAAGAAATGGCAACCATCCAAACAAAGACCAATCTTTGGGTCATGACCAAAATTTTGGTTGAGGTATTGGTTGCCCATGATTTTGGCCGAGATTGGCAAGAAAAATGAACTAGAGTTGGCTAGGGTTCATTGGCATGCCAAAAAATTGGCAACCATCCAAACAAAGACCAATCTTTGGGTATGACCAAAATTTTGGTAAGGTGCACTTTGGCCACAATCCAAACAAACCCCAACACCGGGCTCGTCGAGGATGCACGGGGCGCCGCGACGCGTCCGCGGAGTGGTGTAGCGCGGCCAACTGCATCCTATGGACCTGAGACCATGCCGGGTCATCTTGCTTTTTCAATGACATGCGGGGATCACATTTGAGCAAAGGGCATCTCCAACGTTGCCACGACCGCAGCTGAGTACCCTGGCACACCAAAGACCTCATCCCTCGCGCCGTCGCGCGGTGCATTCCCAGCCGGCGTCAGCTGCCCGCATTCATGCCGTCCGTTCGTATGTCGTCGTTAAGAGGCTCGGTGCCCGAGGAACCAACTCCAGCGACTTAATGACGCACCCGGACGCTTGGCCTCACCGGAATGCGCTTCTTAAAGCGGCAACGCCCAGCTAACCTCCACACCATAGCGCATCTTCCTCCTACCTGGCACCACATCCGCCATGACCGCAAGTGCGAACGCTCTGCGGGAGAGCTTGTCTTCGAGGATGAAGCTCGAGGTCGCCGCCCTCGCTCAAGTCGCCTCTCGCGATGCAATAGCGGCGTAGCCGGACGCGGACGCAACCGCACAAGCGGTGGCCACGCTGGCGGCCGACGAAGGGAGCACCGTCAGCCACGCGTCCTACTTGCCGCCATCCAACGTCCGACACCGCCGAGGTTGGGGGATCCTCCGAGGATGAGTAGGGCATGGGAGGCGGCAGGGCATGGTGTGCCAACTGGCCGGTCCGTATCCCGTGTTCTACTCTTCCTCGCCGGAGACCGCACCTTCACTTCACGGGTCTTGAACCCCGCCTGCATATAGAGATCGCAGATGGAGGATGTCGGTCGCCGCCGTAGAATAGGTTTAGGGTCGGGTTTCTTTTACTTTTCTGTCCTATGAAAGTTGGAAATGTAATGAAAATATGACGTGTTTGCATTAATCTCGGCCGGTGTATATGAACTTGCACAATAATATACATATTGTGGGAGTACTAGCAAGATGCCTGTGCGTTGCACGGAAGATCAAGATCTTGTGGGAGAAAAGGATGAACGAGGGAAAGCCTTATCTGCAAATGTGGAGAGGAGTGCGGGTAAATTGTCATAGTTTCCTTCCTGTCCGTTAGATATAGATCGGACGGCCTATATTGCAGGATGACAGGCACACCATCATCACCAACTCTGCTTTTATTGAACCGAAACAAATCTAAAACCCAACTAAGCCAACCTCCCAAAGATATCACGCTGGAAAAGACCCAGCGCCTGCTTTAGTCGGGATTACCGGATTACTAGTAGTAGTATTGATGGATCGTCAAGCAACAATTTTTTGAGGTGAAGCACCTACTAGTTTAAAAGGAAAAAGGCGGTACACTCACAAGACTCTGTCATGTCGCGTTGCACCCCACACACGCTCGGTCCTGCACACGGCTCACGCGAACGGAACGCGCTTCGCTTGCCTCTTCAGCGACACGTGGGACTGCACTTGGAGAAACCGACCATGTGCCAAACTCCCCCGCCCACCATGTGAAAAATCCTCCCCCACACACACAAAAATTCCCCAACCGATTCAACCGCCTTCGCCAAATATTCCCCAAAACCCCTCCCCGTCCCCCCTCCACTCCATTCACTCCGCCAAAGCCGCCCTCCCGCTTGGCCGACACGTCGGCGTCATGTTCGTCGAGGATGCACGACGATCCTCTCGCTCCCACAAGATGCCCTCAGAGATCGTCGTCCTCTAGCCGCCGCCACCTCTGCTACGTTCTTGTGGAGGTGCACGGCGGGCCGCCGCCACCGGGCGATGTTTGTGTGGAGACGACGGCGGTCGGCTTCTCCCATAGTACGCGCATTCTAGATCGAGGCCCGTTCATGTCGGAGTAGCGCTGAATGTTAGCTTATAGACACCGTTATTAATCTCACTGCTTGTCAAGTAGTTTACTATCAATATGCTCGCTTAAGAAGCTTCCTTGCCTGCTCGCACTCAATCTACTTAGCTGAGATGGCATGCCAAGACCGATTAGTTGCTAAAATATCTTGCCATATATTTATTGTGACGTAGATTGCCATGGTTTAGTAGCCAATCTGTTAGGTGAAATAGCTCTACACCATTTTATACTCGATCTTTGTTGCTGCGATGGCCTTCGATAGTTTGATGGTTGTGTGCTCGGCCTCATTGACTGCTGAAACATCGTGCCATAATTTAGCACTCAAATCTGTTTGCTGAATTAGCTTTACATATGTTTTGTTACTTAGATCTGCTCGTGCAAATATCTTGTCATAGCTTTAGACATCGACCTAGGTATTTTTTTTCTGGACTTCATAAAAAAGCATATATATCTTTTTCCTGTAATATCTAGTAGAAGAACTAATTTGTATGTCTAAAAGATGGACAGGACTTGGATAACTTCTACTCAAAGATTCTCCGCTGCATATGTCGAGGGGGTTGAAAACTTCATGAACTTTATCAGAGCTGAGTACGGTGGTCCGAAAACAGATGTGCTCTGCCCGTGTAGCAGTTGTCTGAATTCAGTTACATAAGACCCTACCAACTGTGCAAAATCATCTACACTTGTATGGGATGTCGGTCACATATACTAGGTGGGTTCATCACAGTGAAGCTGTGAACGCCAATGTTATTGACTACGTGGAAGCAGCAGATCACCATCTTGATCTGCCTGATGCACAGGTGGAAGAGGAGGAGGAGGTGGTGGTGGCGGAGCCAGTGAGTTTGACCAACATTGAAACAATGCTACGAAATGCTCATGCATTCCGTGAACTTTCACCTGCAGAAGAAAAACGGTGGGCCCGCATGTTGGAACAATGCAACGTTGCTGTCACCGCAGGAAATAAGCTGTCAGTATTCTCAGCTATGGTCACCTTTCTTCACGTGAAGACATCTGAGCGGATGACCAACAAATCATTCGATGTGGTGTTGGCTGCTTTCCGCAAATCTTTCCCAGATACGTCTGAGCTGCCACACACCTACAGTAAAATGAAGAATTTCCTTCGTGCAGTTGGAATTGGATATGATATGATCCATGTTTGTAAGAATAATCGTGTTCTGTTCCGGAAGGATTATGCCAACTTAAGTGAATGCCCGAAATGCAAATCATCAAGATGGAAAGATGGCGATGTTGTGAAGAGGGTTCCTCATAATGTTACGAGACATTTTATAATTACACCAAGATTGCAGAGGTTGTTTCATGATCTTTGAAACAAGAGAGGATGTCTTGTGGCATTCTAGGAACCAGAGTACAGAGATCGTAATGTAATGAGCCATCCATCTCATGGTAGTGAGTGGAAAAGCTTCAATGATAAACACAAAGAGTTTGTCTTGACCCGAGAAACATTAGACTTGGCTTAGCTTGGATGGATTTAACCCATTTGGCCACTAGAGCGCCACATATAGCATGTGGCGGTGCTTGTTATCCCTTACAACATGCCTCCAAATGTCTCGCACCAAAGAATCAAACTACATGATGTCCTTGCTCATCCCAGGTCCAAAAAGTCCTGGAAAGGATTTTGATTTGTTCATGGAGCCTCTTGTGGAGGAACTTCAACAGCTATGGAAGGGTGTTTTCACTCGAGACCTATATAGTAGCCCACCGGCTGATTTCTTTCTGCGTGTTGTTGTAATTTGGTGCATCCATGATTATCCGGCTTTGGGCACTATGTCGTATTAACGACACATGGTTACAATGCATGTGTTCGCTGTGACAGGAATCATTGTCATACGCAATACTTAGCAAGATCTGTTACATTGGACACCGTCGTTTCCTTCCCAAGGACAAGCCACATCCTAGAAAATACCAAAGACATGTGTTCAATGCAAAGCATGAAAACCGTGATGCGCCAAAGAGGCTCACCGCCGATGAGTTGCAAGTGGAATTAGATAGGGTCAAGCATATTACACCAGGAAACCATCCTGGTAATGGTAGCGGGAAAAGGAAACGTGGCACGGTAGAAGAGAGATTATTGTTTACCCGCAGGTCCACTTTGTGGGACTTGGAGTATTGGAAAGAGTTGGATCCGCGGCATAATCTTGATGTGATGCTCATCGAAAAAAAAATATGTGACAGCATTATCGGCACACTTCTTAACATTGAAGGCAAGACGAAAGATACCTTAAAATCTAGGATTGATTTGACACACCTGGGTATCAAAAAGGATTTGCAGGTGCAAGATGAAGGTAAACCACGGGATATGGCACCAGCTGTGTACGTCTTGGACAAGGTCAAAAGAAAAGAATTCTGCGAGGTCCTGTCACGTGTGAGATTCCCACATGGATTTGCTTCCAACCCTGAAAGGAGAGTCAGTGCAGATGGAAAAAAGGTACAAGGGTTGAAAACTCATGACTGCCACGTCCTACTTCAAAGGGTTTTACCTGTTATCCTTAGAGGATTGGGCCGCCTTGACTTATATGAGCAGTTTGCGAGTTGGGACAATTCTTGAGGAACTCTGCAGTAGAAATATCAGGATAGATGCTTTGGAGCGTCTTAGAGACAAGATACCAACTATCCTATGCGACCTTGAGAAGATATATCCTCCAGCCTTCTTTGATGTGTTGGTGCATTTGGCTGTTCATCTACCTGATGAGGCACTACTTAGAGGTCCAGTACAGTATGGCTGGATGTACCCTATTGAAAGGAGGCTAGGAACTTTCAAGGGCTATGTTTGGAACAGAGCTAGACCCGAGGGTTCCATTGCAGAAGCCAACATTGCTACAGAAGCGTTGACATTCTGCTCAAAATACTTTGAAACAGCTGATCAGCTTAGCAAAGAGGTGGGTAAAGACAATCCCGGGCTCAATGTTTTCGATTATTCTGTTCGAGTTACAGGAAGAGTCGACAAGAGGACAAACCTAAAGATTTGGACAAAATGGTTTGGTATGTGTTGAATAAGCATCACGAGATACTACCTTATATCAAGTAAGTGCGATCGCAGCTTATACATCGTAATCTACTAAACTTGCAGCACATTCTTATATATTTAGATGTTTGACGCAATCACTATGTTGTGCAGCATCTACAAAGAGGAGTAGCTGCCGCAAAATCCAAGAAACATTGACAAACTGGTTATGGCAGGATTTGTGAAATGGTTAAAGAACCATGTAAGCTTTTGAAGTGCACTGTCAGTTTTTTAATATATTGTGTACATAAGATGATCAGCTTGTCTATTTTCTAACCATAGGTTAAGAAGATGCGGGAGGATAGGCACGCAGTTGATGATGTCCTTTACTCACTAGCAATGGGTCTTGATACTCGGGTAAGACATTATGAATCTTGCGTTGTTGGAGATGTGCGCTACAACACCCTTGCACGAGACGAAGGCAGGAACACACAAAATAGTGCCATCATGAGCACGGATACGTATGACAAAGAGAAAACTGAAATGTATGCTAACATAACAGACATTGTTCGGTTGCAGTATATCTCCAGTTTCGAGGATCATCGGTGTGTGGTTCTGTTGTGCTGTCGTTGGTATAACCTGTTTTCCAGGATCGCAAAACCCAGAGCTGATGATTATTTTGGCAAAGGTTTGAGCCCTTTATTTTGGCAAATCAAGCAACACAGATATTTTTCTTGGAAGACACATTTGCACGTAGCGATGACTGGAGAGTATTGCAAAGGTTTGAGCAGAGGAATTCGTTTAATGAAGTTGCACAACAAGTTGATGCTTACACTGCTCCTGATGTACAAGATAACACAGATGTTCCTAATATCTTTGAGAACCATCACGTCAATGACGCCGGTGAAAAGATTGCATGTCGTGTTGTGGACATAAAAGAGTTGATCAAGAATAAGCCAACGTTCGAGGACGTTGAGGACGAAGAAGAAGATGACACTGTGGGGAATTACGATTCAGACTGATACACATGGCGAAGATGTTGATGCTGCTGCTGCGGATGATGATTACATTGCTTTTGTTGTATTTGCCTGTCAGAAGACGTTTTTTTATCTACTATGTGAAATTGTGTTTGTTATGACAACTGAAACCTGATGAACATGTTGTTTAGTATTTTGCTATGAGAACATAACTTGTTATGTATGCTCATTTGTGTTTGGTGATTGTATAACAACTAAAACATGATGACATTGTTGTTTACTTGTACTCATATTTGGCTGTGAAACTTGAATATGATGACATAGTTTGCTGTTGGACTGCAATTTGCTTGACATCTTCGAATGAGAACAAAGCTGACTTGACAGGGCCTCTGCTATTTATTTATTTATATGAGAAAAAGGGGATACCCCCTGATTTCTGTTAATAGAAATCATTAGATGTTCACAACACTACGCCCAGCCTGCTACAAAGGTTTCATTCATTACTAGTTTCAGCAAAGTGCTCATGTCGTAGCCACTGAATACATCACGAGTGCTACATACAAGGTGCAAATAAAGAGACAATCATCCTCTGAGCACATCGATTTTGCCCATTATCTTCACAAGCTCTTTCATATCCTCATTGTTGTCAAGGCCGCCAGCACTGTTTCTTGGCCATGATCGGAGGAATCGCATCTTTAACCTTCTGCTCGCATCTTCCTCTTCCGTTGTTCCTTCAGCCATTTGTCCAACACCCCAACCTGCTGGTATTGGGATTCCTCGGCTAACCAAATAATCAGCGTAGTTGCATTCCCCCACATCAGCAACTTCCCAGAAATACAAATCACACGAATCTTCCCTTTTCTGCATGAATCAAATTGGAACATCACCAACCAACCTATTAAAAAAATCAACAACTGAAAACAATAGAACAACACTTAAACATATTATTACCCCATGATTCGGGCATTTGTAGAAGACTCGGCCAGGGTTGCGGATTGTGGTTGAGACGCGACGGATGACTCTGCGTGATTTGCAGAAGTGGCACCACACCAACGGCAGCGGGTTGCGATGAGCAACCGGCTCTGATGCGCTGCCGCCGGGGTGTGATGAGACCCACAGCGATGTTACGGGTGGTGACTTGGCGCATATCTGGTTGTTGTCGCTAAACAGCAGGTGGACGAGCAGCCAATGGACATGGTTATCATGCGGCGAGCTTCGATGCTAGGCGAGTAAGTAGAGAAGAGGAGAAGCGAACCTTGGATATGTCAGTTTCATTACTTGCAGAGTAGCATAGCACCATATATAGTCATAGTCTAGGTTTGGATTCGAACCAGCTACAGGAGCACGTCTTTTATTTTTACTAAAACTCGGCAACGTCTCTTTACTGGTACACTAGCTTGTTCTGTACGCCTTCCCAAGTTTTTGATTTTCTTTCCCTTTTTTTGCGAGGAAGGAAGGAGGACAAAATTGAGAGTTCCTTGGACTCGAACCCAAGACCTCTCGGTTGAAAACCAAGGGTGCTAGTCACTTAAGTGGCGAACGGTCCCTGTGAGGAGGACGACAGACAAACGCATTTTCCTCACAGTTTTCTTCCTATATATAAAAAAGTATGCTACTTGGTGTCCGCTTAGTCAAAAAACGATTGTGCCAACCTTGACCGTTGGATTGACATCCAACGTCTCTCGCGTTCATAGCCTCTCTTCTTCCTCGAGCCGCCAAAGCCAAACCAGCGCCCGGCGGGACCGCCGCCTTCCCGCCTCCCACGGCTGGCTGTGATCTTCCCGCCTCCTGCTCGTTCCGTCCCGAGGCCTCACCATCGTCCTCCGCCTTGCTTCGCTCGCCACAAGGCTCGCCTCGGTGTTGTCAACATGGTCAACAACCGAGAGGAATAAGGAGATGACTGTACATGGTGAGGACGACAAGAGGGACCCAAAGCCGCTGCAGTAATTTTGTTTTTTCGGGCGGAGAAGGGTATCAACTGGGTTATCACGGGACCCGTGGCCGTCCTAGCCTGTGCTTTTAATTCATATGTTTAGCACATTACCACAGTTTGTTTTTTTTCCTTTACGAAAAATGGCTAGCCAGCTATTTTGTTTTTTTGCAGAATAACCAACATAGGCCTACTTGCTTTTCTACGCTTTGGGCCGGAAATCTTTCAAGACGAGGAGGATGCATTTTGCCCGTAAAATGGGCTATAAGTAATAAGAAATGGGCTATAAGTAATAATAAATGGGCTGTAAAATGAAAAAATACAAAGAAACAGGCAATTAGTTCCAAAATACTGTTTTCTTTCGGATTTTGATATTTTAAATTTCATTGTTTTTGTGCAGGTAAAATTTCATTGAATTTAAATTAAGGTATATTTAGATTTAAAACTAATTTGAATTTGGATAGAAATTTCTGGATGTATGCTGTTTGGGACAGATTTGGAGGCTGACTTGTGGGTCCACTAGGTTGACGTGTACTTTGGCTTTGTCAACTTAGTCCACAAACGATTCTAGCAGCAGTGACCGTTGGATGTTAATCCAACGGCCGTCGCTCTTCTTCAATATCTCGATCTTCTTGCTCCAGCCCAAACCAGCTCCGGTGGGACTGCTCGCTCCTTGTGGTCGGGTCAGGTCTTTGCCACACAGCCGCACCGCCCACCCTACTTCATTCTTGGCCGTGCCATTCCTCTACTCACCCACACCTCCTGTTAGTTTCCTGGCCACGAACCGGACCAAGAACCCTCCTACTCCCCACCGCTGGGGAAACCATTGCCGAGTCTTCCCGGCCCGTGTCGTTCCTTCCTAGGCCTCCTCGTCGCCCACCGCCATGGTGCTCTCGGCTGCCTGGTCAACATGGTCAACGAACGACATCCATTGGCCGTGGACTGACGCGCAAAATAATGATTCCTCCACCGACAACCGGGACCCACCGGAAGGGCCTCAGATTTCGTGAAAAACGTTCCCTCACGACATGTCGGACTCCGCCAGCTATATCTTTGCACGCAAGGAAGTGCCTCCTTATTACGCACAAAAAATGAATACCCACGCTGCTAGCTGGTACCCACCATAGTGGGAGGAGGACTTGTGGGCCAACTAAGTTGACGGGGACGGAGGGCTTTGTCAACTTAGTCAATATGAACGATTCTAGCTCCAGTGAACGTACGATGTCCATCCAACGGCCGTAGTGCTTCTTCAACATCTGGTCTTCTTGCTCCAGCCGCCCAAAGCAGCGCCGGTCGTGCCGCATGCTCCTACCTCCCGTGGCCGGCTGTGCTGCCGCGGAGGCCTCGCCGCCCCCTATTATTGCAACTGCTCGCCAGGCCCTGTGGCGAGGGCAGCCTCACACCGCAGCCGAACCAGTGAACCCTCGTACTCCTCTCCGCGCGGGCTTCCACTGCCGCGTCTTTCCCGGCTCCGCGTCGTCCCCTTCCTAGGCCTCGCCGTCGTCCACCGATGTAGTGCTCTCGGCGCGGCCTGGTCAACGTGGTCAAGGAACGACTTCCATCGGACGTGGACTGTACGTGGAGAGGCTGACAGCTGGGTCCACGGCCGCAGCAAGGAAGTGCCTCCTTATTATGCGGAAAATAATGATTCCTCCACCTGACAGCTAGGACCCACCGGACGGGCCAATGTATTTCGGGAAAAAACATTTCCCCCCGACTGCTGGGACCCACCAGCTTCATCTTCACACGCAAGGAAGTGCGTTCGGGCAAAAAAACAAAACAATTCACCCCCCTAACTGCTGGGACCCACTACACCTTCGCACGCAAGGAAGTGCGTCTAGGCAAAAAAAACAAAATGATTCGCCCCCCTGACTGTTGAGACCCATCGGCTACATCTTCGCAGGCAAGGAAGTGCCTGACAGTCGGGACCCACCTGGTCGAAGCGTATGTAGTGTTGTCATCCTGGTCGCGAATGTGTACGTACATATTGGTCGATGTAGAGGCGCGCACGAGTCGCAGTAGAGGCGTGCACGTAGCATGTACACGTATGTACAGCGGCCAGGGTGCATTAAAGAAAATACGGCCACGTATGTGTACATACGGGCGGGGTCTCGAACGCCTACTCAAGACACGTACATGGCTGGGTCGGAACGGAGAAACAGCGTCATCGTCGTGTTCATGGGGAGCCAACCGGCCGGGTCGTAATGAATGCGTGGTCGTGTTCATCGGGAGGGCTTGTACGGAACAGCGATGGAAACAAGGCTCGCATACCGACAATGGAGGAAACGGACCTCCCACGCTCGGAACGGGTCCTGTTGATCGGGAGGGTGTGGCGCATCGCAAAAACGGAGGAAACGGACCTCCTACGGTCGAAACGGGGGTCCTGTTGATCGGGAGGGGTGTGGCGTACCGCAAAACGGATGAAACGGATCTCCTACGGTCGAAACGGGGATCCTGTTGATCGTGTGGGGTGTGGCGTACCGCAAAACGGACGAAACGGACTTGTGTTGGAGTGCTACGGTCGAAACGGGGGTCCTGTTCATCGGGAGGGGTGTGGCATACCACAAAACGGGACTCCATGGGATACTGTTCATCTCCACTGTCGACCTCCTCTAGCCTCCACGGGCTACCGTCGACCTCCTCCAGCCTCCACGGGCTCCTGTTCATCCAGCCTCCACCGCACGCTACTCCACCGGCTCATGTTCAACCACCCCTCCACGGGCACCCCTCCACCGCTCATCGCTCATCTAGCCCTCCACACCACGGGGTCCTGTTCAACCACCCCTCCACGGGCACCCCTCCACCATCAACTATTCATCCAGCCCTCCACACCACGGGGTCCTGTTCATCCAGAGGCAAATGCCACCGCTCACTGTTTATCCAACCCCCCCCCCAACCCCGCAACACTCACTGTTCATCCCAGAGGCAGCTTCGATCGGCTTCAGTTAGCATCAGTAGCGAAGGAATCGCTCGATCGGGTTCAGTTAACAGCCATCGATCGATCGCTCGGCTTGACGCTGTGAGCCTGCGGTAATCGCCGGGTTGATTAGAGTCCAACGCCTCGCTTCGGGTTCGATTAGAGCCAACGCCTCGCACACGCCAGACGTGTACGAGAGAAACGCAGATCGCTCAGCCCCGACCTCCAACCGTAACCGCAACTCCCGAAATTTTCCTCGCCTCGCTTCTACCATGGTTTTTTCCGTCATGGACAGCCCAAAGAATGTCATGCAGCTGCGTCTGCCCGCCCAGACTTAAAAGCCCAGTTTCTGTCATGATTTTTTGTCATAGAAGTAGGAGCCCACCACATCTATGATGATACCGGGTTTTGTCACAATTATCGTCATAGAAGTTTCATATGTATGACAGAAAAAAAATTGTTCGTCCCAAAATGTCATGGATGTGTCTTTTTTTTGTAGTGACACACGACGATGAACGCCGAAATATTGAGGAAGGAGTTCGGGGACAGATCGTGGAAGTCTAGTCCATAATAATACATCAGCCCGCGGACGAAAGGGTGGAGTGGAAACCCTAGCCCGCGGAAGAAATGAGGGATGAATACCACCCTCTCGTTGGGCTTTGGCATGGGGACGGCTGAGCGAGTCCTGGACTAAGGAGTCCTCGGGCGTCTGGCCTGTTATCCATGGGCCGGACTGACGGGCTGTGAAGACATGAAGGCCGAAGACTATACCCGTGTCCGGATTGGACTCTCCATGGCGTGGAGGGCAAGCTAGGCGGCCGACTATGAAGATTCCTTCTTATGTAACCGACCCCATGTAACACTAGATCTCTCCGGTGTCTACATAAACTAGAGAGCATAGTCTGGATAGATATACTCATTACCATATACATAGGCTAGACTCCTAGGGTTTAGCCATTACGATCTCGTGGTAGATCAACTCTTGTAACACTCATATTCATCAAGATCAATCAAGCAGGAAGTAGGGTATTACCTCCATAGAGAGGGTCCGAACCTGGGTAAACACCATGTCCCCCGTCTCCTGTTACCATCGATCCTAGACGCACAGTACGGGACCCCCTACCCGAGATCCGCCGGTTTTGACACTGACATTGCTGCTTCCATTGAGAGTTCCACTGTGTTGTCGACGAAAGGTTCGATGGCCCCTTCAATCATCGATAATGACGCCGTCCAAGGAGGAACATTCCTCCCGGAACAGATTTTTGTATTCGGCGGCTTCGTACTGCGGGCCAACTCGCTTGGCCATCTGGAGCAGGTCGATAGCTACGCCCCTGGCTATCATGTCAGATTTGGAAGCTCGAACTACGTCGCGGATATCCGTGGAGAGTTGATCTTCGATGATTCGAGACCGCGGTGATTGCTCCTTTTCTCTCCGATGAACATGACTTAAACCTGTCATCGGAGCACACCCAGGAGATGGATCCTGTTGCTGCAATGGCCTCAGTACCGAAGCAGATCATCCCCTTCAAGGCCGTAAATTCTGTGGTGTTGGAGCCGCACACGGACTCGACATCCTGCAATGCTGGCGTCAATGGAACTTCACACTCGTCTCCGGCTACACGTTCCGGATCAAGTGCGCCTGCGGACACGGAGATGGATCGGTTATCGATTTTTGAATTTAGCACCGCAGACGTCTTCCAGCACTCGCCTTTGGTGACATACTAAATTCTTTGAAGAACTTGTTGTCGGTGTCAAAACCGGCGGATCTCGGGTAGGGGGTCCCGAACTGTGCGTCTAGGCGGATGGTAACAGGAGACAAGGGACACGATGTTTTTACCCAGGTTCGGGCCCTCTCGATGGAGGTAATACCCTACTCTGCTTGATTAATATTGATGATATGGGTAGTACAAGAGTAGATCTACCACGAGATCGAGAGAGGCTAAACCCTAGAAGCAAGCCTATGATATGATTGTTGTATATGTCTATCGACTAGCTTTGGCCTCAGCTTTATATAATGCACCGAGGCCTAGGATATCAAGAGTCCCAGCCGAATCTGACGGTGGGGGAGGAGTCCTTGTCTTGATCGCGATGTCTTGTGTAATGTTCCTTGTATCACGGCAGTTGTCCCGGATCGCCCATGAGTATTCGGCCATGGGGTCCTCGGCCCAATCTAACAGATCGGGAGATAACGTGGTGAGTACCCCTAGTCCAGGACACCGCCAAGAGTCTCGAACCGGTCTTCAAGTTTAGGACGCTCCTCGATTGTTCAAGCGTTCTTCATCTTGATCGTCGGTCTTGAAAACTTGGTTCAACAAATCTTCTCATCTTCGATCTTGAGGATCGCCGAAATGCATTCGACGAAGTTTACACGTCTGCATCCGAGGAGCCCTTTAAGTTTCCGGCCTTTATCAATGCCTTGTTATTTTTATGCCAAACCTCGGGTTTGAAGTTTTTCCCGGGAGGCAGTGTCCTCTTGCGTCCGAGCTCCAACGCCGAACTGCATTCGAGGTATCTTTTGCAGCCGAGCACCAATGCCGGACCGCTTCCCAGCTCTAACGCCAGAATGTATCCGAGCTCCAACGCCGGACCGCTTCCCAGCTCTAACGCCGGAATGTATCCAAGCTCCAACGCCGGACTATGTATCCGAGCTCCAACGCCGGACTGTATCCGAGCTCCAACGCCGGACTGTATCCGAGGTGTCATAAATCACCTTGGTTCAAAGAAGTTTGAAGGAGTTTAGCCGAGCTTAATGTCGGAAATGCCCTCTATGGAGCCAGCCACTAGCGCCCGTGCTTTATGTCGGATCGCTCGAGGTGGTGCACCACCCGAATGTGGGCCGATTTTTGTCAATATTTCGATTGGTGCAATTTATTCTCTGCCGAGATACATGGCCAAGAGCCCTCAAGGTGGGTATCGGTCTAAAACCCGAGATGCACATGAAGGATGACATAAGACCACCGATCCTCAGAGCCGCTTAAGACTCAAAGTTGATTTGCAAAATCAGTCCGAGGATCAAGTGCTAGCTCGGCAGAATACCGGGACACAAAAGCGGCGTGCTCGGTCCTCAAGACTCAGGTTGGGTGCGGCCGACCAACACGAGGATCAAAATCTCCTGAGATCAGTATTACACTTAAAATTTTCTGCATTGGACATGTGCAATGCAAGAGCCCTCGAGACATCGGTCGGGTGGCAACACCAGATCGGGGATTGATGTGCCCCTTTAATATTTGTAAATAATAAGCCCGAAGCTCAAGAGCCCCGAGCCTTAATGCGGGCACGGGTGGCCTAATTAAGGATCGATATCCATAGTAAAATCACAAATTATGTGTGATGACTCAATGTATCCAAGTACTTTATGTCATTAATGCTTGGATCCGCATTGTACAAAACTTTGTTGACCGACCATCGGCTTCAACCTCCTCGGCCAGTAGCCGAGGAGTGTTTGTCCTACTTTATAAAGCTTTTATGAGGGCAAAGATTTACGACAAACAAGGCAATCTGGCCATACGGTTTTATAAACAAAGGTACGCAGAGAGATATGTTATATTACTATTTAATGTAAGAAATGTCTTCCAAAGAAAATAGTCCCGCTATCGGTTCCTTTCTTTGGGTTGTCATGCTAAGCATGATCATGAAACCTCAGCTCCAATGTAAGAGTAAAATATTGAGGATTTAGTTTGGGAGGCCAGTTACTAGCCCCCGGTAGTGTTCGGCGACAGTCGAGGTCAAGCCGAAACACTTCGCCAATGGTATGAATGGCCGTCATTTAATATAGTCATCGGATCGCTGACCAGTTTACACCTATTGTGACGGTCGGTTTTCGACTTTCTCCATCGAGGTGCTTGACCATGCGAGCCGGAAGCACAATCGCAGTGGTTCTCCTTTGCACACCTAGCCGAACAAAGCGGAACGTAGGAGGCAAGCGCAGGAGCCGGGCAACCCAACTATCTAATCAAGACACAATTCAAATCGATGCATATATAGCAATATCCGAGAATGTTTTTGCCGAATCTCTAAAGGTGCCCGGCGTTGCAGATCGCGAGACTTGTGCTGAAAACACACAAATAGTTTAAAAGTGCCAAAAGCTTGGAAAACCAAAAACGCCAAGAAAACGTGACGTCCGAACAAGATCAAGTGTTCGTGCCAATCCGAAAATTGGACTTTAGAACAAAAAGTGCTTCGCCGTGCTTTAACATGACACATCCTATCTCAAGACTTCAAGTGGGTCAGCCACGGCTTGGTCTCTCCCATCCCGAAGGCGGAGTACTTCTCATTAGGCCAGTTTAGAAAACTAAACTCTAGCGGTTTTGAGAGAAAAATTAGGCTCCCCGGCTAGTGACCGCACGCTCGTGTCGAGAAAAGGAGTGATAAATAATAATAAAAACTCTGCAACGACTAAGAAGAAAAACATTTATTATAAAACGGCTCCAATAAACATAAGAGCCCCCAAGTGACTTGGGTAAAAGAATGATTCTATGTACCGAAGTACTTATATCATATCTATGTTCAACCGAACTTTAAACGCGTCTGAACTGACCGTCGGCTTCTCCCTCTTCGGTCAAGGACCGAAAAGTGTTATGTACTCCATTTGTCGAGAATATCGACGGTGTTTCCAATAATCAGGCAATCAGGTCATAAGGCTGTAACAGACAAAGCGCGATCAGGGAACTTATGCTATATTATTGATAAAGTGTAAGAAGTATCTTCGAAGAAAATAGTACCCCCACCGATACCTTTCTTCGGTGCTCATTGTTAATATGAGACTTGTGCAATAGATTTTGTACTCATGAGTTCCGTCGTGTGCCGACCATTATTGAAAACAGTAAGAGCGCTAGCTTTCGGCTTCACCAAGTCTGAGGTCTGGGTCGAGTGACCCGATCGTGACAATCGCAGAGGTGCTCCCTTTACTTCCTAGCCGAACAATCGGGAACGTAGGGGTAAACACAGGAGCAAGGCAACCCAGCTTGCAAATCACTTAAGTCAATATGGTGCATATTGTGGCGTAATACACGAAAAAGGAATGAAGCCGTACAAGTATAATCATGTGCAAGAGGAAAAAGCTTCATGAAGGAAGCCCCCAAGTAAACGGGGTATTTGAATTTGCGTGTCACAAACAGAGTTTGGACAAGGAAATTTTTACAAGCAACTTTTTTCCAAAAAAGTATAATGCTTGGTCGAAATAACACAAGTTAAAAATTTAAAACTTTGAGCATGGAGGCAACTTAGCCGGTTAATGTGTTCGGTATTGATGACGCGGTCCGAGCTTGATGCGGGACAAGGTTCCATCCCCAAGCCGTCCCGAGGTGGCGGAGCAAAGAGCTCGGCACTCCGAAGTGGTGACATAGCACGGTCAATGCAGGACGGCAGGGTGATGCCGAAGTCCCCAACATGGGGTAATGAAGTGTTGACGAAGCCCCCCGTCTAGCCGAGGTGACGCCAAAGGATATAGTCCGGCTGGATCATTTTCCTGTGCACAAAAAATAGTGCAAACCGAAGATAATAGTAATAATAATAAAAAAATTCGTTGCATAACAAATAATTTATGCAAAGTGAGTAATAAAAGAAATATGGCCTGGCGCCGAAGTCAATGTCGATGCAGGACGACAGCGTGATGTGGTAAAGGCATGGCAAGGCCTGAATTCACAGGTCGGTTCGAGTTCCGGATGCAGCGTTCGCCGGACTATGTACGTAAACTGACCGAACCACCATGCGACCGTCGTTAATGCGGCCACCATTTGATAGACCTGCGTACATATGATGGACAAACCAGAGTAATAATTGCTGGGAAAAATGAACCCAAACAAGCAAAAAATACTAGGATTAATAGCACCTGGTTTATTTGTTGTAGCAATCTGAAGAAAGGTGATTCCCAAAATTGGGACTCGATCCGCACACCCATTGCCTGACGGGTGATAAAGCGATGGCATGACGATGCTGACAAGGGTTGGCTCGCCGAGGCAAAGCCCTCGGTCCAGCTAACGTGATGAAGTTGGTCGGCTAGTGACGCCGAAGTCTCCGGAGTAGGTTGATGAAGAGATGATGAAGCTCCCGGTCCAGCTAACGTGATGAAGCCTCGGTGTCAGCCGATGAGTCGAAGTAGGTCGGCATGATGGACACCAGCTTGAAGAAGCAAATAGTGCGGCCCTGCCGATGCAGGTCATGACGTGGTCGATGCCGGCTTGATGAAGCGACCGTGCGGCGATGCCGGTATGCCCGCTCCGTGTAATCCATGGGGTGGCGATGTTGGTGATGATTTATCCTTTTCGATGCTGAACTCTTGTTTGGCTTGCCGAGATGATGATCCGAAGAAGTTCAGCTCGGCTCAACAAAGTGATGACGTGTTTAGTGCAGGTCGGCAGCCGTGGAGCAATATTGCCGGACTGGTTTCACACCAGCATGATGTTAAAGATCATGTTCAAAAGATCTTAAAGTTAGTGGGATGTGTTCGGGAACAAAACACAACACCCCACACAAAACTTCCTTCAAAAAGGATGTCCGAAATCCCGTTCATAAAAAAGACGAACTCGGGTCGGATTCGTTTTCGCACAGAAAACAGATCCGAAAAGTGATGCACTAATCGGAAGGCTCCCGGAGTTTGGACGGTCGGATCAAGCTGAAATTTTGAGGGGTGGTAGATATAGGAATTCCTCAGCCGATCAAGGTTGGATCTTCCAAAGGAAGTCCGAGCTAGAAGCTGGACACCACGCCCTAAACTCGTCCGGATTCTTGTCCAGATTCAATGCGGCTCCGGTATATCGGAGATTGCCAGAGATTCCTCCATCGGAACTCGACGAAATTTTCCAGGGTTGTTGTAGACTCAATTCCACACAATTCCACCGAAGCAATCGTTAAAACGACGCTTGAGGAGGCGGTGGCGCGGACACAAGTCCGCTGTCCGTAAAAATAAAGACGGCCGCCCGAGGGCAATGTTGACGTTGAGCCCCCGGCCTCCCTGGATGATTCCCCCATGATCTTGATAGAGATTGGAGTTGATGTTGATGAAGGTCCTCATTCGAACATGACAATCGGAGGTAGGGCATAGTCCTTGGTCGAACCAAGGTGACCAGTCGAGCTGGTGACGAAGATGCCGAAGTCGCAGTTGATCTGCAGGCGAGCCATCGACCTTTTGCCGAACACACAGCGGAACTCTCAATGAAAGCACCAATGTCGGTGTCAAAACCGGCGGATCTCGGGTAGGGGGTCCCGAACTGTGCGCCTAGGCGGATGGTAACAGGAGACAAGGGACACGATGTTTTTACCCAGGTTCGGGCCCTCTCGATGGAGGTAATATCCTACTCCTGCTTGATTAATATTGATGATATGGGTAGTACAAGAGTAGATCTACCACGAGATCAGAGAGGCTAAACCCTAGAAGCTAGCCTATGGTATGATTGTTGTATATGTCTATCGACTAGCCTGGCCTCAGTTTATATAATGCACCAGAGGCCTAGGATAACAAGAGTCCTAGCCGAATACGCCGGTGGGGGAGGAGTCCTTGTCTTGATCGCCAAGTCTTGTGGAATCTTCCTTGTATGCGGCCGCTGTCCGGACTGGCCCATGAGTATTCGGCCATGGGGGTCCTCGGTCCAATCTAACAGATCGGGAGATGACGTGGTGAGTGCCCCTAGTCCAGGACACCGTCACTTGTCCTTTGAGGAAGACTCACAACCGAACTATGTTTGGTTCGAGCTAGAGGCAGACAACGAGGAATTTTGCTTCCCACCCGCCACCCACTTCATAGCCACCGTCGACGACTTAACCGACGTGCTTGACTATGGCTCCGAAGACATCGCCGGTACGGACAACGATGCCGACAATGAGCAAGGCCAAGACCCGCCATTCACTGGATGTTGGACGGCCACCTCTTCGTACGACGTGTACATGGTTGATACACCCAAAGGATCTGGCGACGACAACGAAGAGCCAGTCCAAGCGCAAACCCTCTGAGACGCAGTCCAAGCGCAGGCGCCCCAAATGCTGTTCTAAGCCTCGTCGATCAAAGGATGGCAACACGGGCACCGGAGAAAATAATGCTCCGGGCGACGCAGAAAACAATGAAGACCCTGTCGGCGCTGCACCCGAACAGGAGGAACATGACAACACACAAGACAACCCTGATGAACAGGCCATAGAAGATAACTCGAAGGACGATAGTTACCATCCACCCTCCGAAGAGGAGACAAGCCTCGGCAACGAAGACTTCATCGTATCGGAGGACCCTCTGGAGCAGGAGCGCTTTAAGTTTCAGCTCATAGCCACTTCAAGGAGCCTGAAAAAGAAATAGCAGCAGCTTCAAGCTGAACATGACCTGCTCGTCGACAGATGGACCGACGTCCTGACAACCGAAGAATACGGCCTCAAGCGCCCAGCCAAGAGCTACCCGAAATGCAGACTGCTACCTCGATTCGATGAGGAGGCACCGGAACACATATCTCCCTCGCATATTGCGGAACGACCACCGTGTGGTCTAGACAGGGCGGCCGACCGGCCACCCCGTGCTCGGGATAAAGCGGCAACTCAGGCCGAACAGCAGCCTGCACCACCACCCCGCAAAAATAAAGACGAAAGAGTTCGGGGCCACGCGTACGACCTTCGACAGACCCTGGACTGTAGAGCAGGACACACAAGATCGATCTACGGATCGCGAGGACGTGCCTAGAGGCACGAAGACGGCTACCTATTCGGACGCGATAAATCTAACCACGCCCGGGCTGAATGCCGCAGACGGACTCCATCAGAGCCATGCCACGATGCGGCCTGGTACAGAGGTGCCGCACACCCTCTCTACTTCACAGATGAAGTTCTGGATCACGAATTCCCCGAGGGATTCAAGCCCGTCAATATGGAATCATACGACAGCACAACCGATCCCGGAATATGGATCGAGGACTTTATTCTCCATAACCATATGGCTCGAGGAGATGATCTCCACGCCATTAAATACCTCCCACTAAAGTTCAAAGGACCAGCTCGCCACTGGCTTAACAGCCTGCTTGAAAACTCCATCGGCAGCTGGGAGGACTTGGAAGAGGCTTTCCTTGATAACTTCCAAGGAACTTATGTCCGGCAACCAGACGCCAATAACTTAAGCCACATAGTTCAACAACCCGGAGAATCAGCCAGAAAATTCTGGACTAGGTTCCTAACCAAAAAGAACCAGATCGTCGATTGTCCGGATGCCGAAGCCCTAGCGGCCTTTAAGCATAGCATCCGGGACGAATGGCTCACCCACCACCTCGGCCAAGAAAAGCCGAAGTCCATTGAGGGAGTCCCGGACTAGGGGGTGTCCGGATAGCCGAACTATCATCATGGCTGGACTCCAAGACTATGAAGATACAAGATTGAAGACTTCGTCCCGTGTCCGGATGGGACTTTCCTTGGCGTGGAAGGCAGGCTTGGCGATACGGATATGTAGATCTCCTACCATTGTAACCGACTTTGTGTAACCCTAACCTATCCGGTGTCTATATAAACTGGAGGGTTTTTAGTCCGTAGGAAGAACAACAATCATACCATAGGCTAGGGTTTAGCCTCCTTGATATCGTGGTAGATCTACTCTTGTACTACCCATATCATCAATATTAATGAAGCAGGAGTAGGGTATTACCTCCATCGAGAGGGCCCGAACATGGGTAAAAACATCGTGTCCCTTGTCTCCTGTTACCATCCGACTAGACGACATTCGGGACCCCCTACCCGAGATCCGTCGGTTTTGACACCGACATTGGTGCTTTCATTGAGAGTTCCTCTGTCGCCACCGATAGGCCCGATGGCTCCTTCGATCATCAACAACGACGCGGTCCGTGGTGAGACATTTCTCCCGGACAGATCTTCGTGTTCGCCGGCTTTGCTGGGCCAATTCGCTGGCCATCCGGAAGCAGATCGAAGCTTCGCTGGCCATCAGGTCAGATTTGGAAGTTTAAACTATACGGCCGATATCCGCGGGACTTGATCTTCGACGGATTCGAGCCACAGCCAAGCGCCGCCTTGCCTCGATGGGCATGATCTAGCTCTGCGGTCAGCGAAGGTTGCTCGGAGGCCGCATCAAGATCTCACTCGACCCTTAATCCGAGCGGATTCCCCAATCGAGGACGAGTGGTTGGACACCGCCTCGGGGCTACAATCTCTACGGCGATCGAGCCGAACTCCATCCTTGTCCTTTGCGAAGACCTCGACTCGTGGTGCGGACTCCTCTCCCGACCAACCCTCCGCGCCCTTGCAAATCCAATCCGATTGGGCGCTCATATGGAGTTCACTACCGCAGACATCTTTTTAGCACTCGCCCTTTGGCGACATCCTCAATTCACTAAAGTCTCTGTCTTTATCCGGAGAGCCCCGGCGGACTACGGACAGGAAGGTTGGGATGCGGACGACGAAGAAATTCAACGCCCACCCATCACCCACTTGGTAGCCATCACGATGATTTAACCGACATGCTAGACTACGACTCCGAAGACATTGACGGTATGGACGACGATGCCGGAGACGACCAAGACCCAGCGACTACAGGGCACTGGAAGGCCACCTCGTCATATGACATATATATGGTGGACATCCCAAAAGATGGGAACGGCGATGGAACAACGGAGGATGACCCCTCCAAGAAACAGCCGAAGCGCCGACGTCAGCGGCGCCACTCTACATCCTGCCACAAGAAAAAACAAGGATTCCAAAGACGGGAGATAATAACACCTTGACAAAGGTCAAGAGAACCCCTCCAACAGTGACTCAGCCAGAGGAGGGAGAAGCAAGCCCGCACGACAAGGCGGCAGTAAAAGAGGTTGAGGACGATAATTATGCGCCTCCTCCGAAGATGAGCCAAGCCTCGACGACGACGAGTTTGTCGTGCCTCGAGGATCCCGCCCAACAGAGCGCTTTCAAACGCAGGCTTATAGCCACCGCAAGCAGCCTCAAGAAAGCAAAGAAAACTTAGAGCTGATCAAGACCTGCTAGTCGATGATGGATCAAGTCCTTGCGTACCAAGAGTATGAACTCGAATGCCCCTTCAAAAGCTACCCCAAACGCAGGCCGTTGCCTCGATTAGAGGAGGAACAACCCTAGTCACCGGCACACGACATGGCAGACCGGCCACCTCGTGGCTGACAGAAGCCTCGGCCCTCCGCTCAAGCCACACCCGACGCCGGCCAGAAAGTACCAAGGCACGGGAAAACGCGCCGGACTTGCGAGATATATTGGAGGATAAGGCAAAACATACAGGATCGATCTACGGATCGCGTGGGCGCCCAGCAATGCGGGACGACTACCTTTGCGCCGGACATAGCAAAACCGGCCGGGCCGAATACAGTAGACAAATCTCATATGAGCTACGTCGTGATATAGCCCAATACAGAGGCACCGCACACCCACTATGCTTCACAGATTAAGTAATGGATCATCAAATCCCCGAGGGCTTCAAGCCCGTAAACATCGAATCATACGATGGTACCACAGATCCCGCGGTCTGGATCGAGGACTATCTCCTCCATACCACATGGCCCGCGGTGATGATCTACATGCCATCAAATACCTCCCACTCAAGCTTAAAGGACCAGCTCGACACTGGCTGAATAGCTTACCAGCAGAATCAATTGGTTGTTGGGAGGACCTGGAAGCCGCATTCCTTGATAACTTCCAGGGCATATATGTGCGACCACCAGACGTCGATGACCTTAGCCACATAATTCAGCAGCCAGAAGAATCGGCCAGACAATTCTGGATTCAGTTCCTAACAAAGAAAAATCAAATAGTTGAATGTCCGGATGCAGAGGCCCTTGCAGCCTTCAAACATAACATCCACGACGAGTGGCTCGCCCGGCACCTAGGACAGGAAAAGCCGAAATCTATGGCAGCCCTCACAACCCTCACGACTCGCTTTTGTGTGGGAGAGGACAGCTGGCTAGCTCGAAGCAACAACTTGGCCAAACATCCTGACAGTCCGGATACCAAGGGCAGCAATGGCAGGTCGCGTCACAACAAGAACAAGCGCCGCATTAACGGCGATATCATCAAGATACGGCCGTCAATGCCGGATTCAGAGGCTCTAAACCCGGTCACGGAAGAAGCCATTCAAAAGAAATACCTGTGGCCCGGCCCAATTTGGACCGCATACTCGATCGCTTGTGCCAAATACATGGCACCCCCGAAAAACCAGCCAATCACACCAACAGGGATTGTTGGGTGTTCAAGCAAGCAGCTAAGTTAAGTGCCGAACTCAATGACAAGGGGCTGCATAGCGATGACGAGGAAGAGCCCCGGCCGCTGAACAATAGAGGACAGAAAGGTTTTCCCACACAAGTGTGGACGGTGAACATGATATACGCAACCCACATACCCAAAAGGGAGCGGAAGCGTGCACTACGGGACGTATATGCGATGGAGCCAGTCGCCCCAAAGTTCAGCCCATGATCTTCCTCGCCTCATCACCTTCGATCGAAGGGACCACCCCACTAGCATCCGTCACGGCGGCTTCGCCGCATTGGTTCTTGACCCAATTATTGACGGATTTCACCTCACCAGAGTCTTGATGGACGGCGGTAGCAGCCTGAACATGCTTTATCAGGAAACAGTGCGCAAAATGGGCATAGACCCCTCAAGGATTAAACCTACAAAGACGACCTTTAAAGGCGTCATACCGGGTGTAGAGGCCAATTGTACAGGCTCGGGCCACACTCGAAGTGGTCTTCGGATCTCGGATAACTTCCAAAGCGAAGAGTTAATCTTCGACATCGTCCCATTCCGCAACGGCTATCATGCATCGATCGGACGTAACCGCATTTGCAAAGTTCAATGCGGTGCCGCACTACGCATACCTCAAGCTCAAGATGCCAGGCCCTCGAGGAGTAATCACGGTCAATGGAAACACCGAACGCTCTCTCCGAACGGAAGAGCATACGGCGGCCCTCGCGGCGGAGGTGCAAAGCAGCCTCTCACGGCAATTCTCGAGTCCGGCCACTAAGCGTCCGGACACCGCCAAGCGCACCCGGAGTAACCTGCAACAAGACCACCTGGCACGATTCAAGCACAAGTAGCAATCCGGCCCCAACCCCAGCCCTCGCGAAATTGTGAAGGTAGTATTACGCGTACATAATTACGCTCTAGAGATACCATGGGCATATGGGGAAGGGCAAGACAACGGCACGCCAAGAATGCGGCTCGACCACACCAGGGGCTCCCGTTTGTGTCACTTCTTTTTTTTCCTTTTTTTCTACTTTCAGGACTCCGTCTTTGAGAAGTCCTGTCCGGCACTCGAATCGCCGAACTCACAATGCAACAGCCAGGGAAGCGGAAAGCCACGTCGAGTGTTCAGGTGGTCTCTGCTACGAGCATTATACCTATTTGACATATCATCCAGCAGCTTACCCCTGGAGGGGGACATGTTAGATAGTCTCATCCCTTGCTTATCGCACTATTTGTATCGTTATGCTTCCATTGCAGTACCTTTTTGAATAAACAATACACAGCTTTTGCTTATTATTGCTCTACTTCCTTTATATATACATATGTTCATTTCATGACATGTTGCAGCCGTACACTTTGGTACGACCAATACACACCGTGGGCTTAAGTATCCCAAAATTATGGTGTGATAAGTCCGAACACTTTCACAAGTGCGGCACCCGAACTTATAGCATTATATGAATTGGCTCTGAATCATGTCTTGGGTCAATAGTTGGGTTTGCCCGGCTCCGTGTTTTGGTACCTTACGCCCGCTATATCGGCTAAGGTAGCACCGGGAGAACCACTGCGATTGTGCCCCAGTTATACTGGGTCGAGCACCTCAGTGGAGAAAGCTAAAACTGACCGTCATGATAGGGAGAGAGCCAGTCGCTGTTCGAGAGGTTTTTCGGGGTCCCTAAAGACTTATGCCGCTTAGAGCGAGGAACCGGACTTGTCCGGCCAAGGCGTGGATAGCGCCCGAACTCGATCTTCCGAATACTAGGGGCTTCACCAAATTTAAAATTATAGAATTCTATGGCTAAGTGAGAGTGTTCAAGCATTATAAGTCCGGTTGCCTTGTTCGTTGTGTTGAGCGCCTCCCTAGATGGACCCAAAAATGGGAACAAGAGTGCTCAAGTTTATCCCAACACCCCAAAGACTCGTGGCATGGGGGCTGAAGCCAACGACTTGCCATCTCTCAAATTTGATAAACGGCCGCATGAAGGTAATATTTTAAATTAATAAGCGTTGCTTAGCGCATATGAACAAGTTTTCAGCGCATGTGATAACAAATGCGAGTTTATTCAAAAATTACATCTCTCGGAGCACTCATCCGCTATTCGGCGGGCACCCTTCCGGAGGCCCTCATAGTACATTTCAGGTGTGCGATGCTCATGGCCCTTCGGTGGCTGTCGTCACAAGCCTCTCCGCATCCAGCTTGCCCCAGTGCACCTTAGCACGGGCAAGGGCCCGACGGACACCTTCAATACAGACGGAGCGCTTGATGACTTCAAGCCGCGGACAGGCATCCACGAGCCTCTACACCAAGCCAGAGTAGCTCCCGGGCATGGCCTCCAATGGCCACAGCCACGCTACAAGGCCCTTCATGGCCTGTTCGGCGACCTTATGGAGCTCGACCAGCTGCTTCAGCTGGTCGCTCAGGCACGGATGGTCGGCCTCAAAGATATCGAGACTAGAACACCTTCTCCGTGGAGCTCCCCTCCTGGGTGCGGTAGAATGCGGCAGCGTCAGACGCACTACGGGGCAAATCTGCGAATGCTCCTGGAGAGCTTCGAATCCGGGTAAGTAATAGGTAATTCACTTTCACATGCTTGCTTTGCATAAAGAATGCCTTACCCGCCGCTATCTTCTTTAAAGACTCAATTTCTTGGAGGGCTTTTTGGGCCTCGGCCATAGCAGCTTTGGCACTCTCAAGAGCCGAGGCAATTTCGGACTCTTGGGTCTTCGAGTCACGCTCCAAACCCTCGTGTTTTTTCACGAGAATTTGGAGCTCTTGCCGCACCTCCGCCAGCTGCGCCTCCCCTTTCTCTCGCTCGGTTCGTTCCGCAGCCGCTTTGTTTTCGGCCACGGACACCGCTTCCCTCAGGGTCGCCACCTTGTTCGTGGCCCCTGCAGTACCCAAGTTATTCCTGTTATTTTTTTGCAACCAAAGACTTTTCTATAAGATATTTCTTTAATAAGGTATTACTTACCTTCCTTGTCCTCGAGCTCCTTCTTGGCTTGTCCGAGCTCGTTCTCGGACCGCTCGAGGTTCTGCTTTAATGCATTGACCTCCATGATCAATGCGCGAGAGGTCGGCAAGCAGCCTTTGCATTCCCATATTGACATACTTATGTTAGACTCCTGCGTATATCTTTTTATATCATTAGTCCGACTTTTCTTTCCGAACACCGAACTAAGCATCGGGGGCTACTGTCTATGCGGTTATATTTTTTACATATTCTAAAACTTACCTCAAAGCCTGTCGGTCAGCCTGCTCTTGGCGGACTGAACTGTCCGGATCACCGCACTCATAACAGTGCGGTGCTCCTCCTCGATGGAAGCGTCGTTAAGCGCCTCCTGTAAGCTATCCGGTGCCTCCGGTTGGACGCAGGACACCAGCGTCTTACCCTTCTTGCGAAGAATCCGCTGTCCGGACTCCGGAACCGCTGATGGTTCCGGCATGGAGTCCGGACGAGGGTCGGGCTTAGAGCCCCTGGGGGTCTTGCCCCAGCGGCGCTGGAGTCTGGGAGGTCGCCTCGTGGCACCTCCTGCGCTACCTCCTCTTGACCAAGCCCCCCTTGGGGCCCCACCACGGCATCGTCCGCAGCGTGAGGCGAGGAGGCGGTCGAAAGCGAAGTACTCTCCATTTCCGACGAGCCCAGGGACCCGCTCGATGAATCGGCGAACTCGCCCTTGGGCGGGCTGCACGGTTGTTCAACATTAGAGAACACTCTGCAATATTAAAAAACCATTGGTATCCGGACACTTACGATCTCGCCAGGCTTGGCCCTTGTAGGCCAGTCCTCCTCGTCGTCGCCGACGCTGGTGGAGAAGTCCGGAGGAAGGGTTCTTCCCTTCTGACCCTCCGGCCTCCCAGTGGGCGGCCTTCCTTTTCTTCTCCTCCCCGGGGAGGAGCTTCTCCTTCTTCCTCCTGCGTCTTGGAGAAGATTCCGCTTGAATCGGACAAAGACTGGCATCGGGAGCTCCTTCGAGTTCCCATGGCCTCCTTCTTGGCCTTCTTCTCCCAAGACGACGTCTGGCGCGGAGCCAAAGAGCCCGTCAATCAAGGCGTCCGGTCTTCACGGCAAAGTAGCCGGACGGTTAATCTGTCCGGACGTCTTCACCAGTCTGTCGAAGATTAGGGAGTTTTAGATCCCATGTAGAGTCAATCTATGAAAAAGAGTCCCGTAAAGGGTAAAATAACTTACCTCGCTGGCTGACTGCGAGCTATATCCGCGATCTTTGGTAGCGGATCTTTGGGCTTAGCGCCCTTGAACGGCACCTTCCAGGCGTCTTTCAGACGTAGTGTCGAAGAGCCGGCTCAAGGTTTGGTCTTGTGCGGATCGAACTCCCACAAGTTAAAAGCCCGTTGTTGGCATGGGAGAATCCGGCGGATGAGCATCACCGGATTACGTCGACAAGCCTAAGATTCTTGGCCACCGTGTTTCGGACGCATGTTTGAAGTCCGGATGTCTCGTCCGAATTCCCCCACGTCAGGCCCGTCTCTTTCCATGACGAGAGCCGTGTAGGGAAGCCAGATCTGAATTCGGGGGCCGCCACCCATTTGGTGTTGTGGGGCTCGGTGATATAGAACCACCCCGATTGCCACCCCTTTATTGTCTCCACGAAGGCGCCTTCGAGCCATGGGACTTTGGCCATCTTGCCAACCATGGCGCATCCAAGACTCAGCTTGACGGCCGCCCACTACCTTCGCCGGACGTTGAAGATCTTCAGCCATAAGTCAAGTGGAGCTAGATGCGAGGAAAGTTTCGCATACCCATTTATAAACGCCGAGATGTTGAGGATGAAATTCGGGGCCAGGTCGTGGAAGTACAGGCCGTAGTAGAACATGAGCCCCCAGACAAATGGGTGAAGAGGAAAACCTAGTCCGCGGAGGAAGTGGGGGAGAAACACCACCCTCTCACGGGGCCTAGGGGTCGGAATAAGCTTCCCCTCGTCGGGAAGCCTGTGCGCGATGTTGCCGGACAAGTATCCGGCCTCCCGCAGTCTTGCGATGTGCCCCTCCATGACGGAGGAGGCCATCCACATGCCTCCCGCCTCGACATGATTGGAGAAAGGTTGAGGTGGGATGTGCGGACTTGGGCGCTGGAGCTCGAGTGCGCGGTAATGGATAAGCAAAGGAGGAAGAAGGCGTAGGTGAGAAGGTGGATCCTTATCCCCTTATATAGACGGACGAAGCTATGCATCCCCGACCAGCCCGGTAAAACTGGCTTATTTCCCAAGCGCCGTAATCAATGGCGCGGATGGGTTACCCACGTCCGTATTGATGAGAATCCCGGAATAAGGGGGCACGATCTATGCTTTGATAAGAGTGCCAAGGAAACCGCCTCGCTAAACACGCTGAGGTGGGAACAATAAAAAACGATTCATATAAAGGCCTTGCCGTGGTGTGATGTCATGCCGCGGAATACGTCAGCAGATCTGTGCAAAAATTATTCTCTCTACGGTGTTATGTGGAACTTGTTTTGCAGAGCCGGACACTATCCTTGTGTTCAAAACCTTCTATGAAGTATTCGGAGGAGAAACCCACCTCGCAATGCCGAAGACAATCAACGTGCCGGACTCATCGTCATTGAAGCCTGGTTCAGGGGCTACTGAGGGAGTCCCGGACTAGGGGGTGTCTGGATAGCCGGACTATCGTCACGGCCAGACTCCAAGACTATGAAGATACAAGATTGAAGACTTCGTCCCGTGTCCGGACGGGACTTTCCTTGGCGTGGAAGGCAAGCTTGGCGATACGGATATTTAGATCTCCTACCATTGTAACCAACTCAGGTAACCCTAACCTATCCGGGTGTCTATATAAAACGGAGGGTTTTTAGTCCCAGAGACGAACAACAATCATACCATAGGCTAGCTTCTAGGGTTTAGCCTCCTTGATCTCATGGTAGATCTACTCTTGTACTACCCATATCATCAATATTAATCAAGCGTGAGTAGGGTATTACCTCCATCGAGAGGGCCCGAACCTGGGTAAAAACATCGTGTCCCTTGTCTCCTGTTACCATCCGCCTAGACGCACAGTTCGGGACCCCCTACCCGAGATCCGCCGGTTTTGACACCGACATCCATGGTAGCCCTCACGACATTCATGGCCCGCTTTTGCGCGGGAGAGGACAGTTGGCTGGCCCGTAGTAACAACACGGCCAACGAAATAAGTCCCTCTAAGGCCAAAAACAGCACCGGCAAGCTCCGCAGCAACAGAAACAAACGCCGAAGCAATGGCGATAGCACCGATGACACAACAGTTCATGCCGGATTCAGTGGCTCCAAGTCCGGCCAGCGAAAGAAGCCCTATAAAAGGGACAGCGGAAAACCATCCAGCTTGGACCGCATACTCGGTCGTCCTTGCCAAATACATGGCACCCCAGACAAACCGGCCAACCGTACTAACAGATATTGCTGGGTCTTCAAACAAGCCAGCAAGGTAAATAGCAGAAACAAAGAAGGGGAATCACAGAGCAAGTACGATGACGAAGAGCCCCGGCAGCCGAACACCGGGGGGAAAAAGAAATTTCCCCCTCAAGCTAAAACAGTGAACATGATATTCGTTACACATATCCCCAAAAAGGAGCGCAAACGCGCACTCAGGGACGTCTACGCGGTAGAGCCCGTCATCCCGAAATTCAACCCGTGGTCATCATTCCCGATCACCTTCGACTGCCGAGACCATCCCAACTAGCATCTGGCATGGCGGTTCAGCCGCACTGGTCCTTGACCCAATCATCGATGGATTTCACCTGACTCGAGTCCTAATGGACGGTGGTAGCATCCTCAACCTGCTCTATCAGGATACAGCACGTAAAATGAGCATTGACCCCTCACGAGTCAAGCCCACGAAGACTACCTTTAAAGGAGTCATACCAGGCGTTGAGGCCAGTTGTACGGGCTCAATAACGCTAGAGGTAGTATTCGGTTCCCCGGATAACTTTCGAAGCCAAGAACTAGTCTTCGATATCGTCCCATTTCGCAACGGCTATCACGTACTGCTCGGACGAACCAAATTTGCTAGATTCAACGCGGTGCCGCGTTATGCTTATATCAAGCTCAAGATGCCCGGCCCACGTGGCGTCATCACAGTAAATGGAAACACGGAACGCTCCCTCCTTACAGAGGAGCACACCACCGCCCTAGCAGTAGAAGTACAGAGTGGCCTTCTCAAGCAGCACTATAATCTGGCTGCCGAGCCCCGGGACATCATTAAGGGGGTACGGACTACACTGCAGCAGGACAGCTCGGCTCGTCACGGGCCAAACAAGCAATTCGGCCTCCGTCCCAGCCCGGACGAGGCAATGGTATTAGTACCACGCGCATATAAACTACGCACTCGAAACCCCATGGGTACTGACGGAGGCACGACTCACTCGCGATTCACAGTATGGCTTGATAGACCCTGGGATCCGCACGCTTCCGCTTTTTTCTTTGTACAAGTCTTCTTCTCTTTTCAAGGGCTATACGGACGACCTGCTTGGAGAACACACCAAGGAGGCAAGGAGCTCCGACGTACAAGGGAACCTCCAGGTGGTTTTTAATAAGCAATTACCATACTTGTTTTACATACCCGCATGCAGCTCGCCCTTGGTTACGGCATTTTCAATAGCCTCACTTGCTTATCGCATTACTTGTACAAAGTACACCTCGACGTACCGATTACATCACAACGGTGAATAAATGGTGGCGTCAGCTCCCTACTTAATTTTTTCCATTTCCTCACCTCAGTATCTATTACTCATTGCAAGCGTACACCATGGTATGTACTAATACGCCAGGGGCTTCATTACACCCAGCATCACGGCAATAAAAGCCCGAACACTTTTACAGTATAGTTCGGCACTCCGAACTTATAGCATTATATGCATCGGCTCTGAATCATGTCTTTGGTCAATAATTGGGTTGCCCAGCTCTTGTGCTTAGTACCTTACGTTCCGCTATATTGGCTAGGGTAGTAAAGGGAGAACTACTGTGATTGTGTCCTAGTTCTTCCGGACGAGCACCTCAGTAGAGAAAGCTGAAATCTGACTGTCATGATGCGGCGAGAGCCGGTCAGCTGTTCGTGAGGTTCCAAATCGTTGGAGATTTTTCCCACTTCTTGCGAAGAATCGGTTCTTCCGATTAGGCGTGTATAGCGTCCCTAGTTCGGCCTTCCAAACAGCAGGGGCTTCGCCAACTTTATTAATTGTCAAACTCCTATAGCTAAGTGAGGGCGATAAAGGCCGCATAGTCTGATTGCCTTGTACGTTGCGCTAAACACCTCCTTTAAGGACCAGAATGTGGAGTAAAGAGTGTTTAGGTTTATCCCAAACACCCCCGTACTATGTACGTGGGTGCAGAAGCCGACGACTGGTCATCCCTCAGATTTAATAAACGGCCGCACATGAAGTAAAATGTAAAAGCATAAACATTATACTACATAACATCTTTGTTCCATATTACAGGGCAAGATAGTACACATGTTCTTATGGGAATATCATATCCTTCGAACATTGCTCCGCCGCAAGGCGGGACCCCTCCATGACACCATCAAAGTAGTGCTCGGGTCGACGATGCTCCTTGCCCTCCTGCGGTCCCTCGGTCATTAGATTCTTGGCGTCCAGCTTCGCCCAATGCGTCTTGACGCGGGCAAAGGCCATACGCGCACCTTCAATACAGACCGACCGCTTCACGGCTTCGAGCCGCGGACAGGCACTCACAAGCCGCTGCACAAGTCCGAAGTAGATGCAAGGTATAGGATCGGCAGGCCATAGTCGGACTATAAAGTCCCTCATGGCTAACTCTGCCAACCTGTGCAGCTCGACCAACTGCTTTAGCTGGTCGCTGAAGGGCACCGGATGTTCTGATTCCAGATATTGGGACCGGAACAGCTTCTCTGTAGACATCCCTTCCTCGGCTCTATAATGCTCGGCCGCATCCGACACACTGTGCGGCAGACCTGTAAATGCCCATGGAAAAACAAAATTCAGGATAAGTACAAGGGACATTGCTTATACATGCTTGCTCTGCATGGTGAAAAACTTACCCACCGCAATCTTCTTGGCCATCTCGATTTCCTGGAGGGCGCTCTGGGCTTCGGCTCGCGCATCCTGAGCGCTCTGGCAAACCTTCACCAATTCGGACTCATGCGCCTTACAATAGCGCTCCAGGGCCTCAAATCTCTCTATCGTGCCCTGGAGTTGTTGCTGCGCCTCACCAACCCGGTCGTCGTGCTTCTCGCGCGAGACGCACTCTTTGGCCGCTTTGTCCTCGGCCTCGGCGAGGGCCCTCTTCAAGGTTGCCACCTCGGTCATGGCCCCTAATAAATTTTATGACACTTTAGGTCCGGTCGGACTATTCATTTTTTCGAAATGTACCCACTGGTTACTGCATACCTTGGCTCTCCTCCAACTGCTTCTTCACGCGGCCGAGCTCCTCCTCGGCTCGCTCCAATTTCTGCTTCAGTCCGGAGACCTCCGCAGCATGAGCGGTGGCAGCCTGCAGCGATACCTGCTTATTCACATAGACAACTCAGACTCCTGCGATTTTTGATCCTCTGTTCGGCTTTTCTTCCAGAACACCAAACAGAGTATCAGGGGCTACTATCTATACTGTGACTTTTTTTCTATAATCACATTACTTACCTCAAAGCCTGTTAGAAGGCTAGTACAGGCTTCGGTCAATCCGCTTTTAACGGACTGAACCTTCTCTATAACAGTGTCCATAAGAACATGGTGTTCATCGATGATAGAGGCGTCTCGTAGCGCCTCCATCAGATTATCCGGTGCCTCTGGTTGGACAGAGGTCACCGGTGGAACAGGCACACCCCCTTCTTGTGGGGAATGCCGTTCGCCGGACCCCGGAGCCGTGTAGATCTCCGGAATGGTATCCGGCTGAGGTCCGAAGGGAACTCGGGCCCCATAACCAGTCCCCATGGGGGCTTTCTCCCACATGTGTCCAGCGTCCAAGGAGTCATCCTGGGGTGTCACCCCGATGATCTCCGGAACCTCCCCCCAGCCTGGGAAGGCCTTCTTGGACACCACCTCGTCATCACCCTTGGGTGAGACGGAATGAGCAGGTGGCGGAGACATGCTAGCCATCTCCTCCGTGTCCAGAGATTCCTTTGTCGAGGATCACGGAGAGCCATCGCGCGCCGGACTGCAATGACAAAATTAACAGTATGTCAATATTACAAACTAGAAAGGCCAGATGTTTCCGGATTCCGGTACTTAAGAAGCGGCCCGAGGTTTGGTTCGGCGAGGTCGTTCCGGACTGCTGTCAGCATCCCACACAGAGTTATCCGCGAGGGAGCCTTTAACTCTCTTAGGCGCTTTCGCCTCCGGACTTATGGGCCCGCTCTCTTCTTCCTCCCGGCTTTAGGTGGGGAGTCGTTTTCTTCTTCCTCTTCATCGCTGTCGTTAGCGGACGAAGAGGAAGTCTTGCTTCTGGACGTCTCGTCCGGAGAGCTTCTCCGATGAAGGCCCTTCTTGGCCCCTTGGGCCACCTTCTTAGCCGTCTTCTCTGGCACCTCATAAGGCGCAGGGAACAACATCTGCTCCAGCAATGGAAATTCTTGGTCCTCGGGCAGCGGAGCTGGATAGTTAATTTCCTCGGCCAACTTAATCCAGGCCTGAAAATGGGGGGAGGAAGCTTAAATTTCCTCTCAAAACATGCTAGTAGGGGATACTCCTTGAAAACATTAAAGGAACTGACCGGGTTGGGCTGGCGCTTTAAGCTAAGCCCGCGGTCTTCGGTCGTAGGCGATGGCGTCTCGCCGGCCTTGAAGAGCACCTTCCAGATTTCTTTCGTGCGTCGTGCTGAAGAGATCCAGTAGCGTCTGGTGCTTGGCCGGCTCGAACTCCCACAAATTGCAAGTTCGGCGTTGGCACGGAAGGACCCGACGACCAAGCATGACCTGGACCATCTTGACGAGCTTGATTTTCCTTTCTATCATGTTCTGGATGCATGTCTAGAGCCCAGTCAGCTCGTCCGAGGGACCCCTGGTCACGCCCCTCTCTTGCCAGGAGGTGAGCCGCATCGGGATTCCGGATCGGAATTCGGGGGCTGGCAACGAGTCCGCGTCGTGTGGCTCGGTGATGTAGAACCACCCCGATTGCCACCCCTTCACCGTCTGCGCAAACAAACCTTCGGGCCAGCTGACGTTGGGCATCTTGCCCACCATAGCGCCTCCGCACTCTGCTTGTTGACCGTGCACTACTTTCGGCCTCACATTGAAGGTCTTCAGCCACAGGCCGAAGTGAGGCAGGATGTGGAGAAAAGCCTCACAAACGACGATAAACGCTGAAATGTTGAGGATGAAGTTAGGGGCTAGGTCATGAAAATCCAGCCCATAGTAAAACATCAACCCGCGGATGAATGGGTGAAGAGGGAACCCAAGACCGAAGACGAAGTGTGTGAGAAACACAACCCTCTCGTGGGGCTCGGTAGTGGGGATGATCTGTCCCCTTGCCGGGAGTCGATGAGTGATCTCCTTGGCCAGATATTCGGCCTCCCGGAGCTCCTTGATGTCCTTCTTCTTGACGGACGAGGCCATCCACTTGCCCCCAGCTCCGGATCCGGACATTTTTGGGGTGCTTTCTCGAACAAGGGAAAAGCTAAAGCTTGGGCGCTGGAGCTCAGGGATGGAAGGGCTGAGGAGGAACCGAGGTGCGGGTAAAGAAAGGGGATCCTTACCCCCTTATAAAGGCCATGAGTGTCAAGCGCCTCCCCACTCGCCTTAAGCTCGCCTATTCCCAAGGGTCGTGCCAATGGCATGGTTGGGTTACCCATGCCCGCATTGATGAGAATCCCACAATAAGGGGACATGACCTCTGCTTCGACAAGACGTGCCAATAGCAACCGCATCTCGAAACGTGGGATGGCAGATGAAAAACGGTTCAAAATTGTGATCGGGCAGACGTGATGTCATGTTGCCAAAAGCTGTCAGCGGATGGAACTCGTGTAAAATATATGTATATACTCTATGCGGTTGCGTGTGGCATGTATAACACGTCCGGATACAATCATCGCATCCGAAGATTATCTTGGAGTTCGGAAGAAGCAGAACCCGCCTTGCAATGCCGAAGACAATCTGCGCGCCGGACTCCTCGTCATTGAAGCCAGGTTCAGGGGCTACTGAGGGAGTCCTGGACTAAGGGGTCCTCGGGCGTCCGGCCTGTTATCAATGGGCCGGACTGATGGGCTGTGAAGACATGAAGGCCGAGGACTATACCCGTGTCCGGATTGGACTCTCCATGGCGTGGAGGGCAAGCTAGGCGGCTGACTATGAAGATTCCTTCTTATGTAACCGCTCCATGTAACCCTAGATCTCTCCGGTTTCTATATAAACCGGAGAGCATAGTCCGGATAGATATACTCATTACCATATACATAGGCTAGACTCCTAGGGCTTAGCCATTACGATCTCGTGGTAGATCACCTCTTGTAACACTCATATTCATCAAGATCAATCAAGCAAGAAGTAGGGTATTACCTCCATAGAGAGGGCCCGAACCTGGGTAAACACCGTGTCCCCCGTCTCCTGTTACCATCGATCTTAGACGCATAGTTCGGGACCCACTACCCGAGATCCGCCGGTTTTGACACCGACAACGGCCTGTCCCTCGGCCGGCAGGCGATGGGCGATTTCCTTCGCCAAGTACCCGGCCGCCCGAAGCTTAGTAATGTCCTCCTCCTTGACGGAGGAGACCATCCACTTGCCCTGACCTCCGGATCCGGACATGGTTGAGTGCTAGCTCGGGTGGAAAGGAGATGAGAACTTGGGCGCTGGAGCTCAAGATTAGAAGGGCGGAGAAAGAAAGAAGGCGTGGGAGAAGAAGGGAATCCTTATCCCCTTATAAAGGCAATGAATATTGAACGCCTCCCCACTCGCCTTAGAACTCGCCTATTCCCAAGGGCTGTGTAAACGGAACGGTTGGATTACCCATACCCGTATTGATGAGAATCCCGCAATAAGGGGACACAATCTCTGCTTTGACAAGATGTGCCAATGGCAACCGCGTCTCAAAACATGAAACGGTGGACACAAAACGGTCTGAAATTATGACCGAGCTGACGTGATGTCATGTTGAAAAAAGTTGTCAGTGGATTGGATTCGTGGGGTATTATATTCTCTCTGCGGTTGTGTATGGTGTGCGTGTTACAGGTCCGGATACAATCATTGCATCCGAAGACTATCCTGGAGTTCGGAAAAGGGGAACACACCTTGCAATGCCGAAGACAATCTGCGTGCCGGACTCCTCGTCATTGAAGCCAGGTTCAGGGGCAACTGAGGAGTCCTGGACTAAGGGGTCATCGGGTGTCCGGTCCGTTATCCATGGGTTGGACTGATGGGTTGTGAAGACACGAAGGCCGAAGACTGTACCCGTGTCCGGATAGGACTCTCCTTGGCATGGAAGGCAAGCTTGGCGATCAACTATGAAGATTCATTTCTATGTAACTGACTCCATGTAACCCTAGATCCCCTAGGTGTCTATATAAACCGGAGGGTTTAGTCCAGAAAAGATAGATATTCATTACCATAGTCATACAGGCTAGACCTCTATGGTTTAGCCATTACGATCTCGTGGTAGATCAACTCTTGTAATACTCACATTCATCAAGATCAATCAAGCAGGAAGTAGGGTATTACCTCCATAGAGAGGGCCCGAACACAGGTAAACACCGTGTCCCCGTCTCATGTTACCATCGATCCTAGACGCACAGTTCGGGACCCCCTACCCGAGATCCGCCGGTTTTGACACCGACATTGGTGCTTTCATTGAGACTTGCACTGTGCTGTCGACGAAAGGTTCGATGGCCCCTTCAATCATCGATAATGACGCCGTCCAAGGAGGAACCTTCCTCCCCGGACAGATTTTTGTATTCGGCAGCTTCGTACTGCGGGCCAACTCGCTTGGCCATCTGGAGCAGGTCGATAGCTACGCCCTTGGCCATCATGTCAGATTTGGAAGCTCGAACTACGTCGTGGATATCCGTGGAGACTTGATCTTCGATGATTCGAGACCGCGGTGATTGCTCCTTTTCTCTCCGATGAACATGACTTAAATCTGTCATCGGAGCACACCCAGGAGATGGATCATGTTGCTGCAATGGCCTCAGTACCGAAGTAGATCATCCCCTCCAAGGCCATAAAGTCCGTGGTTTTGGAGCCGCACACGGACTCGACATCCTGCAATGCTGGCATCAATGGAACTTCGGACTCATCTCCGGCTACACGTTCCGGATCAAGTGCGCCTGCGGACACCGAGATGGATCGGTTATCGATTTTCGAATTTAGCACCGCAGACATCTTCCAGCACTCGCCTTTGGTGACGTACTAAATTCTTTGAAGAAGTTGTCCTTGGAGGAAGACTCACAACCGAACTATGTTTGGTTCGAGCTAGAGGCGGACAACGAGGAATTTTGCTTCCCACCCGCCACCCACTTCATAGCCACCGTCGACGACTTAACCGACGTGCTTGACTATGGCTCCGAAGACATCACCCTTTAGTCCCGGTTCAAAAACCGGGACTAAAGGGCCTTACCAACCGGAACAAAAGCCCCTTTATCTACTAGTGTCCATAGAGAGGGCCCGAACCTGGGTAAACATCGTGTCCCCTGTCTCCTGTTACCATCAACCTTAGACGCACAGTTTGGGACCCCCTACCCGAGATCCGCTGGTTTTGACACCGACAGTGGGTAAACAAATTACCGTTGGGCAATTGGTAGAAGAACAAATAATTATGACGATATCCAAGGCAATAGTCATGATTATAGCCATCGCGTCCAAGATTAGTAGACCGAAATGATTATGTATCTACTACTATTTCTCAACACATCGACCGCTATCCATCATGCATCTAGTGTATTAAGTTCACGAAGAAACGAAGTAATGCAATAAGAACGATGACATGATGTAGACAAAATATATTCATGTAGGGAATAGACCGCATCTTTTTATACTTAATAACAACGATATATATGTGCCTCGCTACCCCTTCTGTCGCTAGGTGAGGACACTGTAAGATCAAACCCATCACAAAGCACCTCTTCCCATTACAAAAAAAATCAATCTAGTTGGCCAAACCAAACCAAAGTTTTCAGAGAAGAAATGCGAGGCTATAAATAATCATGCATATAAGAGATAAAATAAGTCTCAAATAATATCCATGGATATAGATATAATCATAAACTCGAACTTCATTAGATCCCAACAAACATACCGCAAAAAGTCGTTACATCAAATAGATCTCCAAGAACAACGAGGAGAACATTGTATTGAGAATCAAAAGAGAGAAGAATCCATCTAGCTACTGCCTACGGACCCATAGGTCTATGGTGAACTACTCACGCATCATCGAAGGAGCACCAATGAGGATATTGAACCCCTCCGTGATAGTGTTCCCCTCCGGCGGAGTGCCGAAATAGGGCTCTCTATTGGATCTCGTGGTTCTAGAACTTGCACCTGCTGGAATTGTGTTTCGTCGACTCCCCTACGGTTTCTAAGGATATTTGGGTATTCATAGAGCTGAGAGGCGGTGGAGGAGACCCCCGTGGGCCCCATAACCCATCAGGGCGTGCAAGACGCGCCCTGGTGTCTTGTGGGCCCCACAGGCCTCCCCTCTGGTGCTTCCTTGGCTCCCAAGTTCTCTTCTGGTCCAAAAAATCTCCAAAAAGGTTCGTTGCGTTTGTACTCTGTTTGATAGGGATTTTCTGCGAAGTATGAAACAAGCAAAAAAACAACAACTGGCAATGGGCACTATGTTAATAGGTTAGTCCCAAAAAATGATATAAATTTGCTATAAAATGACTATAAAACATCCAAGAATTGTAGTATAACAACATGGCACAATCAAAAATTATAGATACGTTGGAGACGTATCAGCATCCCCAAGCTTAATTCCTGCTCGTCCTCGGGTAGGTCAATGATAAAAACAGAATTTTGATGTGGAATGTTGCCTAACATGTTCATCACATATTCGTTTCTTTTGTAGCATGGACATTTGGACTTTTAGATGGTTCAAAGCAATAGTCTATATTTGACATGAATACTTCAATACTCAAGCATATTAACAAGTAACCATGTCCTACAAAATGTCAACACTAAAGAAAGTTATTGAAAGGACATGCAGTGCCCCCATGTGTGGTTTTGGTAATTGATGACAATCTCTATGGACTAACGGTTTCCTTGAGTTATATTTGAAGGATTTGTCCATAGGATTGTCTTGAAGTACATGTGTTGGTTTCAAGGAGTTTATGAGATGGCCAAAGTGCTTTTCAAGGAATTATCTAAAGATTGGTCATGTGAGAGTTGAGCTTATTGCAAGCATGTCTTGAAGAAGAAGATTGTGTGATCATTCAAGTTTACCTTCAAGACATCATCCTAATGTAGAGAGTTGGAAAGATTCAAGGTTGATCAAGACTAAGTACAGAGAGTGATTCAAGGTGATCAACACACAAAGCGAACAAGTTGTACCGAGAGGGACCAAGTGATCCCATGGTATGGTAAGCATTGTCCGTTACACTTTGTGTACTAACCCATGGTCCATGTGAGAGTTCTTTGTGGGGTTAGGTATGTTTCCATGGTCTTGCATCAAGAGGAAGATCTCATACAACCCATGGAGGATGACATCAAGTGGTGATCGTCATCAAGTTTGCAGTGTGCAAGTTCATGTGGAGCAACACGAAGAGTGACTCACCCATAATGGAGTATGGGGGAGCAATCAAGCTTGAAGCTTGTCGTCCATTGTGGTGTCAATGGAATTTTGAAGATGTGCCGAAGAGTGTCTCAACCATAGTGGAGTATGGGGGAGCAATCAACTAGTCTTCATCGAGCCAACACAATCAAGAAAGGTGGTCCAACTTGAGGAAGTCAAGATCGTCATCATCTAGCTCAAGTGGACTATGTGCAAGGTAAAGGTTTGCCCTTGATAGGTTTTCTATTTTACCGGTCTCATAGTGGTAGTTGGGAGACCGGGTTGTAGGATCGATTGCCGTACTATCAAGGGGGGCTCTCTAGTGAGTAGCTTGATCGTATCGTTCGTCGAGAGCTCAAACCATTGCATCCTTGCATCATCTCTCTTGGTTCTTGTTTGGTTCTTCTCCTTGTGAGTTTTGGATCTCATGGTCACCTTCTTGACAAGCTCGAGTTCATCGAAAACCGATTTCATATGCATCTTATTTTGTGTTTTTGGTATTGGAGTTTTTACCGGTCTTAATTGAGGAAGGGTTCTCACCATTTTATTTTGGGTATTTTCTCAATTGCTTTTTCTTGATATTTCTATTAAGATTGTGTTTGCTCTTGTCCTTAGCTTTCCAACAAACTTGATTTCGTCAAATTCGGAGCTCGTATGTGTAAGTTGTGGCTGTTTTGATATTGCTTGTTTTACATAGAGAGGTTGTACCGCCCCATAGAGAGGTTGTACCGGTTGACCGGTACAACCGGTGTTTGGAGCGGTTGTACCGCTCCAGAATTGGTCCGGAGGTTGTACCGGCCATGTACCGCTCTACCACCGGACTAGTTTCTGTTGTGGTGAGGTTGTTGGGCGGTTGTGGGCCGGTTGTACCGCTTATTTCCTGTTACCGGATGTACCGGTGCTCATAGCGGTTGTACCGCTCCTATGTTTTTTTGCACATAACGGGCAGATTCGTGGGGACCTATTTAAGGGGGTCTTCTTCCCCAATGGTTCCCCAACTCTTGAGCTCGTTTTTGCCCCCATCGTTGACCTTCTTTGAGCTTGCTAACTCTTAATCCCTCCATGGATTCTTGCTAGTTTTTGAGGGAAAAGAGAGAGGAGATCTAGATCCACACTTCCACCAATCACTTTCTCCTCTATGTGAGGGGAACCCCTTGGATCTAGATCTTGGAGTTCTTGGTGTTCTCCTTCATGTTCTTCCTCTCATTTTCCTCCCTAGTATTAGTTGCTTTGGTGGGATTTGGGAGAGAAGGACTTGGGCACTCCGTGTGCCCTTGCCGTTGCATTTGGTGCATAGGTTTGAGTTCTCCACGGTGATACGTGGAAGTTACAAGTTGAGAAGCTTATTACTCTTGGGTGCTTGGTACCCTTGAGCTTGTTCCTCATGGGTGCTTGGACGCCCTAGATGGTTTGTGGTGTTCGGAGCTCAATCATTGTGGTGAAAATCTCCGGGCAAGCGTCGGGGTCTCCAATTAGGTTGTGGAGATCGCCCCAAGCAATTTGACGGGTTTTGGTGACCGCCCCCAAGGGTTGCCAAAGTGTACGGGTTCGGTGACCGCCCCCAAGGGTTGCCATTTGTACGGGTTCGCTGACTGCACTCAAGGGTCCCTTAGTGGAATCACGGCATCTTGCATTGTGCGAGGGCGTGAGGAGATTACGGTGGCCCTAGTGGTTTCTTGGGGAGCATTGTGCCTCCACACCGCTCCAAACGAAGATTAGCATCCGCAAGGGTGTGAACTTCGGGATACATCATCGTCTCCACGTGCCTTGGTTATCTCTTACACGAGCCCTTTACTTATGCACTTTACTTTGTGATAGCCATATTGTTTATTGTCATATATCTCTCTATCACTTAGTTGTTTATCTTGCTTAGCATAAGTTGTTGGTGCACATAGGTGAGCCTAGTTGTTGTAAGTTTTGTGCTTGACAAAATAAAAACTGCATAAAATTAAATAGATAGGCCCTTCGCAGAGGGAACTAGAGAGTTGTAGAGGTGCCAGAGGTCACAGCTTAAATTGAGAGATAAAATATTTTGAGAGGCATGCTTTTCCTGTTAATGAAAACGACCGATTAATTCCCAATATTTTCCATGCTAGATACATCATAGGCGGTTCCCAAACATAAAATAAAGTTTATTTCTTTTTCCACCATTCTTTAACAATCCATGGCTAGTCATATCCATGGGTTCCTTCCATACCAACACTTTTCAAGGGATTTATTATTTAACAACATAAAGTAAATTTATTTTTTATTTCAGGACTGGGCATCCCTATTACCGCCACACTCTCATGCAACGACAAGTGAATAAACACTCATCTTGAGAATAACACATCTAGCATGCAAAAATATTGGCCACCCCTGCAGCTTCATGAGCGGTACGGGCACACAAAAAGGAAATTCATTTTGAAAATTAGAGTTGGCACATACAAATTTACTTAGAACAACACAGAAATACCGCATATAGGTAGGTATGGTGGAATCATATGGAAAAACTTGGTTTAAGGTTTTTGGACGCACAAGTAGTATTTCTACTTAGTACAAGTGGAGGCTAGCAAAAAGATTGAGAAGCAACCAACCATGAAACGAAAATTCTCATAAATGAGCATTAAGCATAATTAAAACCAAATAATGCACCACAAGTAGAAAGTAATTTCATTGCATAACTATTGACTTTCGTGCTTGCATAGGGAATCACAAACCTTAACACCAATATGCTTACTAAAGCATAATTGCTCACCACCATGACTCACATATTACTATCATTGTATCTCAAAACTATTAAAAAGAATCAAGTTAATCTTGCCCAATGATCTTCATGAAAGTTTTTGTTGTATCCCTCTTGAATATTTATCACTTTGGGACTAGTTTCATATATTCCTATTGCTTTTGACAAGCTCAAACAAATTTACTAACTTTCAAATAAATCTTAGTGAAGCATGAGAATATTTCTTCAAAAAAAAGCACATCGTGCTCAAAAAGATATAAGTGAAGCACTAGAGCAATTCCATAGCTCAAAAATTTAAGTGAAGCACATAGAACAATTCTAACAAATCATAGCATAATTTTTGCTCTCTCAAATAGGTGCATCCAGCAAGGATACTTGTGACAAACTAAAAATCAAAACAAAAAAAGACTCGTATAATGCAAGACGCTCCAACCAAAACTCATGATATGTGACGAAAAAAATATAGTTCCAAGTAAAATTACCGATGGTTAATAGAAGAGGGGATGCCTTCCTGGGCATCACCAAGCTTAGTTGCTCGGTTCTTCTTGAATATTAACTTGGGGTGCCATGGGCATCCCCAAGCTTAGGCTCTTTTCACTCCTTATTCCTTCATCCATCGTGATCTCACCCAAAACTTGAAAACTTCAATGACACAAAACTTACCAAAACCTTCGTGAGATCCGTTAGTATAATAAAGCAAATCACCACTCTAAGTACTGTTGCAAACCCATTCATATTTTATTATTGCATTATACTATAACATCCCAATTTTCAATTTGCATGTTAATCATTACATCATCATATGCATCATGCTCTTTGCATTTTTAACTGAAATCTTATTTGGACAATTTGATCCTAGAGACCTTAAGCAACTCAAGGACCATTTGAGAGAGTTGGAGGTTCTCATAAAATTCCATTTTGAATTTTTTTAAATTTGGTAAACTGGATTAAAGAAATTTTATTCGAAATTATTTTTCCAATTATTTCAAAATAAATAATGAGAGAAGATAATATGACTTCTTTAAAAACAGAGGAAATAATGGAAATTTAATTTCAAATAAAATGTTTGTTTTGATTGAATTTTAATTGAGATTCTATTCGAGTAAATTAGGAAAAAAATTGCACTTTTAAAACTGGCATTTTAGTTCAGAAAAATGTTCATGTTGTCCTAAATATTAGGAGAGGACCGTGAAAATTATTACTGAAAATTTTAGGATTTTTATTAATTTTATTTTTGGATTTTTCCATTCGGCGAAATTACTTTAAAAAAACTCCGAACTGGGCCAGCCCAGCCGAGCCAGGCCGCATCCTAGGACGCCGCCGCCGCCTCCTCCTCGTCGTGCCGGTGCCGGACTCCAGGAGGAGTTCGAGATGGACTCGCCCCGCCGCCGAGACACCTCTCCAAGTCACCGCCGCCCCCCTCTTAAATAGCCCCCCGATCCCTCCTCCTCACGCAGCCACCCACCGTCGCTCATGCCGCCTCCAAAGCTGCCACCGCCGCCGCTGCCCGGCGCCGCCACCCGCGTCGCTTAGCTGCCACCGCCGCCTTGCCCCGCTCGCCGGAGTATGTCGCAGCCGTCGCCGGTTTTTCTTCCTCGAACCGGTATAAACCATTTTAACCGCCCGGTTTTTTTCAGTTTCGCGAATTAGATCGGTTTTATTATTTTAGGGTTCGCTAATTAGCGAACGTTCACCCGAGTGTCTCTGTTAATGACTATATTCGTTCGTTAGGTTCTGTTAACGAACGTTCGTTCGTTATTCTTTTTCTTTTTAGTTTTATTCTCGGCCAGGGACCTATCCGTGAATATTTTTCTTACAGATTAGTCCCTGAACTTCAAACCCTTGCTACTTTTTACCCGTTTGTCCAAATTCTGTGAGACCAACGCCAAAATCTCGTCTCGATCCCCTCTGTTCAGATAAACAACTTGAACATGATTTTGAAAATTTAAAATTTGGTTTCAAGCAGATTTGAATTCGAATTTCTTTTGATCATAGTTTGAGTTTTGTGGCTCCGATTCGATTGACTATTTTTGCAAATCGAAGCTCTTCATTTGTACTTTCTATTCAGATCTTTTCTTTTGGGGCTTTACCTTTGAATCTTATGCTTGATTGCTTATATATGCTATTGTTTGTTCACGATAGAATTTCCGGAGTGCGAGGCTTGCTACTACGAATCTCTAGGGTTTTCCAATCGTCAGCAAGGCAAGTAACACTTTGATCATATCCCTTTATTACCCAGTTTTTATGCATTAGTTTCAACCATCAAACATTGCATGAGTAGGATTTGCATTTTTTAGGGGATGAGTAGGATTTGCTTAACACATGGGTATTGGGAAGTAGTTGATGAGGTAAGACCTATTGCCTTTATTTCAAACCCTGGGTATGTTACTACGTTATGCTTATACTACTATGCTATGCTCGTAGAAATGGTTTGGTTTGAGAGAATTCATGAAAGATGTGACAGATATAGTTAATTAAGGGATTAACTTAAGGTGGCTACTTTAATACACATCTCGGTGGATTGGTTGTGGGCACCTGGGGAATCCAGTGTTGTCCAAGGAGATCCCGGGGTATCCGTGTGATTTTCCTATGGTTCGCCAGCCAGGCTCAAAGGGGTCATAATGTTATGCATGCTGGAAACTTCCGTGTGCAGACACAAGCCATTATGGGCTCTGGCATAGTTGAGTATGTTGTGTGACCTCTTATAGTGGTAGACTAGCAGATGTAGGGGATGTAGGCGGTACTATCTACCCGTCGTAAAGAGCTAATGCTTCTAAAAGACTATGTCTCGGTCATCCGTTTCTCAAACATCATGCAGTGCGAGAAATTTAGCAGAGGAGATCGAGTCTTGTGGGGAAAAGTGCGCAAACCTCTGCAGAGTGTACAAACTAATCATGATTAGGCATGTCCCCGGTTATGGACATCTTGAGTATGTGGTACTTGAATTATTATGTTGATCTCATCACTTTACTTAAATAAATTTGTTGGGATGTTAACTTTTAATTGGGATTGAGTTGGGTTAGCTTCTCAATGTTTTCAACAAACTTTGTAGTTAAATAAAATATATTCCTTTGTTGTAGGGAAAAACTAGCTTTATGCAAATGATAACCATAGAGCCTCCACCAGCCATATATGCATATAGTGATAGCTGCTATTTGTTCATGGCTCTATAGTGTTATCTTGCCAACATATTCCGTGTGCTGACCTACACAGGCTGCAACATATTATGTTGCAGAATTTTCAGACAAAGAGTAACGTGCGCTAGGTCGTTGTCATGCACTCAGTTTTGCCGTGGAGTTGGATGGACTCTTCTACCTTCGAAGCTTCCGCTGCTATCTTATTTAGATGGCCTTCAGCCATATTATTGCAATAAGTTCTCTTTTCAGACATTCAATGTAATAAGTGTGTGATTGAACTCTGTTATAAATCCTCGAGTACTGTGTGTGTCAGTAATACCGAACCAGCGATGACACTTAAGCACAGTGACTTGACCGTCTGAGGTCGGGTCGCTACATATACCTACTTTATTCCGACTTTACGATGGTTTATACCCCTGATACAATCCATAGATTCATCAAAATAAGCACACAATGCAATGAAAACAGAATCTATCAAAAACAGAACAATCTGTAGTAATCTGAACTATAACCATACTTATGTAACTCCAAAAATTCTGAAAACTTAGGAAAAAATTAGGCCATTGGTATATAAATCTTGTGTACAAAAATCATGATTTTATCGCGCTTCTGTGATTTTTAACCATTCTGCTACTAGGTGCAAAAGTTTCTATTTTTCAACAAGATCAAATCAACTATCACCCAATATGATCCCAAAGACTTTACTTGGCACAAACACTAATTAAAGCATAAAAACGCAATCATAACAGTGGAATAATTGTGTGAGCACACAAAAACTGAAAGAAAAAGACAAAAAATATATTTTATTCATTGGGTTGCCTCCCAACAAGCTCCTTCTTTATAGCCATTAAGATAGGCTTTGAATTTTAACGATGCTCACATGAAAGACAAGAATTGAAGCACAAAGAGAGCGTCATAAAACTTGTGACAAACACATTTAACTCTAACACAATTCCTATGCATAGGCATTTGGTAGCAAATAAATTAGCAAGACAAGAAATATATAGCATATGCAAGGAAGAAAGAAACAATATCAATCTCAACATAATGAGAGGTAATTTAGTAACATGAAAACTACTACAACCATAGTTTCCTCTCTCATAATAAGTACATGTAGGATCATAATCAAATTCAACAATGTAGCTATCATATAAAATTTTCTCTTCATGATCCACATGCATAAAATTATTATAGTTTTCCAGAATAGTGGGACTAAAATTAAATAAAGTCATGACCTCTCCAAGCCCACTTTTATCAAAAGATTCATAATATTGAACACTCTTCCAAACCCACTTTTGATATTATCATAGGCATATTCATCGTGAGGTTTAAATAAATTTTCAAGATCAAAAGAATCATTATCACCCCAATCATGATCATTGCAATAAGTAGTGAAAATAACAAAACAAGCATCCCCAAGCTTGGGGTTTTGCATATCATTAACACAGTTGACATTAATAAAATTTATGATAACATCATTGCAATCATGCTTTTCATTCAAGGAGCTATCATGAATCACTTTATAAATTTCTTCGTTTAACACTTCATCACAATTTTCACATTCATTAATCTCAAGCAAAACTCCATAAAGATATTCTAGTGAACTCAATTCACTATCAATTGGTTCATCATAATTGGGTCTCTTGAAAAGATTAGCAACTTGATGAGGATCCATATCTATAGAATTTTTTAGCAAACGAAGAAGCAAGCAAATAGAAGGCACATGGCAACACAAGCAAAGGTAGCAAACAAGAAAATACGCAAAAGGGCAAACGAAAAATATTTTTTATTTTTGCAAAAACATTTTAGAAGTGGTGGAGATGAAAATGAGAGGCAAATGTCACATAAAGTAAATTTCAAGTAGATAAAATTTGTGATTAGGAACCTGGTAGATGTTGATGATGTCTCTTCGACAACGTTGCCAGAAATTCCTTTGACGTGGTTTATATTTGTGTTGGTATTTCCCCAAAGAGGAAGGGATGATGCAGCACAACTACGACAAGTATTTCCCTCTGTTATGAAACCAAGTTTATCAATCCAGTAGGAGAACCAAGCAACACTAGGTGAGGGAGTCCTAGACTAGGGGGTCCTCGGGAGGCCAGCCTATCTCTCATGGGCCGGACTGATGGGTCGCACCGTATCCCGTATGAAGACTTATTTTGCCTTGAAGTGCACCCCAAGTCATGATGGAGGATATGATGTTTCCTTCGTGTATCCAACTATCTTTAAACCCTAGTACCCCTGGTGTCTATACAAACTAGGGGGCTTAGTCCATAGAGGCTAGAAGGATAATCACCCTCCTACTAGTTAGGATTTAGTTCGTCTGATCTCGTGGTAGATCTCTCTGTAAACCCCTTATACACAAGCAATATAATCAAGTAGTACATAGGGTTTTACCTCTTAGAGAGGGCCCGAACCTGGGTAAACATCACACCCCACGTCCATTGTTCCCCATTGATCTAAGGTCCACAGTTCGGGACCCCCTACCTGAGATCCGCCGGTTTTGACACTGACACTGATGCTCTCGTTGAGAGTTCTTCTGTTGGATCGCCGAAGGGTCGATGGCTGGCCTGATCATCGAAGACGGCATTAGCACCAGGGACACCTTCATCCCAGGGCAACTTATTGTGTTTGGCAGCAGTGTCCTGCACGCCAACACGGCTGGTCACTGATGGCTCGTGTTCGTGTCAGTTTTTCCCCAAAGAGGAAGGGATTATGCAGCACAGCTACGGCAGGTACTTCCATCAGTGATGAAACCAAGTGTCGTGGGAAACCACGGCCACCTATGGGGCCATGAGCCTGATACGTCCATTTTGCATCATGTTTTCTTACTGTTATTTTTGATGTTTTTATCTATAATAATGCTTTTTGGAGTAATTGTTATGCCTTTTCTCTCATAATATGCAAGGTACACACAAAGATGAAGAATTCCGGCAGCTAGAAATTTGGACTTGGAAAAGCTACGTCATGCTACCTATTCTGCACAACTCCAAATGAGCTGAAACTTCACGAGGATTTTTTATGGAATATTTGAGGAATATTGGAGCAAATAACTACGGAGGGGCCCAGGTGGGCACAACCCTCTGGGCGCTTGAGGCCAGGCGTGCCACAGTGGGTTGTGCTCACCCAGGCCCACCTCCGGTGCCCATCTTCTGGTATATAGGTCATTTTGACCTAGAAAAAATAAGTAGATGACTTTCGGGACAGAGCGCCGTTGTCTTGAGGCGGAACTTGGGTAGGAGCACTTTTGCCCTCCGTGAACGATTCTTGAGGGAACTCTCCTGGAGGGGGAAATCATCGTCATCATCATCACCAACAACTCTCCCATCTTGGGGAGGGCAATCTCCATCAACATCTTCAACAACACCATCTCATATCAAACCATAGTTCATCTCTTGTGTTTAATCTTGTTACCGGAATAATAGATTGGTGCTTGTGGGTGACTAGTAGTGTTGATTACATCTTGTAGTTGATTACTCTATGGCTTATTTGGTGGAAGATTACATGTTCGGATCCAATATGCTATTTAATACCCCTCTGGTCTTGAGCATGATTATCATTTGTTAGTTGTTACTTTTGTTCTTGAGGTCACGGGAGAAACCATGTTGCAAGTAATCATGTGAACTTGATATGTGTTCGATATTTTGATAGTATGTATGTTGTGATTCCCTTAGTGGTGTCATGTGAACGTTGACTACATGAAACTTCACCATATTTGGGCCTAAGGGAATGCATTGTGGAGTAGCAATTAGATGATGGGTTGCGAGAGTGACAGAAGCTTAAACCCCAGTTTATGCGCTATTCCGTAAGGGACCGATTGGATCCAAAAGTTTAATGATATGGTTAGAATTTATTCTTAATACTTTTCTCGTAGTTGCGGATGCTTGCGGGAGGGTTAATCATAAGTTGGAGGTTTGTTCAAGTAAGAACAGCACCTAAGCACCGGTCCACCCACATATCAAATTATCAAGGTAGCGAATACAAATCGAACCAACATGATGAAAGTGACTAGATGAAATTCCCGTGTACCCTCAAGAACGCTTTGCTTGTCGTAAGAGACTGTTTTGGCCTGTCCTTTTCCTCAAAAGGATTGGGCTACCTTGCTGCACTTTTTTTTACTACTATTGTTACTTTCTCATTACAAATTATCTTGCTATCAAACTACTCCGCTACTTACAATTTCAGCACTTGCAAACACTACCTTGCTAAAAACCACTTGTCATTTCCTTCTGCTCCTCGTTGGGTTTGACACTCTTACTTATCGAAAAGAGCTACAATTGATCCCCTATACTTGTGGGTCACCATGGCCATTTTTTGGCGGCGTTGCCGGGGAGTGAAGCTCCTTTGGTAAGTGAAATTTGGTAAGGAAACATTTATATAGTGTGCTGAAATTTATTGTCACTTGTTACCATGGAAAACAATCCTCTAAGGGGTTTGTTCGGGGTATGTTCACCTCGACCAGAACCTCAATTAGATAACCCTCAACCTACTGCACCTACTGAAAATATTGAATATGAAATTCTTTCGGGTATGATAGAACAACTGCTAGCTAATCCTTATGCAGGAGATGGAACCGAACATCCTAATATGCACTTGATATATGTAGAACAAATTTATGGATTGTTTAAGCTTGCAGGTTTACCCAGGGATGAAGTTATGAAAAATGTGTTCCCTTTTATCTTTGAAGGGAAAAGCATTGGCATGGTATAGGCTATGTGATGATATTGGTTCTTAGAATTGGAATCGATTGAAATTGGAGTTCCACCAAAAAAATTATCCTATGCATCTAGTTCATCGTGATCGGAATTATATATATAATTTTTGGCCTCGTGAAGGCGAAAGTATCGCTTTAGCTTGGGGGAGGCTGAAGTAAATGCTATATTCATGCCCCAATCATGAGCTCTCAAGAGAAATTATTATCCAGAACTTTTATGCTCGGCTTTCTCGTAATGATCAAACCATGCTTGATACTTCATGTGTTGGTTCTTTTATGAAGAAGACTATTGAATTTCCGTGGGATCTTTTGGAAATAATTAAACGCAACTCTGAAGATTTGGAACTCGACGAAGGTAAAGAGTGAGGTATTAAGCTTAAGTATGATTGTGTTAAATCTTTTATGAATACCGATGCTTTTCAAAAGTTTAGCACTAAATATGGACTTGACTCTGAGATAGTAGCCTCGTCTTGTGAATCATTTGCTACTCATGTTGATCTCCCAAAAGAGAAGTGGTTTAAATATCACCCACCTATCAAGGAAGAAATCAAAGAACCGGTACCAGTTAAAGAAGAAACTATACTTTATAATGTTGATCTGGTTGTTCCTTCTGCTTATATTGAGAAACCACCTTTCCCTGTGAGGATAAATGAACATGCTAAAGTTTCAACTGTGGTTAACAAAAGCTGTATTAGAACTCCTAAACCTGATGAACAAATTAAAGTAGAACCTAGCATTGCTATGGTTAAAGATCTTTTGGAAGAAGATATGGATGGGCATGTTATTTACTTTTGTGAAGAAGCTGCTAGAATTGCCAAACCTGATAAAAAAAGATAACATAGACCTGTTGTTGGCATGCCCGTCACCTCAGTTAAAATAGGAGATCACTGTTATCATGGTTTATGTGACATAGGTGCTAGTGTGAGTGTTATTCCTTACACCTTATATCAATAAATTATGAATGACATAGCACCCGCAGAGATAGAAGACATAGATGTTACTATTAAACTTGTTAATAGAGACACTACATCACCAATTGGGATTTTAGAGATGTTGAAGTCTTGTGTGGGAAAAAATACCCTACTGATTTTCTTGTTCTTGGTTCCCCACAAGATGACTTTTGTCCCATTATCTTTGGTAGACCTTTCTTGAACATCGTTACTGCTAAAATAGATTGTGAGAAACAAACTGTCGGTGTTAGCTTTGGTGATGAGTCTCATGAGTTTAATTTTTCCAAGTTTAGTAGAAAACTTCATGAAAAAGAATTGCCTAGTAAAGATGAATTAATTGGTCTTGCTTCCATTGTTGTACCTCCTACTGATCCACTAGAACAATATTTGCTAGACCATGAAAATGATTTACATATGCATGAAAGAAATGAAATAGATAAGATTTTCTTTGAACAACGTCCTCTTCTTAAACACAATCTGCATATTGAAACTCTAGGAAGTCCTCCTCCACCTAAAGGTGATCTTGTGTTTAGATTAAAACAATTGCCAGACACTTTGGAATATGCTTATCTTGATGAAAATAAGATATATCATGTTATTATTGGTGCTAACCTTTCAGAACATGAAGAAGAAAGATTATTGAAAGTTCTAAGGAAGCACCGGGCTGCTATTGGATATACTCTTGATGATTTAAAGGGCATTAGTCCCACTCTATGTCAGCACAAAATTAATATGGAATCTGATGCTAACCCCGTTGTTGATCACCAACATCGGTTATATCCGAAGATGAAAGAAGTGGTAAGAACGGAAATATTAAAACTTCTGGAAGCACGTATAATCTATCCTACAGCTGATAGTAGATGGGTAATTCCCGTTCATTGTGTCCCTAATAAAGGAGGTATAACTATTGTTCCTAATGATAAGAATGAACTTATTCCACAAAGAATTGTTACAGGCTATAGAATGGTAATTGATTTTAGAAAACTAAACAAAGCAACTAGAAAATATCATTACCCTCTGCCTTTTCTTGATCAGATGCTTGAAAGATTATCTAAGCACACACATTTTTTGCTTCCTTGATGGATATTCTGGTTTTTCACAAATACCTGTTTCTCAACCTCATCAAGAAAAGACCACTTTTACTTGTCCCTTTGGAACTTATGCTTATAGACGTATGCCTTTTGGTTTATGCAATGCACCTGCTACCTTTCAAAGATGTATGACTGCTATATTCTCTGACTTTTGTGAAAAGATTGTTGAGGTTTTCATGGACGACTTCTCTGTTTATCGGAAGTCTTTTGATGATTGTTTAAGCAATCTTGATCGAGTTTTGCAGATATGTGAACAAACAAATCTCGTCCTGAATTGGGAGAGGTGCCACTTTATGGTTAATGAAGGCATTGTCTTGGGTCATAAAATTTCTGAAAGAGGTATTGAAGTGGACAAAGCTAAGGTTGATGCAATTGACAAAATGCCATGTCCTAAAGATATAAAAGGTATTCGTAGTTTCTTAGGTCATGCTGGTTTCTATAGGAGATTTATCAAAGACTTTTCTTAAATTTCTATGCCTCTTACGAGTCTCTTGCAAAAGGATATTCCTTTTGTTTTTGATGATGATTGTTTAGAAGCCTTTGAAACACTCAAGAAAGCCTTAATTTATGCACATATTGTTCACCCACCTGATCGGAACTTGCCTTTTGAGATTATGCGTGATGCTAGTAATTATGCAATTGGTGTTGTTCTAGGACAAAGAGTTGATAAGAAACGGAATGTTATTCATTATGCTAGTAAAACTCTAGACAGTGCTCAACGAAATTATGCTACTACTGAAAAAGAATTCTTAGCAATGGTGTTTGCTTGTGATAAATTTAGTCCTTATATTGTTGATTCCAAAGTAATTGTTCACACTGATCATGCTGCTATCAAATATCTTATGGAAAAGAAAGATGCTAAACCTAGGCTTATTCGATGGGTTCTCTTGTTACAAGAATTTGATTTACAGATCACTGATAGAAAAGGAGCTGAGAACCCCATAGCTGATAATTTATCTAGGCTTGAAAATGTGCCCGATGACCCACTATCTATTGATGATAGTTTTCCTCAGGAGCAGTTAGCTGCAATAAATGTTGCTCATCGTACTCTTTGGTATGCTGACTATGCTAATTACATTGTTGCTAAATATTTACCACCTAGCTTTACATACCAACAAAAGAAAAAAATTATTCTATGATTTAAGACATTACTTTTGGGATGACCCACATCTTTATAAAGACGGAGTTGATGGTATTATTAGACGTTGTGTACCTGAGCATGAACATGGACAAATCCTGCGGAAATGTCACTCCGAAGCTTATGGAGGGCGTCATGCTGGAGATAGAACTGCTCACAATGTATTGTAATCTGGATTTTATTGGCCTACTCTCTTCAAGGATGCCTGTAAGTTCGTATTATCTTGTGATGAATGTCAAAGAATAGGTAATACCGGTAAGTGTCAAGTAATGCCTATGAATTATTCACTTGATGTTGTACCATTTGATGTTTGGGGATTTGATTACATGGGACCTTTCCTTCCTCTAATGGGTACACACATATTTTGGTTGTTGTTGATTATGTTACTAAATGGGTAGAAGATATTCCAACCAGTAGTGCTGATCACAACACCTCTATTAAAATGCTTAAGGAAGTTATTTTCCCAAGGTTTGGAGTCCCTAGATATTTAATGAGTGATGGTGGTTCACACTTTATTCATGGTGCTTTCCGTAAAATGCTTGCCAAGTATGATGTTAACCATAGAATTGCATCACCTTATCATCCTCAGTCTAGTGGTCAAGTTGAACTTAGCAATAGAGAAATAAAATTAATTTTGCAAAAGACTGTCAATAGGTCTAGGAAGAATTGGTCTAAGAAATTAGATGATGCACTTTGGGCTTATAGAACAGCATATTAAAATCCTATGGGTGTGTTGCTTTATAAAATGGTTTATGGAAAAGCTTGTCATTTGCCTATTGAGTTAGAACATAAAGCATATTGGGCAATCAAAGAACTCAATTATGATTTCAAACTTGCCGGTGAAAAGAGGTTATTTGATATTAGCTCATTAGATGAATGGAGAACCCAAGCTTATGAAAATGCAAAATTATTCAAAGAAAAAGATAAAAGATGGCATGATAAAAGAATCCAAAAGCGCGAGTTCAAAGTCAGAGAATGTGTTCTTTTGTACAACTCTCATTTCAGATTCTTTGCAGGAAAACTCCTCTCAAAATGGGAAGGCCCATATGTCGTCGAGGAGGTTTACCGGTCTGGAGCCGTCAAAATAAATAATGTCGAATGTACTAACCCGAAGGTTGTCAATGGGCAACGAATAAACCATTATATCTAAGGTATGCCCATTAATGTTGAAAGTAATATTAACCAAGCTTTGACACCGGAAGAACACATAAAAGAGTCCTTCCGGAACACTCCAGAATCGTGAAAATAAGGAGGTACGTGATACGGTAAGTAAACGGACTCCAAAAAATCCACAAAAATAATTTTATCAGTTTTGGAATATTTAGAAAATTAGGAAAATAAGAAACTTCCAGGAAGCATACCCTTGTGGGAACAAGACACCAGGGCGTGCCCAGGTGGGTTGTGCCCACCTGGGACACCTTCCGGACTCCATTTTTCTACCATATGCTTGTCCTCCAAGATAAAAAAATCTATATATACTCCCCGAACCTGTTGACCACAAAATCGCGGAGAAATCCTCTGTTCTCTTTCCTTGCTGTTTTCGGTCAGATTTATCAAGCCAAGCATCATGTCTTCCTCCTCCTCCATCAACATGGAAGAAGATGCTTGGTTGATGAAGATCGAGCTGAAGAGGGAGGAGCCCACGGACATTGTCAAGAGAAACAAGGGCAAGGAGGCTACCATATATCCACCCTTGGTGGCAGAACAAGCAGTGCCGGCCGAGGAGGAAGAAGAAGATATCCTTAAGCCTTACCTTGCTCATCTTACCCCTATTGAGATTAAATCTTTTTGCATCATTGAAACAGTATGCGTGCAAAATAAGTATCTTAACCGCGAAAATATTCTGCATCAAGAGCATATCATCCATCTCCAGAGCATCATCCGTCGATTGGAGAATCTCTTGATCCTTAAGGACAGGATCGATTCATCACCACCACCTTCTTCTTCGTCATCAAAGGAGAATTGAGTATTGGGTATGGGCACTTCCCTTGGCTTCCGCCAAGCTTGGGGGAGGTGCCCCGGTACCGTATCATCCCACTATCTTTTTACCTTTACTTATTTTGGTTTGATCTTTTGGTTTAGAAGAATAAAAGTTTAGTTTGATCCTTTCTTCTTTGAGACTTTGCTTAGTGATCTATCCTTTAATCGTGTGCAAGTTATATAATAAAGTGTAGTTTAAGTTTTTGCTTTCTTCACTTTCATGTTGCCAATAAAAGAAAAGAAAGAAGAAATAAAAAGAGAAAGGAATTAAATAAAAGAAAGGAAATAAATCAAGAAGAATTAATAAGGGAAGAGAAGATTCACATATAAATATACTATCCTAGAAATCTTTTCTGATTGTGAGCCCTCATCAAAATATTATATGCCAAAATTGTTGGCGTTGGACAAGGAAGACAACTTAATGGTTTATGTTTGTTTATATTCACATAGAAGTCATATATTGTCATAGATCCTTCAACATGTGGTGCTTGCCCCCTATCTTTGCTAGCCAAGTTTTTTGCACTAAGTAGAGATACTACTTGTGCATCCAAAAACCCTTAAACCCAAATCTTATTTTCAAGTATCCACCAACCTAGGGATTGAGCAAGATCCCTGAAGTAAGTTGTCATCGTTGCAAAAAGGCAATAAAAATTGCTTCTAAATGTGTGAGATCATTTAGTGTAAGAGAAATTGAGAGTTGCACGAACTTTTGATGGTGAAGAATAAAAGAGACAGACTGCATAATAAAGGTCGCTATCACAAGGGGCAATGTAACGTGACGTTCTTTTGCACTAAGGGGTTGAGCATACAAAAAAATAAGTGCATGGAAACCTCTGCTTCCCTCTGCGAAGCGCATATCTTTTACTTTTATGTATTTACTTTTATGCAAAGAGTCAAAGTTTTCCTTCTATTCCTTTTATTTTTCTCCTTTGGAAAGCATCATGTGGTGAGGAAAGATCTAGGCACATATGTCCAGTTGCATATATATAGCATGAGTTATTATTGTTGACATCACCCTTGAGGTGAATACGTTGGGAGGCGAAACTATAAGCCCATATTTTTCTATGTGTCCGGTTGAAACGTTTTGCTCATGTGTACGCGGTGAGTGTTAGCAATCATAGAAGACTATATGATGGTTGAGTATGTGGACTTGTCTAAAGGCTCCGATACATGACCCTTCCTGAAAAGATGATGAATTGTAGTTGCAAAGTTGACTAAGAACATAGTTTTTTAGTTTTTAATAGAGTTTTTGCTTTATACTTCGATTGTGTGATGAATTGTCACTTATTCATGATAAGTCTTATGTTTAATTTTTTTGATGTTATAATGATTAACATGATTCTTCTATGTCCGTATATTGTTTTTATCGACACCTTTCTCTCAAAGCATGTGGACATGGTTTTCGATTTCGATTTTCGCTGGAGGACAAGCAAGGTCTAAGCTTGGGGAAGTTGATACGTCCATTATGCATCATGTTTTCTTAGTGTTATTTATGATGTTTTTATCTATAATAATGCTTTTTGGAGTAATTCCAATGACTTTTGTCTCATAATATGCAAGGTACACACAAAGAGGGAGAATTTCGGCAGCTAGAAATCTGGACCTGGAAAGCTACGTCAGGCTACCTATTCTGCACAACTCCAAATGAACTAAAACTTCACGAGGATTTTTATGGAATATTTGAGGGATATTGGAGCAAATAACTATCAGAAGGGGCCCACCAGGTGGGCACAACCCACCTGGGCGCGCCAGGGAGCCCAGGCGCGCCCTGGTGGGTTGTGCTCACCCAGGCCCACCTCTGGTGCCCATCTTCTGGTATATAGGTCATTTTGACCTATAAAAAATAAGGAGAGGACTTTCGGGACGAGGCGCCGGCGTCTCGAGGCGGATCTTGGGCAGGAGCACTTTTGCCCTCCGGCTGAGCGATTCCGCCGGGGGAACTTCCCTCTCGGAGGGGGAAATCATCGTCATCATCATCACCAACAACTCTCCCATCTTGCGGACGGCAATCTCCATCAACATCTTCAAGAAAACCATCTCATCTCAAACCCTAGTTCATCTCTTGTGTTCAATCTTGTTACCGGAACTATAGATTGGTGCTTGTGGGTGACTAGTGTTGATTACATCTTGTAGTTGATTACTATATGGTTTATTTGGTGGAAGATAACATGTTCAGATCCGATATGTTATTTAATACCCCTCTGATCTTGAGCATGATTATCATTTGTTATTAGTTACTTTTGTTCTTGAGGTCATAGGAGAAATCATGTTGCAAGTAATCTTGTGAATTTGATATGTGTTCGATATTTTGATAGTATGTATTTCGTGATTCCCTTAGTGGTGTCATGTAAACGTCGACTACATGAAACTTCACCATATTTGGGCCTAAGGGAATGCATTGTGGAGTAGCAATTAGCTGATGGGTTGCGAGAGTGACAGAAGCTGAAACCCCAGTTTATGCGCTATTCCGTAAGGGACCGATTGGATCCAAAAGTTTAATGCTATGGTTAGAATTTATTCTCAATACTTTTCTCGTAGTTGCAGATGCTTGCGGGAGGATTAATCATAAGTAGGAGGTTTGTTCATGTAAGAACAGTTCCTAAGCACCGGTCCAACCACATATCAAATTATCAAAGTAGTGAACACAAATCGAACCAACATGATGAAAGTGACTAGATGAAATTCCCGTGTACCCTCAAGAATGATTTGCTTATCATAAGAGACCGTTTTGGCCTGTCCTTTGCCTCAAAAGGATTGGGCTACCTTGCAGCACTTTTGTTACTACTATCGTTACTTGCTCATTACAAATTATCTTGCTATCAAACTACTCTACTACTTACAATTTCAACACTTGCACACATTACCTTGCTGAAAACCACTTGCCATTTCCTTCTGCTCCTCGTTGGGTTCGACACTCTTACTTATCGAAATGAGATACAATTGATCCCCTATACTTGTGGGTCATCAGAGCCCCTTGTGGTTCGGCGGGGGATTAGCACATTGCACAAAGAGCAGAGAAGCGTAGTGCAGCACGGCAGAGATCACACGGGCAGTTTTACCCAGGTCCGGGCTGCCACAAGGCGTAAAACCCTACTCCTTCTTTGGTGGATTGATGGTGGACTGTAGTGGAAAACGCAGCGCCCTTGCCCGGCAGGGTTGCCTCAGGGCGAGAGCGGCTACGCGTGTATGAGTGTACAAAGGTCTGAGTCCTCTCTATGGTTGCCATGGGCCTCCTTTTATAGACTAACGGGTTACAACAGCGGCAAACCAGTCATTGTGTACTGATTAGATAGAAAACAGTGCTGTCATAGCTAACTCTGCAGGCGGGACAAAGTGCATTAAATGCGCCGCTTAGTGTCACATCAAGATGTGCCCGGCAAGCCTTGCTGGGCTATTTTGCCAGCTTCGCGACTGCCTGCTTGACACGTCTCTGGACGGGTGTAATTGGGAGATGATTCTTGTAGGAAGTGGCTGCCATGTGGCAAGAACAACCACTTAGTCACTTGGGGTCTTCACACCGCACCGATCGGTGACTTGCGTCGATGTGAGGTGGAGCGGTGAAGCCTTGGCGGGGTAGTTCTCCCTTGTTGTGCCCGGCAGGCCTACCGGGGCGGTCAGGAGGCTTGTCTTCTGGGAAACCTCGACCTTGCCAGACTCGCCTGCCCGACAAGGGAGGTTTTCTCTTGGTGATATCTTACTATTCCTGGCTTGACTTGGTCTTCTTGATCCTCCCCCTTGACGCCTCAAAGAGCTTATCCCTCTTGCTTGGTTTGCTCTAGGACCTTGCAATCTTGATCTTAGGCCTGTGCATAGTCTGGGCAATAGACCCTTGTCGAATTTCGGGTTCCGGCAGACCCTTGAGGTTTGAACACTGGGGTGCGCGCGGAGATCTTTCCCCTACCAGCTCATGCGTGAATGGTTAGCGAGGGATCTAAACTATGAACGATGAACAACACAGAGAAACGGGGTTTATATCTTGGTTAAGACCCTTTGATGTGGTGTAAAACCCTACTCCAGTGTGTGGTGTGGTGGATTGCCTCAGGGGCTGATGATGAACAGTACAAAGGAAGAACAGCCTCACGAGGGGTGTTCTTGGGCTGGTGCGATGAACTGCTTGGGTGAGTTCGATCGCCTCTCTTTCTCTCTGCTAGGGCTCTATCTGATAGGTCTCTTCCAGATGCCTCTACTCTGTGGTGGCTAGCTCTATTTATAGAGGGAGGCCCTGGGCCTCTTCCCAAATAATGAGCGGGAAGGGCGCCAACAATTGGCCATTTTGAAGGGGAACATCTAGTACACTTATCTGACTAAAGTTGGTCTTGGCTGCCAAAGGCTCGGCAGTGGCGCGCCGTCCTAGGCTCCACGATGACCTCCTCCCTGCCGCTCTGTTGGTCTTGGTCTTGTTGCACCGAAGCGGTAACCTTTGCCTGATGCCTTGGCCTGTGCTTGCCTCCTTTGGACCAAAGGGGAAATGAGGACACTGCGCAGGCTGGCGCCCGCCTGGCGCCCGTCTGGCTTCGATCGTCATGGCTTGCGTCACAGGGCACCCTCATGAGGTACCCTGCCTTGATCTCTCCGCCTCCTCGTGAGCCTGCCTGACGAGGCTGTTCCTGAGGATGGTTCCTCTCATCCGCCCTGCGAGGCTTGGCCCCTTGCGAGGGTCTTGAGCTTGAGCTGATGAGGCTGGGCCACGCTGGGCCACCACTTGAGCCACGCCGTAGGCCGCAGGCAGACAAGTCTGGGGACCCCTGCCCTAACGCCGACAGAGCCCCGGCCCAAGGCGCGCCCGGACTTGGCTTAGCAGAAGCGAAGGGGCAAGTGAAAGGCCATGGCCCCAACAGCCTACGGCGTTGGGCGCCGCGTGGCGATTGATTGGTCGTGGGCGTCTCCGCTTCCCCATGATGCCTCATTACACGGCTGGCTAAGCGGACCCAGGGTTGCACACAACCATTCCCCTTCCGCCGTCCGCGCACTCCCGGATCTTCCTTCTTCCTCTGGCTCCAACTTCCGCCGTCAATCCAACTCGGACTCTCACCCTTCCTGTCGTCATGGCGCCAACGAAGAAGGAAAAGGGGAAGAAGCCCGCATCTTCGTCCCGCTCGCCTCCAGTGGTGGCCCCCGCCGTCGATCGATCTATCATACTCAACCCCGAGGCCTTGGGCAAGGTTCGCTCTGCTTTTGCCACCATCTTCAATGAGTGCGGCAGGACCACGGCATGGCCTGCGTCCCATCCCTCCCCGGCAGGATTGTCACGGAGGTCCGGTTCTTCACGATGCCCCGTGGCGGCGTCCAGTTCCCCTTTTCCGCTTTCTTCAATGCGGTGCTCTCTCACTATCAGATCCACATGATGCATCTCGGGCCTGAGTCCATTACCCTTCTGGCTATCTTCGCCTTTGTTTGTGAGGCAATGGTGGGCGTCCCTCCTTCTGTTGCTCTGCTGCGTCACTTTTTCTCCTTGCACCTGAGTGACCCTACTCAATGCTTGGGGTGCGTGAGCTTCCTTGCGGTGCCAGAGACGGCTGCTTCAGGGATTGATTTCAGACTCCCTCCCCCTGAGGCCAAGTTCAGAGAGCGGTGGTTGTATGTGGATGTTGGGGTGTTCAGCCCCTGCTCTCGCATCCTACCTCGCCTGTTGTTCCCAACTCAGGCTGGGGTCACGAGACGCTCGCGGACACCCGGCTTGCATTCGTCTGGCGCCGCTTCGAGAGCTTGACGGCGCCCAAGGTGGTGAAGGAGTTCCTCCAATGTCGCATTGCTCCTATCCAGCGCCACTCTTACCGAATGTGGGACTTTGCGGGACACAAAGACCGCATGCGGCTTCAAGAGGAGGATTTGGCGCCTGAGGTGCTGAAGACGGTGCTCAGGGTCTTTGTTGGTGATCCTTCCCCAGGCAGCCTTCGACATGATGGTGCCCTCTTGTATCTCTGCTCGGGCAGGGCCGATTTTGTGAAGCAGATGCCTAGCTTCGACGAGTGGGGGCTGTGCCCGGTTGGCCTCAGGGGACCTCGCGAGAACCCAATTGCTGTGGTAGCTCTTCTGGTCGCCCAAAGTGGCTCTGTCTCCGGTGATGAAGCAGGGAGACGAGAACCATCGGGAGTTGAAGGAGATGACGTTGAGGTGGTGACGCCGCGTGAAACCCCGAGGGCCGCATCTCTCGGAGCTCGTTCCGGAATGGTGACAGGTGAGGAGCCGCGGCCTCCGGCTCCCGAGGTTGGGGCTCCCGAGGCCCCCATCGTCCCTCGTGAGGCAGCGCCTGGGGGCGTCCCCCAGGCTTGTCCCATTGACGCTGATCTTCTTGCCGCCTCCTCCATGCCACAAACCGACCCCTGCGCCGAGCGCTTAGCAGGTTCCGCGTAGACTTCGCGGCCCTCCGCAAGAGGAAGGAGGCCTCGGGCGGTGATGATCGCCCTTGCCGCTTGCTGAAGTGCAGGAGGTACTTCGCCACGGACGAGTAGGTCTTCTTTGCCCTCTGCTCCTCTACTTCTTGGTTCTTGCAGCTGACTGTGACCTTTCAGGGCCCTTCCCACCGAATTCGCGTAGGCGGCTAAGGAGCCATCTCCCCAAGCTCCGTCTTCGTTGCTGGTCCCTGGTGCACCGTAGGTGGCTAAGCAGCGCCCTCATCACTCAGCCGGTCGGAGAGGTGACCCGTTCGGCTGAGTGTCCCGAGCCTGTGCGCCTGCTGTCTTCCCTTCACGATTTCCTCCGGGGCACAGCCTGCGTGCCCCGGCTCCTTCCTTGGTCGTGGACAGCGATTGGTTAAAGTCAATCTTCAGCTCCTCTTCCGGGGACGGACCGGCGCCAGGCCCTGCTCCTGGCGTGGCCCGTCCGGCGATTGTCGGGGAGCCAGCCCCTGCCATGCGGGAGGAGGCGCGTCACCTCCGGGCCCCCCGCATACTCCAGCAGCTGAGGGGGACGCGGAAGACGTGCTCAGGCGTGCTCGCGAATGCCGCGTCCTTCATCAAGAACTTCTCCATGGGGCGACGGCTGTGGTGAACCGGCTCGGGGCGGAGCTCACCGGCGAAGATGCGTGTCTTGAGGCAGAGGGTTTGCGCCTTGCCGAGGAGAGGCGCAAGTTGAAGGTAGTCGTTGCCCTCGCGCGTCACCAGCGTGACCTTGACAATCTGAAAGGTCGAGGCGCTGGCGGCCTCGCGAGAGGCTTGCTCCCGAGCCGTCGAGGAGGCCCAGGAAGCAGATCGTCGGCGCCGGGACGCGGAGGAGCGTGCGTGGGAGCTCCAAGCCTAGAGCAACTCTCTGGAGGAGCAGGTGGAGTTGCACCAGGCTGCACTTGCGTCGTTGAAGGGGGCTTCCGTCGACCAGGCGGAGCTTCAGAAGCGCGAGGAAGCGTTGTTGCTGGTGGCTGCCGAGCGCAACCTCGACCTTGAGCGGTTGGAGATGAGGGAGCGCCTGGTGACTCAGGCGGAGGACGAAGTTGCCGCGCGCGAGGCCCGAGCCCAAGAAGAGGTCGACCGCCGCGTAGCGGAAGCCCGCTCAGGCCTTGAGCGCCAATATGGGTTGAGGTTGGAGTTGGTCAGGGCCGAAGCTGAGGGCAGGACCACGGCCCTCAAGGCCAAGCTAGATGAAGTGACGCGGGGTGCGGACGCCTCCGCAGCCGCTCTTCGTCCAGCGCAGGAGGAGCTGACCTCCTCCCGCGCCGAACTGCTTCTTCTCCGGCAGAGGGTTGATGGCACCGAGGCCACCGCACGGCAAAACAAGGACGAGATCCGCCAGAGGCGGGTTCTGGAGCACGAGCATGCCCCCATGCTCCGTACGCTCAGGGAACGGGCAAACACGGCCCTTGGCAACATTTGCGAGGCCGCTACTGAGGAGCCGCATGAGACCAATTATGCCGGCAACCTCCAGTATTTTGCTAATGTGGTGACGCTCCTAGAGAACCGCGCCGAGAGGTCTCGTTGGCTCGTCGATGAGAGGAGCCGAGCCTTGCTCGGGCGCGCCTTGTCCCGTGTCTTCAGTTATCTGCAGGGCAGGGATCCCCACTTCGACTTCGATGCCGCCATCGCACCGGTGCCCATAGCCGTCCGAGGCGACCTGGCGCAATGGGTGGATGGTTACATGGATGACCTTGTCAGGGCCTTCACGTCTGATGACGATGGCGTGATCGTGGCCGCCGATGAAGGCGGCGTGGTGGACGGTCCTGGCGCTGGCGGAGGTGCTGGTGACGGTGACGATGTCAGCGACGCCGGCCGACGCCTCGGGTGACCAGAAGGCGACAAGCGACATGTCCAACTGATTGTTTGTCACTGTTGTTTATCATGTACAAAAGAGGTTCGGGCTCAGCCCTAAAGACTGTGAGATTATTTTGGGAGGGGAAGCCCCTCATGTAAAGATTTGCGATAGATGCATTGGTAATCTTAACGCTGCGCGTGAGCTTAACGGCCGGCCCGGTGGTGGGTCGGCTGGCTCATTTACCTTTTGGACCTGGTGAGCCCCGAGCGGGGCTGTGGGGGGCCATAACGCCATATGTGTCTTCTGGGTGAACCCATTGATCCTGCGATAAGAACCTCCGGAGAGGGCGTGGCGACGACCGTCCGAGCTGTGGACGCGGCTGGCCCGGCCCGGCTCGCGAGGGGGGGCAGCTGATGCTAGCTTTGGACGCAAAGCCGAAACCAGAACACGAGAGATTTCTCGAATGAGATTAAACACCCCTTCCCCAAACGCACGCAAGGCTCGAACTCAAATCCAACTTAAATTCAAATCGAAGAAACTCGTCAACAGAGAAAAAAGGCAAAAAAGCAAAAGGCCGCGTCCGGCACCTAGTCTAGTCTTCGACGTCTTCTCACCAGCGCGGAGCTAAGTGCTGCCACTGGGCGTGGGAGGGAGCCCCAGGGCCTGAGGCCGGCTCTCCTGAGACTCAGGGCGTGTACAGCCCCACTCATTATTACGTGAGAGTGTCACGGGGCGGCGAGCTTCACAGGCACTGGGCCTTCTTCACAGGTACCGGCCTTGCTTCATATCGCTAGATGAGGGCCCCGCCTTGCACCACACTCTACTGCCACTGACGGCGGCCGGAGACCAAGGACGACGCCAGCGGGGTAGAGTGGTCGCCAGCGGTTCCCCTGACGACCACGGGTCCTCTGCCGGGGGCAGGCCCTGAGGCGCCTCCCCGGCAGAGGGCCTACCTCCTGAGAACATCTTGCGCCAAGCGCCGCGGGGACGAATCCGGAACTCGGCCCCTCTCCTGCAGCCCCCGATACCCTCCTCCTAAGGGGTAAGAGGTTGCAGAGTCGGGGCAGCCACCTGTCGCGACGGCCTGTACCTCCTGCGGCACATGGTTAGCATAAGCTTGCTCTTGAGGAATTAATGGTACCACATAGTTGCTGCCACCGACGGGGTCGTCGAGGCCCTCTTGGGGTTCCTGAAAGAGCTCAGCTTGCGGTGTCTCCTCGCCCCAGCTTGGCCCAAGGAACGAGCCATGGTCTTCTTCCTGTGCGCACTCTTGATCCATCATGCGGGGCACATAAGCAGGGACGCCGCCCCGTAGGCCTCGCTGTAGTGCCCCATGTGCCACGCAGTCCGGCCCGGAGCGCCGTCTTGAGAGTGGTGGCGCGGTGGTCCGCCGAGGCCCAAGGTCACGGCGTGCACTCCTTCGCCGGCCGGAGATAGGGTCCGCGCGGCTTGCCGCCTGGTGCTGCTGGCCAGGTTGGTGTTGATTAGGCCCTGGAGCCTGCTTGAGGTTGCATGAGCGTGCATGGGGCCGCCATACGGTGTGCTCTGGGCCAGAGGTGGCAGCCGGACGCGGAAAGGAGGTGCTCCTGAGGCGGCGTCCTCCAGGAGCTCGGCGGCCCGCTCCAACAGCACGACGCGGCCGCCCTCTAGAAGCCGGGACCATAGCAGCTCTCGGGCCACCGTGAGCGCGGCCCTGGAGTTCGCCTGCTCCCGCCGGGTGTGCGGCGCCGTGGCTGCGGCGTGGCTCGAGGCTTTGGCCGCTGACCGCACCTGCCGCGGCGTGAGGGTAGGCGGCGTCTGGCCGCGTCGCTCGCGCCCTGCAGCGCCTTGCGGAGCGCGGGCTGCCTGAGGTGCAAGGTTGAGGTCGCCCTGGGCTGGCGGCACGGCGTGGGCGGGCCATGCTGCCCAGCAGTCGGTGTCGGCAACCGGTTCGCTTGACATCGAACGACGAGGTGACGAAACACGAGGTGGCGGAGGAAGGATTCTGGCGAGCCCCTACCTGGCGCGCCAAATGTCGGATTTCGGGTTCCAGCAGACCCTTGAGGTTTGAACACTGGGGTGCGCGCGGAGATCTTTCCCCTGCCAGCTCATGCATGAACGGTTAGCGAGGGATCTAAACGATGAACGATGAACAACACAGAGACACGGGGTTTATACTGGTTCGGGCCACCGATGTGGTGTAATACCCTACTCGAGTGTGTGGTGTGGTGGATTGCCTCAGGGGCTGATGATGAACAGTATAAAGGAAGAACAGCCTCGTGAGGGGTGTTCTTGGGGTGGTGCGATGAACTGCTTGGGTGAGTTCGATCGCCTCTCTTTCTCTCTGCTAGGGCTCTATCTGATAGGTCTCTTCTAGATGCCTCTACTCTGTGGTGGCTAGCTCTATTTATAGAGGGAGGCCCTGGGCCTCTTCCCAAATAATGAGCAGGAAGGACGCCAACAATTGGCCATTTTGAAGGGGAATATCTAGTACACTTATCCTGACTAAAGTTGGTCTTCGACTGCCAAAGGCTCTGACGGTGACGCCGTCCTGGGCTCCACGATGACCTCCTCCCTGCCGCTCTGCTGGTCTTGGTCTTTTTGCACCGAAGCGGTAACCTTTGCCTGATGCCTTGGCCTGTGCTTGCCTCCTTTGCACCAAAGGGGAAATGAGGACACTGCGCAGGCCGGCGCCCGCCTGGCTTCGATCGTCATGGCTTGCGTCAAGGGAACCCTCGTGAGGTACCCTGCCTTGATCTCTCCGCCTCCTTGTGAGCCTGACTGACGAGGCTGTTCCTGAGGATGGTTCCTTTCGTCCGCCCCGCGAGGCTTGGCCCCTCGCGAGGGTCTTGAGCTTGAGCTGATGAGGCTGGGCCGCGCTGGGCCCCCACTTGAGCCACGTCGCAGGCCGCAGGCAGGCAAGTCTGGGGACCCCCGTTCCCAGAACACCGACAACCCTGGGTTTGTTGCACCGACAGGAGCCCCCGGGCCTGGCCCCAATGTGCTGCTGGGTGTCGTCGCGGTAGGCCCTAACCAGTGCACACGCAAGTGAGGTAGCAGTCGCTTGTCCTTTGAGATTTTCTTTACTTTTTCATTAACCTGAGCCCAAGTCAGTTTCCGGTTCTCTTGCGCGTCGCGTAATGCCAACTGCAATGAGGGAGGTAATGGGACACGATCCACGGATTGCCCATGTCCCATGTTCACGGGGCGGTAACCGCCACCCCCACTATCCTTCCTGTTCCAAATGCCTCTGCCACGTGTATCGCATGCATTGTGCAAGGTTGGTGGCGGATGCGGAGGATGTGGGAATGAGTGCCTTGGGAGAAAGCCAGGCATTGTGGATTGGCGCAAGGGGTCGGCCTTGATTCTTCGAGCCGTTAATGGCGAGGGGGAGCTGGACTGGTCGAACGGGGCGGCAACCTCCACGAAAAAATCTGGCTCCCTTCCCTGCTTCCCTATAAAAGGGGACGCGGGGCGAGACGATTTTCTGCATCTCCCCCTTCCCCCATCCTCGTCATAGTCTTTGTCTGTCATGGTGAGAGGTCGGGTGTTCGGTGTTGCTCCAATGTCAAGAGAACTACTGCTCGACAACATCTCCCTCCTCCCTCTAAAGATGTGGGGGTGGAGCCCGCTGTGACAGGAGGCGGGAGGGGACGAGGCCGAGGTCGTCATGGCGCACGGGGCCGAGGAGGACGGGGCCGTGCTCTGGTCGCGCCCCCAGCAGACGCTCCTCCCCCGATGGAAGGCCATGTCGGAGACCAGCCTCTGGAGTTTGTTATTAGGCTTTATAAGCCTCCGCGTGGCCGCCTCCGTCTCCCCACCCCATTCGCAAGGGCGATGGAGTTCGAACAGCTGCGGGCGTTTAAACTGCACATGAGGGGCTGCGGGAATGGCAGCATACGGGTGGATTTGGATTTACCCACCCCTCATGTTATGTACTTCCGTCGTGGCTGGAAGACTTTATCCCGTGCCCATAGCTTGTCGGAAGGGCACATCCTCCATTTTAAGTTAATGGAGGCCGACTTGCTTTCCGTCAAGGTTTTTGGGAGTTCGGGTGCTGGCTTAGGATGCTGCGCGAGAGCTCTACCGACGACGAAAGCTCCTCCTCGAGCGATAGCGATGAGGAGGGCAGTGATGGCGATGACGACGGCGCCAACCGGGAGGCGACGACTCCGACTCTGGCTGAGCACCAGCCACACGGTCACCGTCAGGCGTCGGCAGCACCATCTGCACATGCATCTCCTCTCCGGCAAGGTGATTTGCCGGGGAGTTGGTGTGGTGGTGGAGATGGCGCCTCCGGCTCCTGCAACAGCCTTCCAGCTGGGCCCCGGCAGGTTTCCTCATGGGATGCAGCTTCACTCGCCATGCTGCGTCCTGCTGGCCCTGGTGGTGGCGGTTGACGGGTCGTGTCCGCCGATCTCTTCACCATCACCTTCGTCCGCGCCCTCCCGCTCCTGTCGGGCTACCTCTCCTGGGGCCCGACAGGGTCAGGCTGGGCTTCTGCCGAGGCGCCCCTTTTGCCCTCTTCACCTCTTGCCACAGTGCCTAGGAGGAGAGGGACAAGAAAGGGCATCACGGGGCACTTATCTTTTTTTAATCTAGAATCTATAGGCACTTGCCAAACTTTAGTTCAAATTATGTAACCTCTTTTATCCATGTATGAGTTCTGTAAGATCTGTACTTGTTTGATCAACATATTGATGAAAAAGATAAGTCTTGCCGGTACTTGTGCATGTAATATGTCCATGTAGAGGTAGAATGCCTCTATACTTTTAAGTAAACAAGTTTCCCCCGGTAGGCTATCCTGCCGGTACCCTCATTTTGTTGCCGCGGAGTTAGGCATGTCGGGAACAAATCGTAAAGAGGGACCAGCCACCCGCCAGACCTTTTTCGCCAAAGGTCACTGCGACCATCCTGACCGAAGCAACATTCGAGCCAAGCGATGGGAGCACCTAAGTTTCAAAGGCAGTGAGGTTTTCTTATGCACAAGTCCCTACTTACAGAACACGTATGGATAAGAGAAAGAACTTATCTGTTTGGCTTGCCGGGGATCGCAATGTTGGATCGCAATGTAGCAGCCCAGAGACGGTTCTCCTCGAGTAGCACAGCATTGTCACGCGGTACTTTTCCTGTGCTACTTCATCGTAGGCAAGCACACGAGGTGACCTGTAAATGAGTTCTGTGGGGATAACTGCTTCTGCCCCATAGATTAGGGACAAGGGAGTCTGCCCGGTAGCTCGATTTGGTGTCGTTCTGAGGGACCAAAGAACCACCGACAGCTCGTCGATCCATCGCCCGCGACACTTCTGCAGCTTATCAAATGTTCTTGTCTTGAGTCCTCGCAATACTTCTGTGTTCGCCCTCTCAGCTCGCCCATTGCTCCTTGGATGTGCAACAGAGGCAAATGAGATCTTGCTTCCGAGAGCATGAACGTATTGCATGAAGGCGTGGGTCATGAAGTGGGTGCCATTGTTAGTGATGATCCGGGCAGGGACTCCGAAGCGGCACACCAATCCTTTCAAGAACTTGATAGCTGACCGAGCAGTCACCTTTCTCATGGGCTCTACTTCCAGCCACTTTGTAAACTTGTCGATTACAACAAACAAGAATCCAAAGCCCCCGGTAGCATGGGGAAAGGGCCCAAGATGTCGAGCCCCCAGACCAAAAACGGCCATGATAAAGGGATTGTCTGAAGAGCTTGGGAAGGCAGATGGATGTTCTTGGAATGGAACTGGCAGGCTTAACATTTGGTGATCAACTCAACTGCATCTTGGAGGGTTGTGGGCCAGTAAAATCCTTGCTGGAAGGCTTTTCCCACCAGAGCCCTTGATCCAATGTGTGAGCCGCACATACCCTTGTGTATCTCTGCCAGCAGTTCCTTACCTTCTTCCCGGCAAATGCACTTCAATTTCACACCGTTGGGCCTTCTTTTGTATAGTGTGTCATCTGTGAACTGATACATAATGGCCCTCCAGGCTACTTTTTCAGCTTCATCTTGCTCTTCGGGAAGTTCTCCAATTTGGAGGAAATGGACTATGTGTCGTGCCCAAGTTGGAGCCTGAGGCTCGGCAACGAGGACTAGCGGCACCTCCTCCTTTGTGGGAGCGCACCTCTCGACCGTGAGGACCGGTGGCCTGCGGGAGGGGGCAGCTCAGTGGCTGAAGGGGTGTTGTCCCGCCAAGCTCTCTGCCGGGAGCCTCGAGAGGTTCTATCGGGAGAGGCTTATCAGAGGGGCCATTGTTGCCAGGGATATGGAGGGCTGAGTCAGATGGAGAACAAAAGTTCTTGGTTCCACAGGGAGCTTTTGTGCAGCGCACTTTGAAAGATGATCAACAACGCTGTTTTCCACACGAGGTACGTGCTCTGTTTGCAATCCATCAAAGTGCTCCTCCAGCTTTCTCACTTCCTCAAGATATGCCTTCATCAATGGACTTTCGTAATCCTTGTTGACTTGTCTCACCACGAGCTGTGGGTCTCTGCGGATGATCAGCTTTCTTGATTCCCAATTCTGTTGCAATCTTGAGCCCGACAAGGAGCCCTTCATACTCTGCAGTATTGTTGGTAGCCTTCTCCCAAGAAAAATGCATCTGAACGATGTACTTCAGGTGTTCCCCAGTGGGAGCGATGAGAAGCACGCCAGTCCTTGCACCTTGTAAGGATAAAGCACCATCAAAATACATGATCCATTCTTGAGGCGCCCCCTTGCCGGGAATAACTGTCTCCAATACTTCTTCATCAGGAGTTGGCGTCCATTCTGTGATAAACTCTGCCAATGCTCTGCTCTCGATAGTTGATGTGCTCTCAAAATTCAAACCAAAGCCGGATAACTCCAATGCCCACTCCACTCTCCTGCCGGTAGCCTCAGGGTTTCGAAGTATCCATTACAAAGGAAAACAGGTGACATCCGTGACCTCGTGGGCTTGGAAGTAGTGGCGCAGTTTCCTTGAGGCCATGATAAGGACAAAAATTAACTTTTGCATGCTAGAGTACCTGGATCTAGCCCCCTGCAATAGGGAGCTGGCGAAGTACGCTGGGCGCTGCACCACCTTTTTCTTTACCGCAACCTTGGGGTTGCCTCCGCTGCTTTGCTCTTCTCTGTCTTGATCTGCATATGACTGTGCCCGGGTGTGCTCACTTCCCTCCCCGATGGGGACACTGTCTGTGGCTACTGCTTCTTCCACTTCCCGATGTGCCACTAGTGCTGCACTAACCACTTGATTAGTTGCCGCCAGGTATAGCAGCAAGGGCTCTTGTGGTTTGGGAGCAACCAAAGTGGGCACAGAAGACAAGTAGGCCTCCAAATCTTGTAGTGTAGCATCTGCCTCTGGAGTCCACTCCACGGGTCCTGCCTTCTTCAAGATTTTGAATAACGACAAGGCATGCTCGGTAGACTTGAAATGAACCTGCGAAGCGCGGCAACACATCCAGTCAAACGCCTCACATCCTTAACTATCTTAGGTGCCTGAATCTGCTCGATAGCCTTGATCTTATCAGGGTTGGCCTCTATACCGTGATGGGATACAAAGAAGCCAAGTAGCTTGCCGGAAGGAACGCCAAACACACACTTCTCCAGATTCAGCTTCAAGTTGATCTTGCGCAGATTAGCAAACGTCTCTTCTAAGTCCTGAATGAGAGTTGATCTGTCCTTGGTTGGGACCACAATATCATCCATGTAAGCTTCAATGTTTTGGTGCAACTGTGACTCAAAACCAATTTGGACTACCCTTACAAAAGTGGATCCGGCGCTCTTCAACCCGAAAGGTATTCACGCGAAGCAGTATGTGCCACACGGGGTGATGAACAAGGTCTTCTCTTCGTCTTCCTTGGACATAAAGATCTGATGGTACGTTGTGACACCTTCGGAGATACCTGTAGAGCATCTTTATAATCACCAAGTTACGTTGTGACGTTTGATAGCACACAAGGCATTCCTCCAGTATCCGGGAGTTGCATAATCTCATAGTCAAAGGAATATGTATTTGACATGAAGAAAGCAATAGCAATAAAACTGAATGATCATTATGCTAAGCTAACGGATGGGTCTTGTCCATCACATCATTCTCCTAATGATGTGATCTCATTATCAAATGACAACACATGTCTATGGTTAGGAAACCTTAACCATCTTTGATCAACGAGCTAGTCTAGTAGAGGCTTACTAGGGACACAATATTTGTTTATGTATACACACATGTCTTTAAGTTTCCGATCAATACAATTCTAGCATGAATAACAAACCTTTATCATGATTTAGGAAATATAATAATAACCATTTTATTATTGCCTCAAGGGCATATTTCCATCAGTCTCCCACTTGCACTAGAGTCAATAATCTAGTTCACACCACCATGTTCACATCGCCCTGTGACTAATACCCAAAGAGTTTACTAGAATGAATAATCAAGTTCACATCGCCATGTGACTAACACGCAAAGAATATTAAGGTGTGATCATGTTTTGCTTGTGAGAGAGGTTTAGTGAACGGGTCTGCCACATTTAGATCCGTATATATTTGGCAAATTTCTATGTCTACAATGCTCCGCATGGAGCTACTCTAGCTAATTGCGCCCACTTTCAATATGTATCCAGATCGAGACTCAGAGTCATCCGGATTGGTGTCAAAGCTTGCATCGACGTAACTCTTTACGACGAACTCTTTATCACCTCCATAACCAAGAAACATCTCCTTTGTCCTCTTTAGGTACCTAAGGATAATTTTGACCGCTATCCAGTGATCTACTCCTGGATCACTATTGTACCCCCCTTGCCAAACTCATGGCAAGGAACACAACAGGTCTGGTACACAACATGGCATACTTTATAGAACCTATGACTAAGCCATAGGGAATGACTTCCATTCTCTCTATATATTCTGTCGTGGTCGGGTTTTGAGCTTACTCAACTTCACACCTTGTAACACAGGCAAAAACCCTTTGTTTGACTGATCCATTTTGAACTTCTTCAAAACTTTATCAAGGTATGTGCTTTGTGAAAGTCCTATCAAGCGTCTTAATCTATCTATATAGATCTTGATGCCCAATATATAAGCAGCTTCACCGAGGTCTTTCATTGAAAAATTATTATTCAAGTATCCTTATGCTATCCAGAAATTCTATATCATTTACGATCAAAAATATGTCATCCACATATAATATTAGAAATGCTACTGAGCTGCAACTCACTTTCTTGTAAATACAGGCTTCACCAAAAGTCTGTATAAAACCATATGCTTTGATCACCTCCTCAAAGCTTATATTCCAACTCCGAGATACTTGCACCAGTCCATAGATGGATCGCTGGAGTTTGCACACTTTGTTATCACCTTTAGGATCAACAAAACCTTATGGTTGCATCATATACAACTCTTCTTTAAGACGTCTAGTAAGGAATGCAGTTTTGACGTCCCTTTGCCAGATTTCATAGTTATAAAATGCGGCAATTGCTAACATGATTCGGACTGAGTTAAGCATTGCTACGGGTGAGAAAGTCTCATCGTAGTCAACTCCTTGAACTTGTCAAAAACCTTTTGCAACAAGTCGAGCTTTGTAGATAGTAACATTACCATCAGCGTCAGTCTTCTTCTTGAAGATCCATTTATTCTCAATGGCTTGTCGATCATTGGGCAAGTCCACCAAAGTCCACACTTTGTTCTCATACATGGATCCTATCTCAAATTTCATGGCCTGAGGCCATCTGTCAGAATCTGGGCTAATCATAGCTTCTTCATAGTTCGTAGATTCGCCTTGTTCCAATAACATGACTTCCAGAACATGATCACCGTACTACTCTGGTGTGGATCGTGCTCTGGTTGACCTACGAGGCTCAGTAGCAACTTGATCTGAAGTTTCATGGTCATTATCATTTGCTTCCTCTCTAGTTGGTGTACGCATCACGGAAACAAATTTCTCTGATGTGCTACTTTCCAATTTGAGAGAAGGTACGATTACCTCGTCAAGTTCTACTTTCCTCCTAGTCACTTCTTTCGAGAGAAACAACTTCTCTAGAAAGGACCAATTCTTAGCAACAAAGATCTTGCCTTCGGATCTGTGGTAGAAGGTGTACCCAATTGTTTCCTTAGGGTATCCTATGAAGACACACTTCTCCGATTTAGGTCCGAGCTTATCAAGCTGAAGCCTTTTGACATAAACGTCGCATCCCCAAACTTTAAGAAACGACAGCTTAGGTTTCTTGCCAAACCATAGTTCATATGGTGTCGTCTCAACGGATTTAAACGGTGCCCTATTTAACGTGAATGCAACTGTCTCTAATGCATAACCCCAAAACGATAGTGGTAAATTGGTAAGAGACATCATAGATCGCACCATATCTAATAAAGTACGGTTACGATGTTCGGACACACATTACACTGTGGTGTTCCAGGTGGCGTGAGTGGTGAAACTATTCCACATTGTTTTAAATGAAGGCCAAACTCGTAACTCAAATATTCGCCTCCGCGATCAGATCGTAGAAACTTTATTTTCTTCTTACGATGATTCTCCACTTCACTCTGAGATTCTTTGAACTTTTCAAATGTTTCAGACTTGTGTTTCATTAAGTAGACATACCCATATCTACTCAAATCATTTGTGAACGTCAGAAAATAACGATACCCGCCGCGTGCTTCAATACTCATCGGACCACATACATCGATATGTATTATATCCAATAAGTCATCAGCTCGCTCCATTGTTCCAGAGAACAGAGTTTTAGTCATCTTGCCTATGAGGCATGGTTCGCAAGTATCAAATGATTCATAATCAAGTGATTCCAAAGTCCATCTGCATGGGGTTTCTTCATGCACTTTACACCAATATGACCAAAACGGTAGTGCCACAAGTATGTTGCACTGTAATTATCAACTTTGCATCTTTTGGCATCAATAATATGAATATGTGTATTACTATGATCGAGATTCAATAAACCATTTACATTGGGTGTATGACCATAGAAGGTTTTATGCATGTAAACAGAACAACAATTATTCTCTGACTTAAATGAATAACCGTATTGCAATAAACATGATCCAATCATATTCATGCTCAACGCAAACACCAAATATCTTTTATTTAGGTTCAACACTAATCCCTAAGGTAGAGGGAGTATGCGATGGTGATCTTATCAACCTTGGAATCACTTCCAACACACATCCTCGCCTCACCCTCAACTAGTCTCTGTTCATTTTGTAACTCCTATTTCGAGTTACTAATCTTAGCAACTGAACTGGTATCAAATACCCAGGGGCTACTATGAACACTAGTAAAGTACACATCAATAACATGTATATCAAATATACCTTTGTTCACTTTGCCATCCTTATTATCCGCCAAGTATTTGGGGCAGTTCCGCTTCCAGTGACCATTTCCTTTGAAGTAGAAGCACTCAGTTTCAGGCTTGGGTCTAGCTTTGGGCTTCTTCATGGGAGCGGTTACTTGTTTGCCGTTCTTCTTGAAGTTCCCTTTTTGTCCCTTGCCCTTTTTCTTGAAACTAGTGGTTTTGTTAACCATCAACACTGGATGCTCTTTCTTGATTTCTACCTTCGTTGATTTCAGCATCGTGAAGAGCTTGGGAATTTTTTTCGTCATCCCTTGCATATTATAGTTCATCACGAAGTTCTAGTAGCTTGGTGATAGTGACTAGAGAACTCTGTCAATCACTATCTTATCTGGAAGATTAATTCCCACTTGATTCAAGCGACTGTAGTACCGAGATATTCTGAGTACATGCTCACTGGCTGAGCTATTCTCGTCCATCCTGTAAGCAAAGTACTTGTCAGAGGTCTCATACCTCTTGACATGGGCATGAGTCTAAAATACCAATTTCAAATCTTGGAACATCCCATATGCTCCGTGGCATTTCAAAAAGTTTTTGAAATCCCAGTTCTAGGCCGTAAAGCATGGCGCACTAAACTATCAAGTAGTCATCATACCGAGCTTGTCAAACGTTCATAATGTCCGCATCTGCTCCCGCAATAGGTCTGTCACCTAGCGGTGCATCAAGGACATAATTCTTCTGTGCAACAATGAGGATAATCCTCAGATCACGGACCCAGTCCGCATCATTGCTACTATCATCTTTCAACTATTCTCTAGGAACATATCAAAAAAAATATAGGAGCAATATCGCGAGCTATTGATCTACAACATAGATATGCAAATACTATCAGGACTAAGTTCATGATAAATTAAGTTCAATTAATCAAATTACTTAAGAACTCCCACTTAAATAAACATCCCTCAAGTCTAAGTGATACGTGATCCAAATCAACTAACCCATGTCCAATCATCACGTGAGATGGGGTAGTCATCAATGGTGAACATCTCTATGTTGATCATATCTACTATATGATTCACGTTCGACCTTTCGGTCTCTAGTGTTCGAGGCCGTATGCGTACATGCTAGGCTCGTCAAGTTTAATCCAAGTATTTCGCATGTGCAAAACTGTCTTGCACCCTTTGTATGTGAACGTAGAGTCTATCACACCCGATCATCACGTGGTGTCTCAACACGACGAACTGTAGCAATGGTGCATACTCAGGGAGAACACTTTTACCTTGAAATTTAGTGAAGGGATCATCTTATAATTCTATCGCTGTACTAAGAAAAATAACATGCATAAAAGATAAACATCACATGCAATCAAAATATGTGACATGATATGTCCATCATCATCTCGTGCTTTTGATCTCCATCTCCAAAGCATCGTCATGATCTCCATCGACACCGGCTCGACACCTTTATCTCCATCGTTGTGTCGTGGTCGTCTCACCAACTATTGCTTCTACAACTATCGCTAACGCATAGTGATAAAGTAAAGCAATTACATGGCGTTTGCATTTCATACAATAAAGAGACAACCATAAGGCTCCTGTCGGTTGCCGATAACTTACAAAACATGATCATCTCATACAATAACGTATATCACATCATGTCTTGACCATATCACATCACAACATGCCCTGCGAAAACAAGTTAGACGTCTTGTTGTTGCAAGTTTTACGTGGCTGCTACGGCCTTCTAGCAAGAACCGTTCTTACCTACGCATCAAAACCACAACGCTGATTCATCAAGTTTGTTGTTTTAACCTTCAACAAGGACCGGCTGCAGTCAAATTTGATTCAACTAAAGTAGGAGAAACAGACACCCGCCAGCCACCTTTATGCAAAATTAGTTGCATGTCTGTCAGTGGAACCGGTCTCATGAACGTGGTCATCTAAGGTTGGTTCGGGCCGCTTCATCCAACAATACCGCCAAATCAAAATAAGGCATTGGTGGTAAGTAGTATGATGATCACCGCCTACAACTCTTTGTGTTCTACTCGTGCATATCATCTACGCATAAACCTGGCTCAGATGCCACCATTGGGAAACATAGCATGGAATATTAAAAAAAATCATACGCTCACGCAAGATCTATCTAGGAGATGCATAGCAACGAGAGGGGTAGAGTGTGTCTACATACCCTTGTAGACCGAAAGCGGAAGCATTTGACAATGCGGTTGATGTAGTCGAACTTCTTCTAGCTCCGACCGATCAAGTACCGAATGTACGGCACCTCCGAGTTCTGCACACGTTCAGCGCGATGGCGTCCCTCGCCTTCTTGATCCAGCAAGGTGTCTAGGAAGTAGATGAGTTCCGTCAACACGACAGCATGGTGATGGTGATGGTGAAGTGATCCGCGCAGGGCTTGGCCTAAGCACCGCGAGAGTATGACCGGGGGTGTAAACTCTGGAGGGGGGCGCCGCACACGGCTAGGCAATTGACGAGCCTAGCATGTACAGACATGGCCTGAGTCAAATTCTATTCAACTAAAGTAGGAGAAACGGAGACCTGCCAACCACCTTTATGCAAAACTAGTTGCATGTCAGTCAGTGGAACCGGTATCATGTGCATGGACATGTAAGGTTGGTCTGAGCCGCTTCATCCCACAATACTGCCGAATCAAAATAAGACGTTGGTGGTAAGCTGTATGACTATCACCGCCCACAACTCTTTGTATTCTACTCATGCATATCATCTACGCATAGGCCAGGCTCATGATGCCACTGTTGGGAATCATTGCATGGAAAACAAAAAAAATTCTACGCACACGCAGTGATCTATCCATGGAGATGCATAGCAACGAGGGGAAGAGTGTGTCTACGTACCCTCGTAGACCGTAAGAGGAAGTGTTTCACAACGCGGTTCATAAGAGTCGAACTTCTTCGCGCTTCAACCGATCAACTACCGAACGCATGACACCTCCGCGTTCTACACACGTTCAGCTCGGTGACGTCCCTCGCCTTCTTGATGCATCAAGATGTAGAGGTAGTAGATGAGTTCCTTCAGCACGACGGCATGGTGACAGTGATGGTGAAGTGATCTCCTCAGGGCTTCACCTAAGCACTACGAAAATATGACCGGGGGTGTAAACGGTGGAGGGGGGCGTCGCACACGGCTAGGCAATTGTCTGGTGTGTGCTAGCCCCCCCCCCCCCCGACATATATATATAGCTGGGAGGGAGGAGTAGCCATAGGATGTGCCCAAGTAGGAGGAATCCTACTTGGAGTCCCTCCTAAGCCGCGCACCCCCTGCCATATATAGCCGAGGGGGAAGGAAAGAGGGGGGAGAGGGAAGGAAGTGGGAATCCTAGTCCACAATTTCCTATCCCTTCTCCCCTTTCCTTCCCCTCCTTAGGTCTGCTCATATGGGCGGCGCACCAACACCTTGTCGATGGTGTGTCTCCCCTCTTGGCTCATAAGGCCCATATCTTTTGCCGGTGGATGCGCGGAACCCCTTCCGGTGACCCGAAAAGTAGCCGGTATCCTCGGAAACACTTCCGATGTCTGAATACCATCGTCCTATATATCAATCTCTGCCTCTTGACCATTTCGAGACTCCGCTTCATGTCGGTGATCTCATCCGGGAATCCGAACAAAATTCGGTCACCAAATCACGTAACTCACATAATACTATCTTGTCATCGAACGTTAAGCGTGCGAACCCTACGGGTTCGAGAACTATGTAGACGTGACCGAGACACCTCTTCGGTCAATAATGAATAGCGGAACCTGGATGCCCATATTGGCTCCTACATATTTTATGAAGATCTTTATCGGTCAAACCGTTATTACAACATACATAATTCCCTTTGTCCATCGGTATGTTACTTGCCCGAGATTCGATCGTCGGTATCTTCATACCTAGTTCAATCTCATTACCGGCAAGTCTCTTTACTTGTTCCGTAATACATGACCTCATGACTAACTCCGTAGTCGTTTGCTTGCAGGCTTATGATGTGTATTATCGAGAGGGCCTAGAGATACCTCTCCGATACTGGGAGTGACAAATCCTAATCTTGATCTATGCCAACTCAACAAACACCTTCAGAGATACCTTTCACTACAAAAAAAGACACATCCGTGACATTTTGGGCCGAACGAATTTTTCTCCTGTCATGATTATGACATTTCTATGATGATAATTGTGACAAAACCCGATATCATCATAGATGTGGTGGGCTCCTACTTCTATGACAAAAAATCATGACAGAAAATGGGATTTTCATCCTGGGCGGGCCGGAGATGCAGTTGCCTTACATTCTTTGGGTTGTCCATGATGGAAAAAACCGTGGTAGAAGCGAGGGCAAGGAAAATATCGGGGAGTTCCCGGTTACGGTGGTTGGTCGGGGACGAGCGATGCGCGTTTCTCTCGTACACGTACGTGCGTGGGTGCGAGGCATTGGGCTCTAACTGAACTCGAGCGAGGTGTTCGCCTACTAAACCCGAGTGATTGCACTGCAGGCTATGTGTTACTCAACCCGAGCGATCGATCGATCTGGCTGTTAACTGAACCCGATCGAGCTATTCCTTTGCTACTGCTGCTAACTGAAGCCGATCGAACCTGCTGACTCTTGATGAACAGTGAGCACTGTTGGGGGTTGGATGAACAATTCCCAGTGGGGGGGTGGATGAACGGGACCCCGTGGTAGTAGAGGTCGTTGTCGCTGGATGAACAGGACACCGATCGAGTCGGTTGGGGGTGGATGAACAGGACCCCGTGGAGGGCTGGATGAACAGGACCCCCTGGAGGGCTGGTTGAACAGTAGTCGGTCGAGGGCTGGATGAACAGTAGCCCGTGGAGGGGTGGTTGAATAGGACCCCATGGAGAGGGCTGGTTGAACAGTAGCCGTTTGAGGAGCGGTGGAGGCTGGCTGAATAGAAGCCCGTGGATGAACAGTCATAGGTGGAGGGTGGAGGAGATCGACGGTGGATGAACAATAGCCCGTGGAGGCTGGAGGAGGTCGATAGTGGAGATGAACACTAGCCTATGGAGTCCCGTTTTGCGGTATGCTACACCCCTTCCGATCAAGAGGACCCTCATTTCGACCGTAGCGCTCCAACACAAGTCTGTTTCCTCCGTTTTGCGGTACGCCACACCCCTCCCGATCAACAGGACCCCGTTTCAACCATAGGAGGTCCAAGAGAAGTCTGTTTCCTCCATTTTGTGGTATGCCACACCCCTCCCAGTGAATAGGATCCCATTGTGACCTTAGGCGGTCGAACACAAGGTTGTTTCCAACGTTCTGCGGTACGCCGGGCCTCATTTCGATCGGTTGTTCTGTCCAAGCCGATTGGATCCCGATGAACACGGAGCATTCCATTCCGACCCAGCCGGTTGGCTGCCAATGAATAGGACACCGTCGCTGCCTCTCCATGTACACGAGCCCTGGCCGTACGTATGCGCGAGTAGGCATTCGAGACCCTGCCCGTATGTACGTATGTGGTCATATTTACTTTCTTGCACCATATGGATGTACGTACGTGTACATGCTACGTACGCACCTCTACTACTACACGTGCCCTTCCTTACTCGGCCACGGTTCATCGCTGCAGCCTGCAGACAGACCGATCGACCAGTATGTACGTACACGTTTGCGACTAGAATGACAACGCTACATACGCTTCGACCAGGTGGGTCCCGAATGTCAGGGAGGATAAGGAGGCACTTCCTTGCATGCGAAGATGTAGCTGGTGGGTCTCAGCAGTCAGGGGGAAACATTTTTTTGCGAAATACGATGGCCCGTCCGATGGGTCCCTGCTATCAGGTGGAGGAATCATTATTTTCCGTGTAATAAGGAGGCACTTCCTTGCTGCGGTCGTGGACCCACCTGTCAGCCTCTCCACGTACAATACTCTTCCAATGGAAGTCATTCCTTGACCACATTGACCACGCCGCGCCGAGAGCACCAAGGCGTTGGACGGTGGTGAGGCCTAGGAAGGGGACGATGCAGAGCTGGGGAAGACACGACACTGGATGCCCACGCGGAGAGGAGTACGAGGGTTCACTGGTTCGGCTGCTGTGTGAGGCTGCCCTCGCCGTAGAATAACAGGGGGTGTGGGTGAGTAGAGGGATGGCCTGGCCAGCGGTGGGAGTAGTAGGGGTGGTGAGGCCTCCATGGCGGCCTGACCACCCACGAGAGGCGGGAAGCGGTGACACGGCCAAGCCTTTGGTTTAGGCGGCTGGAGCAAGAAGACCAGAGGTTGAAGAAGCACTACGCCGTTGGATGGACATTGTACGGTCACTGGAGCTAGAATCGTTCATATTGACTAAGTTGACAAAGCCCTCCGTCCGCGTTAGTAGGACCACAAGTCAGCCTCCAACTATGGTGGGTCCCAGATAGTAGGGGGAGTATTCATTTTTTTGTGCGTAATAAGGAGGCACTTCCTTGCGTGCGAAGATATAGTTAGTGGGTCTGACCTGTCAGCGGGAGGAATATTTTTCGCAAAATACAGAGGCCCTTCTGGTGGGTCCCAGTTGTCATGTGGAGGAATCATTATTTTTCACGAAATAAGGAGGCATTTCCTTGCGTGCGGTCGTGGGCGAAATTGTCAGCCTCTCCATGTATAGTCCACTTCTGATGGATGTCGTTCACTGACCACGTTGTGCCGAGAGCACCAGGGCCGTGGATGATGGCGAGGCCTAGGAAGGGAACGACACGGAGCCAAGGAAGACTCGGCAGTTGTTTCCCACATGGAGGGGAGTATGAGGGTTTACTGGTTCCTCTGCCCTCGCTGGAGAATAACAACATGTGTGAGTGAGTAGAGTGATGGCTAGGCTAGTGATGGGAGTACGGTGGGGCGGTGAGGCCTGCGCGGCAACACAGCCGGCCACGGGAGGAGGGAGCAGGTAGTCCCGTCGGCGCTTGTTTGAGCGGATGGAGTAGGAAGAGCAGAGATTGAAGAAGCACGACGGCCATTGGATGGACATCCAACAATCACTGCTCTCGTGTTTTGACTAAGTTGACATGGCGTTGTGTGTGCATCAACCTTTTTTTAGGAAAGCGTAGGCATTAACCTATAGTAGGCGCACAAGTCAGCCTCAAATCTGTGGAAAACAACATACAACCCATCTGCCATTATTTCTAATAATTAACAGCCCATTTGCTAATTCATAAGGATTTTTTGGAGCCCATCTTATTTTTGTTAGCATTACAAACCATATTGTGGCCACGGTTAAAAATTATTCTAAATTTTGCATATTTTGGTGAGGTCAACTGTTTTTAATCCCGAAATATCGAGTCACATTCAAACTATTTTGAAAAATAATTTATATAAATGTAAAATCCAAATAATTTTCCACGCATAAAAATCAATGGAATTTAAAATCTTGTAATGAAAAAAAAATGAAACTAATTCCCGGTTTGATGTGTTTTAAAAATGTATAGCCCATTTCTCATTACCGATAGCCCATTTTCTGGGCAAACCGAATGAAACTCTCCTCATCTTGAAAGATTTGCAGCTCAGCAGGGCTGACAAAGCAAGTAGGCCTCGTTTGGGTATTTATTTAAAAAAGTAGAACTGGGTTGGCCATTTTCAGCAAGAAAAAAAACACAACTGGGCTCATGATGTGGTAAACATAAAGAAAACCCTGGCTAGACGGGCCACAGCCCCCGCACAGCCCCGTTGTTACCCTGATTTGTTGCTAAAACTAGTATAAATAACAACTGCTTGTTCCTAAAAAAGTAAATAACAAGCTATAGCGACTTCTTTGGGTCCCCAGTGTCAACCGCTCGTAGTGTAATTCTCTCGTTTATTGACTACGTTGACAATGGCGTGAGCCCCAGATGTCCAACCATTAGGAGGAACCATTTTTTGGGCTTGTAATAACGAGGCACTTGCTTGCGTACTGCCATGAGGCTGGTGGGTCCCTACTGTCATCCTCTCCACGTACACTCATCTCCTTGTTCCTCTCGGTTGTTGACGACGTTGACAACGCAAGAGGGCGGCACACCGCGCACGGCGAGCGAACCAAGGTGGAGGATGACGGCGAGGCCTCGGATAGAATGAACAGGAGCCGTGGCATGCGCCGGTCCAGTCGCTGGCGGAGGGTAGTACGAGGGTTGACTGGTTCGGGTGCGGGTGCGTGTTGGGGCTGACGTCGCCGGAGAATAACAGAATGTGTGGGGGAATAGAGGGAGGGACTGGCCAACGTTGGAGGGTACGGTAGGGCGGCAGAGGCACAACCAGCCATGGGAGGCGGGAGCAGGCGGAGCCGACGGGGTGGTTTGGTTTGGGCGGCTGGAGGAAGAAGACAAGAGATAGAAGATACACGACACATGTTGGATGTCAATCCAACAGCTGGTAGGCAGAATCGTTTGTTGACTAGCTAGTAAGTCGACACCACCTTGGATAGGCTCTTTTCTCGTGGGTCCCAAATGTCAGAATCCAAATTTGTCACAGTCATGCAGCCTTTCTTATGAAAATTTACAGCTCATTTGGTGTGCTAGTTCAAAATAAGTTTGTGGGTGCTGGTGGGGGCTAATCACTTGGCTTCTGTAATGCACAGTGAGCTCAAGCAGCCGACGAGAGTGATGTTATTTCCCTTGGTTCAGATTTGTTACAACATTTAACTCTAAATTTAACAAATGGCAAACCATTTGCCTTATTTCAAAGAACATATGACACTCACGGCCGAGTTTAAAAGGGCAAGAACATCTAACTCCAGCTTACAAACTATACAAAAGCACGAGGGTTAATTGTTCATCAGGTTTAGACAAAACACAGATTGAAATGGGCAACAACATCTAACTCCCGACTGTTTTCGGCGGTCATAATCAAATGGATCGGTCAGGTCCATAGAATGAACATCTGGTCGTAAAATTCTTGGATTATGACCACAATATGTTGTAAATAGAAGCCCGCACGTTCGAAGCTCTTTTGTCCACCGAAACTCCTTTTTTGCTCTTGACATACCCATCCGTCAAAACGATGCTGCTGATAAACTTAAGCCTGATGGACAATAGTAACCTCGCATTCAGCAGGAAGAATGTGACAAATCTAGTGTTTGCATGGTTGGCTACATATCGTTCTAGCGTTATTGTCTTCAATCGAATGTCATGTGAAGTGAGAAAATCCCGGTGCTTACGAATCCACCGATTGGTTATAACTTTCTTACCCTGTCATGTTGCCTAAATAGACATGAAGATTGAAAACAGTTCAGGTCTAAAAAAAGAGTGTCGAAAGAGCAACAAATTTGAGCGATTAATTCTAGTACACTATATGCGGGCTTCCAATATGCGTGAAATTATCACCTTTATATACAACTTCTCCAGACATGGAAAGCATTGCAGCAAGCCAATAATCTTGTTCAGATCAAAACTATTCATTTGGATATATAATATCTTGACAAAATCCAACACCATTGATAGGCTATCCATGGAGAAACTCTTCATTGAGCATAGAACATAATATTAGTACAAAATTAGTACTCCAATATGATATATAACTTATGCATAGAAATTTAAAATGCATCTTATGGTTACAAGTGTAGATGAAAATGCGCCCTCCACCCTCGTGGGCCCCTCGTTGGCCCACCGACGTACTTCTTCCTCCTATATATACCCATATACCCTGGAAACATCAGATACGGAGCCAAAACCCTATTTCCACCGCCACAACTCTCTGTACCCGTGAGATCCCATCTTGGGGCCTTTTCCGGTGCTCCGCCGGAGGGGGCATTGATCACGGAGGGCTTCTACATCAACACCATATCCTCTCCGATGATGTTTGAGTAGTTTACCTCAGACCTTCGGGTCCATAGTTATTAGCTAGATGGCTTCTTCTCTCTCTTTGGATCTCAATACAAAGTTCTCCTTGATTCTCTTGGAGATCTATTCGATGTAATCTTCTTTTGCGGTGTGATTGTCGAGATCCGATGAATTGTGGGTTTATGATCAAGTTTATCTATGAACAGTATTTGAATCTCCTCTGAATTCTTTTATGTATGATTGGTTATCTTGCAAGTCTCTTCGAATTATCAGTTTGGTTTGGCCTACTAGATTGATCTTTCTTGCAATGGGAGAAGTGCTTAGCTTTGGGTTCAATCTTGCGGTGTCCTTTCCAAGTGACAGCAGGGGCAGCAAGGCACGTATTGTATTGTTGCCATCGAGGATAAAAAGATGGGGTTTATATCATATTGCATGAGTTTATCCCTCTACATCATGTCATCTTACTTAAAGCATTACTCTGTTCTTATGAACTTAATACTCTATATGCATGTTGGATAGCGGTCGATGTGTGGAATAATAGTAGTAGATGCGGAATCGTTTCAGTCTACTTGTCGCGGACGTGATGCCTATATACATGATCATACCTAGATATTCTCATAACTATGCTCAATTCTATCAATTCCTCGACAAAGAATTCGTTTACCTTTGTAATACTTATGCTCTTGAGAGAAGCCACTAGTGAAACCTATGGCCCCCGGGTCTATTTTCCATCATATTAATCTTCCAACACTTAGCTATTTGTATTGCCGTTTATTTTACTTTGCATCTTTATTATAAAAATACCAAATATATTATCTTATCATATCTATCAGATCTCACTCTCGTAAGTGACCGTGAAGGGATTGATAACCCCTTTATCGCGTTGGTTGTGAGGTTCTTGTTTGTTTGTGTAGGTGCGTGGGACTTGTGCGTGATCTCCTACTGGTTTGATACCTTGGTTCTCAAAAACTGAGGGAAATACTTACGCTACTTTACTGCATCACCCTTTCCTCTTCAAGGGAAAACTAACACAGTGCTCAAGAGTAAGCAAGAAGTATTTCTGGCGCCGTTGCCGGGGAGATTCGCGCCAAGTGAAGTCAAGATTTGATTTCCCGTCCACAAGCCATTTCTGTCACCGTAGCCAAGTCAAGACATACCAAGTACCCATCACAAACTCATCTCCCTCGCATTACATTATTTGCCATTTGCCTCCCGTTTTCCTCTCCCCCACTTCACCCTTGCCGTTTTATTCGTCCTCTCTTTTCCGTTCGCCTCTCCTTTCACTTGCCTCTTGTGTGCTCGTTGCCATGGCTAGCTCGGTCTTCATCCCTTCATCTCCCGATTTTGAAGTACTCCACTTCAAGCAAAGACAAGGGGAAAATTTAAAAAATGCTTGGTTTAGGAGGCTAGAATCTTATCATAGTTGCAATATAGAGGGAGACTTCAAAATTTTACTTCGCAATTTTTATGTTGGGCTGACCTTATCCCATAGACAACTCCTCGATTTTTCCGCCAAAGGTAGTTTTATTGATATTGATCCTAGCTTCGCTTATGAAATTATAGAGGGGATAGTGGGAGTACTTCCCCTACAAAAAGGATCATCCCTTACCCAAGAAGGAACTCAAATTCTAGAGAAATTATGTGAATCAAAAAATTGTTGAACCTCTTAAAAATATTGGTGGGAATATCAACCGCATGAATAATTTGATTACACTTTGCAATAAGCGGCTGGATGCTTTAGATCAAAATATCACCGAGCATAACTCCATTAAGAATTTGAACACCAAAGATGGCAATACCTAGATATATCCTTGCTTTTATGCCTAGCTAGGGGCGTTAAACGATAGCGCTTGTTGGGAGGCAACCCAATTTTATTTTATTTTATTTTTGCTTTTTGCTTATGTTTAGGAATAAATATTTGATCTAGCCTCTGGTTAGATTTGTTTTTATGTTTTAATTAGTGTTTGTGCCAAGTCAAACCTATAGGATCTTCTTGGATGATAGTTATTTGATCGTGCTGAAAGAGTCAGAAACTTTATGTTCACGAAAACAATTGTCAAAAATCGCCAGAACATGATAAAATACTGATTCCAATTGCTGCTAATCAATAAACAAATTTTCAAGTTTTTCCTATTTTGGTAGAATTGTTTGAGTTACAGAAGTTTGCGTTAGTTGCAGATTACTACAGACTGTTCTGTTTTTGACAGATTCTGTTTTTCATGTGTTGTTTGCTTATTTTGATGAATCTATGGCTATTAAAATAGTTTATAAACCATAGAGAAGTTGGAATAAACTAATTTTAACACCAATGTAAATAAAGAATGAGTTCAATACAGTAACGTGAAGTGGTGTTTGTTTTCTTTCGCTAACGGAGCTCACGAGATTTTATGTTAAGTTTTGTGTGTGAAGTTTTCAAATTTTGGGTAAAGATTTGATGGATTATGTAACAAGGAGTGGCAATAGCCTAAGCTTGGGGATTCCCATGGCGCCCCAAGATAATCTAAGGACACCAAAAATCCAAAGCTTGGGGATGCCCCGGAAGGCATCCCCTCTTTCGTCTACTTCCATCGGTAACTTTACTTGGAGCTATATTTTTATTCACCACATGATATGTGTTTTGCTTGGAGCGTCTTGTATGATTTGAGTCTTTGCTTTTTAGTTTACCACAATCATCCTTGCTGTACACACCTTTTGAGAGAGACAAACATGAATCGGAATTTATTAGAATACTCTATGTGCTTCACTTATATTTTTTGAGCTATATAATTTTTGCTCTAGTGGTTCACTTATATCTTTTAGAGCACGGTGGTTGATTTGTTTTATAGAAACTATTGATCTCTCATACTTCACTTATATTATTTTGAGAGTCTTAAAACAGCACGGCAATTTGCTTTAATTATAATATCATGAGAAATTTGATGCTTGATAATTGTTTTGAGATATAAAGGTGGTAATATCATAGTTGTGCTAGTTGAGTAATTGTGAAATTGAGGAATACTTGTGTTGGAGTTTGTGATTCCCGTAGCATGCACGCATGGTGAACCGTTATGTAACGAAGTCGGAGCATGAACTATTTATTGATTGTCATCCTTTGTGTGGCGGTCGGGATCGCGCGATGGTTAACTCCTACCAACCCTTCCCCTAGGAGCATGCGTAGTAGTACTTTGCTTCGAGGGCTAATAAACTTTTGCAATAAGTATATGAGTTCTTTATGACTAATGTGAGTCCATGGATTATACGCACACTTACCCTTCTGCAATTTTCTAGCCTCTACGGTACCACTCATTGCCCTTTCTCACCTTGAGAGTTGGTGCAAACTTCGCCGGTGCATCCAAACCCCGTGATATGATACGCTCTATCACACATAAACCTCCTCATATCTTCCTCAAAACAGCCACCATACCTACCTATTATGGCATTTCCATAGCCATTCCGAGATATATTGCCATGCAACTTTCCACCGTTTCGTTTATCATGACACGTTCCATCATTGTCATATTGCTTTGCATGATCATGTAGTTGACATCGTATTTGTGGCAAAGCCACCATTCATAATTCTTTCATACATGTCACTCTTGATTCATTGCATATCTCGGTACATCGCCGAAGGCATTCACATAGAGTCATATCTTGTTTTAAGTATCTAGTTATAATTCATGAGTTGTAAGTAAATAAAGTGTGATGATCATCATTATTAGAGCATTGTCCCAAGTGAGGAAAGGATGATGGAGACTATGATTCCCCCACAAGTCGGGATGAGACTCCGGACTAAATAAAATAAAATAAAGAGGCCAAAAAAAGAAGAAAAAAAGAGAGAAAAGGCCCAAATAAAAAAATGAGAGAAAAAGAGAGAAGGGACAATGTTACTATCTTTTTGCCACACTTGTGCTTCAAAGTAGCACCATGATCTTCATGATAGAGAGTCTCTCATTTTTTCACTTTCATATACTAGTGGGAAATTTCATTATAAGAACTTGGCTTGTATATTCCAATGATGGGCTTCCTCAAATGCCCGAGGTCTTCGTGAGCAAGCAAGTTGGATGCACACCCACTTAGTTTCTTTTGTTGAGCTTTCATATACTTATAGCTCTAGTGCATCCGTTGCATGGCAATCCCTACTCCTTGCATTGACATCAATTGATGGGCATCTCCATAGCCCGTTGATTAGCCTCGTAAATGTGAGACTTTCTTTTTTTGTCTTACCACATAACCCCCATCATTATACCTTATTCCACCATAGTGCTATATCCATGGCTTGCGCTCATGTATTGCGTAAAAGTTGAAAAGGCTGAAGCGCGTTAAAAGTATGAACCAATTGCTTGGCTAAAACCGAGGTTGTACATGATATGAATATTTTGTGTGGTGAAGATGGAGCATAGCCAGACTATATGATTTTGTAGGGATAACTTGCTTTGGCTATGTTATTTTGATAAGACATAATTGCTTGGTTAGCATGCTTGAAGTATTATTGTTTTTATGTCAATATTAAACTTTTATCTTGAAAAATATCGAATCTGAACATTCATGCCACAATAAGAAGAGCTACATTGAAAATTATGCTAAGTAGCATTCCACATCAAAAATTATGTTTTTATCATTTACCTACTCGAGGATGAGCAGGAATTAAGCTTGGGGATGCTTGATACGTCTCCAACGTATCTATAATTTTTTATTGTTCCATGCTATATTATATTCTGTTTTGGATGTTATTGGGCTTTATTATACACTTTTATATTATTTTTGGGACTAACCTATTAACCGGAGGCCCAGCCCAAATTGCTGTTTTTTTTGCCTATTTCAGTGTTTGGCAGAAAAGGAATATCAAACAGAGTCCAAACGGAATGAAACCTTCGGGAACATGATTTTTGGAAAGAACGTGATCCAGAGGACTTGGAGTCCATGTCAAGAAAGCACCGAGGAGGGCACGAGGCAGGGGGCGCGCCCACCCCCCAGGGGGGGTGGGCGCGCCCTCCACCCTCGTGGGCCCCTCGTTGGTCCACCGACGTACTTCTTCCTCTTATATATACCCATATACCATGGAAACATCAGATACAGAGCCAAAACCCTATTTCCACGCCGCAACTCTCTGTACCCGTGAGATCCCATCTTGGGGCCTTTTCCGGTGCTCCGCCGGAGGGGGCATTGACCACGGAGGGCTTCTACATCAACACCATAGCCTCTCCGATGATGTGTGAGTAGTTTACCTCAGACCTTCGGGTCCATAGTTATTAGCTAGATGGCTTCTTCTCTCTCTGTGGATCTCAATACAAAGTTCTCCTCGATCTTCTTGGAGATCTATTCGATGTAATCTTCTTTTGTGATGTGTTTGTCGAGATCCGATGAATTGTGGGTTTATGATCAAGTTTATCTATGAACAGTATTTGAATCTCCTCTGAATTCTTTTATGTATGATTGGTTATCTTTGCAAGTCTCTTGGAATTATCAGTTTGGTTTGGCCTACTAGATTGATCTTTCTTGCAATGGGAGAAATGCTTAGCTTTGGGTTCATTCTTGTGGTGTCCTTTCCCGGTGACAGCAGGGGCAGCAAGGACATATTGTATTGTTGCCATCGAGGATAAAAATATGGGGTTTATATCATATTGCATGAGTTTATCCCTCTACATCATGTCATCTTACTTAAAGCATTTCTCTGTTCTTATGAACTTAATACTCTAGATGCATGCTGGATAGCGGTCGATGTGTGGAGTAATAGTAGTAGATGCAGAATCATTTCGGTCTACTTGTCGCGGACGTGATGCCTATATACATGATCATACCTAGATATTCTCATAACTATGCTCAATTCTATCAATTGCTCGACAGTAATTCGTTTACCCACCGTAATACTTATGCTCTTGAGAGAAGACACTAGTGAAACCTATGGCCCCGGGGTCTATTTTCCATCATATTAATCTTCCAACACTTAGCTATTTCTATTGCTATTTATTTTACTTTGCATCTTTATTATAAAAATACCAAAAATATTATCTTATCATATCTATCAGATCTCACTCTCGTAAGTAATCATGAAGAGATTGACAACCCCTTTATCGCGTTGGTTGCGAGGTTCTTGTTTGTTTGTGTAGGTGCGTGGGATTTGTGCGTGATATCCTACTGGATTGATACCTTGGTTCTCAAAAACTGAGGGAAATACTTACGCTACTTTACTGCATCACCCTTTCCTCTTCAAGGGAAAACCAACACAGTGCTCAAGAGGTAGCAAGTAAAATAAGTTATGTTTAAACGTGAAACCTACTTTGTTTTTTTGTCTCATTGGTAACTTATCTGCTACACTAATCTAAAAGTTCAAACTTTCAGCAAGCTATGGAACAAATGATTCAATAGCCACAATCACTTGAAGGTGACAAGGCTACCAGAGGCACAGTGTCACCTCTTGCTACTGTGCATCAGTATCTCTCCACTAATAGTGCAAAAAGCACCTTCCTGTGTAATTCTGGGTTGGTTGTCAAGGTAACCTCGTCCAAATCGCCTACTAAACAAAATCTTCTGGCTACACGGAGTGATATATCTGTGCTCCAGACACAAGTCCAATCCCTAATGGACTTCGTTTTGGAAACAAGAATAGTGGTTGACAAATGTTGTCAAGATATGAATGGTTTTGAAACCAGACGATCAGACATTTGCTTCGTTGTTCAAGAGCAATGGTGGAAAAAAGGGGAAGATCATGTTGCTCCATCAGACTCTACAACCTGAAACAATAGCACACAGGTCAAATGATTTGTGTTTCTATACATCTGATGGTGCTTTTATCTGCTAGGACTGTAAACTTTATGCCAACAGGCCTTTTGTTGTATGGTTGGAATTTATTCTGTTGTGATACATCATTTATGATGCTGCCAAAGGCTGCAGTAATTATGACGCTATTTTTGTATAGTGTAGGTTTATCTTAGTGTATGACCATAGAAGGTTTTATTCATATAAACAGAACAACAATTATTCTCTGACTTAAATGAATAACCATATTGCAATAAACATGATCTAATCATATTAATGCTCAACGCAAACACCAATTCCGAAGGTAGAGGGAGTGTGCGATGGTGATCGTATCAACCTTGGAATTACTTCCAACACACATCGTCACCTTGTCCTTAACTAGTCTATGTTTATCTTGCAACTCCTATTTCAAGTTACTACTCTTAGCAACTGAACCAGTATCAAATACCAAGGGGTTGCTTATAAACACTAGTAAAGTACACATCAATAATATGTATATCAAATATACCTTTGATCACTTTGCCATCCTTCTTATCCACCAATTATCTAGGGCAGTTCCACTTCCAGTGACCATTTCTTTTGCAGTAGAAGCACTCAGTTTCAGGCTTGGGTCTGGATTTGGGCTTCTTCATGGGAGTGGCAACTTTATTGCCATTCTTTTGAAGTTTTCCCTTTCTTTCCCTTGCCCTTTTCTTGAAACTAGTGGTCTTGTTAACCATCAACACTTGATGCTTTTTCTTGATTTTTACCTTTGCTGATTTCAGCACTGCGAAGAGCTTGGGAATCGCTTTCATCATCCCTCGCATATTATAGTTCATCACGAAGTTCTAGTAACTTGGTGATAGTGACTAGAGAACTATGTCAATCACTATCTTATCTGCAAGATTAACTCCCACTTGATTCAAGCGATTGTAGTACCTAGAAATTCTGAGCATATGCTCATTAGCTGAGCTATTCTCCTCCATCTTGTAGGCAAAGTGCTTTGTTAGAGGTCTCATACCTCTTAACACGGGCATGAGTCTGAAATACCAATTTCAACTCTTGGAACATCTCATATGCTCCATGTCGTTCAAAACATTTTTGAAGTCCCGCTTCTAAGCCGTAAAGCATGGTGCACTAAACTATCAAGTAGTCATCGTACCGAGCTTGTCAAACGTTCATAACGTCTGTATCTGCTCCTGTAATAGTTTTGTCACCTAGCGGTGCATCAAGGACATAATTCTTCTGTGCAGCAATGAGGATAATCGTCAGATCACGGACCTAGTCCGCATCATTGCTACTGTCATCTTTCAACTTAGTTTTCTCTAGGAACATGTCATAAATAAAACGGGGAAGCTATACGTGAGCAATTGATCTACAACATAGATATGCAAATACTATCAGGACTAAGGTCATGATAAACCATGTCCAATCATCATGTGAGATGGAGTAGTTTTCAATGGTGAACATCTCTATGTTGATCATTCTACTATATGATTCAAGTTCGACCTTCTGGTCTCAGTGTTCCGAGGCCATATCTGCATATGCAAAACTGGCTCGTCAAGTTTAACCCGAGTATTCTGCATGTGCAAAACTGGCTTGCACCCATTGTATGTGAACGTAGAGCTTATGACACCCGATCATCATGTGGTGTCTCGGCACGACAAACTGTCGCAATATTGCATACTCAGGGAGAACACTTATACCTTGAAATTTAGTGAGGGGTCATCTTATAATGCTACCGCAGTACTAAGCAAAATAAGATGCATAAAAGATAAACATCACATGCAATCAAAATATGTGACATGATATGGCCATCATCATCTTGTGCCTTTGATCTCCATCTCCAAAGCACCGTCATGATCTCCATCGTCACCGGCTTGACACCTTGATCTCCATCGTAGCGTCATTGTCGTCTCACCAACTATTGCTTCCACGACTATCGCTACCGCTTTGTGATAAAGTAAAGCAATTACATGGTGATTGCATTTCATACAATAAAGCGACAACCATAAGGCTCCTGCCGATTGCCGATAACTTCTACAAAACATGATCATCTCATACAACAATTTATATCTCATCACGTCTTGACCATATCACATCACAACATGCCCTGTAAAAACAAGTTAGACGCCGTGTACTTTGTTGTTGCAAGTTTTACGTGGCTGCTACGGGCTTCTAGCAAGAACTGTTCTTACTTACGCATCAAAACCACAACATTTTTTCTTCAAGTGTGTTGTTTTAACCTTCAACAAGGACCGGCCGTAGTCAAACTCGACTCAACTAAAGTTGGAGAAACAGACACCCGCCAGCCACATGTGTGCAAAGCACGTTGGTAGAACCGGTCTCATGAACGTGGTCATGTAATGTTGATCCGGGCCGCTTCATCCAACAATACCGCCGAATCAAAGTAAGACGTTGGTAGTAAGTAGTATGACTATTATCGCCCACAATAGTTTGTGTTCTACTCGTGCATATCATCTATGCATAGACCTGGCTCGGATGCCACTGTTGGGGACGTAGCATGCAATTTCAAAAAAAATCCTACGCTCATGCAAGATCTATCTAGGAGATGCATAGCAACGAGAGGGGAAGAGTGTGTCCACGTACCCTCGTAGACCGAAAGCAGAAGCATTAGTTTAACGCGGTTGATGTAGTCGAACGTCTTCACGATCCAACCGATTCAAGTACCGAACGTACGGTACCTCCGTGTTCAGCACACGTTCAGCTCGATGACGTCCCTTGAACTCTTGATCCAGTAGAGGGTCAAGGGAGAGTTCCATCAGCACGAAGGCGTGGTGACGGTAATGGTGATGTGATCCGCACAGGGATTCGCCTAAGCACTACGACGCTATGACCGGAGGAGTAAACTATGGAGGGGGACACCGCACACGGCTAAGAGAAAAATTGATGTGCTATGGGGTGCCCCCTGCCCCCGTATATAAAGGAGGAGGGGAGGAGGCCGGCCACCAAGGGTGCGCCAAGGAGAGGGGAATCCTACTAGGACTCCAGTCCTAGTAGGATTCGCCCCCCCCCCCTTTTTTCCTTTCTACCGAAGGGGGGAAAGGGGAAGGAGAGGGAGAGGAAGTAGGAGAAGGAAAGGGGGGTGGCGCCCCCTTCCCTAGTCCAATTCGGCCTCCTTCCTTGTGGGGGCGCACCAGCCCCTTGTGGGTTGGTTAGCCTCCCTCCTATGCCCCATATGGCCCATATCTTTCCCCGGGGGGTTCCGGTAACCCCTCCGGTACTCCGGTATGTACCCGATACACTCCGGAACCCTTCTGGTGTCCGAATACTACCTTCCAATATATCAATCTTTATCTCTCGACCATTTTGAGACTCCTCGTCATGTCGGTGATCTCATCCCGGACTCCGAACAATCTTCGGTCACCAAAACACATAACTCATAATACAAATCATCATCGAATGTTGAGCGTGCTGACCCTACGGGTTCGAGAACTATGTAGACATGACCGAGACACATCTATGGTCAATAACCAATAGCCGAACCTGGATGCTCATATTCGTTCCTACATGTTCTACGAAGATCTTTATCAGTCAAACCGCAATAACAACATACGTTATTCCCTTTGTCATCGGTATGTTACTTGTCCGAGATTCGATCGTCGGTATCCTCATACCTAGTTCAATCTCGTTATTGGCAAGTCTCTTTACTCGTTCCGTAATGCATCATCCTGTAACTAGCTCATTAGTCACATTGCTTGCAAGGCTTATAGTGATGTGCATTACCGAGAGGGCCCAGAGATACCTCTCCGATACTCGAAGTGACAAATCCTAATCTCGATCTATGCCAACCCAACAAACACCTTCGGAGACACCTGTAGAGCATCTTTATAATCACCCAATTATGTTGTGACGTTTGACAGGACACAAGGTGTTCCTCCGGTATTCGGGAGTTGCATAATCTCATAGTCAAAGGAATATGTATAAGTCATGAAGAAAGCAATAGCAATAAAACTGAACGATCAACATGCTAAGCTAACAGATAGGTCTTGTCCATCACATAATTCTCCTAATAATGTGATCCCGTTTATCAAATGACAACACGTGTCTATGGTCAGGAAACTTAACCATCTTTGATTAACGAGCCAGTCAGGTAGAGGCATACTAGGGACACTTTGTTTTGTCTATGTATTCACACATGTATCAAGTTTCCGGTTAATATAATTCTAGCATGAATAATAAACATTTATCATGACATAAGGAAATATAAAAAACATCTTTATTATTGCCTCTAGGGCATATTTCCTTCACTATCCCCGACGGTTTCTAGGTCGTGTGGGAAGACCCCCCCTATCGCAGTCACTCACTTGGCGACGGTTCGAAACGCCGTCGCCGAAAGGGTTTAAAAACCGTTTGTTTAGCACCTCGATGTACCAGTGTATCGCCGACGATTTTTAGGTCGTGTGGGAAGGACCCCTTCCCCCACCCCTATCGCACACACAGGCAAGGCGACGGTTTAAAACTCCACCACGAAAATGGGTAAAAACAGTTTGTATAGCAGTCAGCTGCACTAGTGCTCCAAAACTTGTGTGCCCTAAAACCTCTACTATATATAGGTTGGAGCAGGGGAGAGGGGGCACCACAAGAGGGGAAGGTCCCCCCAGCGCCGACCAAGAGGAGGGGGAATCCCCCTCCAATTCCCCCCCCCCTTCCTTCTCCATGAGGAAAGGGGGCTCCACCTCCTATTGGGCCCAAGTAGCCCAATATCCTTTCCACTACTTGGCCGTTTAAGACCCGTATATTTAATTAAATATAAAAGCCTCCTAATTATTATTAAAGCCTTTTATTACTAATTTAACATCTTCGGAAATATTTTTCACCTATATATTATTTATTGGTATTACCCGAGAAACCACGAAACCCTTTTGGTGACCCCGAAACGCTTCCGGTTCCTCTGTTCTCATTACTCATGTCCTACAAACACTCAGCATATCATGATTACCTTAAGCTTGTGACCCTGTAGGTTCAATGAAACATAGACATGAACAAAACCCATTTCGTTCAATGACTGATAGCAGTATCGTGGACATCCATATTGATCCCTATGAGTACACAAATGACATTCTAGTGAACCTTTGGTTATCATGTGCTATTCCCATTGCTTCATGATACTTTACAAAACCCGAGGTGAGATAAATTAGTATCCTCTTGGGTCATACGCATGCTCACTATAGTGGTCTCCTCGTTACTGGTTTTGTTCTTTTTTCTCGTTGACATGTTCCGGCATCCCCGTGAGCTAGTCACATGTGTCTGGCCACACGATGATGAATGTCATCGCACCAAGAGGAGAAAATCCCACTCTTGGGCTATCTAGTCCCTTCTCAAACTTTCTGATGAACCTGTAAGTTGTCGTTATGATCACCGTGTTATAGATGACGTTTGAGCTACCTCAAAGCCTACCGTACGTTAAAAAGTTACTATGATACTCTCATCGTCTAAGGAACTAAATCACATGTTAACTCGTCGTGTTATAGTAATTGACTTATGACGATATTATCTCAAAGTATAACAAACAAATTTAGGTCGATTCAACATGATCGTTCTTCTAACTTCATATTCTCAAAGTTATTTTAGGACTACCGTTACACTTAATGATATCCAAATATTTGAAAAACATGATCGCAAACAACACTTGAGCTAGTCTTAGAGGCGAGACTAAGAATCTTATTTTAACGTTTATCATTCCATACATGCATATGAGTTTTCCACTGAGCGCACAATCCAGGATCATAGTAGTTATAGCATAGAATTTTAACTCTTAATTATAAAAATGAAAATATAATAATATAATATTATTGCCTCTAGAGCATATTTCCAACATTTTTATTATGTAGCCTCACTCCAACTGATACGTTAATAATTGCTCTGAAGGAGTAGATAGAATATCTTGCATCTACTATATCGATCTATAAAATCCCTAAACCATGATATGATTAGTGATGAAAAGAGAAATGAAGGAAAGATGTAAAAGTTACTGATGGATTTCGCCACCCGCTGCAATCACTCGATATAGATCGAAAGGGATGGGACGGAGAGAGAGAGAGAGAGAGAGAGAGAGAGAGAGAGGGAGGGAGGGAGGGAGGGAGGGAGGGAGGGAGGGAGGGAGGGAGGGAGAGAGAGAGAGAGAGAGGAACGTGTTGACTTTGTTCTAGTATTCTTCCGGAAGTGGGATATATGAGGGGTCCGGGTAGACCGGTACGACGTGCGCCCGGAAACCTGCAGGCCTCCCCAAGTCCGCCCCAGATTTGGGCTGGATTTGAGGGGTGCCAGTCAACCCGGACGTTCGTGGCCGGTTGGGGAAACCTGGTTGAGTCATGTTTTTGTGATCTGGCCATCCGCATGATCAATTTGGGGAGCCCGGGTATATATGCTCTTAGACCTAGCATTGTCTAATTCTCTAATAATGTCAATTGTATCAGTTTGGGGAGCCCGGGTATACATATAATCAAATGAGCAAAGAAAATAAGTATACTATATCTAATTTATCTATACATGTGCGGCTCAACAAAAAATAAAAGCAAGGGAACATAACATAATACCTTGCCATAAATTTTTTTTGTTCAGAAAAGCTGGCTACGCCTTTTATTGATCAGCTACAACGTTTGCAGGAATTACAATTGGGTCATGAAATGTACCCAACCAAAGATGCCTCTCGTGAGTGAGAGAAACACCAAATCTAGCTAGGCTATGAGCCTCAAAATTAAAAGCTCCAGATTAAAAAGTAAAAACACACAAACTAAAAGAGCTTTTTTTAGACAAACAAAAAGAGATAATAATAGAAAATTTAAAAGCGTGGACGAGCGCGCCCGCTCATGGTATCGCCAGGCACTCGTTCGCGTTGGGATGTGGGCTGAGCAGTCAATCCCCGGTCATATACATACGTGCATATCCATACCTAGACAAATCTAAGACGGTGCAATTTCTACAAACACAACTCATGGAGCTTCTAAACATCCAGGCAAATCCAACCATTCTCACATGAAGTACCATGAGAGGCGCATATTTGGTTCTCATAGGTGCACAGATTTGATTCCGTGAGAAGCACAATCGTGCCTCTCGGAAAGAGATTTTTTTTAACAACGTGTCTTCGACTATGATTTTTTTTCTATCAGTTTTTTTGGGTTTTTCGTTTAAAAATTCATTCATACTTATTAACTTGGGTTCTAGTTTCGAAGATCTCGACATGAGAAATCCAACGGTGAAAACGGTTTGGAATTTGGACGCATGTTTCAAAAGAAGAAATGTTTTGAAAAATGAATCTACGGAAGAGAAAACTCTCAAATTACGAGAAGTGATGCGCACGTAGTGGATCCGACTCCGACCATCCCGATCCATCGACTCGGGCGTATGGGTGCAACCAAGTTCGGATTCAACCGGTGGGAATCCATTGCGCCTTTGCAATGGGCGCTTGGATCCTCGGAGCTAGAAACTCGAGGTCCGCTTGCCGACCCATCTCTGGTGTAGAGGAGTATGCGTGCTATTGGGACCGGTGTGCTTGCTGTAAGAAGAAGAGGACGTGGGAGGTCAAGGACCGCCTCGCTGCCAACACGGCGGAGGCGGAGGCTATGGCGCGCTGCTGCAGAGGAGGAAGCCATCCGTGACCGCATCACATAGAAGCGGCAAAGTGGAAACACGAGCGCCCTCGTGCGAGAGTGAAACCCGGTGATATGTGCCATGGCCGGACTAACCCCCAAAGGAGAAGGAGGACAAGGAAGATGTTTAGTAAGATAAAGCGAGTTTTTTTAAGCACCAGTATTTATTTCTACACGAGAGGGGTCTAATTAAGCGACCATACTGTATAAATAAGCATCTGTTTCTAAAGAAAAAATAATTTAGTTTTTAAGTACATTGCTTTGTACAAGGCCTTAGGCGTACGGGGAGATGTGATCAACATTGGCACATGACTGGAAACACCGGGATTATTCTATGCTGAGACGCCTACTACACATAATCTACATAATAAAAATTGACATGCTCGTAAAAATAAAAGTTTTGTCCAACGTTTTTCTCCGGTAGATCCGCTTGGATATAGTCTTCGATCGTCTATGTTTGTGTGTCTACGGGTTGGATCCTTTCGATGTACGCTTCTCTTCATTGGGTGCGGTTGCTGTTGTGATGTGTTGGTCCACTAGGGCCTTAGCACAACGACTTCCCTTCTATCTACTACAACAAGATTTGCCCGACTACGGTGATGGCGGGGCGATAATGACGATGCGTCTTCGGTTTGCTCTAGTGCTTGTAGTCGTTGTTAGTTGGTCTATAGACCTGGATGTAATTTTTACTTTTGGTGTTCTTTGTACTATCTTGACAGTTGATAAATAGATTAAAAGTTTTCCCACAAAAATAAGTAAATACGAACATGTCATAAACCTTATACAATTTTTAATTTATGAAGGAATCTAGCGCGATCAAAATGACTGATGAGCCCATTGTACTTACAATGGAATGTTTGGAACATTTTGATTCCTAAAGAAGCATGGCAAAAATTCTAACGACAATTTTTCTAATACCCGCACGGCAAATTTCAGAATTACATGTTGCTATTTTCCTAAAAGAGCACACACTGATAATTATTTGTAGTATTCACATGGCAATTTTTGCAATGTTCGCATGGTAATTAATGTTTTTTTCTATAAAGCATGGCATTCTTAAAAACAATGCACATCATGGAAATTTTTGAAGAATTTTGTTCTTTTAAAAATATGTAAAATTTAGGAATTTTTTCGTGGGCACATGATTTTTTAGGAAACTTGTTCTCTAGCATCACGATAAATTTTAGGAATTTATCATGCTACAAAAGAGAAATTTGCCACATGTTCAATAATTGCCAAGGTATCTATTAAAAAAATGCCATGGTTAAAAAAAAGATAATTTTCCATGGTAGCTACAATGATAAGTGCAAGTTCTTGCATTAGCCATGGTCTGATTCAGAAAAGAATACCTGCATTTGCCATGGCCCGATTCAAAAAAAATACCTGCATTTGCCATGTTAGCATGGCGATATATGTTAAGGTGCCATGGTCGTATACTATTTGTTTTAACAATTGCCATGGTTTAGAAAACACAAACTTGTTTCGAGAATTGCCATGAGACAACTATAACTTTGTTTCAAGATTTTGCTGCGATTTAGAAAACAGAATTCGTAAAAATGTTGTCTCAAAGTTACATTTTTTTCTAAAATTTGCCATGTGATGGGAAACATGATGTTCTGAATTTGTTGTGTGCCCATAGAAATTGATTTTAAAATTGCCATTTTATAGAGGAAAAAAATCCGCTCGCAAATGTCATGGACCGCTATAAGACAATTTCAAAAAAATTGTCAAGGTAGATACAGATCTGTTGCGTACACGCTACTACTACCTGTCCGACATATTCAACCATCCTGTGGGAGACGAGTAAATAAGTGATGCCCGATCATCCTGAACGGTTCGTCAATTCCCGTCATGCAGAGGCCGACGCCGTAACCCCGCTATCCTGGCCAAGGCCCGTATATCAACTATCTACACTTTTAAACCGGACGCGTATTTCCACAATCAATTAATATCATCCGCACGTGCACGTTGTACCATTAGTCCATGTACCAGGAGCACGTGAGCTCGGGCGTGCTATCGCCGCTCTCAGATAATAATACCTTATTGTGAATGTTTACATTGTTTTCATAAAGTGTGTGTCTGTCTTTCGGCCTGTGGGCTGTAGGCCTTCTTCTGTCAGCGCGTAAGTGCCAACACTGGGTATACCAATATACTCCTTTTGTCTCAAAAAACCAATATACTCCTACGATACACTCAAAGAAAAACAATATACTCCTACGATTCCAAAATCTTTACTCCTAATGAAGCAGTTGGTAGTCTCGCTTCCAGGTTTTTTTTCGTCTCACCTTCCATAGTTTTTTTGTACCTCCTCCCATTTTCGCTGGTTTTTTTCATAGATTTTTTTTCGTCCCCTCCCCCCATTTTATCGGTTTATTTTCGCGTCACCCTCTCACACAACGAAAGAAATCTAAACATGTCAAAACTTTCCATACTGACGCAAGTTATTTAGTAATGTAGAATCAATCATGAACAATCTTTAAAGATCAAATTCTAAATTAATTAACCTTACCTTAAATCACTCAATCACATTAATTAGAAAACAAATAATTGATTTTCAGAAAAATCGCTCAATCACATTAACCTTAACTT